>OY757916.1:29625933-29640933 GCA_963585895.1 Sepioteuthis lessoniana | reverse complement strand
GTATTTTTTGGCTTTTTAGCAAGGTCATGGTACTTATCTTTCTCTTCACCATTTTTCAATTTCATTCTGTGGTCAGCCGAGACAGCAAAGTCCACAATTCGGCAAATTCTCTTTTTTATTATTATTACTAGATCTGGTCGTCCTGCCGAGATTATTACTATTATCATTATGGTTATACTCCTTGTGAGAATTTAACACTAGCATTATCTGCTGGTCTTTCCCGGGATTCTAAGTGATGACAAGTCTTCTTCGGTCTTCAAGACTTTTGAGTATTCTAGCCAATCTTAACAATTCTTCTGATTTCCAGTCACTCCAGTCTAAGCCTCTGGGGACCGTTTCCAGCGCATCAATAACCATTTGTATCACCGTCACCCTCATATTCAACATCTTTTAGTTCTCTGGCAAGGTCCAAGTATTTGTCTATGATTTCGCTTTCTTTTATTCTCACTTTGTGTTCTGCCCATTGGCCGAGTGTCAGAGTGTTTGCCAATGGTCCAGAACACCAGGATTCAATCCCAGGTCAAGTCATAACAAAGACTCAAAAAATGGTACTTGATTCCGCCTTGTTTAACACTCAGCATTATAAGAGACGTTTCAAAGAGTAAAGTGGAGCAATCCAGGGGAAGGAGTAGAGCCCTCCCCTACACCTCGGTGTAGTAGCTATTGAAAAGAGAGCCTTCGGGTCACCCTCAGCCACGGTCGCCAACTTTACTTTTTGCTTACTTGTGTTCCGCTGTGATAGCAGAATAGACTTGAAGACAAGTTCTTTTTACTTTTTAATTAAAACGGGCTTATCTTCTTCTTCTTCTTCTTCTTCTTCTTCTTCTTCTTCTTCTTCTTCTTCTTCTTCTTCTTCTTCTTATTATTATTATTATTATTATTATTATTATTATTATTATTATTATCTTTTGAGAGTTTTTCACACCAGCGTAAGCTGATGATTTCCCACTGGAGTCTGAGTGACAGTAAGCCTCCTCAAGTTTCCAGGACTCTTCCCAGTATTTTCAACAATGCTGTAGTTTGGATGCTCTCCGCTCGTCCTCTTTTTTACAAGTTCTCCAGTCCCTGTACCAAGCTTTTAATGAGTGTATCGAGCGTAAAAATCAAAATTGGTATCAATGTCACCTTCATATTCCACAGTTTTTCAGTACTCTAGCAAGATCTAAGTACTTATCTCTCTTTTTGCTTTCTTTTAGTTTTACCCAGTGGTCAACCGGTACAGCAAAATCCACTTTTCGGCAGGTTCTCCTTTTTTTTGTTGACTATCTCTTGGTCTGGTTGCCTGGCTGAGATAAGGTGATCCGTTTGTGTCTCGAAAACCTAGAGAACTTTGTGGGTCTCATTTTCCAGAACGGATTCTGGGTTGTGAAATACCATTTGTTCGTAAGATCAAATTTCAACTTCTTGCACAATTCCCAGTGGATCAACTTTTCCCACCCAGTTGTGTCTAGTTTTATACTCTTTTTCGTGCTGGCTTACAGTATTACTGGAGCCTCACCATCTGATTGTTTAATGTCATATCCAGGAGAGTCATTGGTGGGGAGTCATACTACTCTGCAGGGATGCAGTCGGTGTATTCTTCAATCCAAGCCGACGGGGCTACCTTGTATTGATGCATCTGCACAATCCCCAACGTTGGTGATTCTTCTGCTTTCTATTCTTTACACGTATGGTCTAACTTTGTCATCTCTCAGATATAAGGCCTTGTGCACAGTCATCAATTTTCTTGTCCGTTTGACTGAGTTCCTCCCTTGTCTATTTTAAGAATGACGTAGAGTATCTTACTGGAAGGACTGCGCAAGTGTTTTTTTCATGAGATTTCTGATGCAGAGCTTGGTTTTGAGAAGTTTCTTCGCTTGTCTGTGCTACTCTTTTCATCTTTGTTTGATAATGTTCACTTCCAATATTCCCTTGTACTAGTGATTTTTTTTTTCTCTCCAAGGGTTCAGAAGCTTTACTGATTTGGCAGTTCTATTCTGTCTGTTATTTCACTTTTTCTTTCTTTTTTTTTCATTATCAGGATGGTACATTTTTCAATGCCAAATTCCATTCCTATATTCTGGTTGTATATTATTATTGTTTGCGCCTGGATATCCAGGTTCTTTTTTATTTTTTGCAGATATCTTGACATCATCTATTTTGTAAATTTCCAGCCTCCTGTACACTTATTAATAATATAGTTGAATTCAATCATGGCTATAATGAATAATTTTGGCGAGAAAGAGTCTCCCTGAAAGATGCCTCTTGGAGTTTTCACCTCAGCTAGGGTGTGCCCAGTTAATTCCACCTTCTTGCACTTTCTGAATTTTTTTTCTCGCCAGCCCCAACGGATGATTTTTCGCGGCAGGCTAAGTGACAGCAAACCTCCTCAGTGTGTGTGTGTGTGTGTGTGTAAGTGTGTGAGAGTGTGTGTGTGCGTATCTGTACGAGTTTGTGTGCGTGTGTGTTTTAATATTCAAGCTGATCTTAACAGTGCTGTGGTCTGGTTAGTCTCGATTTTTCCTTCAATCTCTAATTCCTCCAGTCTCCTATCCAAGTGTTTGCAAAAGGTTCTAAGAGAACCAAAATCAATTGGCATCACTATCACTTTCATGTCGCACAGTCTTTTTTAAAAAATTCTTTGGTAAGTTCCAACAATCTGTCTGTCTTTTTGTTTTCTTTTACTTTCACTCAGTAGTCCTCTGAAATTACAAAATCCTTGAGTTGACAAATTATTCTTTCTTTCTTTCTTTTTTTTGTTAATTAACGCTAGTTTCTGATCTTCAGGCCAATATTAAGTGACCTGTTTTTATCTCAACGTCTGCGAGTCTTTTATGCGTCTCATTTTCTGTGTCAGATTTTGGTTTGTACTTATGCCATTTGTCAATATGAACAAATTTCAATCTCTTGCACAATTTCCAGTGGATCACTTTTCCCACCCGATCATTCCTGGTCTTGTACTCCTATTGTACCTGTTTATTGCGTTCGCTTATTATCATGTGATAAGCCGTTTCATCTTTGTCACTACATAATCTACATTTGCTATTTTGTTGTGTATTATCTGACTTTGCTTTAAAATGATTAGTTCTGATGGCGTTGTTTTGTGCTGCTATTAAAAGAGGTTCACTTTCTCTCTTGTGGTTTTGCTTTCTTTGCTTTGTCCTGGTCATCACGTGTGCAATGTCCTTTATTATTATTTCACTCAAAGCGAGTTTTTCACACCAGCGTTAGCTGATGGTCTTTCACTGGAGTTTGAGAGGCAGCAAGTCTCCTTAAGTCTCCGGCACTTTTCCTCAGTATTCTGGCCAATCTCAACAATGCTGTAGTTTAGATTGTCTCCTCTCGTCCTCTCATTCCCAAGACCTCCAGTCCCAGTACCAATCCTTTGGTGACTGTACAAGTAGCAACAGTTACAATTGGTATAACTGTCACTTTCATGTTCCATAATTTTTTCAATTTCCTCGCAAGGTCCAGGCACTTAGCCTTCTTTTCGCTTTCTTTCAATCTTATCCTGTGATCAGCCGGGACAGTAAAATCCATAATTCAGAAAGTTCTCTTATTATTATTATTATTATTATTATTATTATTATTATTATTATTAGGTCTGGTTGTCTGTCCGAGATTAGGTGATCCGTTTGTATGTCTAAATCCCATAAGAGTTTGTGCGTCTTATTCTCCAGGACTATTATTATTATTATTATTGATTTTCAGCTTTACTTTGGGTTTCTCTTAATCCTTAACTACGTCTTTACTCTAGACCTAGCGTGAGGGAAGGTAATGATAATATGCCTTCTTGTTTTTGTTGCTGTCTCTTTTGAGAGTTATTTTCATTCAAATTGATAGTTCTCTCCAAAGGAGATGAGTAGTTCCACAAAGAGCAATTTTTAAAGATTTTATATAGACAGCATATATATATATATATATATATATGTGTGTGTGTGTGCGCTTTTATCATAAGCCATGAACTTATTGATGAACTTAAAATGCGATCAAAAGTACTCACACATTTTTAGTTTTTCAAGAAGCGGTTGTTCGTCTTTGATTTTAGAATGTATTACAAAACCCTTTCCCTTGCTATTTTCTTATGTCTTACATAGGAAGTAGTCATATCTATTTTATCATATAGAAGAAAGAAATAGGTTTTTTTTTATAAAGAAAGGGATTATTTGCTTGTAACATCCAAATGAAAAAAAAAACTAGAGATAAACAAAGGAGTTTTCGAATAAAAAATGAAAAAGAAAAAGTATCTCCAACTCGTGTGTTCATCAAGAATGTGGAAAATTCATAGTTTTTTGCCAACATGAATTCTGCTGTGTGAAAACTTGTAACATGAAGGGAGTCGAGTGAAGTGCGTACTTCTCGTGGAATTTACAAATCAATTTATTGAAATATTCATAGGAAACAGATGTTCATAAGCTCATGAATTCACTACAGAAAGGTTTCAATATTCATGTACGCTGAACATTTAAGATACAAATCAACTTTATTTCTTTCTAATTGATTAAATGAAAGCAAATCATAACCGAGTCGATGGCGGTCACAACGATCGTATTTTCAATGTATAGGGAAGGAGGAAAATTTCGAACCTTCTTTTACGTCCTATTAATTAGTCTTTAGTTACTTTGTTCCATGGCATATCAACCTTCGTGGGTTATTTAAAGCCAAAGCAACCCTTTTAATAGAACAATTGTGGTGACATTTAACCCATAACTGGTTTGGGTTTTGTTCTTTTTTTTTTTTTTTTTTGGCATATATGATTTCTAAACAGATTTTGTGCCCAATCGGCTGGGGCTGTAGAATACGCCGACTTCTTCTCTGCAGAGGGGTAAGACCCCCGCAACAAGTGTCCTGATATGACACTAAACAATCTGATGGTGTGGTTCCAGCAGTGCTGGAGATTCGGGGAATGCGGAGTACCCCTTCATTGCCATCGCTCCCAGGTCCACTCTGGCCCGGAGAGGTAGCACCTGATAGGGCCCTATCTATGGGTTAAATAAAACTAACAGCATACTTATGCTAAAATGAATTGTTTGAGTAAACTGAATAGCTTGAAATAAAAATGTTTTGGACAATTAAACCGTACTTACATTTTAACTGCGTGCTTATGCTTAACTGAATTATTTCAAATAGAACTGTTTTTCGACATTAAAACTGTATTTACACTTAACTGAATTGTTACATATAATTGCTTGAATAGTTTGAAAATGGAAATGTTTTTGACAATTAAACTGTGTACTTATGCTAAACTAAATTGTTTTAAATAGAACAGATTATTTACATAAAAATGGATTTGGCATTAAATAACCTACATAGTTTGATATGCCATAAAATGAAACAAACCAAACCAAATAGATTTTGTATAGAACATTTTTAAGCGAGCCTGAGTTCATTTTCTTTTTTGCATACAGTTAAATGGTTTCACTTATTTCTAAAACCAAATCCGATCTATGGGTCAAACAGAACTAATCTGTGTACTTATGTAAAGTGAATTGTTTGAAATAGAACTGTTTTGATATTTAACTTTGTGTAAACAAAAAACTTCTGGCAAATGCACCCACCCATGTCGAAACCCTGCTACATAGTCTGGAACGAGTAGCTGCAGGCATATGCCTCCAGGTCAATGCATACAAGACGGAATATATATGCTTTAATCAAGCAAGTGACATCTCTACACTAAACGGTAGCTCACTGAAACTAGTAGACAAGTTCACCAACCTAGGAAGTAGTATCTCATCAACTGAGATAGACATCAATTCGCGACTAGCTAAGACATAGACGGCTACCGATTGACTATTGATCATATGGAAGTCAGACCTGACTGATAAAATAAAACACAGTTTCTTCCAAGCAGCAGTCGTATCGATACTGCTGTATGGATGCACTACATGGACGCTAACTAAACGGATGGAGAAAAAGCTTGACGGTAACTAAACAAGAATGCTGCGAGCAATATTGAAGAAGTCCTGGAGGCAGCACCCCACAAAGCAGCAGCTGTACGGGGTGCTTACCACCCATCACGAAAACTATCCAAGTTAGACTAACCAGACATGCGGGACACTGCTGGAGAAGTAAGGACGAACTCATAAGTGATGTACTCCTGTGGATCCCTTCACATGGACGAGCAAAGGCAGGACGACCAGCTAGAACCTACGCACAGCAGCTCTGTGCCGATACGGGATGCAGCCCTGAAAACCTGCCGGAAGCAATGGACGACAAAGAAGGGTGGCGAGAAAGAGTCAGAGATATCCATGTTGATGGAGCGAGATGATGATGAAACAAAAAACTATACTTATACTAAATTGAATTGTTTGAAATAGAACTGTTTATATGTATGAAAATGGGTTTGGCATTAAGTAACCTACAAAGATTGATGTGCCATCAAACTAAACCAAACCAAACCACTCATTCATTTCTATCTAATACGAATAATTCAATTTCCAATTAATCATTTGTTGGCACATAGTTAAATATTTTCAAGCATTGCTATTTAACACTAACAATTTAATTAAACATCAGTCATTTGTTAACACACTGTTAAATGGTTAAACAAGTCTATTTCAAACAATTCAGTTTAGCATAAATCTTTTTTTTGCACTCAGTTTAAATGTCAAAGTATACAGTTCGAATGTCAGGTGATATCACTCCGGGCCAGAGTAGACCTGGGAGTGATGGCAATCATAGGGTACTCCGTAGGTAGAGATGCAGTTGTTGCATTCTACATCCCCAGCCGACGATAATCATTACACCACGGGCACCTCCACTAGTTTGAACTCGTTTATTACGATTTCACTGCCCAGCACGTTAGCCCCTACACCACGGGGACTCTCTCTTGTATATGTGTTAATGAAAGACAATGAAGAAACAGATGACGCAGTTTTTCAAAGCATTAGTCTTTCTCCTAGACTGGTCTGCCAATCAACCTGACTGTCCTGCTGTTAGCTGGTGGGAGATGGGTTTATGCCTTTTCTGAGTATATTAGTGTGAAGTAGTGTTTTGTTTTGTTCTGTTTTACGGCATATCAACCTCATTGGACATTTAATGCCGAATCGAGTTATGCAAAATAAGTCTGAAAAGAAATTCAAAGGAGAGGTATTGGAAATTAATCATAAACTTTAGATAATTAGTAAGTTATTTGTTTTTTTTTATTAGGAGTTTATTTATAGGGAATCATAATCATAAAAAAAATTGTAAAACAGGTTGAGGAAGGGATCAGTTTGTTAGAATATATCGAGTAAAGAAAGGGTAATTTGGTCTTATTGTAAATTTCTTTAAATTTTTGTGTATAACTTCTCTGTTTTTAGAAATTATATTACTCTATTTATTTCAGTTTTTTAAAAAAAGTTCCTTCATATTGTTTGCACTATAGAAGGTTTTTCTTATATGGGCTAGGTCGGTACATTCGATGAGAATGTGCTTCACGGTGTATTTGGTCTGATATGCATAGCACATTGGTTGTTGTTTTCCTTCGAGTAAAGAAGAATGTGTTATCCTTGTTTGACCTCTCCGGACTCTGGACAATGTAATTTCCTCTTTTTGGTTTTTTCTGAAGCTCTACTTTCATTCCCCCAGTGTGGGTTTAATTTTTAATGATTTATTATTTTCATTATTGTTCCAATCTTTGCTGTTGTATGTATCTATTCATTTTCATTTTAAAGTCTGTGTGTTGTATACTGCAATGCATATACAATACCTATACACTACATATTCAAATACATTCAAATACAAAATGCACAGGCGACTCCGTTGTTCAGATACGAACCGTTTATTATTAACTTCTGACTTCACTTCTTCGACACGAGGAGAGAGACACAATTCTTACAAGTCTTTCGTGTCATACTATGCTAACACCACCCCCTACGTTCGGTACATCTCATGGTGTTTTTGATATCAATTCATCTTCGCTGGTCGGGACTCCAAAAACTTTACCGCCGCCGCAACGGTAGAAAACTCAACTCAATGGCAAAGAACTCCATTCTCTGCCCCAGTGGCAGAAGCTCAGTTGTGTGCCTGCAGGGTCCACTCTCAAATCCTCAACTGCCTGGTCGGAACTCAACTTAATCCTTTTCAAAATCTTCCAAATTCTCAGCCCATCTCTTCTGGGCATAACGTTATCCACACTCCAGCCTCATTTCCTGTCTGGGGTTTATTATGACAATGGTGATTGTGTTACATAGCCAGATATGAATATGTGAAATAGACATACCCATACCAGTACGTAAAACGTTCATAATGTTCATAACGCACATAGATAACATAGGAATCCCGAAACAAAAAACACTTACGACTTCTTAGTTCAGGTACGAAACTTTTTATTACCTTTGAGTAAAAAGGTTTTTCGACATAAGGAAAGAGAGACACAATCCTTCTATGCTCACTGCTTTTACATCGTCAGCTCTCAACCCCACTAACGCGCGGCGCCCGTAGTGCGCAAATTCGTCTTGCCACGACGAGCCCCGAAAGTCAACCTTCTTCTTCAGAGGCAGGACTCAACTGACTTTTCTCAAATCTCAGCCCATGCCTCCGGTGCGTGACGTCATTCACATCCTGCGGTCACATTTTCTATCTGGGGTTTCTATTGTGACATCTCTGAATGACACGTCCGTTCCGCGCGCGCGTGAACACCTGCGCTCATGTTGCATCTAACTCACCCATGCGCTAAGCGACAGGTTCTCAGCCTAACTAAACCGAAAGGCAACATATATAAAACGAAATACCTCGGCCATTATATATTACAATTGTCATATCCTTTGTGCAAGAGCGTAATCTGCACCAATTGACTACACACCTGAATTCTTAACCCGAATAGATCAAAACCCAAGAAAACTGAATGATGAAATATAATTAAGGAAAAATGATTAAAATAAAAAATCATATTTAATTATATAACATGTGTATGGTATTTTAAATTTCTTTTCAGTGGAAGTAAAACACGAGCAGCTTTGTCTGGGATTTGAACTCAGCTCTTCATTACCAATGACAAATTTCTTTATGTTGATAGCATAACTGTTATCATCGTATCCCTCTCAGATTGACCTCATTGGACATATCCATTAATCATTTCATCAGTTATTGTTTATAAGCAAAGCTATTGGCTTTTACCATCTGGATTATTTCCCACGCTTCATCTTTTTATTCTTGGTCACCTTTACTGTTGACCACATAATAAAAGAATGCAGCAAACTAGCACCAAAGGAATATATAACTAGATAGGAAAGGTGTTCCAAAAGGAATTATGCAAGACATTAAAATTTGACCATGCTGACGAAAGGTGAATTGCTGACAAGAACTCACAAAATGTGAAATAGCAGATTTGGGTTACTTGGTGATAGTGACGAAACTACCAATCTCGTAATAAGTGAATGCAGCAAATTAGCACAGAAGGAATATAAGACTAGACACGACTGAGTGGGTAAGTTGATCCACTGGGAATTGTGCAAGAAATTTAATTTGATCATACGAACAAATGGTACATGCACAACCCAGCAGCTGTCCTGGAAAATGAGACGCACAAACTCCTCTGGAATTTTGACATACAAATGAATCACCTAATCTCGGCCAGACGACCAAACCTAGTATTAATCAATAAGAAAAACGAGAGCTGGCCGAATTGTGGACTTTGCTGTCCCGGTTGACTACAGAGTAAAATTAAAAGAAAGTGAAAAGAAGGATAAGTACCTGGACCTTGTGAAACAATTGAAAAAAACAACAACTGCGGAACATGAAAGAGACGTTTATACCAATTGTAATTGGTGCTCTTGGTACAGTCACCAAAAGATTAATAAAGAGACTGGAGGAGCTGGAAATTAGAGGTTGGGTGGAGACCATCCAAACTACTGCATTACTGAGAAGAGTCCTGGAGACTAGAGGAGACTTGCTGTTATTCAAACTCCAGTGTAAGACCATCAGCTAACGCTGATGCGAAAAAATCTCAAGGAATAAATAATAATAATAATAACTTTCCAAATAATGAATTCTGCCGTTGCGATTGACCACAGAGTGCAAATCAAAGAAAGTAAAAAAAGAAATATGTTCTGGGACCTTGCAACAGAACCAGGAAAGCTGCGGAACATGAAGTTGACGGTGATACCAATTGTAATTAGCGCCCTTGGAATGGTCCCAAAGGTTTGGAAAGGGGACTGAAAGAGATGGAAATCGGAGGACCAGCTCAGACCACACCAAACTACAGCTTTATTAAGATCGGCCAGAATACTGAGAAGAGTCCTGGAGACTAGAGGACATTTGCAGTTACTCAAACTCCAGTGAAAGTCCGTTAGGTAACATTGGTGTGAAAAACTTATAAGGAGTAAAATAATAATAATAATAATAATAATAAACGAATCATATCAAAGCGAGAATAGATAAGACGCAACAAAACAGTAAATGTAGGCTATGCGGTGACAGAGATGAAACGACCAATCACATTATAAGCGAATGCAGCAAATTAGTACAGAAGGAGTACAAGGCGAGACACGATGGGTCGGCAAGGTGATCCACCGGGAAATGTGCAGGAAATTTCAATTCGACCATACAATCAAATGGTATATGCACAACCCGGTGCCTGTCCTAGAAAATGACTCGCATAAACTCCTATGGGACTTTAACATACAAACGGATCACCTAATCCCGGCCAGAAGACCAGACCTCATAATAATCAACAAAAGAAAGAGAATCTGCAAAATTGTTGACTTTGCTGTCCCGGCGGACCATAGAATAAATCTGAAGAAAGTGAAAAGAAGGATAAGTACCTCGACCTTGCTAGAGAATTGAAGAAACTGGGGAACATGAAAGTAACGATTGTGCCAATTGTGATTGGTGCGTTAGGCACAGTAACTAAAGTATTATTATAGGGCCTGGAGGACTTGGAAGTTAGCGGACGGGTGGAGACTATCCAAACGACAGCATTGCTGAGGACGGCCAGAATCCTGAGACGAGTCCTGGAGACTTGAGGAGACTTGCTGTCACTCAAACTCCAGTGAAAAACCATCAGCTAATACTGATGTGAAAAACTCTCGAGGAGTAAATAATAATAATAATAATAATAATAATAATAATAATAATAATAATAATAATAAACCATTATATCATGCGGTTCTTTCTCTAGATTTGCCGAGACCAACCGACTAAAGAAATCTTAAATAGATAAAAGTTACTGGAATACTGAGTCAGGTAAATACACAATGAACACTGAAATCTTGTCGTCCTCAACAAACATACGTCTTTGGAGCGAAAGAAAGATGACATTATAAGCTTCCATACCAATAATTATCTCCCGTGTTCATTGATTACAATGTCTTTCTTCTCATTCCATCCGTAAACGAGTAATGGCGTTCGGATACGAAAATTCTCCAGCGTTCTGAACCGAGCAACGGAGCACGCAATGAGGAATATGGCTACATTAAGATATCGAAAAAACCTGCCGTCTCATCACGTGATCGTCTCACGCGAGATTTCGTGACTGGGTGGAACGAAAAGCCGGCTTATTGCTTATGAACCACGTGATTTTGGTGGTCGGGTGCACACAATATTGGATGGCTCTTCATTTCATTCATTTTCTTTTCTTTCCTATTTTGATGTTGTTCTTTCTTGTCTTTCTTTCTTGTTTTATTTTTGTTTTCTTCTTTTTAATTCACTCGTCTCTTTCTCTTTCTCTTTCCTCTCTTCACCTTTCTTTTATTGTCATTTAGATTTTTTCATCTTTCTTCATTATTAATTCTGCGTCTTTCTCGCTTTTATTTACCGTTCATTATTTCTTTTTCTTTCTTTTTTCTTTCTTTTTCTTTGTCTCTTTTTGTTCTACGTTTATTTCGTCTTTACCTTCTTCAGGATCTCAACATTCCTCTTCTATGCTCGGCGATGTCTTATCACAGTTATATCTGCACTTGTCATTATTTAGCCCAGTGGGCTGGGGCACTTCAATACGCCGGCTGCATCTCAGCAGAAGAGTAAGACCCCACCAACTAATGTCCAGAATATTAAAGAACATTACTGAAGTACCAGTCTTGGAGCTTAGGGGAATGAGGGGTACCTCTTTATTGCAATTACTCTCTGATCCACTCACTCGGAGTGATATTGCTGGTTGGTTGGTTGGTTGGTTTGCGTTTTATGGCATATCAACCTTTGTAGGTTATTTAACGCCGAATCCATTTTATGTAAATTATCAGTTCTATTCCAAACAATCCAGTTTAGCATGAGTACACAGTTTATTTGTCAAAAATATTTCTATTTCAAACTATTCAGTTTATTCAAACAGTTCTAATTCAGCTGAATCAGTTTAGTATAAGTACATATTTTGTTTACAGACAGTTAAATGTCAAAACAGTTCTATATTAAACAAATCAGCTTAGTGTAAGTACAGCTTCAATGTCAAAAAACAGTTCCATTTGAAGTAATTCAGTTAGCATAAGCACGCAGTTTAAATGTGAGTACGGTTTAATTGTCAAAAACATTTCTATTTCAAGCAATTCAGTTTAGTCAAACAATTCAGTTTAGCATAAGTATGCCGTTAGTTCCATTTAACCCATAGACAGGGCCCTCTCAGGTTCTACCACGCCGGGCCAGAGCGGACCTGGGAGCAATGGCAATGAAGGGGTACTCCGCATTCCCCAAAGCCTCAGCATTACTGGAACCTCACCATCAGATTGTTTAGTGCCATATCTAGGACACTCATTGGGGGGAGTCTAACCCCTCTGCAGAGGTGCAGTCAGTGTATTCTACTGCCCAGCCGACTGGGCAAGGAGTGATATTACCCGTTAGAGTCAAATCTATGGATCAAATAGAAATATTTTATCATTTACTATACTTGAAACCATTTAAATATGAAAAAGAATTGCAATAATTGAAACCATTTAAATGGAGCAAACAAATGATTAATTTTAAAGAGAATTGGTTGTGATTTATACTAAATAGATTTATACTAAATAGAAATATTTGTATTAGATAGCAAGACTTGAAACCATTTAATTATGTGTAAACAATAAATTCTAGTACTTGAAACCATTCAACTGTGTGTAAATAAAACTATTAATGTTAGATAGCAATACCTGAAACCATGTATCAGTGTGTAAACAAATGATTACAATCAAATAGAATTATTAATGTTGGATGACAAGAATTGAAACCATTTAACTGTGTGCAAATAGATGAACTCCTGCTTATTTAGAAAAAATAATGTTACCAACAAAATATTCACTTACAAAAGATATATATATATATATATATATATATATATATATTTAAACAGGATCAGCTAATGGTTGATACGCCATAAATACAACCAAACTAACATTGTTCAACCAAATGAGCTCTGACTCGTTTAAAAATAATATTACCAGCCATTTTCTTCCAAATTATATATATATATATATTGATAGATAGATATACACAAGATTTGGCATTGATTAATCCGCAAATATTGACATACCATTAAATACAGCCAATCAGTAAACCTTATCATTTGTATTTTTATTTCATTATTAATATTCCGAGTTTTTTTTTTATCACTGTTACTAACATTAAGCTTATTAAAAAGGAATATTAACAATGCTATTTATAGTTTCTACTTATAGTTCACTCAGCACTTTTTTAAATACTCTCATAGGTTCGGGCGGGTAAGTCCTTGTGGTCTAATGGTTAAAGCAATGGACTGCGGAATCGTAGTTAGTGAATTCGAACTCCTATCGCGCTATTATGTTCACTTTCAGACAAATACTCTTGGGAAATGTATGAACATCCTTATCTTTCCAGCTATGGGTTAAATAGTGCCATTAATATTCTTCAAGAAGGATGGGTTTGGTATTAAATAACCCAAGAATGTTGATATGCCATTAAACAAAGACACCAAACTATAGCCCAGATTCTCATCATCGCAATTACAAGTATTATCTTCAAATATCTTTTTTGGCTTAGTCATTATGATTCTTCTCCCTGCAAGTTTTTCACACAAGATCTAACTGATGGTATAAGTCTTCTCTAATCTCCTGGACTCTTCCGAGTATTCTCGTTGAACTTAAAATTGCTTATCCAGTCGGTTGGGGCTGTGGAATACACCGACTGCTTTTCTGCAGAGGGGTAAGACCCTTACAACGAGTGTCCTGGATATGACACTAAATAATCTGATTGTGGGTTTTCAGTTATGCTGGAGCTTCAGGGAATGTGCAGTACTCCTTCATTGCCATCGCTCCCCGGTCCACTGTTGCCCGGAGTGGTAGCACTTGAAAGTGTCCTATCTATGGGTCAAATAGAACTAAACTGCGTACTTATGCTAAACTGAATGCCTCAAAATAGAACTGTTTTGACATTTAAACCACGTACTTATGCTAAACTGAAATGTTTGAAATGAAACTGTTTTTGACATTGAAACTGTGTACTGAAGCTAAACTGAATTGTCTGAAATAGAACTCTTTCGATATTTAACTGTGTGTAAACAAAAATATTCTTATACTAAACAGAATTGTTTGAAATAGAACTGTTTTTATGCTTAAAATGGATTCTGTATTAATAGCCTACAATATTTGATGTGCCATAAAACCAAACCAAACCAAACCAAACCAAAACCAAACTTAAAATTGCTGTGGGTTGGATGGTCTTGATTCTTCCTCATTTCCAATTCTTCCAGTCTTTTTCCCAATCCTTTGGGAACTGTTCCAAGCACATCAACTACAACCATACGGCCACCTGCCTTCCATCACGAAAACTATCCAAGTTAGACGAACCAGACATGCAGGACACTGCTGGAGAAGCAGGGACGAGCTCGTAAGCGATGTACTCCTATGGAACCCCACATATGGCCGGGCAAAAGCAGGACGACCAGCACGAACATACATTCAGCAGCTATGTGAAGATACGGGATGTAGCCCTGGAGACCTGCCAGAGGCGATGAACGATAGGGAAAAGTGGCGAGAGAAGGTCAGGGATATCCATGCTAGTGGCACGATATGATGATGATGATGATCACCTTTATGTTTCACAACTTTTTTTAAAAACCCTCTTGCAAGTATTTGTCTATCTTTTCACTTTTTTTGA
>OY757916.1:29525933-29620933 GCA_963585895.1 Sepioteuthis lessoniana | reverse complement strand
ACTCTGTCAAGACAGTTAGGGTCCAGAGAAGTTGCTGATTAGATGTGGTAGAGAAAGCCAACAGAGTGGTCTCCTGGGCCACCGGTTGAGCAGTACTGGAGAACGAGAAAGACACAACGCTGACGGCCATAAGGGGCTCAATATATTGCAGTTCTGTTCGGTCTCCAACCCCCTCTCACAGTAAAACCCTGAGTAACCCTTTCTGAACCCTTACAATAAAGTGAGAAGTACATATTTTTTAAAGAAGGCTTCGCTCGTCTGTTTATTTGTTTGTCGTTATGATGCTGCATGTATATGTAGATGTATATGAGGATATAACATTATCTACTCTTTCTTTGATTGGTCCTTATGGCGTTGTTTTGTGCTGCCGTTAGAAAAGATTAAGTTTCTCTTTTAAAGTTTCCATTTCTTAGGCACATCCACATTTCTCGTATGATATGTCACTTGTTAGGCGCTCATTTTTCTGGCTCATTGGCCTAGTGGGTAGAGTGTTCACAAATGGTCCAGGAGACCTGGGTTGAATCACAGGTCGAGTCATACCAAAGGCTTTAAAAATGGTACTTAATACCTCCTTGCTTATCACACAGCATTATAAGGTACGTATCGAAGGTAAAGTGGAGCAATCCAGGGAAAAGAATAGTGGTGTAGTAGCTATTGAAAAGGGAGCCTTCTTGTCGCCCTCAACAACGGTCGCCAACTTTACTTACTTTACTTATTATTATCATTATTATTAAAAAAATAGTGGGATTTTAAAAGGTGATTACAATGGAATGTTGTAAATATAATTATGACTGCAATCGAAATTTTATAAATGGATCAAATTTTCGCATTGAATAATCTATCATCATCATCGTCTATCATCATCATCGTCACCCATTTTACTTATTTACAAGATGAAACCAAATGAACAATTATTATGAGTTGATCACTCAGTATTGTATATCCATCTTCTTCTTCTTCGACCTGGGTCTGCTCACCTCTTCGCAACGCTGTTCTATTTCTTTACTGGCTGCTCTATTCTCTTCACGAGAATGAATAACAAATACGAATTCTTCTTTTCTAGTAAACATGCATAATCTTATTCTTTTAGAGTTCTTCGTACTCACATAACTGACTCTTACAAAAAGCCGGGAGTCAGTCATTGGAGCACAGATGGAAATTAGGTCTGAACCCTTCTGTGACTCTGATTAAAACTAATTTAAAGTTAAAATTTAACTTCTAATCATTATGATTTTAGTCATCTGATTTTACAATCCTCTAATGACAACCAAGCTTTCAACTGTCCTTAAAGGTGATTATCTGTCAATTAAACTGAGTTGACTGACGTTATCTTTCTATCTGTTCAATTGTCATTGAGTTTCTAAACTACTCGTCAAGTAAATGATTTGATCAATGTATTATTTAACACATCTTGTAAATCTCTATCTCAGAAAGGGATGTATTTTTAAGAAGAAAAAAAAAAAAACTGGTTATGGATTATGCTCCTAATACTAGGATACTAATATTTATTATTATTTTTTTTCTTTTCCACTGAATTTAATTTCTCTGTCCATAATGCTATACTTTAATAAATGTAAAATTATTTCATGCTCACGCTGTCGGAATGTTTCTCCCTGGGGCGAGGTAAGACCCTCCACTAAACTATATAGTATTGTGAGCCCCCAGTTCTAAGGTATGGAGTACGCATTCATTGCCATTACTCCCAGGTCCGATCTGATACGGAGTGGTCGAAACTGTTAGGATCCTATCAATGGGTCAACAAATCTGATCAGTAATCATTCGTATTCAATAGGCTGTGAGTAAAAAAAAAAAAAAAAAAAAGAAAAAGAAAAGATTCGGATTCAATTGGACATGTGCAAAAAAGAATGATTCATATTCGAAAGGTCGTGTGAAAAAGAAAGATTCGTATTCAATTGGATGTGTTCAATAAAGAATGATTCATATTCAATAGGTCATGCGAAAAAAAAAAGATTTATTTTCAATTGGACATGTGTAAAAACGAATGATTCATATTCGAAAGGTCGTGTGAAAAAGAAAGATTCGTATTCAATTGGACATGTGCAAAAAAGAATGATTCATATTCAATAGGTCACGCAAACAAAAAAAAAAAAGATTTATATTCAATTGGACATGTGTAAAAACGAATGATTCATATTCGAAAGGTCGTGTAAAAAAGAAAGATTCGTATTCAATTGGATGTGTGCAAAAAAGAATGATTCATATTCAATAGGTCGCGTGAACAAAAAAAAAAAAAAGATTTATATTCAATTGGACATGTGCAAAAACGAATGATTCATATTTGAAAGGTCGTGTGAAAAAGAAAGACTCGTATTCAATTGGATGTGTTCAAAAAAGAATGATTCATATTCAATAGGTCGTGCGAAAAAGAAAGATTCGTATTCAATTGGACATGTGCAAAAACGAATGATTCATATTTGAAAGGTCGTGTGAAAAAGAAAGATTCGTATTCAATTGGACATGTTCAAAAAAGAATGATTCATATCCAATGGGTCGTGCGAAAAAAAATGATTTACATTCAATTGGACATGTGCAAAAAAGAATGATTCATATTCGAAAAGTCATGCGAAAAGAAAACAAGATTCGTATTCAATTGGATGTGTGCAAAAAAGAAAGATTCATATTCGAAAGGTCGTGTTTAAAAGAAAGATTCGTATTCAATTGGATGTGTGCAAAAAAGAATGATTCATATTCAATAAGTCGCGCGAAAAAAAAAAGATTTATATTCAATTGGACATGTGCAAAAAAGAATGATTCATATTCAATTGGATGTGTTCAAAAAAGTATGATTCATATTCAATAGGTCGTGCGAAAAAAAAATGATTTACATTCAATTGGACTTGTGCAAAAAAGAATGATTCATATTCGAAAGGTCGTGTGAAAAAGAATGATTCATATTCAATTGGATGTATGCAAAAAAGAATGATTCATATTCAATATGTTGCGCGAACAAAAAACAAGATTCGTATTCAATTGGATGTGTGCGAAAAAGAATGATTCATATTCGAAAAGTCGTGTGAAAAAGAATGATTCGTATTCAATTGGATGTGTGCAACAAAGAAAGATTCATATTCAATAGATCGTGCGAAAAAAAAAAAAAAGATTTATATTCAATTAGACATGTGCAAAAAGGAATGATTCATATTCGAAAGGTCGTGTGAAAAAGAAAGATTCGTATTCAATTGGATGTGGACAAAAAAGAATGATTCATATTCGAAAGGTCGTGCGAAAAAAAAAAAAAAGATTTATATTCAATTGGTCATTTGCAAAAAGGAATGATTCATATTCGAAAGGTCGTGAGAAAAAAAGATTTACATTCAATTGGACATGTGCAAAAAAGAACGAATCATATTCGAAAGGTCGTGTGAAAAAGAAAGATTCCTATTCAATTTGACATGTGTAAAAAAAATGATCCTTATTCAATAGGTCGTGTGAAAAAAATGGATTCGGATACAATTGGACATGTGCAAAAAACTAAAGAAAACCAAAATGATTCGTGTTCAATAGGCCGTATTGAATTAGACGTGTGAAAAAAGAAAAAAAGAAAAAACAAAACAAAACAAAACATCCCCCACGCAAAAAAAAACCCCAATGATTCATATTGAATAGTTCGTGTGAAAAAAAAATATTTGAATTCAATTGGTCGTGTGAAAAAAAGATTCGTATTCAATTGGTCGTGTGCAAAAAAAAACCCCAAAAGGATTTGCATTCAATGGGCAGTATTTAATTGGAGTTGTAAAAAAAAAAAGAAGGAAAAAAAAAAAAAGAAAACAATGATTTGTATTCAATTGGCCGTAAGCAAAAAACAAAAACAAAAAAAAACAAAAAAACAAAAACAAAACAAAACAAAAACAAAAAACAAAATGATTCGTATTCAATAGACCGTGGGCAAAAAGAAAAACCTCTTAAGAAACAACTAAGCAAAAATGTATATATTAACGCATAATGAAAGTGAATCCCTAACTGCAACGCATAAAATAACCCTGTGCGGGTTGACATAGCGCCGAAATTGATCAATCAATAATTTACTTTATGTGGCCCTATGTTTCACTGATCGTGAAAAAATGTTTTTTAAAGCTAGAAACAACTTTTCGATACCAGCGTGTCTCTCTCTCTCTCTTTCTCTCTCTCTCTGTTTACTGTAAAGACTTATTTTAAAGAAAGAGACAAAAAGTAAAATCAAATAAAAAAAGAAGTGGATGTCTCTGTGGCGTAATGGTTAAATCGATGGACTGCAGAATCGTAGTACATGAGTTCAAACTCTATTTGCGCTATTATGGTCACTTTTATATAAATACCCTTGGTAAAGGCATGAATACCCGTTACCTTTATCCTCCTATCTATGTGCTAAATAGTACTATTATTGTTCTTCTAGAAATATGGTTTTGGCATTTAATAACCCGAGAAGGTTTATATGCCATTAAAATAACAAACAATAAATAAAAAGAACAAAAATATTTACGATGAGTGCATTCACACAATCAGGAGTCTAATGATTGGTTACTTTCTGCGTTGTTTTTTCATCTCATTGTAACTGTTTATCTAAAATAATGGACGGATTAATTTTAACGGCATGTCAACTCTTCAGTGGCTATTTCTTGCCTAGACGTAAGTAAATTACGTTCATATTTACATTTTTTCTGTGCCTGTCTCTTGATGTGATTTTTTTGCACCCGGTTCAATCGAATTCGATCTTGTTTGTTTCTTTTAATGGCATATCAACCCTCTTGGGTTATTTAATGCCAAAGCCAAAGTAATGGTACTATTTAGCCCATAGCTGGGAGGATAAGGGGGTTCATACCTTTCCCAATGGTAATTGTGTTATATTTTGACCTTCGACCCGGCCCAAAAATACTATTCCAAGGTAATACACCGGAAGGAAGTGACACATTCCAATGGCCAGTAATTGGAAGAGATCGCGTTGGCAGATTAAGGCTTATGAGGTGGGACAAGGTGAAGGTCCTATTGTACCACTACAGTGATGCACCGGAAGAGAGTAACCTCTGAACTGCATGACAGTTATTTCCGCTTGATGACGATTAAACATCCGATTTCAAAGATCCCGTAGGCGATCGTGTGGGCGTTGAATTATTATTTAACTCAGTTGAGTTTGGGGTGCCAAAGCAGTTGCCAGTAGAATTCCAGACACCTAGAGACCAGATGTGGTAGGGAAAGCCACACCCGACCGATGGAGTGGACCCCAACATCAGGAGAACAAGAACGACACAACGTGACGGTCATAACAGTGGGGTCAAAATATGAAGTTTATGTTCGGTCTCCAGCACCCTCTCACATGCAAACCTTGAACAACCCTTTTCAAACCTTACAAATAAAATGAGAGGTAAATATATAATTCTAAAAAAGTCTTCCTGTCGTTTCCTCATGCGTCCTTCATTCCTGCGTCTTTCTGTGTGCGTCTGTCTTTATTATTAAGTCGTTATGATACGGCAAATGATTATATAACATTTGTCCGTATAAGTTTAAGAATATAACATCTTGACCTATTTTAATAGATTGTTTGGTTGGCGCTTTATGGCATATCAACCCTTGTGGGTTATTTTATACCAAATCTTGCCTATATATATATATATATAGTTTGTAAGCGAATAGTTTTTGGGAACTGTATTTTTAAACGAGTTGTTAGAGCTCATTTGTTTGCACGCGGTTAAATCGTTTCAAGTATTCCTATCTAACACAAATAATTCTATTTAGGGGTTGTCCTTGTAGTGTAATGATTAAAGCGATGGATGGCAGAATTGTAGTAAACGAATTCGAACTCCAGTCGGGCTATTAAGTTCACTTTCGGACAAATACCATTGGGAAAAAGTATGAACCCTCTTACCCTCCCAGTTATAGGTTAAATAGAACAGCTACTGTTCATCTAAAAGAATGGTTTTGACATTAAATAACCCTCAAAAGTTGATATGCTATTAAACAAAGAAACCAACCAACCAACTAATTCTATTTAATGATAAACATCTGTTTGCGCAGTTAAATGGTTTAAAGTATTACTTGTTAACATTATCCAGAATTCCGATGTGATATAAATAATTTGCACACAACTGCATGGTTTTAAATATCTAATAATAATAATTATCAGCAAATGATAGAACAGTTCTTTTTGACACATAGATGGGACCTTAACAGGTTCTACCACTCCGGGCCAGAGTGGATCTGGTAGTTATGGCAATGAAAGAAAATTAACCTGGAAAATTTTTGTCATTATGTCTGCTTTTCTGTCAAAGTATCAGATATTATTTACCCCATTCAAGTCAATATCGATGTTTGTCTTCTTTCTCATAGGCGCCCTGTCGATGTGGTCGAGAATACGCCGACTGTATCCCCCACACCGGAGAAAGGTAAGACCTTCCCCAAAAAGAGGTGTTGTAGGTATGACACTAAACTGCATCTGTTCTGTAGATCTGGGAAATATGGGATACCCGTTCATTGCTATTACTCCGGGTTCATTTTTACCCGAATAATAGTACCTGTTAGGGCTACATATACAGGGCAAATACGTGATGCCTTCAATAAGTTTCCAGACATTTTTTTGTACAGGCATTTAAAATTGTCGTAAACTCTTGAAAATTCAGTATGTTATTGTTATACATCTTATGAGATGACTGTCCAAGTTTTATGATTTCAGGTTCAAATGAAAAGCTACAACAGCAATTGGAATACACCTTACTAAAGCCTGATAGTCACAGCTGGTGAATTTCAAAAATGCAATCTGGATGTGAGGACACTTTAGAAGAACGATATGCAATAAAATTCTGTTTTAAACTTGGAAAAAATGCGACAGAAACGTATGGAATGCTTCAGACTGCTTTTCGACCATCTTGTATGAATAGAGCATTAGTTTTTGAGTGGTATAAGAGATTCAAGGAAGGCAGGGAGTCTGTGAGGGATGATGAGAGGTGTGGGAGGAGTAAGGAAGTCAATACACCAGAGTTGATTAGCCAAAGGGTTAGGGTTAGGGTTACTATGTTGAGGTTTTAAAGGAGTTCAGGAAGAGATTCCGTCTGGAGAGGTCAGCACTCTTCAAATGGGGTCAGTGGCATTTCCACCAGGACAATGCACCAGTCCACAACTCCATCCTTGTCACAGACTATTTGACCAATATGGGCATCAAGACAGTTCCTCACCCTCCCTATAGTCCAAACCTTGCTCCCCGTGACTTTTGCTTATTCCCTAAGCTCAGAGGCTGTCGTTATGAGACAATTAAGGAGATGAAAGAGGCTGTGACGAAGCTCATTGACACGCTCACACAAGAGGACTTCCATGGGGCCTTCCAGAAGTTGTTGGAACGGTACAATAAGTGAATTGCAGCCAGAGGATATTACTTCGAAGGGGACCAGAGTTTCATGTGTGTATTACTCATAAAAGTGCCCATACGAAAAAAGTCTGGAAACCTATTGAATGATCCTCGTATATCCCCTTTGTAAATGAATTGTGTTAGATAGAAATTCCTTTTATCATATAACCGTTTGCAAAAACATGAAACAAAACAAAACAAAAACAAAAAAATCAAAACAAAAATTAACGACCCCCACAAAAAAAAAAACTCTTTAGAAAATACACAAGAAATGTATATTTAAGGTATGCAATTCTCTAACACCTAAGCATTAAGTAACACTAGACGGGTTGACATGCCGTTAAAATCAACCAATCAACTAACCAACCAACTCCTCTTTTTTTCCTCTCCGGGGCGTAGTGGCTAACGTGCAAGGCTGCGAAATCGTATTGTTCAAGTTCCAGTCGTTCTTTTACGTTCAATTTCGTAAAAATGTCTTTGGGAAAGGCATGAACTCCCTTATCCCCTGGCTATTCTCACACAAGGATTGCTTTGGTATTAAATTACTTACGAAGGATGATATTCCATTAAACAAAGAAACCAAATCTTTTCTTTCTTCTATCTACAAAATTCGACAGCCTCCACCCACGACCAAAATTTAAAAAAGAAAAATGGTTAATAGGTAGAATCCAGAAATTGAAACGTAGTGTTCACAGATTTTAGCGCATATTATGCATTTTATTCAGCGTTTATTATTACAAATCAGGGGGCCAATTCTTTGGTCCAATCTTACGTCAACAATCATCATATACAAGTTTCTGCCACTGGCTTTACGCTGAACGTTAGATAGCATTCCCTTCGAGGGTTGATAAGAAAGTTCACGTTTTCCAAAAACGCTTTGCTATCTTCAACGGGATGATATCTTTTCATAGTTATTAATTTTTCTTTTTAAACCACACGACTGAATAATTAAACGCCCATTTCACCTTTGTCACAAAAAAGGCTATTTTTCAAAGGAAAATTTCATTTTTGTCCGTTTTTCTTTTTTCTTTCTTTCTTGCATTTAGTGTAATATTTATTCTTACTATTTTTTTTTATTTAACAAGAATAAAAGCGAATATTCTAAAATAAGAATCCAAAACGAAACTCACGATCAATGAAATAGACAAGCTTTCAGACTTATGTTCAGGTCACGTTGAAAACATTGGTTCCTGCTTGATTGGTCAAGTTGCGCTGAAGCTGCTCAGTAGTTCACTGGATGACCACTTAAATAGCAGCAGTCGGTGTACCAGATTTAGAAAAAGCTTGATAAATATCAAGTACATTAGTAAGCTTTCAGATCAGTACAAAAAGATTAAACGTATCAATATAAATTCAACGAATATATAAAATAAAGAGATAAATTTGTATGGTTTGCGTTATTTTAAACTTTTAACAGTAAAAAAACAATTACAAGACATAACCTGGTCGGATCGTAGGGGGCGCAACTTATTAGGCGGCTTTTCAGGTTTGCCTTGAATTCAGAGTTCTCCTTCTCCTAGACTGGTTACCTAATCAAGTTCAAAAAGCCTAGCCTGTTCTACTGTCTATTGCTGGAAAGGCAATAATTAGATGGATAAGTTTGAGGGTATTAGCTCTATGGGAAATGCAAACAGGATAGTCAAGGATTTGAATTCTGACCGCCATTTCCATTTCCTACGACGATTACTATTACATCAATAGCGAAGTATATATATATATATATATATATATATATATATAAGTGGGTAGTCAAGAAAAACTTTTAAACAAACAAGCAAGAAAGAAGAAAATATGGCCTTTGTTATTCCATGATTAAATGCTGTCCTCGAAGAGTCCACAGAATCAGGAAAAGCTTAACAAGAAAGAAAAATAACCACTCTAGCCATATTGGAATTAAAGTGTCAGAAAAAAAAGGAAAAAACATCTCGAGAGTTGGAACATGGTATCAACAAGAAGACGAAATTGCAAGTCAATGTATTAGGAATCCCGTAAACAGAACGACTAGGAAGAAAAAAAAATATTTGTGATTCAAAAATTTTGCAATATTCAGCAGCTCTGGATGCTTTTGCTGAAGTCGTAAAATTGGCCAGTCACATTGGATAGTGATTGGTTTGGTTTGGTTTCTTTGTTTAATGGCATATCAACCTTTGTAGGTTATTTAATGCCAAAGCTATTCTCCTAGAAGAACTGTAGTGGTACTATTTAACCCATAGCTGAGAGGATAAGGGGGTTCATACCTTTCCCAAGAGTATTTACCCGAAAGTGAACGTAATAGCGCGACTGGAGTACGAACTCGCTTACTACGATTTCGCAGTTCATCGCTTTAACCATTACACCACGAGGACACCCCCATTGGATAGGGAGATACCGAGCCCGCCTGATACTCTCCGAGTGATACTCGCCAGATTTTCTATTAACGTCATATAACATTTTGTGGGTTATTTTATATCGAAAATATTCTTGTAGAAGAACAGTAGTAGTATTATTAAACTCAAAGCTGGTAGAGATAAAGGAGTTCATATCTTTACCAATGGTATTTGTCCGAAACTGAAATTAATAGCATGACTTGAGTTCGAACTCGCTTACTATGATGTTACAGTCCAGCATGCTAACCACTACACCACGAGAACTCCTTTCAGTGGTATGGAAAAGGGGCCGTGGAATCCATGAGTCGAGGTTCTTGTAACCAGAGTGAGATTTCTTGAACCATCTGTTTGCTGTACTGTGGCCAACTACGCCTTCATCTTTCGTATGACAAAACGTTTTGCTTGTTTCGACAGCGTTATATGGTCATGTTTGAACTCGTAAAGAATAAGTTCTTGAATTAGACGACGTTGCAAGTTCTTTGCAGCTTTCACATCACACTCGTAGCGAATGAACGCAAAATGTGTCAGCACACCAACTAAAACAATACTACTAACTACAGTGGGTACTTACGGCGGCTTGGAGTGCTTCTGTCATGTGATATATGCAGCGTAAAAAAGCGCGTATCAAAAATATTACAAAACATGCGACTTAGTGTTCGCCAATAGCCCGGGAGATCTGGGTTCAATCCCAGGTCACGTCATACCAAAGACTTTAAAAATGGTACTTGATACTTCCTTGATTAACACTCAGCAATATAAGGTACGTATCAAGGTTAAAGTGGAGCAATCCTGAGGAAGGAGTAGCGCCCTCCCCTACACCTCAGTGTAGTAGCTATTGAAAAGGGAGCCTTCTGGTCGCCCTCGACTACGGTCGCCAACTTTACTTACTTTACTATAAGTTTAACGGAGCATCACTCTGTTATTAAGCTAAGAATCAGAAAACGCCTTTACTTGATGAAGCCTGTCGAAGAGATTGTCCGAAATCTTTTGGAAACAATGTAGATATTAATGTTAAAAGTATATCTATATCTATATATATAACCAGGTTAACGAAAGCATGGACAGCTATCAATAGGCTATCGATTATATGGAAATCAGACCTAACCGATAAAATGAAACGCAGTTTCTTCCAGGCAGCGGTCACATCGATACTGCTATATGGCTGCACTACATGGACGCTAACAAAACGGCTGGAGAAGAAGGTAGACGGCAATTAGACAAGAATGCTACGTGCAATCTTAAACAAGTCCTGGCGGCAACACCCCACAAGACACCAACTGTATGACCACCTGCCCCCTATCACGAAAACTATTCAAGTTAGACGAACCAGACATGCAGGACACTGCTGGAGAAGCAGAGACGAACTCATAAAAGATGTACTCTTATGGACCCCCACACATGGCCGTGCAAAAGCAGGACGACCAGCACGAACATACATTCAGCAGCTATGTGAGGATACGGGATGTTGTCCTGAAGACCTACCTAGGGCGATGAACGATAGGGAGCAGTGGCGAGATAGGGTCAGGGATATCCGTGATACTAGCGCGATATGATGATATATATATATATATATATATATATATATATATATATTTCTTTAATCCTGTTAGAGCTATTGGGGTTGTCTTCCCTTACATACTGCTATACTTGAGTAAAGTTGGCTTGCCTAAAATGTAAGCTTCTGCTTTTTTTTCTATTTTTCTTATTTTGGTTTACGTAAAAAATTGACAGGCAGAATAATAGTATGAATGAAAAAAAAAAATGGTATGAATGACTGGTTTGGTTTGGTTTCTTTGTTTAATGGCATATCAACCTTTGTGGCTTTTTGATATCAAAACCACACCTTCTGAAGAACAGCAGTAATACTATTTAATCCATAGATGGAGAGATAAAGGGGTTTATGCTTTTCCGAATGATATTAGTCCGAAATTAAATGTAATAGCGTGACTGGACCATTAACACGCATATTTCGAGGTCACAGTCCAGGACTTTAACCACTAAACTACGAGAAATACCCTCTGGCATGAATGAAAAACAATTCGAAGAGGAAGAAGACCAAAACTAACGACGTAAGTAGCGAATGGGGTGTTCTTGTGCTGTAATTGTTAAAGCGTTGGACTGCCGAATCGTAATAAGCGAGTTCGTACTCCAGTCGTGCTATTACGTTCACTTTCGGACAAATACCCTTGGGAAAGGTATGAACCCCCTAATCCTCCCAGTTATGGGTTAAATAGTACAACTACTGTTCTTCCAGAAGGATGGAATTGGCATTAAATTACCCAAGAAGGTTGATATGCCATTAAACGACAAAACAAACGAACAGACTTAAATCGCTAAATACAGAGTATGATGGGTAAATTGCCATCATTCTAAATTATTGATTTCGTGCATGTATTTTGTTTCTTTCAGGTTTTGTCTACTGTGCAGCAAAATAGAATCCGTTTGAAACTTTCTGTAAAATAAGCAGAACCATATTGCAAATCACCCTGTGTCAAATTAAGAAATGGCACGCTGTACAGATTGTCATTCACGCTGGATGATCCAAAGATTTCAGAATGTTTGGGTGTTAATCTGTGGACAGATTCATATTCATATTGATGAAAACCAAACATTCTGTCCACATCAATGGTATTTGGGGTGGTCCCTGGTGATGGCGACATTATACCTCCATTTATCTCCTCACATGGCCTCAGACTCAACGCGAAAGGCCGACACCAAGAGCCTGGAAGAGGTATTATTGAGCTGGATCAAGAGGATGGTTGCTAGAAGACCCTACGTATGGCAATAAGACTCTTCATCATTCCACACATGCAGGGGAACCTAATGTTTGCTACAAGAACATTTCCGCAATCATATCACCCCTTATATATCGCTGCCTAACTCCCCAGATGGCACGAGAGAGGGTCAGGGATATCCGTGCTGCCAGCACGATATGATGATGATGATTATATATGAGGCATGGTTGAACGAGAGACCTAGAAAACCTTTATTCAGCATCAAAGATGAACTGAAAATAAAGAAAATGACTGCATTTATCACTTTAGATAAGGAGCTTGCAGAAGATTCCAAAGTCGTCTGGAGGCTGTGGTTGAAGCCATTGGCGATCTTTTAAAAATAAACTTAATCAATAGTATCTCAAGATATTTTCATGTAATTTTGGTAAATATATCTGATAATAAATCTCACTAGATGTCAGTGAATTGATCTGATAATATATCTCACCAGACGTTAGTATTATTATCATTTCAGCGACATTTGGACGACAATTTTTCCACTGCACCCTGTATATAAATAAAAATTATAGGAACAAATATATGAAGAAATAGCAGAAAATTGTTTGATTTCTTGTATCAAAATCCAGAACCGTACTGCACATGTAAAGGAAGTAGAAACGAAAGAGACATTCGTAAGAGACACGTTTTAGAGAGGATTTTCTGGTTTTACTCTTCCAGTTCTGCCTGCTAATGATGTCACTGTTGAAGAGGCTCTCAAAAGCGTATGCCACGTGTAGATGAAAAAAAAAAGACGAAACTTTATGTGTCAACCTAATTATATAAGAAATCGAATTGGAAAAGCTATAAAAATATGAAATTGATGGAGGAAGTTACGAATCCGATAAAGATTTACCATTTCATTTAGTGGTATATTACTATATTCGCTGCTAGATGTACATAAAGATGGGCTGGATGAGAATATATATATATATATATATATATATATATATATATATATATATATATATATATTACATGGTAAGGTCTGTGACCCTGGGTTTCATGCAATCACCAATCCCGACGATTGCTGATTGCATGAAACTCTAGGCCATGCAATATATATATATATATATATATATATATATATATATATATATAATATTTACATATATATATATATATATATATATATAAGTTCTGGCATTGATATTGAGCACTATTTAACAATACTGTAACATTTGGTCATCCATTAACTCCAAGTGAGCTTGTTAGAACCATGAACCTCTTATATATATATATATATATATATATATATATTTGTTTTGCTAGTATAATTAGAGGAAAGTAAATATCTTAAAATAAATAGGCCCAAAAATGATTTCAATGTGGTATTTTTGGGTATATTTGATAGACACGGTTTTCGGACGTTGTGGTCCTTTTCGAGAGACTATTTATGTGTTTGTTTTGACTGGGGTGTGATTCTTTATATTTATACACACACACACACACACACACATATATATATATATATATAAATGAGTGTGCGTGTGTGTGACAGGATAACGTAGACACAGAGTCAACGGCGTTGGATGACTGTCAGTTTCTTGCCTATGAAATAATCCGACTAAGTGTTTCCACACACAGTCGGTATCCCTGTGCGGTGCATGATATGGAGAATTATCTAGTTAGTGGTATATTCTGAAAAGAGACACTTGGTTATACAGGGTGTTTTTTGTGTGGCCATATTGCATTAATTTTGTAATTTGTTAACTTATTTAGTCTATAATGTTCATCTCATTTTTTTGTAATGTTGGTATCCTTTATTCTTATATTATTCCTTGAAGACTTTTACACTAGCATTAGCTGATAGTCATTTATCATATTTACCAATCCTTCCGCTCGGGCAGGATACGACACAAGGTCAATTTTTAAGCGGAGTTTAACAGGTTTGAATTCAGAGTTTTCCTTCTACTAGACTAGTTGCCTCACCAAGGCTGAAGAACACAGTCTGTCCTACTATTTACCCATAGCTGGAGGGAATAATTGGATTCACACCTTTCCCAAGGGTATTAGCGCTGTGTGAAAATGCAATCAGTCTTGTCCAGGATTTGAACTCGTGTCGCCGTGTCCATTTCCTACAACGATAACCATTACACCACGGGCACCTCCTAGCTGATAGTCATTTATAGAAATCTAAGTGATAGTAAGCTTCCTCAGGTCTCCAGGATTATTCTCAGTATTCTGGCCGACCTCAACAATGCTGTAGTCTAGATGGTCTCTCTACGTCCTCTGATTTTCCAACTCTTCCAACACCCGCCTTACCGAACCTTTGAGGATCGTTCCAAATGCACCAATTATTATTGGTATTACCGTCACCTCCATGTTCCACAGTTTTTTTTAGTTCTCTAGCAAGGTCTGAGTACTTGTCTCTCTTTTCGCTTTTTTTGATATTCACTCAGTGTTCCGCCGGGACGGCAATGTCCACTATTCGGCAGGTTGTCTTTTTTTTTGTTAATTATTTCAAGGTCTTGAACTCTGACCGGGATTAGGCGATCTGTTTGTATCTCAAAATCCCAGGGAATTTTATGCGTCTCATTCTCGTCAGATTCTGGGTTATGCATATACCATTTGGTAAGTAAAGTTGGCGGCCTCAGTCAAGGATGACCTGAAGGCTCCCTTTTCAATAGCTACTACACCGAGGTGTAGGGGAGGGCGCTATTCCATTCTCAGGATTGCTCCAGTACCCTTGATCCTTACCTTATAGTGCTAAGTGCTAAGCAAGGCGGCATTAAGTACCATTTTTTGAGTCTTTGGTATGACTACTTGGGATTGAACCCTGGTCTCCCGGAACATTGGCAAACACTCTACTTGTCTTGTTGTTTTTATTAGTATTTTATTATCATTACTTTCTTTAATATTTATACTTATTTATTAAATTTTGTCAATTATTTTATCCATTAATTATATATTTATCTTAATCATTTTTTTATGTTATCTTTATCAATCTAAGTTAATTTGGAATTCATTTTTATCTATTTTCTTTTTTAATTAATCAGTTTTTTTTATTCGTCCTGGCAGTCGTAGCCTTTTAGGTGCCTTAGTATGAATTTGTTTTTATGCTTACATTTGGATATAGATTCTGATTATCACACACACACACACACACACACATAGCCAACAACTCTGTAAAGACAGAGAAGGTAGTATGGAAGTCCTACCGGAAGCGATGGATGATAGGGACAGATGGAGAGACAGAGTCAAAGAAATCCTTGCTAGCAACACGACTTAATGTTGATGATGATGATGAAATGATTGAAAAGTTCTATTTGACCCATAAATGGGACCCTAACCGCTACTGCTAATCCTGGTCAGATTGGACCTGGAAGTAATAGTAAAGAAGGAGTACTCCACATCCTCCAAAGCTTCATGCTAGAATATGCAGTTTAGTGTCATACTCTGGACACTCATTAGAGGAGGGATCTTACCTCTCGAAAGAAGTGCAGTCTGCGTATTCTATTATCCTAGTCAATCGGGTGGTAAATGAAAGAAGATTGGGGTTATCAGAAAACCACTAGTTAGAGCTAGATTGAAAAAAACTTGCGACGAGTCAAATGCTTCATTTTAAACAAAATAAGATATTCACACCACGTGAGTTTTCTAATATACTGATTGCTTTTGCCTATTAAGATTGGACAGCGAAAGAGACTGTTTTGAATATTAGCCTGCAATTCCCTTTTCTTCGAACGCTGATGCGGGAAGCAAAACTTTCGATGCACCTCTAAAAAATCAGCTGATAAAAAAATGAACGATCTAACAAAAGCTTTTTATTTTATTTTTCTAAGAGAGAATTATCAGAAATTAACGTGGAATAATGAATGTGTATGGAAATACAATCCTCTAAACCTTTTGCCTGAGATACAAACCACATAACTGCAGTCGTTGTCATCATTAAAGACACGCTTTTATATCTTTTGTGCTATATATTCTGAAATAAACGGAAAATAACAAAATTCCTATGAACGTGTTGTTTTAACATTTGCTGTTTTTTTTTTTTATATCAACCATAGATTGTCAATTGACCAAAACTCTTTCTCTTGACTCGTTTTTTTTTTAGTCATTATTTACTGAAATTTCATGGGTGCTATCATTTGTGACCAGGACTGTATAACCAAGAGTATCTTTTCAGAATATACCACTAACTAGATAATTCTCCATATCATGCACCGCACAGGGATACCGACTGTGCGTGGAAACACTTGGTCGGATTATTTCATAGGCAAGAAACTGATAGTCATCAAACGCCGTTGACTCTGTGTCTACGTTATCCTGTCACACACACGCACACTTATATATATATATATATATATATATATATATGTGTGTGTGTGTGTGTGTGTGTGTGTGTGTGTGTGTGTGTGTGTGTATAAATATAAAAATCACACCCCAGTCAAAACAAACACATAAATAGTCTCTCGAAAAGGACCACGACGTCCGAAACCCGTGTCGATCAAATAAAACCCCAAAAAACTGTGGAACATAGAGGTGATGTCTATATAGTTGTATATATGTATGTGCATTTAAGAATGTACACGTGTAATTATGTAAACGTCTGCGTGGGTATATGTATACACATCTTGATGTAAACTGTCCTGGTTACCATTATAGATACCCTTTCATTTTCTTTTGTTTTGCTATATATCTTGATAAATTAACAGAAAATAGCCAAATTTATATAAAGTTGTTGTCTATCATTTGCTATTCTTTATTAAAGAAGAGAAGTTGTCAATAGACCAAAGCTGTTTCACTAGATTGTTTTTTAAATGAGATATTCTGCACTATGTACTGAAATTTCATGGGTATCAATAATTATGACCAAGATTGTATATCTCCATGTACTTTCCTGTTGCTAGAAAGTTTATGAGACTTTATTTATGTTATTGTTGCGTGGTACTTTTTATCTTTTTGTTTCTCTTCTTTAAACGTCATTCGGCTATAAAAACCAACCAACACTTCTCAACGATTATTTTTTTTATGGAAATCAAGAATCTGTTTTTTCCCGAAATACAGATTTAAATCTGTATAGTTTTCAATTCGACTGTCGGCGAGGTTTACAAAACACTGGGTTGTGGTGTGTGACATGTCCTTCCGTTCGTGTCTATGTGATCTCCCAACTCTGTTGTGTTTATAGATCACATCCTGCGGACCTTTCCGCTGGGCAAGTGCTTGACTGACAGCTGACACCAGTACTCAGTGATATAGCCACCTACTCGCTTCTTGAGAATTCTCAAATGTTACTGAGGCCTTTGGAACCTAAATAATTTCGAACAGCACATTATGTTTGTACAGTGCAAAGGACGCAGTTTTTATTACAAGGCAAATACGCGACCTAAAGTGTAAAAGTACAGGGTGCGGGGGTTGCATATTTAAGATTTTAAAGTGTCACCTGTGTGATTCAAGTGAACTTAAGCAAGTGGTAACAAGTGGTAATGGTAGCTCAAATGACTGATGTTCAATAGAATTATTAGTGTTAGATAACAATACTTGCAATCGTTTAACTGTGTGCAAACAAATGAGCTCTACCTCGCTTAAAAAATGTTACCTACAAACTATTCGTGTACAAATCATCTACATTTAATTTGTGTATAAAGAGGATTTGGCATTAAATAATCTACAAGGGATGATTTGCCATAAAACACAAGCAACCAAGGAAAAAATTATTCGTTTACAAATCATGTATATAAACACAGGATTTGACATTAAATAATCCACAGGGGTTGATATGCCATAAGATTATAACCAACTAACCCGCCAACCGACTAAAAACTATTCGAAGAGAGGAAGAGGGAGAATTAGATCATTAATCAAGAATGTTATCAACTTCATAGCCACCGTTTTATTTAAGCGGATTTAAGAAGTGTAACTTGTATTATCCTATTTACCAACCCCTCCGCTCGGGCAGGATAATACACAAGGTCAGTTTTTAAGCGGAGTTTTCCTTCTCCTAGACTAGTTGCCAAACCAAGGCTGAAGAACCTAGTCTGTCCTACTTGTATTATAGCGAACGGATTTTAAGGAAGCGGTAGGATTTTCTTAAATGAGTCGTTAGAAAGGTTTAAAAGACATGAATATATTTTCTTCCACCTGATTCTAACCAATTATGTATATTAGTAAGTGGGGATGAAAATCAAGAACTGTAAGCAAAAAAAAAAGAAAAAAAAAAAAAGAAAATGAGGTTAATATTGCAGATTTTCTTTTCAAAGTAATTGGCTCGTACGACACAGTGAACAAGCAAGTGACGTTAAAATATTTCCTCATAAAGATCCATAATCCTCCTCATCATGGTAATCTGAGTTCACGGATTCTCTTGACCCTCTCTCTCACGATCCGTCCCTATCAGTGAAGGTGCCCGTAGTGTAATTGTCGTAGGAAATGAACACGGCGACACGAGTTCAAAACCTGACGAGACTGATTTCATTTCACATAGCACTAATATCCTTGGGAAAGGTATGAATCCAATTATTCTCCCTCCAGCTATGGGTAAATAGTAGGAAAGACTTGGTTCTTCAGCCGTGGTGATGCAACTACTCTTGGAGAAGGAAAACTCTGAATTCAAACCTGTTAAACTCCGCTTAAAAATTGACCATGTGTCATATCCTACCCGAGCGGAGGGGTTGGTAAATAGGATCAGTGATCACTCTAAGCAAAGATCCCATAATCCTCCTCATTTTGGTAATCCGACTCCACGGATTCTCTTGACCTCTCTCTCACGATCCATCCCTATCAGTGATCACTCTTAGCAAGTCTTCTAGTCGGATTCTAGTGTCTATACAGAACCGTCTTTGTTGGTCACCCTACACTAGCGCGTCCATATGTAAGAGTACATCGGAAAACGTCGCTGATGAGTTCGTCCTTAATTCTCCAGCAGTGACTTGCGAGTCTTTCTTATCTTATTTAGATGGTGTGTAAGATGGTAAGTAAGTGACCGTACAGCTACTGTTTTGTAGGGTTCTGCCTCCAGATTTTGTTCAAAACAGTACGCAGCATCCTTCTATTGTTCCCATCAATTTTTTTCTAGGCGTTTTATTTTATCAAAGAGACCATAGCGTCGACAGCCAGTTCATGCTTTACCTATACGTATGTTGACGTTGGTTTCAGGCAATGAGATATTACTACCGAAGAATATAAATTGATCTACTAATTTAAGAGGTTTTCTATTCAATGAGATGACATAATCTAGATTAAAAACATTAGTTTTGTTTTATCTGAGTTCACATAGAGAGTAATATCTCTTGCTGCCTGCTCAGCATTCTGTATAATAATTCTAGGGTGAGTCAAAGTTTTGCAATATTTCAATAATGTGAGGTAGAGTTACACCGCTCAGGATACTTTTCCTGTGGTGGTAATGATGACAAGTCGCACTGGACTTGGAAATGTCGAGCTCGCCTGATAATCATAATTTAATAATTCCAACGATCAGAATGAAATGCTTTATGAAGACAATAAGTTTGTCATCCCACTCGTTGCGTTGATCACCAGCAGATGTTCCGGATGTTGGTGCAAGCAGAGAGGAATAATTCCTCGACCTCAAGATAGTTCGTATGGCGCACTAAATTGGATTAGATTCTGGCCATATAATTTTAACGTTAACTTTCATTCTGGATGTTTTAATGATCAAACACAAGACTTGTAATAGCGAGAGTTGAAAGTTTTGCGATATTTTAGTACATACAAGTTTGTGGCGATTATATCACGTGACCGAAGCTGTTCAAGCCATCGTAGGTACCTGCTGTAGTTGGTAGTGCCGTGGTAGATGGTGCACTGACATGTTCAGTATTGGTTCACGTCGGTTTTGATTTGAAAGCCACACGGATGAACTTGGAACGTTGTCTGATTCGGCAATTTATGCTTTATTAGTTTGAAGTTGGCCAAAATGTCACAAAAGTAACCAAAACCATTTGACGTGCAAAATGTGAAGATGCAGTTGAATGCAGTTGATTTGCCAATATACCTCCGAGTACGGCCTCGAAATCGATGGTTTTAGACCCTGTTGGCCTTGCCTAATCGTTGACGTTCTTGCAACCCGGGCAAATTTCTTCAGTTATCTAATTTCTCAACTGTGATCAACTACGTCTTCACATTTCGCGTGTCAAATGGTTTTAATTTCTTTTGTGACGTTTTGGCAAACTTCAAACTAATAAAGCATAAATTGCCGAATCAGACAACGTTCCAAGTTCACCCGTATGGCTTTCAAATCACAAACGAAGTGAATCAATACTGAACATGTCAGTGCACCATCTACCACGGTACTACCAACTACAGCAGGTACCTACGATGGCTTGAACAGCTTCGGTCACGTGATATAATCGCCACAAACTTGTATGTACCAAAATATTGCAAAATTTTCAACTCTCCCTATTATAAGTCTTGAGTTTGGTCATTAAAACATCCAAAATGAAAGTTAACGTTAAAATTATATGGCCAGAATCTAATCCAATTTAGTGCGCCATACAAACTCTCTTGAGGTGGAGGAATTTTTCCTCTCTGCTTGCAGCAACATCCGGAACATCTGCAGGTGATTAACGCCACGCAGTGGGACAACGAACTTATTGTCTTCATTAAGCATTTCATTCTGATCGTTGGAATTCTTAAATTAGGTCAGTGTATTATCCTTCTAAAGCATTATTTTATAGTTTTCGTTGTTGAGCTTGACTTGACAAAGATTCAATTTCCACTTAAGCGTAATAATTGCCAAAGACATTCTGTTGAGAAAATATTACTTTGGCTACATTAAGTAGAGACAGAGGTAAAAGTTCGAAATTAAGGGGTAGGGGTGTTAGTGCGCTATTCTACTGATGAGAAAAAAGAACGAACGATAACGAGTTCAAATAATATCCTTGTCGGTCTGTAACACCAATCAATGTATATATGTGTACCATATTCACAATTAACGCCATGTGCGAAATAGACATATAATGTTCATGACGAAAGAACATATAAAGAACATATGAATCTCCAAATTCGAAAACACGCAACGACTTCTTATTCAGGTACGAAGCCTTTTTATTAACTTTGAGTTAAGGTTTCGACATAAGGAGGAGAGACACAATCTTGCTATGCTGTCTTATTCATTTGGTCCCCATCTCGAGCGGCCCCCTTTGGGCGCAAGTTCGCCTCGCGTCTACGAGCTCCAAAAGTCGATCCTCCTCGTTCGGTGTCTAAATTTCAACTCTCTAACTTAAAATTTCCCACAAACCCCCGCACGCCTCCGGTGCGGGTGACGTCACTCTCACCCTGTCACCCCGTTCCGTCATCTCGGGCTATTGTGACATCTCTGAGTGGCACGTCCGTCCCACGCGTGCGTTACCACCTACATCAAGGTTTGCACCTAACTAACCCATGTGCCGAGCCGAAAGGCTCTCAGCCTAACTAAACTCAAAGGCATGAACCGAAATCCATTGGCCATTACTTTACATATGTATAATTGCTTTAAATCGTTTGTCAATGGAGAACATCGACTTTGTTATATCTTCATCTACAATAATGTAGCAGGACAAAGCATATAGTTGTGGTGTAATGGTTAAAGCGATAGACTGCGGAATCGTAATAAGCGAGTTCGAACTCTCATCGCGCCATTACATTCACTTTCCAGACAAATACCCTTGGGAAAGGTATGAACCCCCTTATCCTCCCAAGTTATGGGTTAAATAGTACCACTACTGTTCTTATACACTATATCTTATAGAAGGATGGCTTTGGCATTAAATAGCCTACAAAGGTTGATGAGCGATTAAACCAAGAAACCAAAACATATGGTTGCTTATTGAATTAAAACTCACAACACTTAAAGAAATATGTTTGCTTATATCGAATTTAGAAAAAGACTTTCATCTCACAGTCACTTCTGTGTTAATTCGGTTCACATCTTGGTAGTTGGGTTTTTTATGGAATATTATCCCTTGTGAGTTACTTAATGCTAAATGTTTATATATATATATATATATAACCGGGACATTGGCCCAGCGGTTAGAGTGTTCGCCAATGGCCCGGGAGACCTGGGTTCAATCCCAGGTCGAGTCATACCAAAGACTTTAAAAATGGAACTTGATACCACCTTGCTTAACACTCAGCATTATAAGGTACGGTTCAAGGGTAAAGTGGAGCAATCCAGGGAATGGAGTAGCGCCCTCCCCTACACCTTGGTGTAGTAGCTATCGAAAAGGGAGCCTTCGGGTCACCCTCGACTATGGTCGCTAACTTTTTACTTATATATATATAACCCGAGGAGGAAATCCAAGGCGTAGGAGTATCCAATTTGAGTGCTCAGTGCCAACGGCTGTTGATGTATAATTAATTTGGGATTAAGAACACATCAACACTCAACGTGCAGAACGAAAAAATCCTTTTATATAAAAATAAAAAGAAAAACTTCACTTCCTTTGTGTCATTATAAATTTATTTCGGGTTGTTAAAACTTTCATCTGATGTACAATTCAAAATTTTGATTTGGGTATTCTCATATTGCTTCCGACGAGAATGGGATTTGAAAAGAAATTCTTCTTTTTATTTTTTTACATTAAAAAAAAAATCTAATTAAAATAATTTAAAATATATTTTGTCATATTTTTTAATCAAGAAAATTTTTTAAACGTTGAAGATATATCTATTATTATTTTTCATTACTAAAATGTTTACATAATCCTATAAAAAAAACAAAAACCGTTGCCCCTTATTTAAATATTACTGAAAATTAAAACACCTAATCCAAGATTAAGTTAATAGTGGTACGTGACTTATTTATATATTTATATTAAATATCTTTATTATTTATAAATGTACACGACTTATATATATATATATATATATGTATGTACATATATATTTCCCCGTGGTTTGAGCACTCTAGTAGGGAATTTGCCGGCTACCATATAACCTGAAACGCAGTAACTCTTCTCATGAATTCTGCACTCACTGTAGCCGATAACGTATATGAAAAAAAGTATACGCAAAAATTCCTTCACTAAGGCAGAGAATGACGATGTCTCTGGGGTAAGATATCCGACTGAAGTAAAGTTATCCCGCGTGACAAGCCACACTAAAGACTTGTGATACATCGAAGCAGTCTGTCTATGGATGACAATATATGTATATATATATATATATATATTGTCATATATATATATATATATGTATATATATAATTTGTAAGTGTACCACTAATAATTCTGTTTGATATTTATCATTTATTCGAACACAGTCAAATGGTTTCAAGTATTGACATTTATCACTCATAATTTTATTTAATATTTTATATATATATATATATATAGCTATATAATTTCAAATACTGGTATTTATTGTTTGCACATAGTTAAATGGTTTCAAGTAATGCTATTTATTATTTACACAGAGTTACATGGTTTTGAATATTTGTTTGTTCTATGGCATATCAAACTTCTCGGGTTATTTAATGCCAAACCCATCGTTCTCGAAGGACAGTAGTGGTTCTATTTAATCCATAGCTTGTAGGATAAAGGGTATTTCTCTGAAAGTGAACGTAATGGCACGACTAGAGTTCGAACTCGCTTATTACGATTCCACAGTGCAGCGCTTTAACGATTACAACACGAGGATACTCCCGGTTTTAAATATTGCCATTTATTGTTTGCACAAGTATTGCTATTTACTACTAATAATTTTTTTTAACATTATGCCTTCCTTTGGTTTCAAGTATTGGTATCTACTGTTTATACATAATTAAATGGTTTCAAGTAAAGAAAATAATTAGATATTTTTATTTGACTCATAGACGCGACCCTAAAATGTAGTACCACTCCAGACTAGAGAGGACCTGAGTGTAATGGCAATGAAAGAGTAATTAACATTCCCCAATGTTCCAGATGCAGTTTAGTTTTCAATCCAGGACACTTGTTTGGGAGGAGGTCCTATCCCTTGGCAGTGAAGCAGCCAGCGTATTCAACAGCCCCAGCTGAATGGGCTTTACATTAGAGGATAAAGGGCTAACGGTAAACCCTGATATTAAGAACTAAGACTGCCATTTCAGGATCTCCAGTCATCGGGCAATTAAAAAAAGAATGAAGATCAAGAAAAAAAACAAAAGACAAAAAACAAAACAAAACAAAACAAAACAAGAACAAACAAACAAGCAAACTAACAAAAGCAAACAAAAAAAATCAACGATTTATTTCCCTCAATTCAAGCGAAATGAAAAAGTAATTTTTTCCCGCCAAATTCCAAACCTTTAACTCCCCCTACCAAATAGTCAAGCCTATCTTTTCCCCTCTTTTCTTTTCCCTGATAATAATTCGATAGGATATTAGAGTACACTAACTTACAAGGGTAATAAAAACTTCTTATGTTTTGTTTAATAGCATATCGATCTTAGTGGGTTATTTAATGGCAAAACCATCTTGTAGAAAAGCAGTGATAATGTTTAACTCATAGCTATGAGGATAAGGGTTTTATACCTTTTGCATGGATATTTTTCCCCAACCCCTCCGCTCGGGCAGGATATGACACAAGGTCAATTTTTTTTTTAAGCAGAGTTTGACAGGTTTGAATTCAGAGTTTTCCTTCTCCTAGACTAGTTGCCTCACCAAGGCTGAAGAACACAGTCTGTCCTACTATTTACCCATAGCTGGAGGGAGAATACTTGGATTCATACCTTTCCCAAGGGTATTAGTGCTCTGTGAAATGCAATCAGTCTCGTCCAGGACTTGAACTCGAGTCACCGTGTCCAATTCCTGCGACGATAACAATTACACCACGGGCATGGATATTAGTCTGAAAGTTAACGTAATGACGTCACTAAAGCTCGAACAGGCTTACTACCATAATTAAGTCCAGCACGTTACCCACAACGCCACGGGAACTCCCTGTGAGAAAAGATGTTTGCAAATAAAATGTTTAACAGAAAAGAATAATTCAAGGATGACATTCTTTATCATCTCTATTCATTTAAGATCAGATATATTTACTAGGACCTGGATTTTTTACGCCTTTTCGGTTCATATGCTGATTGTATCCCCCGAAGAAAGGTAAGATCTCCCCCAAAAAGATTGTCTTTGGTATGACACTAAACTGCATCTGATATTAAGGCTCCAGTTCTGGAGAAGTGGATAGTATGAAGTACCCCTTCATTACCATTACTCCCAGTTCCACTCTGACTCGGAGTGACTGTAGGGTCTCATCTATTGGTGTAGTAGTTCTGTTTAAAAAGGATTTGCATTCGATTGGATGTGCGCAAAAAAAAAAAAAGAAAAAAAAGAAACAACTACACAAAAATGTAAATAAGAACGCATAATGAACGTGATTCCCTTAACCTCAACGCATAAAATAACCCTGGATGGGTTGACATGCCGTTAGAATGTATCCATTAATCAATCAATCAGCATTGGAAGATTGTTTTTATCCGCTTCTGAAATATCTCTCCAGAAAAGACAGTCAAGTCTGTTGGGGCTGGTGAATTCACCAACTGCATCTTTACAGAAGGGTTACCTCACACAGAACGAGTGTCCTATGTATGATTTAAAACTATCTGATGGTGAGAATCCAGTCCTAGAGCTCTAGGGAATATGAAATACCTTTCAGCGCTATTTCTCCCAGATTCACTTGAGCCCGTAGTAATAGCACCTGATAGGGTCCAATCTACAGGTCAAATAGAACTATTTAACATTTAAACTGAGTGCAAACAAATGACTAATGTTAAGTTGAATTGTTTGAAATAGAACTTTTTGATCATTCAACTGAGTGTAAACAATTGAATGATGTTTAACTGAATTATCATTGACGTATAGGAACAATTTAACTGTACAAACGAATGAGTAATGTTAAATTTAATTATTAGTGCTGAATAACAATACTTGAAACTCTCTAAATATGTGCGTGAACTGAATTATCAATATTGCAAAGCAATACTGAGAACCATTCAACTGTGTGCCAATAAAACTATCACTGTTGAATATTTGAAACCGCTTACTGTTTGCCAAATCGATGTAGTTTGGTTTGGTTTGGTTTGGTTTTATGGCATATCAACTATTGTTTCTTATTTAATGCCAAATCAATTTTTATACATATAAAATGTTCTATTTTAAGCAATTCAGTTTAGCATAAGTACAGATTTTTTTTTGTTTACACGCAATTAAATGTCAAGATAATTCTATTTCAAACAATTCAGTTTCGTATAAGTACACAGTTTAATTGTCAAAACAGTTCGATTTCAAATAATTCAGTTTAGCATAAGTACTCAGTTGAATTCTATTGGCCCCATAGATAGGGCCCAATCAGGTGCTACCACGTCGGGCCAGAGTGGACTTGGGAACAATGGCAATAGAGGGTTACTCCACATTCCCCACAGCTCCAGCATTATTGGCGCCTCACCATCAGATTGTTCAGTGTCATATCTAGGACACTCTTTGTAGGAGTCTTACCCGTCTGTAGTGATGCAGTCAGTGTATTCTACGGTCCCCAGCCAACTGGGCTACAAAGTAGAATTAGTGATATCACATTGCAATACTTGGAACCATTTAAATGTGTGCAAATAAATGATAAGTGTTGAACAGAAAGATTAGAATGAGTTAGCAATACTTGTAACCACACCACTGAATGTTAACAAATGATTGATATCAAAATTAATTTATTAGTATTAAATAGCAATAATTGAAACCATTTGACTGTGTGCAAACCATAGCAATAATTAATTGTATACAAACAAATTAATTCTGACTCATTTAAAAATGAAATTAGTTAAAAGTCATATTTAGTAATTTACTAAGCTTTTTAGTCAGACGTAGTACAAAGCTGTATGAATGGGGTAATAAATGAGACTCGAACTCAGTCGAGAGGGTTTACTACACTATCTTGCTAACCATTGCACCTCACGAGGTGCCTACAGATCATCTTTAGAAATTTACTAAGCTTTTTGCATAAATGTGGTCCAAAGCCGCATGAATGGGGCACCCCGTGAGACTCAAACTAACTTGTGAAAGTTTGTTAGTTTAGCTTGCAAACCATTAAACCACTCGAGGGGCCGACAAACCGTATTTTAATGCATGCAAATAAATGTCTGAAGTTAAAGTAAATTGTTACTGTTACATAGGAATTTTTTTATCGGTCAGGTTGGATTTCCATATGATCGAAAGCTTATCGATAGCTATCCATGCCTTCCTAAGCCGCGTGTCGATGTCTTTTTCGGTTGATGAGACGCTGCTTCCTAGGTAGGTGAATTTGTTTACCAGTTTCAGAGAGGTTCCGTCTAGTGTGGAAATGTCACCTGTTTGATTATAGCACATATATTCAGTTTTGTGTGCATTGACATGGAGGCCAATGCTTGCGGCAGCTCGTTCCAAACTATGCAGTAGTGTTTTGGCTTGGTTGGGTGTATTCGCCAGTAATGCTATGTCATCGGCGTAGTCGGTGTCGGTAATTGTTTTTGCTGGGTACCTTCTGCTTCGGTGGAGGTGCCCGTGGTGTAGTCGTTATCGTCGTAGGGAAATGAACACGGCGACTCGAGTTCAAATCCTGGACGAGACTGATTGCATTTCACATAGCACTAATACCCTTGGGGAAGGTATGAATCCAATTATTCTCCCTCCAGCTATGGGTAAATAGTAGGACAGACTAGGTTCTTCAGCCTTGGTAAGGCAACTAGTCTAGGAGAAGGAAAACTCTGAATTCAAACCTGTTAAACTCAGCTTAAAAAAAATTGACCTTGTGTCATATCCTGCCCGAGCGGAGGGGTTGGGTAAATAGTACCTTCTGCTTCTTTTCTTTTTGAGCTAGAAGCCGTTCAAACCTGACCGATAAAATGAAACGCAGTTTCTTCCAGCCAGCGGTCGTGTCGATACTGCTATATGGATGCACTACTTGGACGCTAACTAAACGGCTGGAGAAGAAGCTAGACGGCAATTACACAAAAATGTTGCAAGCAATATTGTACAAGTCCTGACAGCAACACCCAACAAGGCAGCAACTATACGGCCACATGCCTCCCATCACGAAAATTATCCAAGCTAGACGAAGCAGACATGCAGGAAACTGCTGGAGAAGCAAGGACCAGCTCATAAGTGATGTACTCCTATGGAATACCGTATATGGCCAAGCAAAAGCAGGACGACCAGCTCGAACATACATACAGTAGCTATGTGAGGATACAGGATGTAGCCCTGAAGACCCGCCAGAGGCGATGAATGATAGGGAGAAGTGGCGAGAGAGGGTCTGGGATATCCGTGCTAGCGGCACGACATGATGATGATGATGATGACATAGGAATACATGAAACCATCTAATTGCGTGTGAATAAATGAGTTTGTGCTCATTTAAAGAAGTTATTTGCAAAATGTGTTTACAAATCATATATATCTAATATATACGTATAAACAGGATTTAGCATTAAATAACTTATAAGGGTTGTAATGCCATGAAACCCAAAGAAACAAAAAAAAAACATGATAAAAGTGCAATGCTTATTTTACCTTTTAGGAGAATATTTCCGTTTATGTACGACAACAAAGTTAACCGCGCTGAAAGTATGCAAGCGCATACCTGTCGAAACTGTCAACACGATGTGGTCAACGATGTGGTCAAAAGTTTTACATGGCTCGAGACGACAATAACAGTACAATATAAAATAATCAAACTCAACGTAACCAACACAACAAGCTTACTAATTATTAAGCTATCTTGCTCAGTGTGCAGTGGCAAAAGAATATGTCAGTTAATTCTCTTTAGAGAGGTAAGAATCTCCCCAAATATCCCGACAATAAACTGCATCTGATGATGGGGCTCCAGTCTTGGAGCTTTGGGGAATGTGGAGGAATCCTTTATTGCCATTATTCCCAGATCCACCCTGACCCAGAGCGATAATACCTGTTAGAAATATTCAATCATTTTCTATCGAAATATTCAATTATTTTCTATAGTTGAAACCAGTTAAGTGTATACAAACAAATGACTGATGTAACATTGTACTATTACTATAACATAGCAATACTTAGAACTATTTAACTGTGTGCAAACAAATTAATTATGTAGAATATATTATTGGATTGGTGTAAAATAGCAATGTGCAAACAATTGAGCTCTGGCTCGTTTAAAAATTGTCACCTACAAACTATTCGTTTACAAATGATATATACTTAATATATATATATATATACTTTCAAGAAAAAACCCAAATTCGGGCAAATTAGGATTATAAATTTATTTCCATCCTGCTAAGAGATTTGATATGAATAAAAAATTCCCCCCAAATAAAACAGAACCTCTTCAGATCCACTATGAAGATAAATGAATACAGCCAGAATGGGCATGGTCACAGGAAGGAAGGGGAGGGAAGGAGCCTTCTCCCATTAAAGATCACTTCCTGTTTTCTCTCGTTTCCGGTTGAGACAATAAAAACAACGAGGAAACAAATTTTAATTTAATTTTTTCAATTATTTAAACTTCATTTTAAAGTAACTCTTTCGGTTAACAATAAAATAAGGAATTACAACAAAGCTAAATTGTTCCAAATAAACATGAAAAGCAAAGACCACAATTTAATCAATTATAGTAATACATATCTTAAATTCCCACCTTCCATAAGGTCATTTACTCCCCGCCCACTTTTTTTCTTTTTAAAACATACATACGCCTCTCCTTACATGGTGAGATCTATAATATTTTTATAGTTTATTAATTATAATCTTAGATTTTCTCTATAGTTTAAATTTATTTCTATTCCTACATCTAGCCATTAAATCACATCTCTGATTTGATAATTTATCTGAATCAGGGTTTAACACAATTTGTATCTTTTCTTCTCGACACAAGTTACATCTACTATCAAAACAGTTTGTAGTATTAGACCTTTTCAATATACTCCATTGAATTTCAGGAGTTAAACCCTTATTTTTCAATTTCCTAAAGTGCTTGGATAAGGCTGTTTTTAATCCTAATGAGACCGAATTTTTTTTTTTTTGAAAGAATATTTGCTCTGTGATATCATTTACATTGAGCTCTTTACCAGGAATATTTAAATATTCGAATTTTGAATAATTTAATTGTCCTGACAGAATTGTTCCCTACTCCGGATTTACTGGATTGAAGAATACCTTATATATATATATATATATATATATATATATATGAAAACAGGAACATAGAACTTAATGGTTTCAGCTATAAAAAATGATTAAATATTTCGACTGAAAATGATTGAACATTTCTAACATGTAGTCCCACCCCGAGTAAGAGTAAAACTGGGAATGATAGCGATGATCTAAAGCTCCCATTAAATAACATATTAAGGTTGATATGCCGCAACCAACCAGCCAACAATAAATCTCCCACAAAAGTTATCGAGTAGATAAAAATGTCTTTTGAAGATATGATAGATGTGACGGTCAGTATCCCAAGAAATGAATTTGGCAACTTAAGTTCAAATCCAGCAAACATCTGTTCGAGTATTTTTAAAGAAATTTCTTGCTTAGTCATCTATTTTCAACTGACCAGACAGAAAACGCTTTCGATACAAAGCAATATTTTAATAAACGAAGACTAAAGGATACTATACATGGTCAAACCGAAAAAATAACCCATCAGTATATCATGATTTGAAATAAAAACACGCGGGGGTCGGCTTAATTAATTAATTAATTAATTATTAACCTAAAGCATAATGAAAATGGGGTGTCCTCGTGGTGTAATGGTTAAAGCGATGGACTGCGGAATCGTAGTATGCGAGTTCGTACTCCAGTCGCGCTATTACGTTCACTTTCGGGAAAATACCCTTGGGAAAGGTATGAACCCCCTTGTCCTCCCAGCTATGGGTTAAATAGTACCACTACTGTTCTTCTAGGAGAATGGCTTTGGCATTAAATAACCTAAAAAGTGTTGATATGCCATTAAACAAAGAAACCAAACCAACCATAATGAAAATGATCAAATAAAGGTGAACTAACGACCAAATTATTAGCAAGTGTACATTCAGTAGATGTTTGTCGGAACAAAGTCATATGAAGAGCTTTGTGGTTTAAAGGATTTCAGATGAATGGTTGCCCTGTGAGTCAAACCGATTGACAAAATCGAATCAGATACATTGGTATAACTTGCGTTTGTCATTAGCAGCTAAAGCTTCTTTTTTGTTTTTATCTTTTCTCAAGATTAACTGATTAGTAATTAGCGCTGCCGCTTCTCTAATTAACTTCTTAGCAACTAAAGGCAGATATACACAAGGGATGATGAAATCTAATGGACCAATACTATAAAAGCCGTTAGAGAGTGTATGTGGCGTTATAGCTAAAGTATTGGACTAAGGCTTCTAAGTAAGCAAGTTCGAACTCCAGTTGTGTTATTTGGTTCACTTTCGAACAAATACCCTTGGGAAAGGTATGAACCTCTTATCCCTTCAGCTATGGATAGCATCGTATCTTTATGGTTCCTTGACAAGAATAACTTTGGCATAAAATAACCCACGAAGGTTGCTACGCTATTGAATAAAGAAGCCAAGCCAAAACAATTGGAAAAATCGTACCTTTTGGACACATTGAGCCCATTTGAGACAGGTGTAACTGATTGATTTTAAAGGCATTTCAACCCATATTGGGTTATTTTATGTCAAGAGATTAAGAAATCTCATTCATAATTTGTTTATTTTTACATATTTTTGTGAAATTGTTACTTTATAGTTTTTTTGTACTCGGTTATGTTTTTGTCTGCTACCAAATTATTTGGTTTCCACTAACTGATTCTATTTAATAATAGTCTTTTTTTTTTGCTTACAGTTATATGGTTTCAAGTAAATATTAATAATAATGCCTAGTAATCAATTATAGCTTCAAGTCACAATTATTGATATAAATAATGTACACACAGTTATATAGTTTCAAGTCACTAATGATAATCATCTTAATTAAATAAATATAGCTTCGAGTCATAATTCTAAATACAAATAATTCACACACCGTTATATAGTTTCAAGTCACTAATAATAATCTTAATTAAATAAAATAAAGCTTCAAATCATAATTCTTAATAGAAATAATTTACACACAGTTATATAGTTTGAAGATACTAATAATAATCATCTTTACTAAACAATTATAGCTTCAAGTCATAATTCTTAATATAAATAATTTACACACAGTTATATAGTTTCAAGTCACTAATAATAATTATTTTCACAAAACAATTTAAGTAACTTCAAGTAACTATTCCTTATACAAATAATTCACAGTTATATGATTTCCCTTATTCTTATCAATTATCGATTAATTTCAAATAAATCAATGCAACCCATAAATGGACGTGGACGTCGACGTCGGAATAATGGAAATAAAAAAGTAATCCAGATTCCCCCAGATCTCCAGATCTGGATTCACACCAACAGATGAAGTTTAGTGTCATACCAAAGATAACCTTATTTGTTTAGAAGTGTGTCTTACCCCTCTGCAGGGGATACAAACAGCATATTCTAAGCCTCACCGACAGATTAAAGACAGGTGCGAGAGGTTTTGCGTAACATTTACTACACAAACAAACTCGAAACCATTTGTACTGTTCAGCACTTTCGAGATCGTTTCCACTTTAACCAGAAAAATGTTTATCTAAGAATTTTTTTCTGATTTCAGATGCCATTTAAGATTTTCTCTTTGTTTTTTGTTTGTTTGTTTGTTTCTTTGATTATAGCTTCTTGCTTTCTTTCTCTTTTTCTCTCTTTATGGTTTAATTTTCACTGAAAATAAGGAAATGAAAAGAAGCGAATTGAGAAAGTAAATAAACGAAGCTCTAACCCACGCAATCTCAATCTCTCTCTATCATTTTCTCGCTCTCTTTTTTTCTCTCTCTCACGCTCTTTTATATTCTTTGTTTACTCATTCCTCTAGTTGTGAATTTCTTTTATCTCCACCTGTTCTTCTTGTTTCCCTTTCCTTTTTTCCCCTCGTAACCAACGCCACGTGGCAAATGGCTGGAACCCACGTCTCTCAAGAATAAAAACTAAAGGCACGTGTTTCTAACACCCTCCATTGCCCATTAAATGTACGAAAAAAATTAATAAATAAACTAAATATCCGAACAAACAAACAAACAAACAAAAAATTTGATGTAAACAAACTCGGCGAGGAAGGCAGTGGGATTGACCGAGCTTCAAACTGATCGCCTCTTGTTGATTGCATTCCTGTCATTACTACAACGATGTGCTGGAAGGCACCGCGTTTCACATTCCTCTCGACCTGACGCGTGCCGGACATTTTCTCTGGTGGTGATTAAATTTCATTACGCCGGCTCCATTTCCCGCCACAAGCATCGTATGAACGAATAGGGCGTATAATCAAAGATGGAGGACACAATGTTCTTTCTGCTAGTCAACTTCTTGTGAGGCAACAGGAATGTTGCACTCACAGAATTGCTTTGTGTATCACTTTCCACATATGTTGCTCTTGGAGAGTCTTTGTCTTTAAAAACCGTATTCTTCCGGGAGGCAATTTACGTTAAGACATTCTGATATCTGCGTGTCTGGTATCAGATATTTTACTAGAATTCACATATACTCAGGATCAATTGCCAAAGCTTTCAATTACGTGGTGTAAATTTCGAAATATAAACTTTTACAAATATTCTTCCGCTAATTAGTTTCACAAGAATTGAACAATTATTTGATTTTGGCCTTTTATGGTAAAGTTTACTGTACTATCCCGTTTGTGTGTGTGTGTGTGTGCGTGTGCGTTTTAATGTGTGTATATATGTATTTATCAAACCCTTGGATGTGACACAAGGTCAATTTTTTAAGAAAAGTTAAACAGGTTTGAAATCAGTTTTTCTTTTCTTAGACCAGTTGCTATACCAAGGTTAAAGAGCCTGCATTGTCCTACGATTTACCCATAAATGGAGGGAGAATAGTTGGATACCAAAGGGTATTAGAGCTATGTGAAATGCAAACAGCTTTGAACTTGGATCACCCTATCCATTTTCTTCTCTTAGACCAGTTGCTATACCAAGGTTAAAGAGCCCACATTGTCCTACGATTTACCCATGACTGGAGGGAGAATAGTTGGATAACAAAGGGTATTAGAGCCATGTGAAATGCAAACAGCTTTGAATTTGGATCACCGTATCCATTTCATGCCACGATAACCATTAGACTTCAATCCACCTCCAGCCAGTGTGTCTATTTATCCAATGCCTCTGCTTCGAGCAGGATGTGACACAAGTTCAAGTTCAATTTTTTAGTGGAGTATAACTAATTTGAATTTTCCTTCTCCGAGACCTTAGTTAACCTTATCAAAGCAAACTGTCTAAAAGAAATCAACCAAGAAAAACGACCACATGAATTTTATTCACATCAAATGAAAATTCTAAAAAATAAGGCAAAATAATTCGACAAAATAATTAAGAGTACTGAGAAATATGTAACCCTCAATATTTAAATGAAAAATATGAATACTTAAAAAATATCTTTGAATAGCGCAATATCTATTTCTATAAACCACAACACTAGAAGGAAGACATGTAAAATACAAATTAGCAAGGAGAAAAAACAAAACAAAGAAAACAAAACAAAACAAAACAAAGAAAAGCAGTTACCAAATAAGATACGTGGTGCCTTCAATAAGTTTCCAGACTTTTTTGTACATGCATTTAAAATTGTCGTAGACTATTGAAAATTCAGTATGTTATTGCTATACATCTTCAGGTTGAAATGAACAGCTATAGTAAGGATTGAAATACACCCTACTAAAGCCTGATTGTCACAGCTGGTGAATTCAAAAAATGCAACCTGGACGTGAGGAGTCTTTAGAAGAACGATACGCAATAAAATTCTGTTTTAAACTTGGAAAAAATGCCACAGAAACGTATGGAATGCTTCAGACTGCTTTTCGACCATGAATCAAGCATCAGTTTTTGAGTGGTATAAGATATTCAAGGAAGGAAGGTAGTCTGTGAGGGATGATGAGAGGTGTGGGAGGAGTAATGAAGTCAATACACCAGAGTAGATTAGCCAAAGGTTTAGGGTTAGGGTTACTATGTTGAGATTTTAAGGGAGTTCAGGAAGAGATTCCGTTGGAAGAGGCCAGCACTCTTCAAATCGGGTCAGTGGCATTTCCACCTGGACAATACACCAGTCCATAACTCTATCCTTGTCATAGACTATAAGACCAAGATGGGCATCAAGACAGTTCCTCAGCCTCCCTATAGTCCAGGCCTTGCTCCCTGTGACTTGGTTATTCTCTAAGCTCAGAGGCAGTCGTTATGAGATAATTGAGGAGATGAAAGAGGCTGTGACGAAGGTCATTGACACGCTCACACAAGAGGACTTCCATGGGGCCTTCCAGAAGTTGTTGTAACGGTACAACAAGTGCACTGCAGCCGGAGGAGATTACTTCGTAGGGAACGAGAGTTTCAAGTGTGTACTATCAATAAAAGTGCTCATATGAAAAAAGTCTGGAAACCTATGTAATGATCCTCATAATTCTAGCAAAGTCGAATTTAAAAGATACCTTATTTTGCTAACAAATTCATATCTATCTATCTATCTATCTATCTATCTATGATAAAGCATTTGTTCCCCGCAAAGCTGTTCTTGTTTTGTTTGGTTGCAGCTTGGATATATAATATCATTTACAACACATTTCTGGTGAAAGAGGATATCCCCGTGGCGTAGGGGCAAACGTGCTGGACTGCGACATTGTAATAAGCGAATTCGAACTCCATTCGCGCTAGTACGTTCAATTTTGGACTAATACCCTTGTGAGAGGCATGAACCTCCTAATCTCCCCAGTTATGGGTTAAATAGTATCATGGCTGTTCTACAAGGATTGATTTAGCATCAAATAACCCACGAAGGTTGATATGCCATTAATCAAAGAAACCAAACCAAGCCGAACCTTCGGGAAATTTGAGATTACACGAGAAACACACACACACACACACACACACATACACACATACACACACCCACGCACACACACACATTATAGAGGCCTAGCTCTTACTGCTGTAGCTGCTAAGATTTATAATGCCAAGCTTCTCAACAGTATCTAACCGAAATCGAGGAAATTCTTACAAAAGATTAGAACGGCTTTTGAAGAAATCGCTTCACAACCTCACAGATTGTGATAATCTGTCGAATCATCAAAAAAGTATTGGCAAAGAATCGCAAAGCGACACTACTATTCGTAGACTTCTTCAAGGCATTCGATTCTATACATAGGTGAAAAATGTAACAAATACTACTTGTACATAATGTTCCCAAAGAAACTGTTACTGCTATAATGATTCGAACACGAATAATAAACAACTCAATTTGACCCATAAACGAGACCCCAAAAGATACAACTCTGGGTTGGAGTGGACGTGATTTGGTTTGGTTTGGTTTTCTCGTATATCAACCATTGTTGGTTATTTAATGCTAAATGCTGCTTTTACATGTATATCAAAAATATATGATTTATAAACTCATTTTGTAGATATATTTTTAATTGCACACTAAAATTGCTATTGTTTTTACACAGTTAAATATTTTCAATTATTGCAATCTTACTCTTAAAATTCAATTCAATATTAATTATTTGTTTGCACACAGTGAATTGGTTTCCAGTATTGCTATTTAAAACTAATTATTCTATTCAACATTACTCATTTGTTTGCACACAGTTAAACGGTTCCAAGTACTGTTATGTATCACTAATAATTCAAGTAAAGATCAGTCATTTGTTTATATACAGTTAAATGATCAAACAGTTCTATTTCAAACAATTCATTTTAGCGTAAGTCATTAGTTTAAATGTTAAACAGTTCTATTTGACCCATAGATGGGACCTATCAGGTGATACCACTCTGGGCCAGAGTGGAGTTGGGGGTGATTGCAATGAAGTGGTAGTCCACATTCCATGAAGCTCCAGTATTAATGGAACCTTACCCTCGGTTAATCTAGTGTCATATCCAAGACCCTTATAAGAGGTGGGAGGCTTACCCCTCTTTAGAGATGCAGTCGGTGTTTTCTACTGCCCCAACCGACTGAGCTGAGTGGACATGAAGGGGTTGTCTATATTCTCCAGATCTTCGGAACTGGAGCCTAATCATTAGATACAATTTAGTGTCATGCCTGGGACACCCCTTTTTGGTGGTGGTTGGGTGGTCTTACCTCTCTTGAAAGGATATAATCAGCGAATTCTAAGCCCTGTCGATAGAGCGGTGGTCAAAATAGGTTTCGATTACTAATATTTATTGCATTGGTCTAGTGGGTAGAGTGTTTGCCAATGACGCTACCTGGGTTCAATCCCAGGTAGCGTCATACCAAAGATTTTTAAAATGGTACTTGATACCTCCTAGATTAACACTTAGAAATATATGGTAGGTATCAAGGGTAAAGTTTCGCAATCCAGATTATGGAGTAGCGCCCTCCCCTACACGTCGGTGTAGTACCTATTGAAAAAGGAGCCTTCTGGTCGCCCTCGACTACGGTCGCTAACTTTACTTACTAATCCTTATTAGTAAAATTTTACTAGTCACTTATTTTTGTCAGTTTTGTAAAAAAACAGTTTGATTCCCAATAACCAGAACTTGAAGTTTTCCACAGATGATAGGTTTCCAGAGATATAACGTTACCTCTCAGTTTCCCCTTAGCATTTAAATTGTCACTAAGTAGTTAGTTGAAAAGAAAATATTTTCTGTAATGGAAAAAAGTACATTTCACAGTTTGGGTTTGTTGTTAGATAAAATCAACGAGGATTAGTTTGTAACTAGAATTTTAACTATTGCATATTGATGGTTGGTTGGTTGTTTGGGTTTTATGGCATATCGATCTTTGTATGTTATTTAATGCCAAATCCATTTTTATACAAATAATCAGTTCTATTTCAAACAATTCAGTTTAGCATGAGTATAGATTCTGTTTACACACAGTTAAATGTCAAAACAGTTCTATATTAAATAATTCAGTTTATCGTAAGTACAGTTTCAATGTCAAAAACAGTTCCATTTCAAATAATTCAGTTTAGCATAAGTTTAATTGTCAAAAACATTTCTATTTTAAGCTATTTATCTTAGCCAAAAAGTTCTAATTCAAACAATTCAGTTTAGCATGAGTACAGAGTTTAATTGTCAAAAACATTCCTATTTCAAGCTATTCAGTTTAGTCAAACAGTTCTAATTCAAACAATTTAGTTTAGCATAAGAACGTAGTTTAGTTCTATTTGACCCATAGATAGGGCCCTATCAGTTGCTACGACACTGGGCCAGAGTGATGGCAATGAAGGAGTGCTTCGCATTCCCCAAAGCTCCAGCATCACTGGAACCTCACCATCAGATTGTTTAGTGTCATACCCAGGACACTCGTTGGGGTGGTCTTACCTCTGCAGAGGTTCAGTCTGGGCAAATTGCATATTGATATTATTTTCTTTTAACTGAACAGTCGGACATTGAACTCGATGAAGGGTTTATGAATCGGAACAAGATTTGATTTTATGTGTAAAAATCACAAGCACGAAAGTCTTTGTTCTATTTTAATGTTCTTTTAATTATGGTATTCGGAAAGAAAACCATCATTATCATCATCATCATCGTCAAATCGTGCTGACAACACGGATTCAATTGACTATCTCTCTCACAATCAGCCCCTATGATCTATCGCTTTTGGTAGGTATTCTAGACGGTGCCCAGTGTTTGCACAGAGCTAATGAGCGTAAGTTTTTGCTGGTCAGCCAACACTTGTGTGTCCATGTGTAGGAGTCCATATTAGAATGTCGCTTATGAGTTCATCCTTATTTCACCAGCAGTGCTCTTGCCAGGTCTCCTAGACTGTACCCGGTGTCCGTTCAGAGCTAGTGTACGTAAGTTTTTGCTGTTCGCCCAATACTGGTGTGTCCATGTGTAGAAGACCATCGGAGAACGTCACTTGTCTGTCTTACCTTGATATTTTGTGGGATGGGAGCTGAGTGGCCGTACAGCTGTTATTTTATGGGTTGCTATTTCCGGGATTTGTTCAAAATAGCACGTAGCATTCTTATGTAGTTTTCGTTAATCATTTTTTATACTTTGACATTTACCGATGTTAATAAAATAAGAAGATGAATAGATCTTGCTCATGGTAAATGCTCTTTGGTTGCTGGCGAGATAAGAATAATGGGAAATTAAAGGTAAGGGAGTAATAGTTACAGTTTAGTTGGTATGTAAAGCAGTGGAGATCGTAGAACATTAGATATCGTGTTGGTTGCTAATGGAGTCCGTTAAAGCTGAAAACGAGGCTGTTCAATGTGCATCACCATTTTTCAAATATTTTGAAAACAAAATCGTAATCATCGTAATTAGTCGTATATAACACGCAGAGGTATATAATATGAACCTCTAACTTTCGGTTACGAAGTTCGGGAAAAAAGTTTCTTGTGTATAATACACACTGGCTTTTTGCAAATTGCAGATCTTGAATTTAACATTTGTTTATCTTTTTATCTGATTTCCATCGACTAAAAAAGATTTATATTGTTTATATATTGTTGTTTATGTTCTCTCTCTCTCTCTCTCTCTCTCTCTCTCTCTCTATATATATATATATATATATATATATATATATATATATATATATATATGTGTGTGTGTGTGTATGTGTGTGTGTGTGTGTGTATTATAGTTAAACCGGAGTTGGGAGTAATTCCATCAGGACAAAAAACCCATTCAACAGTGAACATTTAAATTTTCCTGGTAAAGAGCACAATGAAACTGACATTACAGACCAATAATTTCTTTAAGAAAAAACAAAAACCGGTCACATTAAGATTATACATTTATTTCCATCCTGTTATTGGTTTTTGATATAAATCAAAAACACTCCCCCCCAAAAAAAGAAATTTAACAGGACTTCTTCAGATCTTATGGATAATAATTCAGAATAGACACATGATAATTGTCTCTAGTTTAAATTTAAACTATAAAATAATCATCATAGATAATGCTTAATTAGAAAACAGGATTAAATTGAGATTTAAGGTAAATGAATGAAAATAAAATAAAATTAAAAAATGAGAAGAAACCATATGATGCATACGTACTCTTCAATGGAGGGGTAACTGAATTAATAGGCACGAAAATAAAATTGAAATTAAAAAAAATTTAATTTTAAGTTTTGAATTTAATTTAATATAAGTATTACTGTATCCTTGTGTAAAGTTATGAAAGAAAGTTATATTTATCTAAATTAGTATTAAATCTGGAGTTTTAAGTTGAAAAGTATTAGGAATTTAAAAATTTAAAAAATAAAAATAAAAAAATTAATTAACTATAATTCCAACCGGCAATAAAATAAAAAAAAAACCCGAAGCGGGATAAATGAGAAGAAAACTCTTCACCCCTCTTCTATCCCCTCCCACCTTTCTTTCCTGTGTCTATTCTGAATTATTTTATCCATAAGATCTGAAGAAGTCTTAGTTATTTTTTTGGTGTTTTTGATAGATATCAAAAACCCATAACAGGATGGAAATAAATTTATAATCCTAATGTGACCGGTTTTTGTTTTTTCTTAAAGAAATATATATATATATATATATATATATATATATATATATGGTTTATATTCAATATATTGTTGTTTTTATTCTATATATTAATGATATTCTATATAATTTTTATGTTCTGTATATTGTTTATATTCCACCCGTTGTTTAGTAGAAGAAGAAGAAGAAGAAGAAGAAGAAGAAGAAGAAGAAGAAGAAGACTATTTGGTTTAGTTTAGTTTCCTTGTTTATTGGCACATCAACCTTTGTAGGTTATTTAATGCCAAAGGCTTCATTGTCGAACAGTAGTAGAACTATTTAACCCAGAGCTGAAGGGATAAGGGAGTTCATGCCTTTCTTAAGTGTATTTGTTCGAAAGTGAAAGTAATAGCATGACTGGATTACTATGATTTAGTCTTGCACGTTAGCCACTACGTCACAGGGACTCACAAGAAGAAGAAGAAGAAGAAGAAGAAGAAGAAGAAGAAGAAGAAATTGTGTAAGGAAAATAAAGAAAAGAAAAATTATGAAATAAAAGTGAATGAAGCAAAATCTTATTTGATGCAGACATTAGGAGATAACTATTACAAAATATACCTGGCGTGATTGATGACTGTGGTAGTTATGTATTTCTTTCCGGCACTGATGGGCAGGGTTCAATCGGTGGTAAAAGTTGTGTTTTTAAATATTGCTTTTCAAAGCTGGTAAGCGTTTTCCCCTTAAATGACTTGTGTAGCACAATCATTTCACAAAATACTCAGATAAATATAATGCAATGATTTCTACACACAAGTGTATAATTCATTGTAATTGTATTAATAGTTTCTTCAAGAGTGGATGTGAGGCAATATTTTCGTAATAACTAAGCTTTTTCTTGAACTTTCAACGCAAGTAAATTATTGACAAAGTGACTTTGCTAACTTTTACTTTATAGCGAGAGTCCCATTTTGTTTTCTGTGCCTCGACGTATGTTCATCAAAGGTCTTTTGGAACATAAAGAAAAGAAGTGATGCCGAGAAACATTTTCTTTGTCTCTAGTATTTAATCCTGTCCATGAATTGTGAATTAATGTTTTTTGCTTCCGTGATTATTAAACATAAAATCAGAATTCAGTGGCTTTTTTCTTAGGTCAGTTTTAGGATCTACAGAAACTTTCGAGGTAAAGAAAAACATTACACGAGTTGAAGACCTGGGATCATAAACTATAGGCCATAAAATCCGACAGTGACCTTGATGAATGGTTTATTAATCATAACGAGATTTCTCTTAGAGAGTAACCGTGACGGACAGGAAATTCTTCATTTGGTTTTTATATTCTTTTTTGTTCGGAAAAAAACATTATCATCATTATCATCATCAAGTCTTGCTGACAGCACGGATTCACTTGACTATCTCTCTCATCAGCAGCCTCTATGATCTATCGCTTTTGGTAGATATTCTAGACGGCGCCCAGTGTTTGCACAGAGCTAATGAGCGTAAGTTTTTGCTGGTCAGCCAACACTGGTGTGTCCATGTGTAGGAGTCCATATTAGAATGTCACTTATGAGTTTGTCCTTATTTCACCAGCAGTGCACAGCTGTCTTGTTCGCTTTTCTTGGATGGTTCGCGAGATGGGAGGCGAGTGGCTGTACAGCAGATTTTTTTGTAAGGTTCTGGTTTCAGGATTTGGTTTAAATAGCGTCTAGCTTCCTTGAGTAGTTTTCATGAAGTAAAGTAAAGTTGGCGACCTTAGTCTAGGGTGACTCGAAGGCTCCCTCTTTCAATAGCTTCTACACCGATGTGTTGGAGAGGGCCCCATTCCATTTCCAGGATTGCTCCACTTTACCCTTGATCCTCACCTTATAGTGCTAAGTGCTTAGCAAGGCGGCATCAAGTACCATTTTTTGAGTCTTTGGTATGACTCGACCTAGGATTGAAACCTCGGTCTCCCGGACCATTGGTGAACACTCTTCCATAAATGACTCCTAAATTGATAAAAAATATCACCATCATCATCTCCAGTATTTAATCCAGTCCACGAATAATGAATAAATATTTCTTGCTTTAATCATTATTATATTTGAAATCAGAATTCAATCATTTTTTTCTTACGTGAGTTTTGGGATCTATAGAAACTTTCGATTGTAACATTGGTTGTTTTGTAAGATGGGAAGTAAGTGGCCGTACAAGTCATGTTAGTTGCATGGATTTCTTTGACTACCTCTCTCCCCATCTGTCTTTATCATCTATCGCTTCTGGCTGGTCATCTTGACGGCACCAAGTATCTGCATGGAAAGAAAGAACTAAAATACGACACCTACGAGAAGAAAATCGGAGAATGAACAAATTCAAAACTCAGTGAAAATATTAACGGCAATAAACACTGAAAATTTAGGACAGTTTATATGAAACCCAAAAACAGAAAAGGTGATTGAAAGTTTTCGTTCAATTGATTGGTTTTAACGGCATTTCAACCCGACTGGGGTCGTTTTAATGCCAGTCGGTGAGAGAAACGCGTTTATTGTACGTTTATATTTACATTTTTATGAAGTTTCCTAATTTAATGACATATCAACCTTCGTGGGTTATTTAATACCAAAGCCATCATTGTAGATGGACTGCTGTGGTACTATTTTACCCATAACTAGGAGGATAAAGGGGTTGATATCTTTCACTAGGGTATTTGTCCGAAAGTGAATGTAATAGCGTGACTGGAGTTTGTACTGACTTTCTACGATTCTGCAGTCTATCGCTTTGACCATTACACCACGAAGATACCCGCCTTGTGCAGTTTCTTAGATTTTTGCAAACGGTATTATGATATCAATTATTCTCAATACAAATAATTTGCAAACAAATCTATTTAACCCATAGATACAATCCTAGCAGGTACAACCATTTCAGATCAGAGTTCACCTGGGAGTAAAAGACTCACCACCAGTAGCAGTTTAATGTCATACCCGAGACACTCATTTTTGGGTGGGTATTATTCCTCTGTTAAGCCCCGCCGGGGGGGGGGGGCAAAATTTCACGAGGAATTCATAGAAAGAAATATTCATTCCAATTCACAGAAAAGAAAAATGTTTCATTTGAATAAATTTGATCGTATGAAATATTAACTACGCTTTGTTCGATGGTCAAATGGGTAGAAGGCAAGTGAAAAAAATGTGCTGCGTCAATCATTCAAGTGGAAAACACTTATTAGCCTTGAAAATCAATGGTTGAAATCTTGACTTTAATCACAGCTCAAACACTATACACAACTATACACCATACAAAACTATACACAGTTATACAACTATCTCAGCTCGAACACTATACACAACTATACACCATACAAAACTATACACAGTTATACAACTATCTCAGCTCGAACACTATACACAACTATACACCATACAAAACTATACACAGTTATACAACTATCTCAGCTCGAACACTATACACAACTATACACCATACAAAACTATACACAGTTATACAACTATCTCAGCTCGAACACTATACACAACTATACACCATACAAAACTATACACAGTTATACAACTATCTCAGCTCGAACACTATACACAACTATACACCATACAAAACTATACACAGTTATACAACTATCTCAGCTCGAACACTATACACAACTATACACCATACAAAACTATACACAGTTATACAACTATCTCAGCTCGAACACTATACACAACTATACACCATACAAAACTATACACAGTTATACAACTATCTCAGCTTGAACACTATACACAAAATTTCCTGACTATCTCAGTCATCATTCACGTCTGATACTTATTATAGTTGGTATATCCTAGTGTCTGCGTCAAACAAGTGCGGTTAAAATCAAACAAAAAAAAAAAAAAAAAAAAAAAGAAAGGATTAAAAGAAGTAAATAAAACTTTGTCAAAAGTAATAGATTTTAACAGTATGTCAACCTGTCCAGGGTTATTTTATGCCTCGAAGTTACCAAATCGCATTCTTTTTCTGATCATATTCACATTTTTATATAGCTGTTTCATAAGATATTTTTTGCAAACAGTTATGTGATACCAACTCTTCCGGTCAGACAGGTCTTTTTGACCCATAGATGGGACTTAAGGAAGTAATAAGATCCTCAGTCAGTGTGGACCTGAGAGAAATGGTAAGTTAAAGATTCTCCACTCCCCAGATCTTCAAAATTGGAGTCTTGCAAACAGATAAAGTTTGGTGTCATAATCAGGACACCATTTTGAATAAGAGTCTGAATTCTCTGCAGTGGATATAGTCAACATATTCTAAGCCCTGCGGACAAGGATATAGAAATTGAAGACTGACGATAAATCGGATGCTAACACACACACACACACACACACACACACACACACACACACACACACACACACACACACATATATATATATATATATATACTATTTTGATCGTTTCAAGTCACCGTATGGATATTATAATCAAGACCCATTTGCATGTTAGTGTATTTGGGTAGCATTTCTTCATTGAGATATATTAGGTTAAATGTTATAGACGTCATTTGTCTACGTATTTTTATTTTCATCTTTTCAAAGCACATATGCCTCAATGAAGAAATGCTATATATATATATATATATATACCAAATTTTCCGCTGGAGTAGGATGTGGCACAAGGTTAATCTTTTATGAGGAGTTTAAAAGGCAGGAATTCAGAATTTTCGTTCTCCTGGAACGGTTGCTATAAAATCAAAGCGCACAGCCTACCCTACTATTTACACATAACTGGAGGAAAAATAGTCGGATTCATACTTTTCCTAATTGTATTAGCGCTATGTGAGACTCAAACAGCCTCACGGAGGATTTAAACTCGGGTCACCGTGTCCATTTCCTACGATGGTAACCATTACTCTACGAACGCCTCCACATGCAGATGCACACACCCGCACACAGACACCGCCAAACACATGCGCGTATGCAGACACATGCCGACATATACACGGACATACGGATAGAGGCGGACACATACACACATACGAACACGTATACCGACGTATACTTGCATAGAGACGCATCCAGAAATAAACACGTACACGCATACACACATACATACACGTACACACATGCAGAGACAGACAGAGAAACGTGCACAGACACACACATAAATATACACATACACATACATATAGGCTGACACATACACGTATACAGACGTACGCAGACATGTACATGTCCACACACGAGTGAACACATACAGGCATACGAGCACACAAACACTGACATATACACGCACCTATATACACACACATGGGCAGGCACATACACGCATACAGATACACACGCTGACACATACACGCACATAGGCACATGCCGATATATACTCGGACACATACATATAGGCAGACATAGAGGCATACATACGTACGCAGACATATACACGTACACAATGACAGAGAGGCGGACACATGCATTCAAACACACACACGCACACGCACGTAGACTTATATACATATATAGACACACACGTAAACACAAACAAGCATACACACTCACACACATATACATAGACGTATACAGATACACACATAGAGATTTATATAGGTACCCTGACACAAATGTAGACACATACACACACACAGATAGACACGAATATATATATATATATATATATATATATATATATATATATATATATATATATATATATATATTTGCGCGAGTACTTCCTTTTCGCGTGCGTTTATATTTGTGTGTGAATGCACCGGAGTAAGAATTGTGTAGATTTGTACACCACTGGATACGTTTTAACAGATATATCAAAAATAGTAATTTCATTTCATGCAGTAGCAGAGGTGAGTCCCGTTAGAGAACTGGCTAACGTATCTGACTGCGTCATCCTCTTTAACAAGTTCGAATTCAAGTCTCGTTATTATGCGCATTACGAACTTCCAAACCCCCTTGGCTATAGCGATTACCCAAGCATGCTACGAGCTGCTTTGAACAAATAACGGAAGTAACACCCTAGAAATCAGCGACTATCTGGCCACTTACTTCCCATCTCACAAAACGTCCGAGTAAGATGCGGATGACATGCGGGGTATTGATGAGGAACGAAGGAAGAACTCAGAAGCGAAGTTCTCCGGTTGACTCATACACATTGACGCACCACTGTTTGCCGACCAGCCAGGACTTTCATGCATCAGCTCTGCGCGGACACTAGACGCAGTCTAGAAGACCAGCGATGAATGATAGGAACAGATGGTGGGAGAGAGTCAAGTAAATCCGAGGCATTAGCCCAACTTGATGATGATGATGATGGATTACCTAATACCGCAACTAGTCTTCTACATTGTTGACTTTGGGATTAATTAATCCACAAAGCTTGGTATGCCATTAAACAAGCGAAACGAAACCTTCATGCAGTCGGTGAGTATTGACAGTGTTCCCGAAAACATAGAAGTGACTGCCTGTCAATGTGTTAGAGCGTTGAGATGAACTCGAAAGTTAAGGGTTATCTTTTTTCGCGTACTTTCTTCCGGTTGGAAATGTCCACGTCTCATTTGACTGTTCTTTTTTTGTGTGTCTGTTACCCCCACATACTTTATTTGCCCAGGGTTCTTTCTCTTATGCACAGAAACTGTTATTTTTGCGTCTACACAAGTGAATGTTGGCCTGTGGATTGACGCGTCGAAAATATGTAATTTTCTGCTCAATTACTTCACGAACCAACAAAGGCACCGAACCCGACCCCGGGGACTATCCGGCACCCACCACCAACAGCCCATTCACCTCTGCACCAAATCTGAATCAATCACAATTCTTATGATAATCATCACAATGAGACAATGGCCTTGTTAACCTGTTCGTTAGTTAAGTTCCCCACGCCTTTTCTTTTCGTTTTGCCTTCTTTATTCATTTGGTACTCACCTATCTGTACTTTTTTTTTGTACTTATCATTTAATGTTACTTTTTTTTCCCTTTCGGTCTTTCTGTACGAATAGGCGACTCAGAATGACTGATCACGGAAGGAATGTGACTTGATGAAGCGAGTGAGAAGAGAAGCGTTAAAGAAAACAAAAGAGACACAGTCGAAAAGAGAAGGAAGAAAAAGTAGAAAGAAATAAGCAACGAGAGATGGAGAAAGAGGGATTGCGAAAAAGAGAACTGGGTGCACAAAAAGGAAAGAGGGGAGAAAAGGGAGATGGCGGAAAGATAGAAGGTGGAAAAAACAGAGAGAGAGAGAGAGAGAGAGAGAGCGAGAGATTAGAGGATAAAGACATGAAAAAAATGCTTGTGGAAAACAATAAACAAAAAAGCAAGAGAGATCAAGGACAAAAAAAAAAAGAAAGAAAGAAAGAAAGAAAGAAAGAAAAAGACTAGATTCCAGGAAAAGAAAGAAAGAAAGAAAGGAAGAAAGAAGACTAGATAGGAGAAAAAGAAAGAAAGAAAGAAAGAAAGACAATGAGACGGGATCGAAGAAACTGAAAGAGAAAAGAAAAAAGAAGAAGGAAAGAGAAGGAAATTAGATGGAAGAAATAGAACGAAAGAAATAAAGAAAGAAAGAAAGAAAAAAAGAGAAAGAAAAAAAAGGAGACTGAATAGAAAAAACAGAAAGAAAGAGAGAACGAAAAAAAGAAAGAAAAAGAAACAAAAGGAGACTAGACTTGAGAAACAGAAATCAAGAAAGAAAGACAAAAGAAAGAGAAGGAGACTGGATAGAAGAAACAAAAAAAAAAAGAAAGAGAAGGGATTGGATCGAAGAAAGAGAAAGAAAGAAAGAAAGAAAGAAAGATAATGAAACGAGACATGAGAGACACAAATCACTAAAGAAAGAAAGAAAGACAAAGTGACTGGATGTGAGAAACTTAAATAAGGAGAGACAGAAAAGACGAAAGAAGGAAAGAAAAACAGAAAGAAAGACAAAGAGACTGGATAAGAGAAACAGAAAGAAAGAAAGAAAAAAAGAAAGAAAAGGAGAAAGAAAGAAAAAAAAGAAAGAAAGACAAAGTGACTGGATGTGAGAAACTTAAATAAGGAGAGACAGAAAAGACGAAAGAAGGAAAGAAAAACAGAAAGAAAGACAAAGAGACTGGATAAGAGAAACAGAAAGAAAGAAAGAAAAAAAGAAAGAAAAGGAGAAAGAAAGAAAAAAAGAAAGAAAGACAAGGAGACTGAAAGAAAGAAAGAAAGAAAGAAAGAAAGAAAGACAAGGAGATTATATGAAAATAAGAAATAAAGACAGAAAAAGACAAGGAGAATTGATGAAAGAGAGAAAGAAAGAAAGAAAGTTAAGGAGACTGGATAGAAGAAACAGATAGAACGAAAGAAAAAAAAAACAAAGAAAGAAAGAAAGAAAGAAAGGGAGGTAGGGAAGGAGAAACAGAAATGAATAAAAGAAGAAAGAAGGAAATAAAGAAAAGAGGAAAGAAAGAAAGAAAGGGCAAACGGGATAAAGAAAGAAAGAAAGAAAGAAAGAAAAAAAGAAAGACTGAAAGAAAGAAACGAAAAGTGGACTGGATGAGATAAGCTGAAAGAAAAAAAAGAAAGAGAAGGAGACTAGATGAAAGAAAGAAAGAAAGAAAAAAAGAAAGAAAGAAAGAAAAGGAGACTGGATGAGGGAAAAAAAGAAATAAAGAAAAAGGAAGGAAAGCAAGAAAGAACGAAACAGAGGACTAGATGAGAGAAGCTGAAAGAAAGAAAGAAAGAAAGAAAGAAAAGGAGACTGGATGGGAGAAAAAGAAAGAAAGAAAGAAAGAAAGAAAAAGGAAAGAAAGAGAAGGAAACTAGATAGGAGTAAAAGAAAGAAAGAAAGAAAGAAAGAAAGAAAGAAAGAAAAAGAAACTGGATGAGAGAAAAAGAAAGAAAAAGAAACTGGATGGGAGAAAAGGAAAGAGAGAAAGAAAGAAAGAAAGAAAGACAGAAAACGGAAAGAAAGAAAGAAAGAAAAGGAAACTAGATAGGAGTAAAAGAAAGAAAAAGAAACTGGATGGGAGAAAAAAAGAAAGAAACAAAGAAAGAAAGAAAAAGAAAAGAAAGAAAGAGAAGGAAACTAGATGGGAGTAAAAAAAAAAAGAAAGAAAGAAAGAAAGAAAAGCAGAGTGGGTGGGAGAAATAGAAAGAAAGAAAGAAAGAGGTGGAAACTAGATGGGAGTAAAAGAAAGAAAGAAAGAAAGAAAAAAAAGAAAAGAAAACTGGATGGAAGAGAAAGAAAGAAAAAAGGGAAAGAATGGAGTTAAGAAAAGTAGAAAGAACAAGGGAAAACAAAAATGGGATGAAATTTGCGTGTGGATGTGTGCTGAGTTTGTATATGTATATATGTCAGTGTGTACATGTACATCCATATATTTGTGTGTATATATATTTGCTTGTTTCTCTTATAATACGACAGTTGTTTGAAATTAGGCTGAAAAGTTCATAGGCTGAAAAGTTCATGTGACGACATATTTGCTATCAATTACATAATTGTCCAATGGGATCCAAGCACTGCAACACCAATGGAAGAAGTATGTCGATAACAAGGGGGGGAAGCAATGATGAAAAATAAACCACTTTCGGTTTCATTCCATGAGAGTATCTTGGTCAGCCTATGAACTTTTCAGCTAATCGACGTAGTTGTAGACTTTGGTTGATTTTTTTTTGTATATAAACAAGATGTGGACAAGATCGCATGAAACGGAAGAATTGAGGAGATAAACTTGAAAAGAGAGACAGATAGACAGATATGAAAAAGAATAACGTTATATTAAAAAAAAATTCTAACAGACAACACATTAGGAAAAAAAATAAGACAAAAAACCCAAAAAAACAAAAAGCAAAAAGAAACGAAACACTCCCCCCACCCTGTAAACTGACCCAATTTTTATTTAAAATTTTTTTCTTGATTAAAAAAAATATTGTTTTTTGTTTTATTTGACCCTCAAGGGTACAAATCAGACATCCAATATAGTCCCCACTTAAAAAAAAAAAAAATTCAACGGGGTTGTCCGAAAAGCAGTTCTCCAACTGGCCGACCGCCTCAGATAATGCAGGCCATAATTTTATTGTAGGGCGCTTGTCAACAGGACAGTATCCGGCTTTTGGGTTCCTTAAGCACATTCCAGAGACAATGAGGCGCAGGAGCAGCAGCAGCAGCAGCGGTAGCAAGGTGCACGAAATGACCAGGCTGCGTTTCGCTCAGCTGAGTATAATGAACACACATGGAAGAAGAACGAGCGACCTGTCAACGTACCAGTCTGCGTTGATGACTCTTTCCCCACCACTCTCTTTTTCTTTCTCCCTGTGAGAGAGTGTTTTGGGGAGTGTCCAACAGAGAAAGAGAAAAAGAGGAGCGAAAGATATTGTTTCCGCGTACGTATAAGAATGTCAAACGAATAAATGAATACGTGTGTAGCATGTGCATATCCATATGTATGTGAGTATACACACACACACACATACAGAGTGAGAGAGAGAGGGGGAGAGAGAGAGAGAGAATATAAAAAGAATGTATTATATGATTGATTGATTGATTTTATGGGCATATCAACCTGTCTTGGGTCATTTTATGGCAAGAGGTTGAGAATTGCGTTCATTCTTAATTACATCAACATTTTTGAAAATTTTTTTTTCTTAGAGATTATTTTTTTAATTTTTTTAAATTTTTGGTCCTATCAAATCCAAATAATTTTTAACCAATATATTAGGCCCATTGATGTGATCCTAAAAGTACTACCACTCCGTGTCAGAGTGGACCTGGGAATAAAAGCAATAAGGAGGTACAACACACTCACCCGATTTCCACAACAGGGGCCTCACCGTCAGATGTAGTATAGTGTCATAACCAGGTCACTGTTTTTTTGGTAGGATTACCCCTCTGCAAATGATAGAGTCAACGTATTCTGTTTCGATTTCTTTGTTTAATGGCATATCAACCTTCGTGCGTTATTTAATGCCAAAGTCATCCTTTTACAAGAATTGCAGTGAGACTATAGTTTAGCACCTTGAGGAGTTAATGATCACCTGGTGTCTGGGGGGGGCTATTCCCCCATACAGTACCTGCTTTGCAGGGTCTGAGTTGTTCATCGCTTGGCGCTTGGGGAATGGAGAATACCGACCGGATCAAGCATTTTTTGAGTTTTGATTCGTGCGTACCCCAACACACGTGAGAAAATGACCTTGTGTCAAATTTGTCCTGGTGGGGGGTTGGTTGAATATCTTTAAACCGTATCTATGTGATTAATGGGTTCATGCCTTTCCCAAAGGTAGTAATCTGAAAGTGAAAGTTATAGCACTCCTGGAATTCGAACTTGCTTACTTCGAGGCCACAGTCCAGCACTTTAGCCATTGACTCCCCCGAATCAGCATATTCTAAGCCTCGTCGACAGGTTGAAAGTGGATGGAAAATAAGTGTGTTTAACGCTTACTTGTTTGTGTGTTTGTGAATGAGTAAAATTGCTAAAAGAGATTCAGTGCACACACAAAAATACCTAGACTCTGTGTGTGCGTGTGTGGTGGGGGTATTTAGCGACCCTTCCGCACAAGCAAAAAGTGACACAAGGTCAATTTTTAAAGCGGAGTTTTAGATGGTTTGAATTCAGAGTTTTCCTTCTCCTACACCGGTGGCCATACCAAGGCTAAAGAATCAGTCTACTCTACTAATCTATAGCTAGTGGGAGAATAGTTTGGGTCATACCTTGCCAAAGTGTATTAGCGCTATGTGAAATACAACCGCGTCCAGGATTTGAACTCGAGTCGCTGATTCCATTTCTTACGACGTTTTCCATTACGCCACGAGCGCCTCCAATGTGTGTGTGTGTGTGTGTGTGTGAGAGAGAGAGAGAGAGAGAGAGAGGTGGTAATGGAGGTGAAACAAAAAGATACTCACGTTGTTCGCTATGAATTCACAATCATACATCTAAATTTATGCATTTCAAAAACATTCATGTTGCCATAAAGTTTGTGGTTGTTTATGGAACATTTATTTCAAATACATTTAAACTAATGATACATTTATGGATAAATGTTAGTGCGTGTGTTTGTATGCATAATTTACTAAGTTAGTCATCATCATCGCCGTCATCATCAAGTCATAGGGATAGATCGGAGTTCCCAGACACTCTCTCTCTCTCTCTCCCTCCCCGTCCGTTCCTTTTATTCACCGCTCCTGGCAGGTTCTCCAGACTACATCCTGTATCCACACAGTGCAGATGTAAGTCCTAGCCGGTTGGCCGATACTGGCGTATAAATGTGCAAGAGTCCATAGAAGAACGTCACTTGTGAATTTGTCCTTACTTCACAAGCTGTCTTGTTCGTCTTACTTGAATATTTTGTGCGATGAGAAGTAAGTGGCCGTGTAATATAATGGCGAGGGGATTTCGTTTTATATATCTTGCCTTTCGGTTTAGTTAGGATGAGAACCTTTTGCTTAGTGCATGGGTTAGTTAGGTGCAACATTAACGCTTTCTTCGTGGAAAACCAATATTTAATCAATTTGTAAACAGTTTTTCAATAAAACATACTTCTCCGTATACATCACATATTTTTCTATGAATATCACATGGTTTGCACTTCTCAGCCACCAATACTTTGATGACAGACCTCTGTTCAAGCCTGGAACTGTCTGTTTGATTTTTTACCATTATGAATAGCCTAAAAATAAATATTTTGTGGGGACTAAAATAATTTTTACTATAAACCAATTCCAAACAATGCTAAAGGAAAAAAATTCTTAAAATTTCATTTTAAAAAAGAAATCCCTTATTCATTGAATGACCCTCGTATTTATTCATAGTTGTGGGGGGAAGATGATGGTTTCCCACGACCCGATGACATTATCACTAATTGAAACGCAGACAAGGATTTAAACTCGATTTGCAGGGTCGATTTTCCACGACAGCAACCGTTACGCCACGAGCGTCTCCAAATATAATAGCCTGAAAAATAATCCACTGTACACACACACACACACACACACACACACACACACACACACACACACACACACACACATATATGAGTGTGTGTGTGTGTGTGTGTGCAAGAGTATATATTTACCAACTCCTCTACACAGGTAGGATGTGACACAAAGTCAATTTTAAATGGAGTTTAACAGGTTTGAATTCAAAGTTTTCCTTCCCCTGACCGGTTGCGTAACCAAGGCTAAAGATCCCAGTCTGTCCTACTATTCACCCATATTTCGAAGGGGAATTATTGGATTCATATATTTCCCAAGGGTATTAGTGCTATGTGAAATGCAGTCAGCCTCGTCCAGGTTTTGAATACGAGTCAATAACTCTTACACCACGAGTATGTGTTGTGAGAAAGAGAGTGTGTGTATCTAAAAGAGTGTTAGGGTATGTATGTGTGAGAAAGTATGCATGCGTGAGAGAGTGAGAGTCTGTGTGTGTGAGAGAGAGAGAGAGAGAGAGAGAGAGAAAGAGAGAGAGAGAGTAGAAAATGAGGAGAAGGGAGAAGAAAGAGAAAGTAAAATCTGTGAGGAAAATAAGGGATACAGTCTGATTCAGCCATGGGTTTAATAGAAACATTGCTCTTCAACTCGCACGGTCGGTTTGGCATTAAATAACCCATGAAGTCTGATATGCCATTTAAAACAGAATCAGACAATAAATTGAAGGGTTGAAACTTTAAAAGACAGAAATGAGTAGAGAAATAAAAAAAGCATTGGAAGGATGATGAAAAGCGGAACTATGATTATATATATATATATATATATATATATATATATATATATTGGATGTCTGTGTGTCTGTTTGCGTGCGTAGAGAAAGTGTGTGTGGTGTAATGGATGCTTTTAAGCTTCATCAAGGATTTTTTCTTCTACCTCATGGAAACCTTTAATTAAAATCTTTGCCTTAAAAGAGCCCGAGGAAGGGCGTCCCCAGTTCTGGGCATTTTTTTAAATTTTGCAATCCGCTTTTTGGTTTGCCCGATTAATTAATGTTACACTGCTTTTTCCCATCGTTTTCGCATTTATTCGCACGAAGAGCTTCTGTCTGTCTGTCTGTCTGTCTCTCTCTCTCTCTGTGCGCATGCACGCGATCATTTGTAAATCAGCTTCATTGGTAAAAGGTGGGTGTCGGTCGTTACGAATATATTGTCTAATTGCAAATAAGTGAAAGCAGTTTTTAAGAAAAAAAAGCTAAAAGATGCAGAAAAAAGTAAAACACACACACACAAAACAAGCAAACAACACTCCCAGACGCCCCCCGCCAGACCCCCCCCGCCAGACCCCCCCCCAAAAAAAACAGATGTTATACTGTTTCAGCTTTTAGTTCTTGATAAATAAATATCTGAATAAATAATTGGCTTGCTTGAATTATTTGGCCGACAAAACTTGGACATATTGACAAAAATAAGTGACGAAATATTTTGTCAAGACGAGTCTTAACTTTTACCTCGTACTGCTCTAGTTAGGTGATAAGAATATGTCGACTGTTGCCCACTGGAGATCTGATTAGTGTGGCGTACCTCTTTATTGCCATTACACCCAGATCCACTCTGAAGCAGTACCCGTTAGGGTTCCATCTTTTGGTCAAACAGATCTATTTAAAATTATTCGTATTCGATAGGACCCTGTGCAAAAAAATTTTGAATAACAACTATAAAAAAATTTAAAATGGTACCTGCGATGAATGTGATTCAATGACTTCTAGGTATAAAATAACCCTCGACGGGTTGATATACCGTTAAAATCAATCAATCCATAACGTACTTTTGGTAGAAATGATCATTGGACTTATAAATTGTTTGCTGGTTTTAATAAGGGCAGTTAAGGATATTTCCATGTGTAAATCAGAGTCTATCAATTTTTCACATCGTTTTTCTCTTAGAATTTGAAAAAGGATGAAAAGAATTGCAATTTAGGCGCTTCTCACTGAATGTGTTGCTGTCAACTCGAAAATCATGAACATCATCAAAGTGTGCTGACAGTGCGTATTCTTTTGAATTTTTGTCGCCACCCGTCCCTATATCGGCTATCGCACTTGATAAGTTCTTTAAAATAAATCCAGTGTCCGCATATTGAGACCTCTAACCACCCATCTTCGATAACTTCCCACCTGCAACTAAATCTTCAAGTTCACATACAAGCGCCGGCTGAAAAGTTCATTGGCTGACCAAGATACTTTCAAGAAATGTAAACAAATAAAGTTTACTTTCAACATACGGTCAACAACACGCTTTTTCATCAGTGTTGCAGTGCTTGGATCCCTCTGGTCAATAAAGTAATCAACAGCAGTTATAACGTCTTGATAAGAACTTTTTAGTTCGTATAAATTTAGCTCCAGTGCTGGCTTTCTCTATCAAGCTGTTCTATTCAGTTGACGTGGTTAGTCACAGCATGATTATGTAACATTCCTTTTAAATACAATCATCCCTCTTTACATTGTCAATCCATTTTTTTTTTCTTTCGATAGACACAATTAGCTGACAACATCATTTTCTAACATTTTATATCTTCAAACAAGAGAGGTTCTTATCAAGATTATCAACGAAAGTAACAACTTTTTCTTGCTTTTGAGACAGAATTTTACCAAAGAGTTTTCTCGTTCATTCCTTCAGGATACCTAGTCATTGATTGCAAAGCAGAGAGAGGAGTATTAATACCTTCTTCCAGGATATTTGGCTGACTGAATATAAACAATCTCGCCGAGAATTCGGAATCAGTTCTTTATTGCTACTACAAATAATAATAATAATAATAATAATAACAAAGACGCAATAAAATAGCAGATGCAGATAATGTGGTGATAGAGACGAAATGACCAATCACATAATAAACGAATGCAATAGATTAGCACAGAAAGAGTATAAAGCTAGACACGACTGGGTGGGCAAGGTGATCCACTGGGGATTTGTGCTAGAAGTTAAAATTTGACGATACTAACAAAGGGTATATGCACAACACAGAATACGTCCAAATAAATGAGACGCACAAGATTCTTTGGGATTTTGAGATATAAACAAATCATTAAATCTCGACCAGACCTGGTGATAGTCAAAATAAATAAATAAATAAATAAAACAAAAAATAAAAAAAATAAATAAATAAAGAGAACCTATCAAGTAGTGGACTTTGCCATTCTGACTGATCTTAAGGTAAAACTGAAAGAAAGCAAAAAGAGAGATAAGTACCTAGACCTTGCTAGAGAACTGAAAAAATTATGAAACATGAAAGTGACGGTGATACTAATTGTAGTTGATGCGCTCGGGACAGTCACTAAATGATTGATACAGGGATTAGAGGACTTGGAAATAAGAAGACGAGCGGAAACCATCCCAATAACAGCATCGTTAATATTGGGCAGAATACTGAGAAGAGTCCTGAAGACTTGAGGAAACTTGCTGTCACTCAGACTCTAGTGGAAAACCATCAGCTAACGCTGGTCTGAAAAACTCTCAAATGACTAAAATAATTTAGAAATCTGTGGAGCCTGAGAGTGCCGGTGATACCACTTGTGGTTGTCGCGCTTAGAAAAGTTCCCATAAGCTTGGGAAAGAGACTGAAGAAATTGGAGATCAGAGGACGAATCGAGTCCTGGAGATCTGTGGAGACTTGCTGTCATTCAAACCTCAGTAAAAGACCACTGATGTGAAAAATTCAAAATGACTAAAATATTTATAAATTGATAATACACAGAACAATAGCAAGTGTAGGTTATGTAGTTGCAGAGACCAAACTGCTGATACAACTTCTACTACTACTACTACTACTACTACTACTACTACTAATAATAATAATAATAAGAAGAAGAAGAAGAAGAGGAAGAAACAAATACAACGAACTGGCACACACACACACACACACACACACACACACACACACACACACACACACACACACAAAAACAAGAGTAGGAACGACTGGGTGGGAAAGATCCCTCTGAAAATTCTACAAGAGATTAAAATTTGACCATTCTGACTAATGGTATATGCATAAACGAGAATCACATAATAAATGAATGCAGCAAATTGGTAAAAAATAGCGAGAGAGTAGACATAATTGGACGGGAAAGGCGATCCACTGAGAATAGTGCAAGATATTAAAATTTGAACATTCTGACTAATGGTATATGCACAAACCAGAACCAAATAAGTGAATGCAGCAAACTGATAAAAAAATAATAAGAGTAGACATGATTGGATGGGAAAGGCGATCCTCTGAGAATAGTGCAAACTATTAAAATTTGACCTTGCTGACTAATGGTATATGTACAAACCAGAACCAAATAAGTGAATGCAGCAAACTGATAAAAAATAAAAAGAGTAGACATGATTGGATGGGAAAGGCGATCCTAAGAGAATAGTGCAAACTATTAAAATTTGACCTTGCTGACTAATGGTATATGTACAAACCAGAATCATATAAGTGAATGCAGCAAACTGGTAAAAAGGAATAAGAGAGTAGACATGATTGGGTGGGAAAAGCGATCCACTGAGAATAGTGTAAGCTATTAAAATTTGACCATTGTGACTAATGGTATATGCACAAACCAGAATCACCTAATAAGTGAATGCAGCAAACTAGTAAAAAGAATAAGAGAGTACACATGATTGGGTGGGAAATGCGATCCACTTCGAATAGTGCAAGATATTAAAATTTCACCATGTAGACAAATGGTATATTCACAAACCAGAACCTGTACAAGAAAACGGCATGCATAAAAATCTTCAAGACTTTGAGATTCAAATTGATCCCTCAAACCCAGTCATAAGACCAAGCATAGTATTAATCAATTGAATTTAGATGTTCCAACCAACCATTGAGTACAAGTAAACAAACGCGAAAAAATAGACAAATACCTGGATCTTGCCCGAGAACAGAAAAAAATTATAGAACATGAAGGTGTCAATGATATCAACTGTTCTTGGTGCCCTTGGAAGGCCCCTAAAGGCCTGTGGAAGAGATTGGAGGAATTGGAGACCAGATGAAGAATTGGAAACCATCCAGACCACAGCGCTGTTGAATCCTGCTAGAATATATATAAGAGTACGTGAGAATTAAGGAGACTTGCTGTCGCTTAGATTTTATAGATAAACCAACAGCTATAACTGGTGTGAAAAACTCGTTGGGAGTGTAAATAATAATGACAACGTCAACAAACAGAAGAAAAGAAGGTGAAAGGAGCCTCACCAGATTGTGCAGATGCGGAAATCATGGAACTGGAAGAATACACAAAACAGAGTAAAGAAAGACTAATTATTATTACTAAAAACTGCAATAAGTGCAATATATATATATATATATATATAACCCAGGAACATACAAAAAAACAGGAATTAAATAACCGAGAAAGTAAAAATAAAAAGAAAGACAATTAGATGGACACTTCAGTGGAGAAAGACATTGCACAGGAGATTACATGGATATGTTTACACAAAACAAACAAGAGAAACTGAGTCGCTATTGGTAGCAACTGAGAAGAACGACATAAGATCCAAAGTGGGTAGAGTGTTGGGCAATGACCCAGGAGACCAGGGTTCAGTCCCAGGTCGCGTCATACCAAAGACTTAAAAATGTTACTTGATATCTCCTTGCTTAACACTCAGCATTATAAGGGTAAAGTGGAGCAATCCGGGGGAAAAACCTCGGTGTAGTAGCTATTAAAAAAGGGAGCCTTCGGGTCGCCCTCAACTACAATCGTCAACTTTTACTTTTTACGTAAAAGCCAAATAGATGAAACTCATAGGAATAACAAGTGTAGAGTACATGGAAAGGGAGATAAGACAATCAACGTCTTATAAAGAGAATGCAGCAAACTGGCTCAGAAAGAGTATAAGAGAAGGTACATCTAGACCGGAAAGAAGATGCTCAGGGAATTGAGCAAAGGGTCAAATTTTAATCATTAATACAAGTTGTTCGCGCAAGTACTAGAATCTGTCCTGAAAAACAAGACGCACAATTTTTTTTGATTTTCAAATAAAACCAGATAAACTTATCCATGCCAGAAGATGGGGTCTAATTAGATGATAGACTTGTGGATCAGTTAGTGAAATTAATGGAAATCGATATATACTGGGACCTTAACGGATAAGTAAGAAAAAATAAAGACAAAAAGTGAAAGTGTTTGCCAATGGCCTGGGTTGAGTCATACCAAAGACTCAAAAAATGGTACTTGATGCCACATTGCTTAACACTCGGCATTATAAGGTGCGTATCAAGGGTAAAGTGGAGCGATCCAGGAAAAGGAGTAGCGCTCTCCCTTACACTTCGTTATAGTAGCCATTAAAAAGGGAACCTTTGATTCGCCCTCGACTATAATCGCCAACTTTACTTTATATGACAATGATACTAATCAGAGGTGGAGTAACTGGACCAGCCATAGATTATAAAAACCCGTGGAACATGAAGGCGATGATGATACCAGTTATATTTAGAACACTCGGAACGGTCAAAAAGAGCATTAAAAAGAGACTGAGCAACTAGAAAACCAATCAGACCACGGTACTACTGATATCGGCTAAAATCCTGAGAGGAATCCTGGAGAATACAAGTGTATTTTTAAGCAAATCGATTCAATCCATTGATGGGACCCTAACAGGTATTACCGCTCCGGGCCAGATTGAACCTGAGAGTACTGGCAATGAAAAGGTACCATACACTCACCAGATGCCAAGAACTGGAGCTTCACTGTCGGATGCAGTTTAGGTTTATACCCAGGACAGGCTTTTTATTGTGAGGGAGCTCTTCCACCTTGTCAGAGGATACAGTGTATTGTAAGCTGACAGAGCACTGAAGAATTGACAGGGACTTACTGTCACCCGATCTTTAGTGAAGGGTAACAACTAGTTGCGGTGCGAAAACTCACAAAGAGGAAATTTACCGTCAGTTTAATCTCTACGTATCTATTCAACTACACTCATTAAATGGATGTCCGCGTTAATTTGATTTCTCTGGTATAAAAATTAATTTGGTCATAAAAGAAAAACAAAAGACTTCTGATTATGAGAAAATTTTTAAATCCATCTATTCGTATTTTTGAATATTTGTTGCGTAGAGTGACTTTCAAACAGACTAGGATTAAGATTTTCAAACAGACTAGGATAAAGACTAATAGACTAGAATTAAAACTTTCAAACAGACTAGGATTAAGACTTTCAAACAGACTAGGATTAAGACTAATAGACTAGAATTAAAACTTTCAAACAGACTAGGATTAAGACTTTCAAACAGGCTAGGGTTAAGACTTTCAAACAGATTAGGATTAAGACTTTCAAATAGACTGGGGTTAAGACTTTTACACAGACAAGGATTAAGATTCGCATCTACGTTTTCTTAGTTTGGTACCATGGCCGATTGATTGATTCATTTTAACGGTATGAAAATCCGTCTATGGTCATTTTATACCAAGAGATTAGAGAATCGTGTTGATATCTACATTTTTTATAGATGTTTCTTTAGAGATTTTTTACACGGTCCTATCGAATACAAATAGTTTTTAACCAAATCTTCTTGAACCCACTGACAGGATTCTAACAGGTACGACGACTCCGGGTCTGAGAAAACTTGGGAGTAATAGCAATGACATAATAATCCACTCTCCCTAGATCTCTAGAAGTGGAGCCTCACCATAAGATGTAGGACACTTCAGCTGTATTGTTGGTTGGTTATTTGAATTTTATGGCATATCAACCTGTGTAGGTTATTTAACGCAAAATCCATTTTTATGCAAATAGTCAGTTCTATTTCAAACAATTCAGTTTAGCATGAGTACACAGTTTATTTGTCAAAAACATTCTTATTTCAAGGAATTCAGTTTAGTCAAACAATTATAATTCAAACAATTCAGTTTAGCATAAGTATGCAGTTATTTCTATTTAACTTATAGATAGGGCCCTATCAGGTGCTACCATTCCGGGCCAGAGTGAACCTGGGAGCAATGGTAATAAAGGGGTGCTTCGCATTCCCCAAAGCTCCAGCATAACTTGAAACTCACCATCAAATTTAGGGTCATATCCGGGACATTTATTGGTGGAGGGCTTTCCTCTCTGCAGAGGTGCAATTGGTGTATTCTACAGCCCCAGACGACTAGGCAATACATAGAGTTAATGTCAAAACAGTTTTATTTCAGATAATTCAGTTTAGCATAAGTACACAGTTTAGATGTCAAAACAGTTCTATTTCGAACAATTCAGTTTAGTATAAGTTCACAGTTTAAATGCAAAAAAACAGTAAAATCAAGAAACCACGGTTTAGTTCTATTTAACCCATTATATTACCCTTATCAGGTCCTACCACTCTGGGCCAGCGTGGACCTGGGAGCGATGGCAATGAAGGGGTACTATTTACCAACCCCTCCGCTCGGGCAAGATATGACACAAGGTCAATTTTTAAGCGGAGTTTAACAGGTTTGGATTCAGAGTTTTCCTTCTCCTAGACTAGTTGTCTCACCAAGGCTGAAGAACCTAGTCCGTCCTACTATTTACTCATAGCTGGAGGGAGAATAAGGGGGTTCATACCTTTCCCAAGGGTATTTGCCCGAAAGTGAACGTAATAGCGCGACTGGAGTACGAACTCGCGTACTACGATTCTGCAGTTCATCGCTTTAACCATTACACCACGAGGACACCCTCGTGAAGGGGTACTCCGCATTCCCCAAAGCTCTATCATTACTGCAACCTCTCTATCGGATTGTTTAGTGTCATATCCCGGACAGTCGTTGGTGGGGTCTTAACCCACTGCAGAGAAGCATTCGGTGTATTCTACAGCCCCAGCCGACTGGGCAATCAGATGTATGGGATAGGGGTCTAAGATCAAGATTTGATAGAAGAATATTCTTCCTTATAGTAAATTCTCAGTAACAATACTCAGCTGCACAAATTTCTAGTGTCGCTTATAGCCTTAGGGAAGAAAAACTCAACATTAATCTTTACAGTCTTTTTCAAGAATGTTTTTATCAGAGTTTTTTTTAATCAGCTTTGAGAAAAGGAATGCTCAGATTGGTGTCTTTTCGATGAAATCACTGAAGTGGTTAGATAGATAGAAAGATAGATGGATCGGAACAATTCTGTGAGCGTTTCGCGTGAAAACAATTACATTTCAATTACTTGTGTTCAAATTGACAAGTTACAGCCGAATGGAAGCGATTCCTGCAAGCACTCACCAGCAACTGACAAATAGTTGGTTGAAGTCTTTTAAAAAACTGAATAAAAGAAAATGCAAGTAAATAATAATAATAATAATAATAATAAAGCAGATGAAGATTTTGGGATGATAGAGACGAAACGATCAATCATATAATAAGCGAATGCAGTAAATTAGCACAGAAAGAGTATAAGACTGGGTGGGCAAGGGGATCCACTGGGAATTGTGAAAGAAATTGAAATTTGATGATATGAACAAATGGTATATGCACAACCCAGTATCCGTCCTGGAAAATGAGACGTGCAAACTTCTCTAGGATTTTAACATACAAACGGATCTCCTAATCTTGGCCAGACAACCATACCTAATAATAATCAACAAAAAAAAAAAAAAAAAAGAAAAGAAAAAAGAGAACTTGTAGTACTGTGGACTTCGCTGTCCAGGCTGACCACAGAGTAAAATCAACAGAAAGTGAAAAGAAAGATAAGTACTCGACCTTACTAGGGAATTTAAAACTGTGGCATATGAAAGTGACGATTAGACCAATTGTAATAGGTGCTCTTAGTACAGTAACTAAAGGATTGATATTAGGACTGTAGGACTTGGAAATAACAGGATGAGTAGAAACCATCCAAACTATTGCATTATTAAGATCAGCCAGAATACTGAGAAGAGTCCTGGAGACTTGCTGTCACTCAAACTTCAATGAAAGACCATCAGCTAACGCTCATGTGAAAAACTCCCAAGGAGTAAAAATAATTTATAAAATCAGAAAATTAATTACCATATGTACATGAATGATATAAATATATTCTCAAAATAATGAAAGGACTGTTGACGTAAATGCAAATAATAAAAATCTTCAGCCAGGATATGAAGTTAGCATTGAAAAATGTAGCCAACTAGTAATAAAAAGTGGGAAAATAGAAACAGCGGAAGGAACTGAATAACAAAACCAGGAAAGTATTAGAAAGCTTGGAGAGAGAATCTTAGAAGTACTTGGGAACATTGGAGTAGACATCAAACAAGTGGAAAAAAAATAAGGTAAAAAAGGGAGAAAAGAGTATCTCAGAAGAACGAAAAAACTTCTTGAAGCCCAGCTCTGTTGCATAAAGTAAAAAAAAGTAAAGTTGGCGATCTTAGTCGAGGGCGACCCGAAGGCTCCCTTTTCAATAGCTACTACATCGAGGTGTAGGGGAGGACGCTACTCCATTCCCAGAATTACTCCATTTTACCACTGATTCTCACCTTATAGTGCTGAGTGCTAAGCAAGGCGGCATCAAGTACCATTTTTTGAAATTTTGGTATGACTCAACCTGGGATTGAACCCCGGTCTCTCGGACCATTGGCGAACACTCTACTCATTAGACCAATGGTCAGGTTAAAGGATAAACACCTGGGAAGTCCCCTTTGTGAGAAATTCAGGACCATTTCTAATGACTATGCGCAAGGCTTTACATTCGAGAGATGACATAAGCAAACTGCATGTGTCAAGAAAAGAAGGAGGGAGAGGGTACGTTAGCATGAAGGATTGCCTAGGTGCATCAGTACAAGGACTTCATTAAAAAGAACAAATAAAAGAAAAACAACAGAAACTAGGACACAGAAATCAGTAGAAAAACAACAGTATGGATATTTCAAGCGACAAATTGGTGGGATCGCACACGAGAAGAAATGAACATGGCTAAAAAAGGGAAATCTTAAAAGAAAAACGGAATCTCTTCAAATTGTAACACAAAAAAACGCCATAAGGACCAATTATGTTAAAGCAAGAATTGATAAAACGCTTCAGGAAAGCGAGAGTAGTTTATGGTGGGGGAAAGAGATGAAACAATTAATCACATTGTAAGTGAATACAGCAAACACAAAAGGAGGAAAAGATTAGGCTCGACTGGGACGGAAAGGTGATCCACCGAGAATTGTGTAAGAGATTGAAATTTGACCATACTACCAAATGGTACATGCACAAACCAGGATCTGTTCTCGAGAATAAGATGCATAGAATTCTCTAGGATTTTGAGATAAAAACGGATCACCTAATCTCAGCCAGAAGACCAGACCTAATAATAATAATAATAATAATAATAATAATAATAATAATAAATCAATCTCATAATAAGCGAATGCAGAAAACTAGCACAGAAAGAGTATAAGACTAGACATGACGGGGTGGCCAGATAATCCACTGTGAATTGTGCAAGAAATTGAAATTTGACCATACAAACAAATGGTATATGCACAACTCAGAATCTGTCCTGGAGAATGAGACACACAAACTCTTCTGGGATTTTGAGATACAAGAATCGCCTAATCTCGGCCAGGCAACCATACCAAGTAATAATCAGCAAGAAAAAGAGAACTTGCCGATTTTGGGACTTTGTTGTCCCAGTTGACCACAGAATAAAATTGAAAGAAAACGATAAGAAAGATAAGTACCTCGACCTTGCTAGAGAACTGAAAGAATGTGGCACATGAAATTAACGGTGATACCAATAGTAACTGGTGCTGTAGGTCAAGTCATCAAAGGATTTGTACAGGAACTGGAAGACTTGGATATAGCTGGCCGAGGAGACCATCCAAACTACTGCATTAAGGTCGGCCAGAATACTGTAAAGAGCCCTGGAAACTTGAGGATACTTGCTCTCTGTCAAATTCCAGTGAGAAACCATCGGCTAATGCTAATGTAAAAAACTCGGAAAGAGAATTTGCTGTCTGGTGGATTTTGCCGTTTCAGCGGACCACAGAGTGAAAATAAAAGAAAGTAAAAAGAGTGAAAAATACGTGGACCTTGCCTGTGAACTAAAAAAAAGCTTTGAAACATGAGGATTAACTGAGGAAGAATCACCGAGACAACAGCATTGTTAAAATTGGCCAGAATACCCAGAAAAGTCCTAGGGACCTGACGGGGTTTGCTGTCACTTAGATTCCAGTTAAATACCGCTAGTTAACGCTGGTACAACAAAAACAACAACAGCAATAATAATAATAATAATAATAATAATACAAGCCAATACTAGTGTGAAAAACTCACAAAGAATGAAATAACAACAATGATAATATCAATAATACAACCCCCTCATGTATTTGGATAATACTATTATATTTACCAAAAATGAAAAGGAAGTAGAAATCCTTATACAAACTATGAGAATCCACAGCCAAGTTATAGGAATGGAATTTGGTATTGAAAAAAGAGCCATGCTTATAATGAAAAAAAGGAAAAGAAAAACAGCGGAAAGAATCAAAGTACCGAATCAGGAAAGAGTCAGAAGACTTGGAGAAAAAGAAAAATTCCAAGGATCGGGGATTATTGGAAGCGGACACTGTCAAGCAGAGATGTAAAAAAAAAAAATAGTAAGAAAAGAGCACCTCGAAAGAACAAGAAATATTCTTGAAACCAAAGTCTGCAGCAAAAATCTAATGAAAGGAATAGACACCAGGGTAGACCCTTTGTAAGCTACTCGGGACCATCATTAAAATGGACAAGGGAGAAACGCTGACAGATGAACCAAAAGGCAAGGAAATTGATGACGTTACGCAAGGCCTTGAACATGAGACTCTATGAGTCAAGAAAAGAAGGAGGAAGAGGAAGTACCAGCATTGAGGTTGCAAGAAATTTCGGGACTCCTGGGCATTACGAAAAAGATAAAATGCTACATCACGATTGGTGAGATCTGTTGTTGACATATGTAGCAATCAAAATTAATTTCTAAGCCGTTAGACGGATGGACAAACTCGCTTACTTTGAGGCTGCAGTCCAGCACTTTAGTTATTGCATCATAGGGATCTCCCATAGGGCAGTGGCTAAATTGCTAGACTTCGACAGCGAAGTAAGCGCGTTCGAACTCCAGTAGCGCAATTACGTTCATGTTCGGACTAATACTCTTGGGAAAGTTATAAACTCCCAGTTATGGGTTAAATAGTACCGCTACTGTTCTTCTATAAGGATGCCTTTGGCATTGAATAACCCACAATGGTTGATTAGTCATTAAGCAAAGAAACTAAACCTAAAAAACAACAGCAACAATCCTTCTATGGAATCAACATACCATCGGGAAGAAGTGTAACACAAGGAATCTTCAATATATGGCGAAAAGGGACTGAATGTACGTATACACACTTAGATTCCAATAAATTCGGGAATATAAGAAGATATATTCCTAAAAGAAACCAATTAAAAGATGCTTAAAAAGATAGTATTAAAGAAGCTGGAAAATTGGATAATAAAACAAACTTAGTTATAATGAATAAAGCGTTTCATCCGTGATAACGTCAATAGACGACATGTGAATAGGAAACAAAAGGAAAGACAATTCAAATAGAAAGATGAGAGAGTACTTGTAGCATTGAAGATTTCATCGATTCCTCTCTTGAGGGCCTTCAGGAGTTACTCAGATATACCATCTCCTCATTAAATAGCAAGCCTCTAAAATTAATTGACTTGTTTGAGTTCGTGTTTTTTTTTTTTGTTTTATGCTTTTTCAACATTCGTAGGTTATTTAATGTCAAAGCCATCCTAGGAACAGCACCCTACAAAACAGTGGTTGTGCGGCCATTTACCTTCCCTCTTGCAAACCATCCAAGGTTTATTGACCTATCAACTTTCGTGAGTTACCTAAAGCCGAAACCATCCTTGTAGAAGTAATACTATTGCATCCATAGCTGGAGCGATAATCATATTTACCAACCCCTTCGCTCGGGCTGGATATAACACAAGGTCAATTTTTAAGCGGAGTTTAACAGGTTTGAATTCAGAGTTTTCCTTCTCCTAGACTAGTTGCCTCACCAAGGCTGAAGAACCTAGTCTGTCCTACTATTCATCCATAGATGGAGGGAGAAATAATTTGATTCATACCTTTCCCAAGGGTATTAGTGCAATGTGATATGCAATTAGCCTCGTCCAGGATTTGAACTCGTGTCGCCGTGTCCTTTTCCTACGACAATAACCATTACACCACGGGCACCCCCCGCTGGAGCGATAATAGAGTCCGAAAGTGAACGTGATAGCGCGACTGGAGTTCGAATTCACTTACTTCGAGACTGCAGTCCAGCACTTTAACTATTACACCACGAAGACTCCTCCCAAACCCGTTCATATACCTCTGTAGCAATACCTAATCTACTGAAAGTGATATCACCCTACGCTTAGGTAAAGCATGGACTGCTCTTGACCTCTTATCAGCCATATTGAAATCTGATCTATCTGATAAAACAAAACGGGAATTTTTCCAACGTCTACCCATGTCAGTACTATCAAGTGATTTCACCACTTGAAATCTAACAATGCTTGGATGAAAAGTTTGGTAGGAACTAGGTAAGATACTACGTGTTGTTTCAAAGAAATCCTGGAAGCAACCCCCCTCTAAAAACGGCCATTTACATTCCATCTTGCAACCCATTCAAGGGTTAATGGCATATCAATCTTCTCTGGTTATTTAATATCAAATCCATCTTTGTAGAACGACAGTGATATCATTTAACCCATAGCTGGAGGGATAAGTTTTTTTTAACTTTCCAAAGTTTGAAAATGAACGTAATTACGCGAATGGAGTTCGAACTCGTTTACTTCGAGGTTGCAATCCAGCATATTAGCCTTTGTGTCACGAGGATTCAAGAAAAAGAAGTAAAGCATACTGGGTAGTGGTGACGAAGTAAGCATGAACTCATAAATGATGTTCTACATATATAGATACATCAATGTTGGCAGACAGGCTGCTCTGTGTCGACACTCGCTGCTATTTCTGGAGGATCGACTGTTTATAATGACTGATAGGGAGAGATCGTGTGAGAAAATCAAAGGAATCAGTACTGTCGGCACATCTTCCTGGTGATTATGATGAGGGTGGTGAATTACAACGAAGCAAAAGTTGCATTGAAACTAGTATGAGTCGTAGGGAAGAATAAAATATGAAACCAAATTAGGGAAATATTCCTCGCATTCCCCAAAGCTACCACATTACTGACGCCACACTATCCAATTTTTAGGTGTAATATCCGATAAAGTCGTTGGGGGAGTCTTACTCCTCTGCAGGGATGCTGTCAGTGTATTCTGCTGCCCCAGATGATTGGGCCAACGATATAGGTAGGGATGCAAAGAAGACACGTAAATAGAGAAACTAAACCTTCACTGAATAACTAGCCATGAAAAAAAATAATAAGTAAAGCCAACGTCGACGTGAAGGGAAGACCAGCTGGTGTTGTGGTTAACGAGTTGGAGTGCAACTTCTTAGCGAGTTCGAATTATGGTATTCTATAACCTACGAAAGTTAATATGCTAGTACTCAAAGAAATCAAACCAAAAATAGATTTCTATAAATATATACCAAAGGAGTACATACGCGAGGCTTGGTATCTTTGTCGTTTGTATTGGTACCAGCAGATCTATTCCTATTTGTTGCTGTGCCTTTTCGTCTATACTTGGTGCTGTGCATGATGGTTTATAGTGGCATATCAACCCTTGTAGGTTACTTAATGCCAAATACTGTTAATATATATATATATATATATATATATATATATATATATATATGACTTATAAATGAATAGTTTATGGATAACATTTTAAACAAGACAGATATCATTTGTTTGCATACTGTTATAAGATTACTATTCTTTTGAGTATTAATAATTTGTTTGCACACAGTTAAAAGGTTTCCAGTTATTTAATATCAATAATTTTATTTAATATTAATAATTTCTTTGACTAAAATTAAATGGTTTCAAGTATTACAATATAACACTAATAGTTTCAATTTTACACAGTTAGTTAAATGGTTTCAAGTGCTACTATTTAACACAAATAAGTCTATTCAACATTGCTCAATAGCATGCAGTTAAAGGTTTCAAGTATTGCTATGTAACTCTAATAATTGAATTTGTCATCAGTTATTTGTTTGCCAACAGTTATATGATTAAATAGTTCTATTTGACCAATAGATGGAACTCTAACAAGTACTACCACTCCGGGCCAGAGTTGATCTGGGAACAATGGCAATGAAGGGGTACTCCGCATTCTCCAAAGCTCCAGCATTACTGGAGCCTCACCATCAGATAGTTTAATGGAAATTTACTAAGCTTTTTGCTTAGATGTGGCACAAGGCCATAGGAAAGGGGCACCCAATGAGACTCGAACTCACTCGTGTAGGTTTGCTAGCCGAGCTTGCTAACCATTACATCACCAGAGGCGCCTATCAGATAGTTTAATGTTCTATCCAGGAAACTCGTTGAGGATGGGGGGTCTTACTCCTCTGCAGAGATTCAGTCGGTGTATTCTACAGCCCCAGCCGACTAATTGAAAAATTAAAGAAAAGTTAAAAACATGATAATCAAAATATGTATTATGTATTATAGGTTGAGACAAAACTTTATAAAAAATTTTCATTGATGATAGTTAAATGCGCATAAGTTAGATCCTCAGACGCGGACAATGAAACTGTAAAGTTACCTGTGGTACAAGGACTAAGTTTTCAAATCCAAATGAAATGAGGTACTGATTGCCTAATCTAATATCAAGCACATTTTTCGCTGACAATTGAGAAATCGGCGGCTCAGTCTTTAGAAGAAACTCGTGGAGGTGGGAGTCTTACTCCTCTGCAGAGATTCAGTCGGTGTATTCTACAGCCCAAGGTGACTAATTGAACGATTAAAGAAAAGCTAAAAACATGATAATCAAAATGTATATTATGCATTATAAGTTGAGACAAAACTTTTTATCCTTATTTTCATTGATGATTTCTGGAATCTTGTATTTTCATGTTATATCATTAATTTGATACAACTTATTGTCCAGTTGTTGCTGAATTGTTATTCTTTATTTTCATATATGACATATAAACATTGTTTATGCTTTATCTTACCCCTTTGATAACAAGTAGAGAAAAAATTGCAATTAAAGCCATTTTATGTTACCCGAGGAAAAAAAAAAAGGATTGAGTTCAAGGGCAGTAGCAAAAGAAATAAAAGTTGTGGAAGGTACAGTGACTCTCAACAAATATGTGACATAAAACTGGTTCCGACGTTTCAATAAAAGTGACACCAGTCTCGAAGACAAGCCAAGGTCAGAGAGGTCTTCTGTTGTTGAAGATCAGATCTTGTTTGAATTGTTTGAACAACAGCCAAACACACGTACTAGTTCATAGTCGGCAGAACATGGTCCTTCAAAAACCGCTATCAATCGACGCCTCTATAACTTCGACTTTGGGAACAGACGCTGAAATACTTGAAACAGGAAATAGCTTAAAATATTGCAAAACGTTTGACTCACTCTAGTAATAGATGATATCTAGAGCGAAGCTGGTTCATTCTGGATAACCAAAAATATTCTTTAGTGAAATAGCAACAACAATAATAGTAATAATAATAATGAAAATAATAATATTGGCCTACCTAAGAAAACACTTGCTCCATGAAACATTTTAACTTTTTAAGAATAATTTGGAGACATAATCTATTAAAAATCATTTTGCCTGGCACTTTTGGATGTTTTGCTTCAAAGAGACACAATGTATTGCGAAAAATCGCTATTTATATGTTGTATACTTACAACCATAATCAACTGTAATGACGACTTCAACAAACGAACGAATACACTTCTTTACAAAATATATCTCTCACACTTTATTCTCGAAAGGGTGATGTTTGTTGTGCGTGAGAAATGAGTGGAGTCAAGGACGGACTGCTATATTAACCCAAGTTCACCTCTTGACCATAGCAGCATTTCTTTCTGATCTTGGCTTGGATTGCTCAACCGTGGGTCACTGAGGACCGCAAAGCCCTCAGTCTGCAAGCTGGTTCTCACGCTGGCATCCTGTCTCCGACTGACTCAAACCATCCAGGTACCTCGTTATATTATTTTCTAACGTCCACCTGCTTCCGCTGTTCTTCCACTTATTTACACAGGTGTATCTCTTGATTGACGGCTCGGTCGAGGGTCAATATATAACATACCATAGAAATTATAACATTTTTCACTAAATCAGTGAAGTTTCTTCATTGTTACTGAAATCATAAAACAAAAATTAAAAGATGTAAGATGAGTTTTCTGAGAATCTCATTAATTTAGATAAAGGCTTTTCTTGAAAAAAAAAAAGCATACATAAAAAACTCAAGTGAGCATCCTTATATATGATTCATTCAATAAAATCAATTCAATAACCTTAGAAAACTTCAATAGTCTTTGAAATTTTGCCAAAAAAATTCAATTAAGTTTATATGTCTGAAATATCGGAGGCAGCATCATTGAAACAAAAGAAAAGCGTTAAAATTTAACAAGAAGTTTCAGATCATTCTTAAACAGATTCCTAAATTTGAATAAACACCGTACTATATTTCTAAAGTGATTTCCCCGTCGACAGATTAAAACGAAGAAGAAAAGCCTTTGTGACTTTTTTCTTAACATTATCATACTCCGAAAAAAGTCACAGAAATACTCAAATTCATTGCCACATTTCAAGTATTATTAAACTACATAGAAATATTCAATTCTACAAAACACAATGAATCATCAAATCAAAGCAGAAACAGAAAATCTTGCACACCAAAAAAAGTCTTCTTGTTTTCATTATGAAATTCAGACAACAACATTCCATTTAATTACATAACCCTTAAGGAACAAAGTCATAGGCAGCTCCTGAACATAATTTCATCTCAGCTTTGATTTTACAAGATATACACACAAAAATGAAACGAGGTGGATGAAAAATGGACTACATTTTCGGAATCAGTGCCACAAAATTAGTTGAAAACATTTATAAACATTCGCGGCTTGTGTAATAGGATAGAAGAGTTATAAATTCAGAGAAAAGAGACCACTCAGACAGCAGCATAACTAAAAATCAACAAGGATACTGAGGAGGGTGCTGAAGTTTTGGAAAAGGTTGTTCTCATCTGATCCACATAAAATTCAAGTGAGAAAATTTATACACTAATCATAAACCAGGTAGTTCTGATGTAAATAATAATAATAATAATAACAATAATAATAATTTAATAAAGAAGAAGAAGAAGAAGAAGAAGAAGAAGAAGAATCTCAACATTACCATCAATAATATAAATAATAATAAATGCGCCCATCTTTTAGTGTTTTTTGGTGCGCGTGCGCAGAAGCAACAATTCACCAAGTTGAGAGGCGTCACGTCCTCTGCCGCCAGACGCACCCTGCTGTCGGAAACAGGCGAAGTGCAAAATGACCTTTCACTTGCACATAGACCGGACTAAATATTGGTGGAAGAGTGAAAGGGAGCAAACGAGAGAGAGAGAGAGAGAGAGAGAGAGAGAGGGGGGGTGAGAGGGGGCGGCCGATTATAGCCGTCACTTCTTATCAGCGGTTAACGATAAAGAAATGAGATGAAGAATCTACGGTTGGGTTTTGCGACTCGAATGCTTCGGCTCTCTATTCGATCTATCTTCATTTCAACCTTCACTGCCTTTCATTTTATCGCGACTGACGATCCACGCTCTACATAAGCGCTCTGCGCATGCGCGCAACAAACATTACCAATCAATACTCAATCAGAAAACCCTACGACGACGCACTCTTCTTTCTTCACGTGTGTACGAACTACACACACTCTCTCTCTCTATCTCACCCTCCTTCCCTAATTCAGTCAGACACATAAATACACACACACACACACACACACACATGAATATATGTGTGGATCTGTATCTGTGAGCGCACGCTTGCATGCTTCATAAGAGATTTGGGGGCGCAGAAAGGTATCATAAACTTGTAATTTTATTTTTGACGTTACACAACATTTTCAATCACTAGGAGATGAAAGAAACACATCTCCTTCCTCTTTTTCTTTTTCCTTCCACTTTAGCTTCTCATATTTGAATGCTGACTTAAAATGCCCCTACGCAATCACCTACTCCCATACACAGACACACACTCATACATATACATATGTGTATATACGTATATATATGTATGTGTAAAGAAAGCCTTCTGGTCGCCCTCAACTATGGTTATACACACACACACATACAGATATATATATATATATATATATCTATATATTCATTACGTAGATACTATCGTATATGTAATATAACATGAACATGACATAGGCCACTAATATAAATTATTATAACGTACATATTACAATTTAACACGGAACACATTCCAACATATGAATACTTCTTTTCCGTAATATACCGTAGTATATAACAATATACCATGTCTTACAACACCATGATATTCCCGCATCACCTATTATTAAACCTGTTATGAAACCCAGCATTCGTTTCGTCGATTATACTTACATGTTAAATCAAAAATTAATTTTCTTCATTATGACTTTGTACCTCAGCTAAAATCTTCACTACACACGATAAAAATCATTCGCTCAAATCTTCAACCGTCTCTCGACTTCCGCGACTTTTTCCTACATATTGCTACACATATATTCATGTGACAACCTCAAATCTGCCATGCGGAGCATGTATCATCACACACACACACACACACATACACACACACACTAACAATTGCCTATACGACCACATACGCAAATATAATCCACACACACACGCTCACACAAAAAGACTTATACGCAATTCTAGCGTAAACATTCTTTTGACTGAATCTTTTTCGATTTTTTCTATTTCTCCAAAATCTTTCTTTTTCTGTCTGATGATTGTCGTATAAAGACAACATGAAACCAGTGGTTGCAGATAAGCATACATTCTCTCTCTCTATATATATATCATTATATTATATTATAGCTCTATCACTGATATTGAGCACTCTCCAAATTATACCGCATTTGGTTTGTCACAAGCCCATCAAGTGAGATAGTGACAACCATATACTGTTGTCATATATATATATATATATATATATATATATATATATATATATAATTTAGCACTTATTGTCGGATGCAGAACGTTATACTTAGATGATCTTACCAGTTAGATGTTATTTCCCTAATGACTGTTGTATTTGAGTGAAAGTAAAATGTCAGCAAATGAAAAGCAAAATATACTACATTCATCTTATCTTTTAAAATTTAATTTCACACTTATACATCAGAAATTCAATTTTAAAGAGTTATTGGTGCATTCTACTCTCTTGTTTTGTGTTCTGCAAACAACAATTCTTATCTTCTCTCTTGTTGTTTAGTTTTACAATGTCCTCTTTACTTTGATGCGAACTCAGTATTGTATCAGTGTTCGTTTGATTTTTCTTTAACGAAGATTTATGCCTTTCTTCAAGAAAACTATATAAAATTATGCCAATGCTTGGAAATCCTTACAAGACAATTACTTAAAGTAATTATACTTATAGTATAACTATAAAATTGTGTTCAGGGTATAGCATAAAATACAACTGAAGGTGAGGCTGTAGTTCTAGGGATCTTGGGAATGTAGATTGATTTATTGTTATTACTCCCAGGTCCATTCTATTAGGATCCAATCTATAGGACCAAACAAATCTATTTGAAGATTATTTGTATCTGGAATACTGATTCCAGATAACTAAATTATTTGTATTAAGAATAGTTACTTGAAGCTTTAATTATTTACGACAGATTTTTATTAGGTACTTGAAAGCATATAACCAATGACTATTATTTAAAAAAAACTTACTTGAAGCCATATAGTTATTACAGATATATGATATCAAATATTCCAATGTAATACAAATGATTTATATACAGTCATATACTATCTATTAGATAGAATATTCGAATGTATATGACTGTATATAAATCATTTGTATTACATTGGAATATTTGATATCATATATCTGTAAATTATTTGTATTTCATTCTAGTGTGGAGGGGTTAGGTAAATAAACACTTGATCTGAGTATTGCCTTTGGTTGAATTAGATGGATAGTTCAATGCAGGGAAAACAATGTTGGTAGCAACATCTTTTTGCTCGGAAAAATTGGATCCTATCTGTTGCGTTCTGGTTAGTGAACGCTTGTAATATTAAATAAAGGACAAACCACGATATGAGAGGAAATAGAGATATATTCTCAGGAAAAAGTATATACAATAGAGAGACTATTAGTAGACAAGAACATGGGATTAGGGAATACAGAATAAAGATATAGTCCAACGATAGTATTGGCTTCCGTTATTACGGTAGCACGTAAGGTGATCTAGTGCGATCTCCAGTCTCCAACGCTCTAATACTATTCCTATAAGAAGCTGCTCTTCACCTTCTAGTCTGCCCTGGTATTCGTAGCCACTGCTATGGCAGATGGACTAGTTCATTGTGTGGAAAAAGGAGGGAGATACCCAACACTATCATTTACATGTATTGTAGTTTGCCGAGTAGTACCTTTCTTAACGTTAAAGAAGACCAGCTGTAACTCTTCCTGGCACTGATGTTCTCCGATAACTACATATATTTACCAAACCCCACTGCAGTAGCAGGTTGCGACTCAAGGTCAATTTTTTGGCGAAATTTCATAGATTTGAATTCAGAGTTTTCCTTCTCCTCAAGCGGTTGCTATACAAAGGTGAAAGAGCCTTGTCAGCCCTACTATTTATCTAGAACTGGAGGGAGAATGGTAGAATTCATACCTTTCCCAAGGATCCTATCCTTGGGAAAGGTATGAATGTGAAATACAAACATCTTCATCCAGAATCTGAACTCCGGTCCCTGCGTCCATTTCGTACGACAGTAAACATTACACCACGACCTTCACCGTCAACAATAGTAGTTTTCAGCGGCACAATGCTACACTCTAGGTTTCTGGAATCTGAATCTAATGACCACCACTCTCCAATCTCATTAAGCACATATGGGATGTGATAGATCGATTAGATCGCTCGATAGAAATTCTATCACATGCTACAGCTAAAGAACCTGCTGGTATCAGATATCTTGTAAGACATCAATGTCGAGTCGATAAGAACTACTTTGAGGACTAACATCATATTATTTCTGGCGTATTAACACACACACACACACATATATATATATATATATATATATATATATATATGTAAAAGCAAAGATGGGCTTCTGAGCCCCTTGAGTGTTCACAACCGAGCATTGTAGAAATGGTCTTCTGGGAAGAAGTGACAATCACTAGCTATATATATATATATATAAGTAAGTAAAGTTAGCGACCATAGTCGAGGGTGACCCGAAGGCTCCCTTTTCGATAGCTACTACACCAAGGTGTAGGGGAGGGCGCTACTCCATTCCCAGGATTGCTCCACTTTACCCTTGAACCGTACCTTATAATGCTGAGTGTTAAGCAAGGTGGTATCAAGTACCATTTTTAAAGTCTTTGGTATGACTCGACCTGGGATTGAACCCAGGTCTCCCGGGCCATTGGCGAACACTCTAACCGCTGGGCCAATGTTGAAATGATATTGTGATATTGCTTAGCATTTTCTTGGATTGAGCACTGTAAAGATTGCTCCGATTAAAAAGAGAGTTAAAAAAATAAAACAAAAACAGCAAAAAGACACTGCCCTCAAAGAAAAAAAATTATCTAAAAAATCCCGTAATTACTTAGGTCAGAGATCTCAAACTCAAGGACTCTGATATGCCATTACGTTTTGGGTGAGAGACACAGTAGGTCAAAAAGGTGAAATGAGAGTTGAGAGAGGGTCATTTTGATGCTAATCTACGATACAGCTGATTGACTGCTATTAATTTTATTAAAATGAATATACATAACGTTTTAAAGTAGAGGCACAGCGGACCAAAAGTGATTGTAGTAGTAGTAGTGGTAGTACTAATTTACTAAGCTTTTGCTTAGATGTGGCATAAGGACGTATTAATGGAGCACCCAATGAAACTCGAACTCACTCGTGAAGATAAGCTTGTCAAGCTTGCTGACCATGACACTACCTGAGGCGCCCAAAAGTGATATGAAGGAGGTTTGAGTTCCATTATTTATCATCATCATCATCATCATGTCGTGCCGGTAGCACGGATATCCCTGACCCTCTCTCGCCACTTCTCCCAATCATTCATCGCCTCTGGCAGGTCGTCAGGGTTACTTCCCGTATCCTCACATAGCTGCTGTAGTATGTTCGAGCTGGTCGTCCTGTTTTTGCTTGGCCATATGTAGGGGTCCATAGGAGTACATCACTTATGAGCTCGTCCTTGCTTCTCCAGCAGTGTCCTGCATGTCTGGTTCGTCTAGCTTGGATGGTTTTCGTGATGGGAGGCAGGTGGCCGTATCGTTGGTTCCTTGTGGGGTGTTGCTGCCAGGACTTGTTTAATATTGCTCGCAACATTCTTGTGTAATTGCCGTCTAGTTTCTTCTCCAGCCGTTTAGTTAGCGTCCAAGTAGTGCATCCATATAGCAGTATCGACACGACCGCTGGCTGGAAGAAACTGCGTTTTATTTTATCGGTCTGGTCAGATTTCCATATGATCGAAAGCCTATCGATAGCTGTTCAAGCTGTGTGTCGATGTCTTTTTCGGTTGATGAGACGCTGCTTCCTAGGTAGGCGAATTTGTCTACCAGTTTCACAGAGGTTCCGTCTCGTGTGGTTAGCATATTACAGCTGATAAGCCTTAACTCGTCCCCATCAAAATGAATATGCATAAGAAAATAAGTGGGATATGTGAATTTGTACAGAATGTTGGGAGACAAATTTTCTCTTTTAATTTTTACTTAATGCTGTTTTTACTTTTGTTAAATTCCCTTTTCCCATTTTCACCTTTGATAATTTCCGTTTTTTCCCCATTTTATTGTATTTAATGGCTAAATTTTAATAAATTATATTTAGAATATCATTAAAAACAGAAAAAAAAAGAACAAACAAAAAAAAATCAAAAAACAAAAAGAAAATGTAAAGTTTAATCATATAAATAGCAGATATAATTTTTTTTTCAAACAATCAGTTCTCAAATATTTTCTATGGTTTTCTATTAGTGTATGTTGTCTGTCATCTCAGGTACACCTTCACCACGCTCATACGAGTCGACAAATCGATTTTATCTCGTATTATGGAACAAAACAGATTTCCTTCGTTCTCTCGGCTGCGGCTGAACCTCTGCAGAAGAGTAAAACCCCGCCCCCAAATAGTGTCATGAATATGACACTAAACTATTTGATGTTGAAGCTCCCGTCCTGGAATTTTGGGGAATGTGAAGTACCCCTTTATTATCATTGCTCGCTGATCCACTCTGACCTGGAGTTTTAATGTCCAATTTATTGGTCCAATAGAAAAATTAAATTATTAAATCAAATATTAAATAGAATTATTATTATTAGATTGTAATACTTGAAATCATTTAACTGTGTGCAAACAACTTAATTTAATATCAGTTATTTATTTGCTCTCAATTAAATGTTAAACAGTTCTATTTGACTCAAAGATGGGACCCATTAAGTATAACTGCTTCTGATCCGAGTGGTCCAGGGAGTAATGGCACTTGTTGGCGTATTTGAGACTCCTGAGTTAAAACAGATTTTACGCGAAGACATCAATGTCTCAATTATTAAAAGCAGTCTCCTTTTTATGTCGTCCTTAAAGTTTGTTATATTTGTGAGTCCAACAAAATTATCTCCCCCTTACAAAATCTTCCAGTTCTTATTTGCAGTTATAAATGTGATTTCAAATTTCCTGGATAAGAGTTCAGGCTAAATAAGTTGAAGGCCTCAAAATAATCGAGGCCCTTATCATAAATATTTTGAGTAAATTTATTCCATTGTTCAAAAGAAGATGTTCGTAAAATACTTTTGAAGTATTTTTGTTGTAATGGGACGCGTTATTATTTACTGTATAATGAGAGAGAAATTGTAAAATCAATTGAGAAATGAGCCAGCAATAAATTCAGAATAATTCTTTAGTTACTTACATTGATCACACTCAATAATAATAATAATAATAATAATGATAATAATAATAATAATTGGAAGAACAAGAAGATAGTGACTTTTCCCATTATCAGCTTGAAGAGATGTAATAATGATTTCTTAGAGTGATCAATAGTAGAATCAATTGAAGATCAATATTTATACTTTCCTCTTAGATTTGATTGATTTTAATGACATGTCAACACATATAGGGTTATTTTTGCCAAGTGGTTAGGGAATCACGTTCATTGTATATTCATATTTACATTTTTGTGTAGGTGTTTCTTGAAAGTTTTTTTTTTCACACGGTACAGTCGAAGTCGAATAATTTTTTTAACTGATCTATTTGATCCATAAATTGGACCATAATAATTTCTACCGCACCGAGTCAGGAAAGACATGGGATTATTGACATTGAAGAGTTAATCAACACTCCCTAGATCTCCAGAAGGTGAGCCTCAGCATTAGATGTAGTTTAGTGTCATAGTAGGTGGCGATCATAGTCGAGGGCGACCAGATGGCTCATTTTTCAATAGCTACTACACCAAGCTGTAGGGGAGGGCGTTACTCCTTTCCTTGAATTGCTCCACTTTACCCTTGATACGTAACTTATGTTGCAGAGTGTTAAGCAAGGAGGTATCAAGTAACATATTTAAAGTCTTTGGTATGACGCGACCTCGGATTGAACCCAGGTCTCTCGGACCATTGGCGAAAACTCTACACATTAGACCAATGAGTGTTTTTTTTTTGGTAGTGGGTCTTACCCTTCTGCAGGGAATACAATCAGCATATTCTGTATATTTACACGGTCCCTCCGTTCGAGCAGAATGCGACTCAATGTCAGTTTGTGTTAGGGGGACATATCCTACCATACCCCAAAGATGGACTCGTCCAACCTAGACATATTCTCCGAGCTAGCTCGCTCGGGGAAGACAACTTCTCGCTTCTTACGAGAAATTTGACAGATAGACTGCAAGCCGAGAACGGCTAGTACTTCCTTTGTATGACTTCCTTTTTCTGCTAATACAATAACGTTCACCTATCACCCGTTGTTTGAGTTGTTTCCACCGGTCTTATCTGAAGACCACAACAGTGGCGACACGAGGATTCGAAAGAATTTACACGTAGAAAAACCACATACACGGATTTAATAATATCACCTCACGGCGACGAAAAAATTAGTGTTCTAAAACGCTACACAAGGACGTTTTTTGTTTGACTAAAACAACAAACTCCAAAAGAAAATCTCCAAATTGTGAGTAAACCCTTCTTTTTCCCTTCTTGGGAATAACCAAAAAAAAAAAAAAAAAAAAAAAAAAAAGACAATCTCGTCTATTTTTTTGAACGAGTGACCGATTTCTCCCTTAAAAAGAAAAAAAAAATTTTTTTCTCTTGGTAAAAAAGAGAAAAAAAGGGACAAAATATGGAAGACTTAAAAGAGACGATAACACGCCTAATAGAGTTTCAATTAGAGTAACAAAAATTACAATTTGACCAAAAAAAGAGAGCCGAGGAAATGTTCCTCCTCTAACAACAGAAAGCAGATGAGAGAATGCAGAAAACTGAATCACTACTCCAAGCAAGTAGGGACCAAACCCTAGAAAGCAACGTAGCTTTCCCACTGAGTGCAGTTCTAAATACCATACATAATTTTATTTATTGCCCTGAGTCAAATCAAATATTTGCTACGTCCTTCAGAAGGTACGAAGATCTATATAATATTGACTGCAGCAATTGGTCAGATCAAAAAAAGGTCCGCCTATTACTCAGCAAACTAGGGGCCGCGGAGCGAGACAAATTCGTGGATTACATTTTACCCCAGAAAATTAGTGACCTGATTTTTACGGAAACCGTTAAACTATTAACAGAATTGTTTCGTCCCAAAACATCGTTATTCCACAAACGGTGGAAATGCTTAAACCTAACACAAAAAAGACGACGAGGATTACTTGACGTTTTCTCCGGTCGTCAATAAGCATTGTGACGAATTCAAGCTGGCAGATCTGAGTGCCGATGATTTTAAGTGCCTCATTTTTGTCCAGGGACTTTTCTCAACAAAAGACTCCGAAATCCGACGAAGAGTTTTAAGCAAATTCGAGAGTGAACAGAATTTAACGTTGAAAAAATTAGCAGAAGTTTGTCAAAGGATAATAAGTGTAAAGAAGGATTCCAGAGACATTGAGGAATCCGGAGTTGCACACGTCAGAAACTTACATAAAAAGACTACTCATTACTCCCCGAAAAAAACAACAAAGAGAGGACGCTATCCCCCTCACAAACTGGAAAAACAAGTAACCAGACCCCTTCGACTCCTTGTTAAAGTCTTAAAACAACTAAAAAAGACTTTTTTCGAAATTTTCGCAGCTAGTCTGGAAAAATGTACAAAAACAGCAGCCAAATTCAAATTTATAGGCGACGCACAACCGGTATTTAAGAAAAAAAGAAACGTGCCATTCGCTTCGTTAGAGAAAATAAACAAAGAACTTGACAGACTACTCAAGACCGGCATCCTATCAAAAGTGGAGTTCGGCCAATGGGCAGCTCCAACTGTCTACGTCAAAAAGAAGTCTAAAGAAATACGCGTTTGCGCCGATTTTTCAACTGGGTTAAACGCAGTATTAAGAGACTACCACTACTCACTTCCTAGCCCTGAAGAGGTCTTCACAAAGCTATATGGAGGAAAGATCTTCTCGAAGGTCGACCTGAGTGATGCATATCTTCAGATTCCTGTCGAGGAAAATAGCTCGAAGTTGCTTTGTATAAACACCCACAGGGGTTTATTCAAATTCGAAAGGTTACCGTTCGGGATCAAGGTCGTGTCGGCCATTTTCCAAGAGGTAATAGATACTATGTTGGACGGCCTTGATTTTGCAATCGCGTACCTAGACGATATAATTATCATCAGCACATCCAAAGAGCTACACTGAGAACATGAACGCAGAGTATTCTCGCGGATACAGGAGTTCGGTTTTAAAATTAAGGAAGAAAAGTGCGAATTCTTCTTAGAAGAAATCAAATACCTGGGTCACATAATAGACAAGGACGGCAGGAGACCGGATCTTGATAGGGCAACAGCAATAAAAAAACATGCCAGTTCCCGGGAACATCACCGAATTGCAAAGTTTCTTAGATTTAGCCAACTGTTACCAGTCATTTATTCCCAACATGCATAACCTACAGGCCCCACTTAATGCGCTTTTGAAAAAAGACAGCACATGGAAATGGACACCGGAATGCCAGGAGGCATTCAACAAAATCAAGAATACACTGACGTCAGATCTGTCCCTCGCGCACTACAATCCAGAATCAGACATTATAGTGGCCAGTAATGCGAGCTCCCATGGCATAGGCGCTTGCATATTACATAAAATGCCGGATGGAAGTAAAAAGAAACAAACAGTAGCACACGCTTCACGTTTCCTATTGCCCACAGAGAAGCATTACTCGCAGATCGAGAAGGAAGCCCTTGCAATAATTTTCGCAGTAACAAAATTCCACCGTTACCTGCATGGAAGATTTTTTAAATTGCAAACTGACCATAAACCGCTCCTAACCATCTTCGGATCGAAAAAAAAGGACTCCCCGGATATACAGCAAACAGATTACAAAGGTGGGCAACCATCTTACTTAATTACAATTTTAAGTTAGAATATCTCCCTTCCAGACAAATCGGTCATGCTGACGGATTGTCAAGGTTGGTTCCAAGTCAGAGTGAACCCCTAGAAGACTCTGTGATCGCTTCTCTACGAACTGACAGCGAGATTAAAAATATGATGCTTAACACGATAAGGGAACTTCCGGTTACACTACAGGAAATAAAACGCGAAGCCCAAGAAGACGAATTTATAAGCGCCACAAAACAGAAGATTGGGGACAAAAATCCACAGATAGTGGACATTTTCACGTTGTGCGACAACGTACTATTATTTGGCGAAGGGGTGGTTATACCCAAGACCTTACAGAAACGGATATTGAAAGACTTCCACGCGGGTCATCCAGGAAAGAACAGGATGAAGAGCCTAATGCGGAGTTACGTGTATTGGCCAAAAATGGACCTGGACATTTCCAATATGGTTGATGCTTGCAAGGGTTGTGACCTGGCGGCAAAGGCGCCACTGATTACCTACAAGCCATGGCCAAAGACAGACCAACCTTGGTCCCGGATTCCCGTGGATTTCGCGGGACCAATGGAGGACATTTACAACTTGATTGTAGTTGACAGCTGCACAAAGTGGCCGAAAATCCTTAGGTGCAAGAGACCCACGACTGGGGTTGCCATCACCTTCTTCCACGAACTGTTTGCTCGGTTTGGTGTTGTGGACTGCTTAGTCAGCGACAACGGAACACAGTTCACGTCGTCTGATCTAAAGGTGTTCTGCGACACCTTCCAGATAAAACACATAACTACACCTCTGTACCACCCAAGATCCAACAGACTAGCGGAACGTTTCGTTGACACTCTGAAGAGATCTCTAAAGAAAGCCTCCGGAACACCCTCAGAAAAGGCTTTACAGGAGTTCTTACAGGTTTACGAATCATACCGAACCCGAATACACCAGACGCAACATCACCTGCAGAGACTATGTTTGCGCGAAAGATACGACCAGTTTTTGAAAAACTGCTGCAAAAGCAAGCAAGTCTGGGTAGGACCACGACTGTCACCACAAAAAGATATAACCCAGGAGACAGGGTTTTCTTCAAAGCCTACAGTAACAACACATCTTCTTGGGAACTGGGAACAATCGACAAAAGAACTGGAAACACGACATACATCATTCTGGGCCCTACCACCACATAAAAAAGACACCTGAACCAAATCAGGAGGCGGCGGCTAGATGACCCTGGCCGCACACCCCAAGACGAGGAAGAAGCTATCGAAACGTTGTATGATACGTTTGATATCGAACCTCCACAATCAGCCATAGAACAGTGTCAATCGGGAAGGAAGAGGAAATTTACCAAACCTTTGACCATTGACCCCCCCCCAAAAGGAGATATTGACCCTTTTTTTTAACGGAACAAAAAAGCTTAGAAGTGGGGTGTTATGGGGACATATCCTACCATACCCCAAAGATGGACTCGTCCAACCTAGACATATTCTCCGAGCTAGCTCGCTCGGGGAAGACAACTCGTTTCTTACGAGAAATTTGACAGATAGACTGCAAGCCGAGAACGGCTAGTACTTCCTTTGTATGAGTTCCTTTTTCTGCTAATAAAATAACGTTCACATATCACCCGTTGTTTGAGTTGTTCTTCAACCGGTTTTATCTGAAGACCACAACAGTTTGTAAAACGTATTTTAACAGGTTTTAATTCAGAGTTTTCCTTCTCAAAGTTAGGTTGACATACCGAGGTTAAAGAGCTCAGTCTGCCCTACTATTTACGCATAGTTGGAGGAGAATAATTGGATTCATACCTTTCCCAAAGGTGTTAGCTCTATGTGAAAATGCAAACAGCATCGTCCGGCCGTTTAAATCGAGTCACCGATTCCATTTCCAACAACGATAACCATTGTACCGCTTACATATTCAAACCCTCGTCCACTGGGTATCCTAAGATTGATAGTTAAATGAGGATAAGTTAGATCCTCAAACGCAGACAATGAAATAGTAAAGTTACCTGTGGTACAAGGACTAAGTTTTCAAATCCAAATGAAATGAGGTATTGAATGCCTAATTTAATGTCAAGCACATTTTTCGCTGAAAATTGAGAAATCGGCGGTTCCGTCTTTAGAAGAAAGGTCACATCTAAAGAAGACCAACCTCATTTTATTGGTTACGCACAAACAGTCGCTTCTTTCTTCTTTTTTTGTTAATTTCTTCCAGTCTCTTGCTGAATGTCAGAATTCTCTTATTGCCTTTAGACCCACCCTTTTATCATACGAACAAAGATGGGACCATTGTAGAAATTCAAGATTGCAAACTACATAGAATTATAAAAAAAATAAAACCACCAATGGTGTGTGACCAGGACTTTCCGATGAACGCAGCGAAAAGAAGAAGAAAAGAATGTAAGAAATCATAGAAAAGGAAGTGATAAGAAAGATATCTTCAATGCAGTTGAGTTGGGGTGTTTGTGCGTTTTTGAATTAAGATAAAAACATGAAAAATTACGTATTTGGTTGAGACGAAAAAAAAAAAAAAGAAAGAAAGAAGGAAAGTAGGGGGAAATATCTTTAGTTCGATTCTCAGATGAAACTAAAAGAAAGTAAGTGTGTGTCCTATTTAGTTCAGTAAATTGAAGAAATAAAGAAAGGGAGAAAGAAGGTACAAAGTCAAAAAAGAAGAAAAAAGAAAGAAAGAAACTAGGAGAGGAGAAAACATCAAAAGGGGAGCGAAAGAAAGAAAGAAAGAAAGAAAGAAGCAAAGAGAGTAAAAATATTTTAAAAAGAAAGAAAGAATGGAAGGAACAAAGATCGAAAAGGAAACAAAATAAATAAATGAATAAAGTAAGAAAGAAAGAAAGAAAGAGAGTAAACATCTTTTAATACGAACGAAAAAAAAACACAGATCCAGAATGAAAATAATTATAAACAAAAGGACAAAGAGAAAAAGAAAAAAGTAAAAAAAGAAACAAAAGAATTAAACTAACGATAATAAAGACCTCTAATAAATGAACGAGATTTAAAAAAAATCAAAAGGAATTAAATAAAAAGAACAAGAAAAAAGAGATGTAGAAACACTAATGAATAAAGAAAAGATGTTCAAGTAAATCGAAAAAAATCAAAATGGCGTTCGAAAATTTAAAAATAAGCAGAGAAGAAATGTAAGGGACTAAAATAAAAATGTAATAAAAAACGAAGAAATGAACAGAATAAAATAAAAATTATGAATAAGAAAAAAAAAAAAGAGAAGGCCGAAACAGGCGAAAAATATCTGAGGGGAATGAAAACAGTAGAAAAAAATGAAAAGCTAAAGGTTAAATTGTTCAAGAAGATAATTTTTCTGTCAACATTACATAACGCCTGTTTCACTCAGTTCTTGTGAGAAGGCGACAACGTATTCAAGTCACGCGGCAGACAGACAGGGCGGCCATTTTTAATAGTTTTGCTATTTCTCAGCGCAGTGTGTCCTGCATCGCTTAAGATGGAAGTCTTCTGACCTTTCTCTTCCGTTTACTGTATCGTTTCTTCTTGCACCCTCTGCAAGATTTTTCTCACCATCTCCGAAATTTCTTGTACCTCCCCGAGATTTCTTTTCCCTATCTCCTTTTCTTTCACTCTTCTTTTTTGTTATTCTTTTGTTTTGTTTTGTTTGCTAGAGTTTATTAAACTGAAAGAATTTTCGCGCCTAAAATTATTGATTGTGAAATAAACAAACTTAAAATTCTATTAGATATAATTAAAGTTTCTTTTATCTTTTAGAATAAGAAATATATTTGGATATTCATATTAATAGATGTGTGTATCAGACTCTCTCCCTCTCCACACTCTCTCTCTTTCTTACTGTTCCCAGTTGGTGAGGCTAAGAATTCGCTGATTCCACCTCCTACAGGGGTGTAATATCTACTCCAAAAAGGCTTGCTCTGCCTATGAGATTAAATTATATCTGGCAGGGAGGATCCAGTTTTGCAGCACTTGGAAGTGTGGAGTACTCCTTTATTGCATTACTCCCTGGTCCTTTCTTACTCGGAGCGGTAGTGCTTATTAGAATCACATGAATGGGTCAAATAGACCTGTTTTGAATTTTTAATTTAGAAATTGAAATTAACACAAAAACTCTCTCTTGAATAACAACTACACAAAAAAATTAAATATGAGCATATAGTGAACGCGTTTCCCCAATCTCTCGGCATAAAATAACTCTAGATGAATTGACACGCCATTAAAATCTCTCTCTCTCTCTCTCTCTCTCTCTCTCTCTCTAGCGTCTCATCAACCGAAAAAGACATCGACGCACGACTGTGTGTGTGTGTGTGTGAGTTTTGTGTCTGCTCGCCCGTCTGCTTTGTTATCTGCCCAAACTCATCAACTGAATCTCAACTTCGCCTCGGAGACTTTTCCAAAAGCCAGATGTTATTTACTAAGCTTTTCTTAGTCTGGACACAGACTTCAGGTGGCTTCCACTTCCTACTGTTACCAAGTGGCCACCCATCTGAGCACTGAACAGGTTCATCACCTCTTAACTTTGGCGATCTGACGGGAATCGGTGTTTTCAACGTAACTTGATTGTGTATCTTAGACTATTATTGTACGGGAGATCCCCAAATACTAAAAGATAATTGTATCCAGTGGACAGTGAGAAACAGGAAAGAGAGAAAGAAAGCTAGAAAGAAATAAAGGAAATTTAAAATAGAAATTGACAAATTTGAACTGTAGAGTTCTTAAAAAAACCGAGACTCCAAATTTAGCACTTTACCGTATTTGATGTACATTTTTCTTAAATAGTAAGTAAAGTTGGTGACCGTAGTCGAGGGAGGCATGAAGGCTCCCTTTTCGATAGCTACTACACCGAGGTGTAGGAGAAAGCGCTACACCATTCCCTGGATTGCTCCACTTTACCCTTGATCCTTACCTTATAATGCTGTGTGTTAAGCAAGGAGGCATCAAGTACCATTTTTTGAATCTTTGGTATGACTCGATCTGGGATTGAACCCAGGTCTCGCGAGCTATTGGCTAACACTCTCACCATTATGCCAATGTCCGGTAATTTGCTATAAAAATATGAAACCAGTGAGGCGCTCTCAACGTAACAGTTACTGTCGATGGAAATTGAATTGATGACCCGTGTTCGAATCCTGGACAAGGTTGTCTGTTTCACTTAGCACTAATGCTCTTAGGAAAGGTATGGATTCATCTGTTCTCCACCTCTCCATAACTGCGAGTAAATAGTAGGGTAGACTAGTGTCCTTCAAACTTTGTTGGGCAAGCAGTCTAAAAGATGGAAAACTCTGAATTTAAACTAGCTTTATTCTGCATGAAAATTAAACTTGTGTCATATCTTGCCAGTGGTGAATGAGTTTGATGAGTACATATGCGAAAAGAAACTTGAATTTCACCGAGGCGCATAGAAAATATAAACGTTCCAGCAAATTTCGATATACTCTAAAACAATTTTTCTTGATATTTTCTACGAGAATACGAAGTTATATAGGTAGAGGTTGTATATAGCATCAAATAAGGTATCCACACAGTGTGGAGGGACTCAGTTTTGTGCTTCTTTATATGAATTGTACTCGAGTGTCTTCATTAACAAGAACATTTGGATTGGTTTCGTTTGGTTTCTTTCTTTAATGCCATTTAAGATCGATATTACATCGATAGCTATACTAAGGTTAAAAAGCATAGTCTGTCCTACTATTTACCCATAGTTGGAGGAAGAATAGTCAGATGCTTACTTTTCCCTCGGGTATTAGCTGTGAAATGCAACAGTCTCGTTCATGATTTGAATTTGGTTAGTAATGCTCGTTTCCTACGACGAAAACAATTACACCACATGTGCCATGAACTTAATATAGAAGCTTATATTCTAAGCCTTGTATTTTGAAACCTCTGCAAAATGGTAAGACCCCCCCCACTTCACCAAAAAAGTATTTTCTTTTCTATGAATTAATATCAGTCTTAACAGGTTTATCGTAAGCATTTTTTTTTTTCGTTTGGAAGTAATTCCTTCCTTGCAAAGATTTTTTGAAAATTCCATCAATGCAGCCATTCATCAGTTCTTATACAGCACTTTATTGATTTCGCTGATGATTATGGAATTAATCTATTACCTATTTACGACACCATTCGTATTTGTGGAAATAAGGACTCTGATTCTGAGGCTTTAGGTTTCCAAATTATCATTCCCCCAGCCGCTTTAATGGAGATTTGTTTATGTTTGAGAAACATACGAGTAACATTGCTAAAAGGTTTTCCTTTTTACTCTTCCTCCAACTTTTCCACTTCTAATTCCGTTTCTCCATACTGTATTCATTTTTGGCTTCTTGCGAGAAACTCAGAGTATTTATTCGCCTGCTTCGTTCTATCTTTTCGGAAGTCTCATTTAACGATTGACTTTTTTTTAAATTCATGAAACTTGGCTTAATGAGACAACCACAAAGGGCTGAGTAAATATTCATATTTTGGGGTTTGTTATCCTGCGCTACTGGCAGGTATTGAGCACCTTTTAGAATTATGAAAATACATTATTAAACAATTTGTTTATCTATCTATCTATCTATCTATCTATCTCCAACCACTCCACACACTCAGGAAGCGACGCAAGGTCATTTTTAGCGGGATTTAACAAGCTTGAATTTAGAGCTTTCCTTCTTGACTAGTTTTTATATCAACGTAAAAGAGCCCAGTCTACGCAACTATTTACTCATTGCTAGAGGGAGAATAATTAGATTCATCCCTTTCCCAAACGTATTAGCGTAATATGAAATGAAAACAGCCTTGTCCAGGATTTGAACTCGGATTGCCGTATCCATTCCATATATATATATATATATATATGGGCGTTCGTATATATATATATATATATATATATATATATATATATATATATGGGGGCGTTCGTATATATATATATATATATATATATATATATATATATATATATAAAAGAAGAAAATCTAAACCTGATTAAATTATCATTATATTCTTAATTTCATCAGATGACTTCACACGATTAATTGGAGGTTGGAAAACAGCAAATATGGATTCCAGTCTATATATATGTATAACCCCATCCCCCTAAAACGTACATAAATTTGAATTCTCAGGCGAAAGTAAAGGCAGTTTACTGATATATATATATATATATATATATATATATATATATATATATATATATATATATATATATATATATATATTAGAGAATTAGAAGTATGAACTTGTACGAATAGTAAGGGATTTCATTCGCGAAGACTTAAGGATCTAATGACAAAAATAGCTTTCTCAAAGACAAGAGATTGCATTCTCTGTGACTAGGACCGCTGAAATTATCGTTAGAAATATCGATTTTCATTTGATTATTTGATTCTCGAGTAAATGTCAAAAAATATCTATGCAAGAACTTCTGCTGCGTTTGATATTCAATTTGTAACTGAAGAGATAAAAGAAATGAAACAGTCATCCTAAAACTTACTGAGCACGGCTTTCAATAACTCAGGGAGGTCGTCACATTTTGTCTCAACGGAAATTTGTGTTGGGTGAACCAAATGAATTCATTTAAGAAATAGATAATGATGAGAATAAAAAAAAGTGGTGGTTTCACTCGTTGTCGACTGCGAAAGAAAGTTAATCAAACGATCGATCGGGGAAAAATATCCCCCTTGATTTGAACTTTTTAGTTAGTAAAAATTAAATAAAAAAATTCCATTAGTTTGATTATTTCTTGTTATACTAAAAGCAGGAGTTTCAAATATGTAGCACTCGGCAAAACAATTTTCGTGGCCAATATTCCCCGAAAACTTCGTGGCCAATATTTCCCTCAAACTTAATCATTCTCCTTATTTTGAACTTTTTAGTTAGTAAAAATTGAATTAAAATTTTCAATTAGTTTGATTATTTCTTGTTATACTAAAAGCAGGAGTTTCAAATATGTAGCAATCAGCAAAACAATTTTCGTGGTCAATATTTCCCTAAAATTTGATAATTTCTCCCTCACCCTTGACCGTGTTTCTCCCCAGAGAAGTAGCCCAGTGGGCAGGGGATATAGACTTTGCAGAAGGCTAAGACTCCTTCAACAAGTGTCCGTCTTGGATATGACACAAAAAATCTACTGATGAAGCTCCATTAATGTCAGAGCTTTGAGGAATACAGAGTGCCCATTTATTACCATCGGTGCCAGGTATATTCTGTCTCCGAGTGTTAGCACCTGAAAGCGTCAAATAGGACAAAACTGTGTCCTTATGCTAAATAGAATTACTTGAAATAGAACTGTTTTTGACTTTTAAACTGCGTACTTATGCTAAACAGAATACTTTGAAAACTGTTTTTACATTTAACTGTGCGTAAACAAAAGTTTGTACTTATGCTAAACTGAATTATTAAAAATAGAAAGTTTATTTGCATAAAAAAATAACATACAATGGTTGATATGCCATAAAATCAAACCAAACCAAACCAATCCGCAGAGAATATTAAACTATACTTTCATATTTCAGTCGATTTCACTTCAAAATTAAAAGCTAAAAGTAAAAATAATTAATTTTTATATGCACTTAAAAAACACTCTTAATAAGAACATTATTTAAATTTACATCAACTTGTTTTAAAGGTGTATGACAGAGGAGGGGTGAGCGAGATTATAGAAAATTTACTTACATTGCAGAACACGAGGAATTTTGTTTTGTTTCATAACGTGAGAAGGGGTAGATTTGACAACTCATATTAACGTAGAGGGTACACTTGAGATGACTGACAACTAACGTGCACAAGAGAAGATGAGAAAATTTGTTTTGTTTCATAACGTGAGACGAAATAGATTTGTCAACTCGTATTGGCATGGGGAAGGTGTATTTGAGATGAGAGACAAGACACACAAATAAAAAAATCAAAGAAAATATTCGAGAGCGCATTGTTAAATAAACAGAAATCATATCTGCTATTTCTTGAATGAGATAAAACTGATTTTTTTTTCAGTTTTAATAGTTTTAATACAATTTATCAATGAAATATGATAAAATGGACAAAAACGGAATTTAACAAAGAGAAAATTGAATAAAGAATAATTTAGAAGAGAAAATTTGTTCCCCTTCATTTTGTACGAATTCGTATCTCTCATTTACCATCATATGCCAATTCCTTTTGATAGGGAAAACTGGCAGCTTATCAGATGTATTGTTGATTTGAATTATATAAGGTAGAAATGAAGCCCCTTAACATTTAATTTTTGGCCGGCTGTGCCTTTTCCACTGGACGTAATGGACCTTTTTTAGTTCTGGTTTGAGACTGCAGCTTGAAAGGAAAAATGTCGTCCACTGACTTTTAGGATTCATGCATTAGTAGAACTAATAACTGTCCAGTCGGCTGGGCTGTAAAATACACCGACTGCTTCTCTGCAGTGGGTAACCCCACCCCCAATGAGAGTCGTGGATATGACACTAAACAATCTGATGGTGAGGTTCCGGTGATGCAGGAGCTTTGGGGAATGCGAAGCACCCCTTCATTGCCATTGCTCCCAGGTCTACTCTGACTTGGAATGGTAGCACCTGATAGGGTCCTATCTATCGGTTAAATAGAGCTAACTGCACACTTATGCTAAACTGAATTGTTTGAATTAGAACTGTTTTACTAAACTGAATAGTTTGGAGTAGAAATGTTTTTGACAAATAAACTGTACTTACATTTAAACTGATTGCTTATGATAAACTGAATTATTGGAAATGGAACTATTTTTGACACTGAAACTGTACTTACACTAAACTGAATTGTTTAATATAGAACTTTTTTGACATTTAACTGTGTGTAAACAAAATCTGTACTTATACTAAACTGAATTAGCTGAATTAGAATTGTTTAAATAAACCAAATAACTTGAAATAGAAATGTTTTTGACAATTAAACTGTGTACTCATGCTAAACTGAGTTGTTTGAAATAGAACTATTAACATAAAAATGGATTTGGCGTTAAATAACTTACAAAGGTTGATATGCCATAAAATCCAACCAACCAACCAACCAATAATTATCTGTCCATATTAAGTGAAACCATTTCGTGGGATACTTTTGTAAACATCAAAACCATCAGTCTATATACAGGATGTCTCAATACATATGGTTATATAGGGCATTTCAATATACATGGTAATATAGGGTGTCTCAATATACATGGTAATATAGGGTGTCTCAATATACATGATGATATAGGGTGTCTCAATATACTTGGCAATATAGGGTGTCTTAATATACATGGTGATATAGGGTGTCTCAATATACATGGTAATATAGGGTGTCTCAATATACATGATGTTATAGGGTGTCTCAATATACATGGTGATATAGGGTGTCTCAATGTACATAGTGATATAGAGTGTCTCAATATACATGATGTTATAGGGTGTCTCAATATACATGGTGATATAGGGTGTCTCAATGTACATGGTGATATAGAGTGTCTCAATATACATGGTGATGTAGGGTGTCTCAATATACATGGTAATCTAGGGTGTCTCAATATACATGATGTTATAGGGTGTCTCAATATACATGGTGATATAGGGTGTCTCAATGTACATGGTAATATAGGGTGTCTCAACGCATATGGTTATATAGGGTATATCAATATTCATGGGACCCATATGACTGCTAATAACTCAACTAATTATGATGTGTCCTTTTTTGTTTCAGATTTGAAAATAGTTTACGATAATAGCTCTTAATTCTCGATGACAATGCCTTGGACAAGAGAGGAAAATATTCTATGTCACTTATTTGGAAACAAAATCATTCAAAACTGGAAGATTAACTCAACAATTATCCCTAGAAAAGCCAAAGTTTTCGTTGGATACACCAATTTCAAGCCACAGTGTCAGTAAACAACCCCAAGAAGAAGGCAGAAAATCCTAGATATGACAGGAAGTTGACTCTAAGATATCCAAACAATATGGATGAGAGACTCTGTCGAAAAGAGTCCGAAAAAGTCCCTCCAAAGACGTTCCCATGAACTTGGTCTTTCACGTGCGCTGTAGGATAAAGTCAATCAATTTCTGACCTTGTCATTTGGTTTGACCTTTCTGAAGTGATATGATTGCTTTTTAAGACTCAGATGAAAGACGACTTGATGCAATATGGATAATCATAATAATGTGTTGCATAAAAAGCTTGACATCTATTACACAAGACGACACGAGTTCAAACCCTGGACGAGCCTGATTACATTTCACATAGCACTAATACCCTTGGGAAAGGTATGAATCCAGTTATTCTCCCTCCAGCTATGGGTAAATAGTAGGGCAGACTAGGTTCTTCAGCCTTGGTGAGGCGGCTAGTCTAGGAGAAGGAAAACTCTGAATTCAAACCTGTTAAACTCCGCTTAAAAATTGACCTTGTGTCATATCCTGCCCGAGCGGTGGGGTTGGTAAATAGGATTACACAAGAATGCTGCGAGAAATATTCAACAAGTCCTGGAGACAGCACCCCAAAAAAGAGCAGCTGTACGGCCACCTACCACCTATCACGAAAACTATCAAAATTAGATGAATCAGACATGCGGGACACTGCTGGAGAAGTAGGGACGAGCTCATAAGGGATGTACTCCTGTGGACCCCTTCACATAGACGAGCAAAAGCAAGACGTCCAGCTTGAACCTACATACAGCAGCTTTGTGTAGATACGGGATGTAGCCTTGA
>OY757916.1:29445933-29520933 GCA_963585895.1 Sepioteuthis lessoniana | reverse complement strand
GCTACCGACTCAGGTGATCAGTTCATAGTACCACACAGCTGAAGTAAGGGTCGATATATATCCATGTACAAGAATATTAATATCATATTTTAAAACTATTTAAAATAACATTTACATGAATAAAAACCTTGAGTCTTCGTTTTGTACCGTAACTGACAATTCTTCACAATCTTAGTCAGAGTTAAATTTTTGTGACTATAATTGGTCGAACAGAGACAAAGAAACAAAACAAAAAAAAACTCTGACGAAAATCTAAGCATAAACACAAAGAGAGTTTTATTTCTGCCAGTTGATCATTGGCTACTAACTGGCTACTAAAATCAGCCATTTCAATTCACTGTTTCACCCACAATTGATGTTCATGTTTGAAGGTTTTTATAACTTCTCTTAGATCGATTTTTTTGATTGATTGGTTTTAACGGCTTGTCAACCTGTGTAGGGTTATTTTATGGCAAGAAGCGAGGGAACTGCATACGTTTATATTAACTTTTGTTAAGTGTAATTTACGAGATTTTCTACAGACTGTTATAGGATATCAAGAACTCCTATATTAGGTCTAGGGTTATCTTACACTTAAAGTTTAGGGAATCGTCTTCATCGTCCATATTAAATATCCATCTTAAAACTATGCGGTTTGCCTATGCGACTCGCGTTTTTACAATTTAGATAAGAATCTTGTCGTTAATCTCCTATCAGCAAAAACCAAGAAAGTTATTATAAAGACGCACACGGAGTGTTTTAATTGGTTGAGTTTAACGGCATGTCAACACGTCTAGTGTTAATTTATACCAAATGGTTAGGGAAAGGCGTTCATCGTATGTTCATATTTACAATTTTTGTATGGTTGTTTCAAAAGATTTTTTTTTTACGCAAGATCCTATCGAATACTAGCCCAGTCTGCTGGGGCTGTGTTTATTCACCGAATGCATCTTTGATGGTCAGACTCCAGTAATACTGGAGCTTTGGAGAATGCGGAGTATCCACTTCATTGCCATCACTCCCATAATGGTGCGGAGTGGTAGCACCTGATAGGGTCCTATATATGGGTCAAATTGAACTGTTTGGCATCTAAACTGTGTACTTTGACATTAAAACTGAGCGCAAACTAATGACTTATGGTAAACTGAATTGTTTGAAATAGAACTGTTTGATCATTTAACTTTGTGTAAACTAATGGCTGGTGTTTAATTGAATTTTTAGTGTTAAATAGCAATACTTAAAAGCATTTAACTGTGTGCAAACCAATGATTAACAGCTAATAGAATTATTCGTATTTGATAGAAATAAATGAAATCATTTAACCGTGTGCAAAAGAAAAAATGAGCTCAAGCTCGTTTAAAAATCTTATTAATAAAATGTGTTTAGAAATCATATATTTAGTATATTTGTATAAAAAGGATTTGGCATTAAATAACCTACAATGGTTGATATGTCATAAAACCAAATCAAACCAAACCTATCGAATATGAATAATTCTGAACATATCTATTCGACCTACTGATGGGATCTTAACAAGAACTACCATTTGGGTCAAAGTGGACCTGGGAGTAATATCAATGAAGATATATTCTACACTTTCCAGTTCTCTAGAACTAGAGTGTCACTATCAGATGCAGTTTAGTCTCATACCAAAGACAATCCTGTTTTTTTTTTTTTTGGTGGGGTGATGGAGGAGGAAGGTCAGACCACTCTATAGGGGATATAGTTCGTGCATTCCAGTCCTTACGGAATAGATATTTGTCTCTTTGGGCACCAGCAGAATATAATGACTAGTTGATTCATCTTTTGTTCTTAACTACTGTTAAGGTTTCGACTAATAAGTACTCTAATATAAATACCAACTCTCACCCCATTGAAACATCAGTTTTGCAAAGTATCGTTCTTTATCTTAAATTATTTGGCTATAGTTTAGTGTTGAATTGCTTGGTTCACGCCTAATACGTGATCAGGATTTTAAAACGAAATTACGTTTTCGACGGCTTTTATCTATTTATTTTCTTACATTGTCCAACAATATATAATATGCTCGCTGGGTAACGGCTATTGTCGTAAGAAATGCAAACTGTGACCAAATTTGAAATCCTAGATGAGACTGCCTTTCACATGGCGCTAATACCCATGGGGAAGGTATGCATCCAACTATTCTCCCTGTCGCTTTGAGTTAATTGCGGGACAGACCGGGCTCTTTAAGCTTGGTATAGCAGCCGGTATGCATCCAATTATTCTCCCTCCAGCTATAAGTAAATAAGAGGGCAGACTGGGCGCTTTAACCTTGGTTTGGTAGCCAGTCTAGAAGGAAAACTCTGAATTCAGGCCTTTTAAACACTTCTTAAAAATTTACCTTTTGTCGATTACTGCTCCAGTGAAGCGGTTGGGTAAAGCCATATCTACTAAAATATTTCTGGGAGTCATAGCTGGACACAGTATACAATCATGTCAATATATGTCTGAAAAGTTCTTGGACAAACCAGAGAGAGAATGACATTTTTTTAAAATTAGATTTTTATTTGATTATTTTTTGAAGCTCTTAAAAAACTTGAGAAACGATGAACGAATTAATTCTCATATTAGTTGTGCTGAAAACTTTTCAGCAAACCATATATACATATGTTGTCTCCCTTTTCAATAGCTACTACATCGAGGTGTTGAGGAGGGTGCTACTCCATTCCCTGGATTACTCCACTTTATTCTTGATCCCTACCTTATAATGGTGGGTGTTAAGCAAAGCGGAATAAAGATATATATATATATATATATATATATATATATATATAACCTAACTGATTGTTATTGCCGTAGATTTAATTTTTGAATAAATGTGACATCTATCTTCTCTCAAAAGTGTTTATGTGCGTGTGTGTGTGTGTGTGTATTATTACAGGACTTTTTGTGTATGCCAATGCCCAAAGGTCGGCGAAAATGTTGATCGAAACCGTATGTGGTATGAGGAATTAGCTATCATATTCACAATACACTTACAAACACACTGAACACCTGAATATACTTTACAATCTCAGTCAGTTCCTAACTGCCTATCTTAGACGGTTCTTATCTGCTATATATCAGTTAAATGATTTCAAGTATTGCTATTTAGCACAAACAATTCCACACAAAAAATGTTATCATCCTTTCTGAATTATGTATATCTAAAGAGGAGTAAATTATCTTTAAAAACAAAACAAAACATATAAACTTGAATGATTGAACAGGGTGTCTCAATATACATGGAACCCATATAAGTGCTTATAACTCTACAAATAATAATGTGTGTACTTTTTAGTTTCAGATTTGAAAATAGTATACTATAACAACTATTAATCCTTGGTGACAATGCTCTGGCAAGGGAGGAAAATATCTTCTTGTACTTGCAAACCAAATCATTTAAAACTGAGCAAGCAAAATTTCGCAGGAAGTTTTTAAAAATGGACGAACATACCAGAAAAGTGCAGCCATGGGCAAAGATTGGGAAATGGGTGCAAATCAGATTTGTCATTGAATAGGGGAGGTGTGGAAAGAACTCTTTCCATTGGCTAGAGTTAACAATAAAAGTACGAATTCTGCCGAAAAGAAAAAAGAACTCACATGTAGCACAGATGAAGGAGCCGGCTTGGTACATCCGGACCCAAGTCGGGGTTACTGCCGGAGTCGATATGATGTTTAATGAGCCGAAATCGGCTATGAAGGCAGGACATCACTGAGGAGCACCTACAAGCGCTTAGAATGTATTATTGAACTTTAACCATTATCCCCAGAAAAGTCAAAGTTATCGTTCGGTAAACAAATTTCAAGCTACAGTGTCAGTAAACAACCTCCTGAAGAAGTTAGAAAACCCCAGTTCTGACAGGAAGTTTACTGTGAGATGCCCAAACAATGTGGATGCAGTGAGATATCCTGTTGGAAGGAGTCAGAAAAAGTCCCCTCGAAGACGTTCTCATGAACTTGGTCTTTCACGAGCATTCTTGCAAAGAAACTTAAAGAAGGATTTTTAGCTGTATCTAAACAGAATCCAGATCAAGCATGAATTCACACCAGATGACATGGAAAAAACGTCTCATTAATAAATCATTATCATATTAATGGGTTGCAGACACCCTGTACAAAAACAAAGAATTTTTTACTTTTATTTACATAACAAACACAATTCTCAGTTCAGTGAGTTCGAACCCCACAGAGCACCTTACAACTGCCGTCCTGTTCTAGATTTAGTTTAGTTTGTTAAATCTATTAAGTTGTTCGGAAAATATTGTCTGATTTTAGTATAAACTGTTTAAATTCATTTTCAGCATATTATCTTAATTGGAGTTGTATAAAAATCCATAATTCCTAATGATAAAAATGTCCTCTGTCTAAAAGTTCTATCACTTCTTTCAGAATTTGATTTTGAAGGTTATATGCACTTCATCCTGAACATAAAAAAGAAGTGATGAATTTACATTTCGCAGGAGGTCAACCTTGATCTTAATTTTGTTTCATGACAACCTTCGGCCATATGTTTCCTGGATGACACAACAGAAGCTCACTGACTTAGTATGTGAGACTTGGCCACATCCAGCAGATTCTCCTGGTCTTTTCCCCCTCGACTACCATTTTCTTCAAGCATCTGGATACTTTTATTTATACCAAAAACTTTCTGTTTAAAGGAGAAATATAAATTGCATTTAAAGATTTTTTTCCATCAAAGCCTTTGGAGTTTTGTCGTACATGCACAAATAACCTTGTAAATTGACTGGAGAAATGCATAGATGTTCAGGGATCATATTTTAATTGCTTAAACCATAGTTTAATTTCATTAATTACGGAATAAAAGTTTATTCTAAAATTTAACATCATTTTCTGAACAACATAATACATATCTTGACGTCTATTTATGCTTGTCAGGTTTTAAAACATGACTTGCGTCTTCTAGGTATTTACTTGACCCCTCCGCCACGACCAGGATGTGATAAAAGGTCATTTTTAAGCTGGGACGAATTCAGAGTTTTCTTTCTCCTTGACTGGTTGCCTAACCAAGACTGAAGAACCCAGTCAGCTCTATTATTTATACATAACAGAACATACAGAACAGATTGGCTCATGCCATTCCCAAGAGCATTAGCACAAAGTGAAATGCAAGCAGCTTCATCTAGAATTTGAACTTGGGGTGCTGATTCTGTCTCCTATGACAATAACCGTTATGCAGATAGCGCCTCTTTGAGCGAACCACACATACACGCACACGCGCTCATAGGCAAAAGAAAAAGAAGCCCGTTTTATTGTTTTCGAGAGATTTGTCTAAATTGTGGTAGAGAAACTGTTAAATAAAATGAGACAGCGGATTTCCTTTTGTTGGTTAAGCCTCGTTTCGTTATTAATAAGAACTGACATTAAGTCCCTACAAGGCATAATTTCGTTGTGGTTGTTTAAAAAAGAAATTAGATAACTTCTTTGCAAGTCAAGTAAAAGTAACAGATAACAATGGTCAATGATTTTTTATACATATGAAGTTTTTAAATTGATTTAAATATTTAAAAATAAAAGACACCTTGACTAGTTTTAAATTGGATAGATGCAAATAAACACAGAGGTGAATCGAGACCAGTTTTGATGAGAAAAAAACTTACATGAACATGAAACAATCAAAGTTAGTTTGAACATAACAGGTCTAAATTATATTTGATACGATGAAAACATTTCGAATGTTTCAAGTCGAGCTACTAATTAATTAGTGTACTGACAAGGTCAGTCGCCTCTACGGCTAAGGTCCACGGACAGTTTGTTATGACTGGTAACATCAAAGACCAGCAAAGACTAATTGACGAATGTCTCATCTTCTCTCCCCTTAGAATTAATTTTCTGTGGCGTCTCTCTCCTAATAGATTCCCTGATGTCCAAAAGAGATGAGAGTGAATTTTCAAAAATTCCAATTATTATCGCTGCAAACCGATGAATCTTCATTATGTCTTGGGTTGACAGACTACGTATTTCGACGTAACACGAAGTTTGACATAGTTTTGATACTTGGATGCTACCATATTTCTAATACCATATTCCTATCGTTAGTTCTCAGCATATTGCAAAAGTACACGTGATGCTTTATTGAAAATTGTAACATGTTTTCGGTGTGAAATCCATATATACTTTGATATATTAAATTTTGTATATATATATATATATATATATATATATATATATATATATATATATTATTAGAGAAAAAACGGCAAGTATGGCTATTTGTTTAGTGAAAATTATATTCTAGTATCCAAGTGTCTTCAATTGGCCTTTTAATATACGTTGTCAGGACACCTGATGAATGAGATTTTCATTTAGGAGCTATACGTGGTGCCTTCAATAAGTTTCCAGACTTTTTTGTACAGGCATTTAAAATTGTCGGAGACTCTTGAAAATTCAGTATGTTATTGCTATACATCTTATGAGATGACTGATCAATTTTTATGATTTCAGGTTCAAATCAACAGCTACTGCAGGAATTGGAATACACCCTACTAAAGCCTGATTGTCACAGCTGGTGAATTTCAAAACTGCAATCTGACACTTCAGAAGAACGATATGCAATAAAATTAAGTTTTAAACTTGAAAAAAATGCCACAGAAACGTATGGAATGCTTCAGACTGCTTTTCGACCATCTTGCATGAATCGAGCATCAGTTTTTGAGTGTCATAAGAGATTCAAGGAAGTCAGGGAGTCTGTGAGGGATAATGAGAGGTGTGGGAGAAGTAAGGAAGTCAATACACCAGAGTTGATTGACCAAAGAGTTAGGGTTAGGGTTACTATGTTGAGGTTTTAAGGGAGTTCAGGAAGAGATTCCTTTGGAAGAAGCCATCACTCTTTAAATCGGGTCAGTGGCATTTCCGCGAGGACAATGCACCAGTCCACAACTCCATCCTTGTCACAGACTATTTGACTGAAATAGGCATCAAGACAGTTCGTCACCCTCCCTATTGTCCAGACCTTGATCCCTGTGACTTTTAGTTATTCCCTAAGCTCAGAGGCTGTCGTTATGAGACAATTGAGGAGATGAAAGAGGCTGTGATGAAGGTCATTGACACGCTCACACAAGAGGACTTCCATGGGGCCTCCCAGAAATTGTTGGAACGGTACAACAAATGCATTGCAGCCGGAGAAGATTACTTCGAAGGGGACTAGAGTTTCATTTGTGTACTATCAATAAAAGTGCCCATACGAAAAAGGTCTGGAAACTTATTTAATTATCTTCGTTTGTTAAGCCCTGGAGTGATGAACTTCAAATTAGCCATGACTGGTTGGCTTGTTTATCTGTTTATTTTGGTGTTCATGAGTTCTCCTAAGCGTGACTTGATGAGAATGATTCTATATAAGAATAATATCAATAACGTAGAGGAGTCATAGTTTTTTATGTATCCATATATTTGTTTGTTTGTTTGTTTGTTTGTTTGTTTGTTTGTTTGTTTGGTTGGTTGGTTTTATGGCATATCAACCTTTGCAGGTAATTTAATGCCAAATCCATATTTATACAAATAAACAGTTCTATTTCAAACCATTCAGTTTTGCATAAGTACACAGTTTGTCAAAAACATTCATTTTTCAAGCTATTCAGTTTAGTTGAACAGTTCTAATTCAAACAATTCAGTTTAGTATAAGTATATTTTTGTTTACACACAGTTAAATGTCAAAAGAGTTCTATTTCACAGAATTCAGTTAAGCGAAAGTACAGTTTCAATGTCAAAAAACAGTTCTATTTCGAAGAATTCACTTTAGCTTCCAAAAATGATCCATTCCAAACAATAAAGTTTAACATAAGTACGTAGTTTAAATGTTAAATCAGTTCTATTTCAAACAATTCAGCCTAGCATAAATATATAGTTTAGTTCTATTTGACCCATAGATAGGATCCTATAAGGTGCTACCACTCCGGGCCAGAGTGGACCTGGGATACAAAAAAGAATTTTATCAACACACACATACGCACATACACACACACATATATTTGTGTGTGTGTGTGTGTGTGTGTGTGTTAATCTTTATATATATGTGTGTATCAATCTTTAACAGACTCACTCAAAGAAAATAAAAGAAAGAAGAGACCTCTATATAAACCCCCTAACCAACTGAAAATCATTTAAATTTTCAAACATTAGCGAGTTCAAGTCTCAATGAGAACCCCATTCACAAAGCCTTGTGTCATATATATTCTCTGACGAAAGCAATAAACTGGAAACATATACGAATGTAAGAACGAAATTAATAAATACATCTTTAAAAAATACAAATTTCTTCGTGGACCTATACATTTTAAAATATTTCTTTCTCTCTTTGAAACTCCAACGAAAATTTTATATATATATATATATATATATATATATATATATATATATATATATATATGTGTGTGTGTATGTGTGTGTGTGCAAAGAGTAACAAAAGTGATAATATTAATAGTAATATTACTTTTATGTTGCTTATTTTTTAATTGTCCACAACTACTTTCGGCCTCAGTTCAGCATCGGTAGAAAAAGTTTTTTCGAAGCTTTTTATAAAAGTTTTCAAAGATTCTTAAAATTAAAGGGGTCGATAAGCTATAAAGTGACATAAAATGTACTGTTGGCGTAACTTATGCATTTGTCTAATAAAGACTGTTGTCGTCTGATCAAAGTGTCTTTGATATATATATATATATATATATATATATGAGTGTGTGTGTGTGTGTGTGTGTGTGTGATGAGATCACTTGCTTTAATGCGTTTTAATTAACTGTGGGAGGGGTGCGTTTCAAATTAGTCATGGCTTGTCCGGCTTGTTTGTTCATATAGGTTTTGTCACAGTGCTATTTTCAAGGGTGGCTTTTCAAATCAGCAGCGACTTATTGTCGGGTTTATTTGCGTGTATAGGTTTTTGTGGTTGTCGAATTTTTATTTCAAGGTCGGGTGATTAAGTTTCATATTAACTCTAAATGGCATATACGTTTTTAGATTTTTTTTATCCATTTGCCTTTTTTTTAATTATTGTAGTTATTTAATCTAGAATAAAACGGCTATTTTGACTTTCCAACCTATGGATTTTTGGTAGTGTATGTGTTCCAGTAGATGAATTACATTTTTGTTTCCGCAATTTGATTCGCAGTAAATTTTGAAGGTCTTTTTGGTTTTGAAACTAAATAATAAGTTAGTTGATTTGAGGTGTTTGCGACATAGGCTTTTCTTGATATTGCATGGATGGTAAAATTGTTTTGATGCCGTTAATTTTTTTCAGGAAGAACGTCGTGTCACGTACGTGGGACTTTACGTTCTCAACAAGTGGATTTATGAATTTATTTACCCAACCCCTCCGCATGAGCAGGATGTGACACAAGGTCAATTTTTATGTGGTGTTTAACAGGTTTGAATACAAAGCTTTTCTTTTCTGTGACCTGTTGCCATACCAATGTTAGAGTCCAGTCTGCCCTGCTATTTTATCCATAACTGAAGGGAGATTAGCTGTATTCGTACCTTTCCCAACGGTATTTCCGCTATGTGAATTGCAAACAGCCTCGTCCAGGTATTTGAACTCGGGTCGCTGTGTCCATTTTTTACGATGGTAACCATTACATCATGGGCGCCTCCAAATGATTGTATATTGTGATCTACGTATTTGGATAGTTTGATTAGGTTTTGTTGTTTTAATGGCTTATCAACCTTCTTGGGTTATTTAATGCCAAATCCATCATTCTAGAAGGGCGGTAGAGGTATTATTTTACCCATTATTTAACCCATTCCTGTCCAGTTTGGGCTGTGGTCGAGCGTGCATGTCTGGACCCAGATTTGGGTCCATGCCCAGCTAGGCTCATCAGGCCTACATTGCACTAAGTGGGCCGATGACTAGCATGGTCAAGCAGGGCTCAAGTCTCAGCACTTGCCCGACCTCCCCCTTCTCTAATCCCCACTATAATCGACCTTCGGGTCATTGACCTTATATCAAGTCCTGTCTGGTGGGAGGCAGAGACAAATATCGCGAGGATAAGGGGGGTTCATTCCTTTCCCAAGGGCATTAGTCCGAAAGTGAACGTAATAACGCGACTGGAGTTCAAACTCTCTAACTACGATACTGCAATCTAGCGGTTTCACCATTACGCAACGTATTTGGATACTTTAGGTGTATGGCAATAACCTAAGGAAATGACTGGTTTTTCAGGGTTGTTTATTCTAAGTATTTTAAGCAGCATATAAAAGCGAAGTGGGTTGTTTTCCTGGGTTTTAGTATCTCTGATATTTTTTTGTCAATAAGAGTTTTTTTTCCGACTATATCATTTAAAGAATTCATAATGGTGTCTTGATGATCTTCAAAAAGGTTGGTTGGATGTTTGCAGCAGAATTCTTCGTTATTTCTTTGGTTGGTGGTTTCTTTTAAATATTCAGATGACAGTTATTCCCCCTTTGTTATGATAAGGTGTTCCCTGGTTGAGAGTTTTATTTGAGCTTCGTGTTGGTTCTTGTCAGGTTGTCATATGATAGGTGTTATTTTTGTTGTCTTCTTTTACGGCCATTAATAATATTTGGGTGGTTATGTCTGTATAATGAAAGATTGAATGTGTTTTTTTTTGTTTTGAGTTAGTTTAAAATGGTCGGTTCGTGAACTGATGGTCCAACTTGGTCTCTTAGTCGAATTCTTCAGAAAAATGATCTTCAATCGATTTTTAACGTGCTGTTATTATGAGATGAAGAGTATAATGATATTCTTCGCCGAAATAAATTTATAATGACAATTTGACCAGGTTTGATTTTTCTTCAAATACATTATATATATGTATATATATAATGACAACTACTCATTACTCCCCTCACCCTAAAAAAAGGAAAAATTCATCGATAAATTTAAACCTACATTAAACAGAATTTAACTCTCTCTCTCTCTCTCTCTCTCTCTCTCTCTCTCACACACACACACACACACGCACGAGCGTGTGTATGCACACAAACGCAATCAAACTTAACGTACAAACTCATAAGCTCAAACATTTTTACATACACAGACAATCTCACATTCAAGTAAGAGAGAAAGAGAGAGAGAAGGCAAAATATAACAAACATAAAAATATATATTTATACATCGATACAAACACTTACCCCCCCCCCACAAAAACACACAGCGTACACTCTTGTAAACATATACAAGAAAAAAAAACCTGCAGAGGCCAAAGATTTTCATGGACAATTAACTTCTACATGGCACTCAGTGACACTTAATCTGAAATTAAAAAGAATCACAACCATATCAAAACAATCTCCTCTATAAGTGCCAAAAAGACTGCCATGGCCATTATTAGCCTACTGAAGATGAGTATAAAGTGTGAAACACGTGTTGAGCATAGTCATATAAAGTGAAATCGAAAGTACCATTTTCACTTTACTTTTCTCCCATTGGACTAACAAAAAGAATATATATATATATATATATATATATATATATATATACATAATTTTTTTTCTTTTTGTTGGTTCAATGAGAGAAAAGAAAAAAAAAAATTATTCTTTTTGTTGGTTCAGTGAGAGAAAAGTAATTGGCGAGCACTCTACTCAATCGGCCGGTAGTCCGGTTCGATCCCAGGTCGAGTTATACCAAAGACTCAAAAAAATGGTACTTGAGGCCACCTTGCTTTACACTCAGCATTATTAGGTACGGACCAATCCAGGGAAAGGAGTAACCCCCTCTCCTACACCTCAGTGTAGTAGCTATTGAAAAGGGAGCCTTTGGGTCACCCTCAATCATGGTCGCTAACTTCATTTAACTTATATATAATGTGTATGGGTTGCTGAGTATATGATTTTAATACGTACTATAATTTAACAAGTCAAAATAAATTCTCAGATATTAAATCCTCCTAAATCTTTTTAGATTTTATTTTGCACAATATGAATATCAATCCGAGGGGCTATTTGCGTTTATACTTCGTACCAATGCCATTAGGAAAGGCATAAAATATATATATATGTGTGATCCCCTTGATATATTGTGAGGCAGATTGAGTTCTTCACTTTTGTTTTGGCAACTATTCAATAAGGACAACTCTGAATTCAAATCAGCTGTACTCCGCTTGATAATTCACATGTCACATCCTGGTTGTGGCGAAGGGTTCAGGTAAATACACACTTCCCTACATTTCTTTCTGGATTACTGTTTTTTCTTATATACCAGATTCAGACTACTGAGAGGAAAACGACATGTAATCATTATTACCTCAGATTTTGGAGGTGCCAGTGGAGTAATGGTTATCGTCATAGGAAATGGATACGGCGACACAGTTCAAATCCTGGACGAGACTGATTGCATTTCACATAGCACTAATATCCTTGAGAAAGGTATGAATCCAATTATTCTCCCTCCAGCTATGGGTAAATAGTAGAACAGACTGGGTTCTTCAGCCTTGGTGAGGCAAGTAGTCTAGAAGGAAAACTCTGAATTCAGACCTATTAAACTTCGCTTAAAAATTGACCTTGTGTCATATCCTGCCCGGGCAGAGGGGTTGGTAAATAGGATTACCTCAGATTTTGCAAGTAATCAAAAAAAGTTCGAACGTTATTATTTTTACTTTTTGCAAGTTTTTCGAATCAGCGTTTGCTAATGGTCTTTCACAGGAGTGTGAGTGACAGCAAATCTCCTCAGATCTCCAGGATTCTTCTCAGTATTCTGGCCATTCTTAACAATGCTGTAGTTTGGGTAGTCTCGATTCATCCTCCGATTTCCAACTCTTACAGCCTCCTTTTAAAGCCTTTGGAGACCGCTCCAAGTGCCTCAGTTACAATTGGTATCACAGTTACTCTTATGATCCATAGTTTTCTTAGTTCTCTGGCGAGGTCCACGTATTTGTTGATCTTTTCGTTTTTACTCGGTGGTCCGCTGAGACGGCAAAATCCACTCTACGGAAGGTTTCCTGTTTTTTTTTTAATTATCACTAGATCTGGTCTTCTGGCTAGGTGTAAGTTATCAACCTGTATCTCAAAATCTCGGAGAATTTTATGCGTCTCATTCTTCAGGACGGATTCTGGTTTGTACATATGCCATTTGGTAGTATGGTCAAATCTCAATTTCTTGCACAATTCCCAGTGGATCACCTTCCCCACTTAGATGTATCTAGTCTTATATTTCCTTTGCGCTAGTTTTCTATGTCCACTTATTATGGGATCAATGGTTTCGTATCGATCACTACATGAACTTAACTTGCTATTCAGTTGCGTCTAACCAATTTTAGCTTTAATATAATTGGTCCTTATGGCTGTTGTTAAAAGAGAATCAGTTTTTCTCTAAAGGTTTCCTTTCCTTAGCCATACCCAGGTTTTCTAGACGACACGGGTTCAAATCCTGGACGCGACTGATTGCATTTCACATAGCACTAATACCATTGAGAAAGGTATGAATCCAATTATTCTGCCCTCCAGCTATGGGTAAATAGTAGAGCAGACTGGTTTCTTCTCCCTTGGTGAGGCAACTAGTCTAGGAGAAGGAAAACTCTGAACTCAAACCTGTTAAACTCCGCTTAAAAATTGACCTTTTGTCATATCCTGCCCGAGCGGAGGGGTTGGTAAATATGCATACCCAGGTTTTCTCGAGTTAGATTTCGTCAGTTTGTCGCTTGAAATGCTCGCAGAGTTGTTTTTCTTCCCATTTTTGTTTACTGGTTAGTTTTGTTCTGTTGATGCTTGTATTGTCTCTGGTCGCTGTAATCAGTCTTCATCCGCGTTTTTTATATATTCTTTGAGTCTTTTTATCGAGGCATCGACGCTATCTTCCTCCTTTTTTCTTGATACATATGGTCTTTCCACATTGTCTCCGGAATGTTAGGCCTTATGCATCGTCATGAATTTTCTTGTTCTCTGCTCCATTATTTGAAGTTATTCTCTCATCCATTTTAACAATGGCCCCGAAAAAATATATTTCAGTAAAAAAAAAAAAAAACCAATTGGTTAGTAGATTTAGTTTTTGAAACCCGTCGTAAATTTCCAGTTCGAGAAAAAATATTGAAAAATATCCATCCTGATTAGAGATTCAATTAACTATTTTAAAAGTTTCCAATGGATCACCTCTCATTCTTCTTTTAAGGAAAGTAAGTAAAGTTGGCGAATTTATTCAAGGGTGACCCGAAGGCTCCCTTTTCAATAGCACCGAAGTGAAGGAAAAGGCGTTACTCCTTTGTCTGGATTGCTCCACTTTATACTTGAGGAGTACCTTATAATGCTGAGTTTTTAGCAAGGCAACATTTAGTAGCATTTTTAGGCCAATCTTTCCTTGTAACTGTAATTTTTCTTTTTATTATTTTTGTCCCTTTTCTTTGAGTGCCGTCCAATCTCAATATTATACAAAATATTTCCACATTTAAAGCTGGTACCCAGGTCATAATACAGTATTCTATATGAGGTCTCATTATGGTTTTTTATACTCATAAAACATTTATCTCCTTTGAAATAACATTTTTGACCATTCAGCTAATTATTCCATTTGCCCCCGATACAATAGACAAAATTTGATTGTCAGTTTTATATTTATCATCAAAGCTAACATCAAGATCACATTTCTCATTTACTTTTCTGATTTCTTTGTTGTTTAACTTATATTCAACTTGAGTGTTTTTATATCTAATGTGTTGTCATTTACATTTTTCTACTCTAAATTTTAGTTCACGAAACCCCTCAAAGTGATTGAATATTTTTTATCAAATAAGTATTTAGAAATCTCAATCCGAGAGACAGGCGAACATTTTCGACCTGGAAAAGTGGCCAACAGCGATGAAAAATTCTCTGTGTGCTGCTTCACTTTGTGGCTATAAAATTCTTTCATTTAGTCAATAAACCGATTGCGAAAAAAGGCTATTTTACAAAATATGCACGTTTTTAGCTACCGAATCGACCGACCACTCCAGAAAGCCACAGAGAAATAAGTGTTAGGACTATACAAATATTTCTAGAAACAGATTCAGTAGCAGTTGTCAATTTAGCACCAGGTATATATATATATATATATATATATATATATATATATATATATATATATATATATATATATATATATACCTAACCCCTCCACCCAAGCACCATTCGACACAAGGCCAATTATTAAGCGGAGTTCAACAGGTTTGAATTCAGAGTTTTCATTCATATATATATAGATATATATAGATATATATATAGAGAGAGAGAGAAAGAGAGAGAGAGAGAGAGAGAAAGAGAAAGAGAACGTTGTGGTAAAAAGTAATACTGCTTCCGGTTGGCGTTCTTTTTGAAATTTTAAAGTTTTAAATAGAAATACTTGATTATACATAATCCCTAAACAGATGCTAGTATACATACTCACAATTTAACACACACACACACACTCTCTCTCTCTCTCACTCTCACACACACACACACACACACACACACACACACACATATATATATATATATATATATACATTAACATGATTCGTTAATAATCATGTTTAGTAACGATTGATTGATTGATTTTAACGGCATGCCAACTCATCAAGAGTTATTTTATGCTGAGAGGTTAGGGAATCACGTTTCTTGGGAATCGCGTTCATTGCACGTTCATATTTATTTTTCATACGTAGTTTTTTAAAGCTTTTTTTTAATACACGGTCCTATTGAATAGGAATAATTTTTAAACAATTCGATTCGACCTATTGACGAGACTATCAGATTCTACAACTCAAGCACAGAGCGGACAAATACAGGGTTACTTCTCACTCCCCTGATATCTTGATGCAGTTTGGCATCCTACCCAGAACACCACCTTTTTCTTTCGTGGGGAATTCTTAACCCTCTGAAAGGGATACAGGCAGCATGTTCTAAGGCTCGCCAACAAGGGTTTCTTTGTAATATGTATTATCTTTACGGTCTCGTCTTACAAGATTTCTGAAATTTGGTTCAATTTCCTATCAAAGAAAGAAAATTCTCAAAAAAGAGCTTTCTCTCTCCCTCCTTCCCCCTTTTCTCCCTCCTTTCCCCCCTCTCTCTCTTCTTCCTCTCCCTCTCTCTTTCTGTGTTTATTACAAAATTTGACATTTAAGATAAAGGTGCCAAATATATATATATATATATATATATATATATATATATATATACGGAATACTATTGACAGGTTATCGATCTTATCAATCTGATGTTTCTGATAAAATAAAGAGGAATTATTCTAAGCTGTAGCCGTGTCAGTGTTACTGTACTGTTGCACCACATGGAATCTGACGAAAATAATGATAGGAGAATATATTAAATAGGAACTATAAAAAGATGCTGCATGCTGATTTGAACAAGAACTGGATGCAACACCCCACAAAACAGCTGCTATACAACCACTCACCTCCCATCTTACAAACTAACCAATTAAGACGAACAAGATATGACGGGCATGAATAATGGACGATAGAGACAGATAGCGAGAAGGAGTTAAGGTTATCCGTCCTGACTTGATGTTAATATATACACATGGTCCATTAACCTCGTGGATAAAGTGTTCACCAATGGCCCAGGAAACCGGCATTCGATCCCAGGTCATACCAAAGACTAAAAAATGGTACTTGATACCTGCTTGCTTAACATTTAGCATTATAAGGTACGTATCAAGGGAAAAGTGAAGCAATCCAGTGAAAGAAGTAGAGCTCTCCTCTACACCTTGGTGTAGTCTCCTCTACACCTCGGCGTAGTAGCTATTGAAAAGGGAGCCTTCGGGTCACCATCGACTACGGCTGGCAACTTTGATAATAGATATGTATAAGGAAAGTTGGCGACTATAATCGAGGGTGATCCGAAGGCTCCCTTTTCAATAGCTACTACACCGAGGTGTATGGGAGGGCACTACTCAATTGCCTGGATTTCTCCACTTTACCCTTGATCCTTACCTTATAATGTTGAGTGTTAAGCAAGCACCATTTTTTGAGTCTTTGGTATTATTTGACCTGGGATTGAACCCCCGTATCCGGACCATTGGCGAACACTCTACCAACACACAAACATTTATACAGTAGCGTCCAAAACTAAAGGACAAAATTTTAATCTCAATTTTGTCCCTTACTTTTGGACGTCCCAAATTTGAAAATAAATAAATAATTGTTTTAATTCTTTTTCTATCCTTTGCAAATGATTCAAATTTTAGTATGTTATTATGGATGATAACGACTACCAGTTGTCAAAATTTCAGCTTTTCACAGTCGTTATTTCTAACAAATATTAGGTTTTCAAATTTTGTCCCTTAGTTTTGGACGCTACTGTATATATATATATATATATATATATATATATATAGAGAGAGAGAGAGAGAGAAAGAGATTAGGATCAAAAGTTTTATTCCAATTTTTTGGGTCATTTGTAACGACATTTTTGATTCTCTCTCTCTCTCTCTCTTATATTTATATCTGTGTGTGAACAGGATTCTAGGGACATGTATATTTGATTTTTTTTTGTGGATGTTCGGGTAGAAAATGAATACGGTGACTCGAGTTCAAATCCAAAACAAAGCGGTTTGCATTTCACTTACCGCTTTGGAAAGGCATGCATCCAACAATGCTCCCTCCAAATAAGAGTAAATATCTGGACAGTCTAGTCACTTTAACCTTGGTATGGCAACCGGCTGAGGAGAATGAAAATTCCGAATTGACCTTATGTCACATCTTTCTCATGAAGAGGGATTGGTTTATATACATATGTTTCTTTTTTTTATTAGATCTTCAGTATAACCCGTTATATCTCACTCTTTTCCGTTCCCATAGTCCCTAAAATTTAAAGAAAAACAAAAACAAAACAAATTTGATGTATAAAGAATAAAAACAGTAAAACGTTACAGCTAGTCTTGGATTTTTGATTAACTTATGTCTGTCTGTCTGTCTCATTCCCTGTCTTTCTGTCTGCCCCCCCCGGTCCCTCTCTCAGTCTCTCTCTCTCTTTCTCTTTCTCTCTCTCTCTCTCTCTCTTACAAAACCTTGAACAAAAGCTGAGTCAGCATGTGAAACTCACATCCCACCTTCTGTTCTTTTCCAGCGAACCAGAAAGACTTTCACACGCTTCCCTCTATCGAACTCTCCTCTCCTCTGGGTAAAAAAGTTTTCTTACGACGCTTTGACCTAATGACCGCTTTTTACAAACCGTAGGCGATTAGTTTGTAAAAATTTCGCTATTTATTAAACCAAACTGTATGTAGCACAGAGGTCATCTTTTCTGAGTGCTCACTCACGTTTTTGGCAAAATAAAATTGTCAATACAATTCTAAACATTCAAAGGCATCTTTGATTTTAAGGAATACTTTATTAATTAAAGAATGTTTAGTCTTGAAAATATGTCATGTGAGGAGGAATTTGCTACGTAAAACATTACTGTGATAAAATAGATTCGAAGAATTGACAGAGATGTAAGGCTTTAAACGGGTTTGAGGTTGAGCTTAAAGCAAATATGACCGTAGATTTTTTAAACAAAATTAAAAATGTTGATTATATTGTCGTTTCTTGTTGATTAGGATCTTTATTTTACAATGATTGCCGAAAGAGTTCCTAATTGGAAGTATTTAAGAAGAAATAAGGTTTTTAAAAATCCGTGATGTGTGGTTAAAAACATATTTAATATTGAATAAGTTTCCGACAAAAGTTCAAGTGTTGAGAATATTTGTTTTTTTTTTCTGCTAGAATTTTATGCGTAGATTTAGAATTCAACCTAAGAGTGGAAACAATCCCAAGTATTCACAGAGAAATGAGGTTATACAATAGCTCCGACAAAATTGCTTGAAAAAGTTATTTTTTTGACAAAATTTTATAAGGGATATTGATTTCGATTGGTATTACTGTCTCACAAATACTTTATATATATATATATATATATATATATATATATATATATATATATCGAACTCCTCCAACATGGGCAGAATGTGACACAAGGTCAGTTTTAAGCGATGGAAAACTGGTTGTATTCAAAGAACCCAGTTTGCCGTATTATTTACACATAACTGCCTTATTATTTACACATATTTTCAGGTTCTTCGAGACCGTTCATGGATCTCTAACAATGACTCTTATCACTGTTTTTATATAATGTTTCACAATCTTTTCAGCTCTCAGGTAAAGTTTTTGTATTTTTCGTGTTGTTCGCTTTCTTTTATTTTCACTGTTTTCTACATCCATTAGATAACAAATATTTTTTCTTCTTGCTAATTATAACAAGGTCTAGTATTCTGGCAGGAATTTTTTTATCTGTTTGTGGGATGTCAAAATCTGGGGAAATTTGATGTTTCATTTCCTTGGTCAGTTTTCACACCACTAATAACAAGCGGCCTTCACTGAAGTCCAAGTGAAGTCCAACGAGTTTCTATGATTAGAATCATTGTAACTTTATCAGAGCATGGTTAAGATCGGCTAGACATCATAGAAGAGTCCAAAAGACCCGTGAAGACTTGCTGTCACTTAGATTCCAGTAGTAGATCTCCAGCTCAATCTAGTATGAATAACTCGAATAATAATAATAATAATAATAATAATAATAATAATAATATTTACCAACCCCTCCGCTCGAGCAGGATAAAATACAAGGTCAATTTTAACAGGAGTTTAACAGGTTTGAGTTCAGAGTTTTCCTTCTCTTGGACTAGTTGCCTCACCAAGGCTGAAGAACCCAGCCTGTTCTACTATTTACCCATAGCTGGAGGGAGAATAATTGGATTCATATCTTTCCAATGGTATTAGTACAATGTGAAATGCTATCGGTCTCGTCCAGGATTTGAACTCGTGTCGCCGTGTCCATTTCCTACGACGATAACCATTACACCACGGACACTTCCACAATAATAATATTAATAATAAAGAGCTACTGTCTATAGATCCACACGTCTTTAAGGAGAGCAAAATGAGATACAAAAATCTAGGAAAGGGCTACGATATATTCTCACAAAACTGGATAGTCTTAAAGTGTACAAGATATCTAACGAAATTATAAAGTTTATCGAGAAGGTCGTGAAAAACTGGAAAGTAGAACTGACAGCAGGAGGAAAAGGCTTAGCTCAGGTGAAAATACAGAGTTATTTTCCTGGGAGATGGGCTATTTGTGGTAGCGATGATGCCACTCAATCCCATACTTAGGAAATGCACTGGTGGATACAAGCTTACTAAATTGCTGGAAAAGATCAACCACCTAATGTATATGAACGTTATCAAACTGTTTGCCAAAAATGAAAAAAATCGGAAGCCCTAACACAGACAGTGAGAATATATAGTCAGAAAATAGGGATGGAATTCGGCAAAGAAAAATGTGTCATGCTGATGATGAGAAGCGGCAAACGAGACATGACGGAGGGAATAGAACTACCAAATCAAGGAAAGATCAGAATGCGCGGAGAAAAGGAAACTTACAAATACTTGGGAATATTGGAAGCGGACACCATCAAACAAGTGGTGATAAAAGAAAAAAATTAAAAAAGAATATCTCAGGAGAACCAGCAAACTACTGGAAATGAAACTACAAAGTAGGAATCTCATCGAAGGGATAAACGCCCGGGCTATCCCTCTTGTAAGATACTCGGAACCATTCTTGGAATGAACGAGGGAAAAACTTCAAAAGATGGGCCAGAGAACAAGAAAACTCATGACGATGCATAAGGCTTTATATCCCAGAGATGACATAGGCAGACTGTATATGTCAAGAAAAGAAGGGAGGAAGGGGACAAAACCTCGAAGATTACATTTAAAAATGCAGTGGAAGACTAATTACAGCCACAAGAAACAATACAAACAACACCATCATCAACAAAACAAAAATAAGAAGAAAAACAACCGTATGGACATTTTCAGCGAAAAACAAGCGAAATTTCACACGAGAAAACTTTGACATGGTTAAGAAAGGGAAGCCTTAAGAGAGAAATTGAATCACTTTTGATACTATTTACCAACCCCTCTGCTCGGGCAGTTTTTAAGCGGAGTTTAACAGGTTTGAATTCAGAGTTTTCCTTCTCCTAGACTAGTTGCCTCACCAAGGCTGAAGAACCTAGTCTGTCCTACTATTTACCCATAGCTGGAGGGAGAATAATTGGATTCATACCTTCCCCAAGGGTATTAGTGCTATGTGAAATGCAATCAGTTTCGTCCAGGATTTGAACTCGTGTCGCCGTGTCCATTTCCTACGACGATAACGACTACACCACGGGCACTTTTGATAGCAGCACAAAACAACGCCATAAGGACTATGTCAAAGTAAAAATATACAAGACGCAACAGAATAGCAGATGTAGGTTATGTGGTGATACAGACTAAAACGATCAATTGCATAATAAGCGAATGCAGCAAATTAGCGCAAAGAAAATAGAAGACTTTGCACGCTGGGTGGGGGGAGGTGATCCACTGGGAATTGTGCGATAACTTAAATTTGACCAGATTACAAATGCTACATGAACAACCCAAAATCCGCCGTAGAGAATGTGACATACAAACTTCTCAGGGATTCTGAGATACAGACAGATCAACTAATCTCGGCCAGACGACCAGACCTAGTGAAAGTCAAAAAAAAAAAAAAAAGAAAAGAAAAGAAAAGAAAACCTGCTGAGTAGTGGACTTAGCCGCTACGGCTGAACACAGGATAGAACTGAAAGAAGGCGAAAAGAGAGATAAGTACCTTGACCTTGCTAGAGAACTGAAAAACTATGGAACATGAAAGTGACGGGGAGACTAATTGTAATTGGCGCGCTCGGTACAGTCACCAAAGGATTGGTACCGGGACTGGAAGACTTGGAAATAAGAGGACGAGTGGAGTGGACATCATCCAAACAACAGCATTATTAAGATAGGCCAGAATACTGAGAAGAATCCTGGAGACTTGAGGAGACTTAGTGTCACTCAAACTCTCGTGAAAAACTATCAGCTAACGCTGGTGAGAAAACTTTGGAAAGAGTAAAAATAATTATAAACTAATTGTAATTGGTGCGCTCGGAACAATCCCCAAAGGGTTAGTAGAAAGACTGGAAGACTTGGAATTTTGAGAAAAACTAGAAACCATCCTGGTTATAACATTAACATCGGCCAGAATGCTGAGAAGTGTCTAGGAGATTTGCTGTCACTCGAATTCCAGTGAAAAACCATCAGGTAACGCTGGTGGGAAAAACTCTCAAAGAGGATAATGATAATAATGTTACGCAAAAAGAATAGCAAGTGTTCGTTATGTGGGGAGAAAGACAGAGATGAAACGGTTATTTACATGATAAGTGAATGCAACAAATTAGCACAAAATGAGTACAAGACTAGACACGACTGGGTGGGAATAGTGATCCACAGGAAATTGTATAAGATATTAAAATTTGACCATATTCCATATTTACCAACCCCTCCGCTCGGGCAGGATATGACACATGGTCAATTTTAAGCGGAGTTTAACCCGTTTGAATTCAGAGTTTTCCTTCTCCTAGACTAGTTGCTTCGCCAAGGCTGAAGAACCTAGTCTGCCCTACTATTTACCCATAGCTGGAGGGAGAATAATTGGATTCATACCTTTCCCAAGGGTATTAGTGCTATGTGAAATGCAATCAGTCTCGTCCAGGGTTTGAACTCGTGTCGCCGTGTCCATTTCCTACAGCGATAACCAGTACACCACGGGCACCTCTTGTTGTTTATTCTGCACGTTAGAGTAGTGACTTCTACAATCCTTAGGAAAAGTATGAATCCAGCTATAGATAAATAGTCGGGCAAACTGGGCTTTTTTAAACTTATGGAAGTAAACTATAAATTCCAACCAGTTTAGCTCGGCTTCAAAAAATTGATTGTGCTGGAGGGTTGGGTGAATACATGCATGAAAAGGTAGAAACTGTACATTTATTGTTTTAACCGCGATTTGTATTAAGGGGGAGGAGAAGCAGGAAGAAACGTTCGAATCCTGGAGGAATTCACGATTACTTAAACTTAGTGACAAAGAAATGAAGAAAGAAGTAATGACAAGAAACTGGATATAAGATTTAACAAAGAATCAGTTTACTTCTCAAAATAGTTAAACCAATCAATCAAGGAAATATTTGTCAGTGTAATGTGATAGAAGTAACGTTTCAGTTGATATGTGAAATATGAAAGGTATGAATCTGGGAGTACTGCGTCCCTTTCAAAAGATGCAGCATCAACCTTTTTTTCTATTAATTTGTAAGCAAGAACTTTATAACGAAATAATGTTTTTGCGATTTTACAGTAAATTAGATTCTTAAAAAAAAATAACGCTTTAAAAGGTTCTGTCGCAAAAGAAAAATGTTAATTCATCTTTGTGACATTGTTTTTTTAATAAGTATCAGAGTAGCGTGTACATGCAATCATACACTTAATGGTTTTTCTCAGAGAAATATTAACAAATGAATATGAGAGACTATTGCTTGTCGGTCCAAAGTTAACTCGGAGACTTATCAAACCGAGCTTATAATAGATGAAGATAAACTGATTAAAAAAATAACATTATTCAAAAATTTATGAAGAGATTATAATCTTTTTTCATGCAAAACTCTGTTATGAAGTATCAGTTCTTGGTTGGTAGATTGTGTTTTCACAACATATCAACCCTTGAAGGTTACTTAGTGCCAAATCCTATTCATACGTATATATCAAATATATATAATATTTAAACGAATAGTATTTAGGTAACAATTTTTACACGAGCAAGGGCTCATTTGTTCACAGGAAAATGGTTTCAAGTATTGCTATCTAACATGAATTATTCTATTTGGTACAGTTAAATGGTTTCAAGTATAGTAAATGATTAAACAGTTCTATTTGACCCATTGTAGGGTGGCCCAGTCGGCTGGGGCTGCAGAATACACCGACTGCATCTCTGCAGAGGTGTAAAACCCCCGAACAAGTATCCTGAATGTGACACTAAGCAATCTGATAGTGAGGTTCCAGCAATGCTGAAGCTTTGGGAAATAAGAAGTACCCCTTCATTACTATCGCTTTCAGGTCCACTCTGGCCTGAAGCGGTAGCAGCCGGCAGGACCCTATCTATGGGTCAAATAGGACTAAACTGTACTTATGCTAAACTGAATTGCTTGAAATAGGACTGTTTTGACATTTAATCTGCGTCCGTATGCTAAAGTGAGTTGCTTGAAATAGAACAGTTTTTGACATTGAAACTGTATTTACGCTAAACTGAATTGTTTGAATTAGAACTGTTTGGCTAAACTGAATATTTTTAAACAAAATGTTTTTGACAATTAAACTGTACTTATGCCAGACTGAATTGTTTGAAATAGAAGTGTTTATTTGTATAAAAATGGATCAGGTATTAAATAACCTACAAAGGTTGATATGCCATAAAACCCAACCAACTGACAACTCAACGTAAATGACTGGTAAAAATCCATAAATTGATTAGAGAACTTGACAGAGATTGGACGATCTCAGACACGTGAACGAGGATTTCTAAAAGTTATAAGTTTCACATAAGATTGTAACTTTAAATTAGTTTATCCGGAATCACTGAAGCGAGTGGTTGATCAATTTCATCTATGGTCCGGTTAATTCCCGACACGTACGATTGATAAATGTAATGAGTTGAAAAGAGGCAACATGATGTGAATAAAGATTATTGTTTATTTATCTCAGCAGTAAAGACCATGGGACAGTGAGGAACAATGAAAGATGGCGGTAAGAGAAGGCAAACAATGGACGAGAAGAAAAAGACATCAAGATGGTGATATAACCTTTGACCAATAGATCGGGTCCTAATAGGTTTCAAGGGACCTGGTAATAATGGCAATGAAGGAATGACTTCACAGCTCCGGAAATAGTTTGGTTTGCTTTGGTTTTATGACATATCAACCGTTGTAGGTTATTTAATGCTAAATCGTTTTCATACATACGAGTTGCATACGATAAGTTTCCAGACTTTTTTCGTATGGGTAATTAAAATTGTCGAAGACTCTTGAAAATTCAGTATGTTATTGCTATACATCCTATGAGATGACTGACCAATTTTTATGATTTCAGCTTCAAATCAACAGTTACAGTAGCAATTGGAATACACCCTACTAAAGCCTGATTGTCACAGCTGGTGAGTTTTAAAAATGCAATCTGACACTTCAGAAGAACGATATGCAATAAAATTCTGTTTTAAACTTGAAAAAAAAAATGCCACAGAAAAGTATGGAATGCTTTAGACTGCTTTTCGACCATCTTGCATGAATCAAGCATCGGTTTTTGAGTGGCATAAGAGATTCAAGGAAGCCAGGGAGTCTGTGAGGGATGATGAGATTGATTGGTCAAAGGGTTAGGGGTACTATGTTGAGGTTTTAAGGGAGTTCAGGAAGAGATTCCGTCGGAAGAGGCTAGCACTATTCAAATTGGGTCAATGGCATTTCCACCAGGATAATACACCAGTCCACAACTCCATCCTTATCACTGACTATTTGACCAAGATGGGAATCAAGACAGTTCCTCAGCCTCCCTATAGTCCAGACCTTGCTCCCTGTGACTTTTTGTTATTCCCTAAGCTCAGAGGCTGTCGTTATGAGACAATTGAGGAGATGAAAGAGGCTCGGACGAAGGTCATTGACATGCTCACACAAGCCTAAGTTCTTTTTTTTTTACACAGTAAAATATTTTCACGTATTTCTATCAAATACGAATAATTCTATTAACTTTTAATCCTTTGTTTGCACACAGTTTAATATTCTCAAGTGTTGCTATGTATCACTAACAATTCAACGAAACATCTGTCATTTGTTTGCACACAGTTAAATGTCCAACAGTTCTATATCAAACAATTCAATTTAGCGTAAGTAAACAGTTTAGATATGCCACAGTTCTATTTGACACGTAGATAGGATCCTATCAGGTGTTACGACTCCGGGCCAGAGTGAACATGGGAGAGATAGCAATGAAGGAGTACTCAGCATTTCTCAAAGCCCCAGCGTTACTGAAGCCTCGCCGTCAGATTGTTTAGTGTCATATCAGGACACTCGTTTGCGGTGGCTTACAGCTTTGCAGAGAAGCAATTGGTGTAATCTACAACCCCAGCCAACGAGTAATGACAATGAAGGGGTGACTTCACAGTCCCTCGATCTCCCCACCATTAGATACAGTTTAGTGTCATATTCAGGACACTGTTACACTAGAGTATTTGAGATCAAGTCTTTGTCATAGCCACTCCAAGTTCTTATCTTTTTTGTCCATTTGGCATTTTACTATACATTGGGAAGTATTCTTACAAGCGTTCAGGAAGTTCCCATGGTGCAATGGCTAATGTGCTGGACAGTGATATTGTAGTAAGCGAGTTCGAATTCCAGCTGCGCTATTACGTTCACTTTCGGACTAATATTCTTTGAAAAAGTATGAGTACTCTTACATGATTTCAGAAATAATATTGAGAAAACGAATTTAAGTGGGTGTTGCATATTGTCCCTTGACCGATCCGTCAGTCAGAGATTCTCTGCAAAGAACTCACACGTGAAAATAAACAGAAGCGGTCACGTCGTTAAATGGAATGCATGGGTGTTATGAAATGATATATGCAGATGCCTACGTGAGATACGGGCAGGCTGATTCTCAGTCTTGAGTCAATCTCAACTTGCAGCGGTTAGTCGAGTCGGCAGGTAGAGAACCGTGGCTGTAGGGGGCCAAACTTGACCCCCTGTCTATGACCGGTCGAGTATGTCTCATTGGAAGAGAAAACATAAGACTTTGAAGATGACATGGCAGCTAAGAAGTTATAGGTCAATGTAGCACCTGTCTTCGCCTCCATGTCTCCGTCAGTCTCTCTCAACTTATACTAGCTTTGACCTTTTTCGAGAATAAAGTGTGAGAGTTATATTTTCATAAAACCAAGGGCTATAGTTTCTTAACATAATTTGATCTACATATAGACATCGTGTCAATAGTGTATCGGATGAATATCTTAACAAAATTTGATCTATATATAGACATCTTGTTAATAGCGTATCGGGTGAATATCTTAACATAATTTGATCTATATATAGACATCGTGTTAATAGTGTATCGGGTGAATATCTTAACAGAATTTGATCTATATATAGACATCGTGTTAATAGTGTATCGGGTGAATATCTTAACAGAATTTGATCTATATATAGACATCGTGTTAATAGTGTATCGGGTGAATATCTTAACAGAATTTGATCTATATATAGACATCTTGTTAATAGTCTATCGGGTGAATATCTTAACATAATTTGATCTATATATAGACATCTTGTTAATAGTCTATCGGGGGAATATCTTAACATAATTTGATCTATATATAGACATCGTGTTAATAGTGTATCGGGTGAATATCTTAACATAATTAGATCTATACATAGACATCTTGTTAATAGTGTATCGGGTGAGTATCTTAACATAATTTGATCTATATATAGACATCGTGTTAATAGTGTATCGGGTGAATATCTTAACATAATTTGATCTATATATAGACATCACTTTAATTGTGTATATGTTTTGAGAAAAGATCTTTGCGATATGTGGATGTTGTAAAATGGGGAGATGTTCAAGGAAACCTAACAACCAAACAAAAACATGAACAAGAACAACAATAGTAATAATAAGAAGAACCAACAATGTTTAAGAAAAATTGATGAGATGTAACAAAGTAACAAATGTCGATTATGTGGTGATAGATACGAAACGATGAATCACATAATAAGCGAATGCAGCAAATTAGCAAAAAACAAGTATATTAGACTAGACACGACTGGGTGGGGAAGATGATCCACTAGGAATTGTGCAAGAAATTTATTTTTGATCGTACGAACAAGTGGTATATGCATATCCCAGAATTCGTCCAGGAGAATAAAACACAAATTTCTCTGGAATTCTGAGATACAAACAGATCAACAAATCTTGGATAGTCAACTAAACTTTGTGTTTGTCAAAAAAAAAAGAAAAAAAAAGACGAAAGTGAGAGAACCTACTTTGTCCCTGAGTATAAAGAGAGATAAATACCTAAGCCTTTCAGAGAACTAGTAAAAACTATGGAACATGAAGAAAAGACAATAGAGAGAGAACCTACTGAATATTGGACTTTGTCACTGAGTATGAAGTATGAGATAAATACCTAAACCTTTCAGAGAACTAGTAAAAACTATGGAACATGAAAGCGACGGTGGAACCAATAGTAAATGGTGCACTTGAAACAATCCACAAACGGTTGGTAAAGGGTATAAAAGACTTTAAAATCATCAGACGAGTGGGGACCATACAAACATTATTATTGAGATTAGCCAGAATACTGAGAAGAGTCCTGTAGGCCTGAGGAGACTTTCTGTCATTCCTGTGAAAGACCATCAGCTAACCCTAGTGTGAAAAATCAATAAGGAGTATAAATATATCCAAATAATCTTCCTTCTACAAGATGTCATCTATTTTGAGAAGCGGATCAGTCACTTCAGCAACAATGACATATTCTATGTAGGTAATAACATTTATGGAAGTAAAGCAAGATTTGCGCGCGAAGGAAAGTTTTAATTTCTGGTCTAGATTTGTTATATATTTAGCCGTGCACTTTGGCTAGTTAGTGAAAAAGTTAGATGTCAGTTCAGTCAATCAGTTCGCGAAGCAATTTAGTGAAGCTGGGGAAATTGGTCAGGGGACTGCAGTCAATCTATCGTTCCGTTAATATCAGTCACAGTTAAAGAAAACGAAACTTTCCATGAGAAACCAAGTGTTAAAATCTCTTGAAAAAGTGTTAGCGTGGAGGTCTGACTCGACTTATGCATTAACCCCACGTGAATCATCTTCATCAAGGCGAGCTGACAATATGGATTCCATTGACTCTCTGTGATACTATAGTATCACATTTTCGTACAGTTCGTTTATCAATCTTGTCTGTGCCCACGCTGTGTCTGAAAAATCCACAGACAAGAAATGACACAATCCATCCGGAAATTCTTCCGACAGTCGGGGTGATCTGTTGGAACAAAGTTGCTTGGGTGTTGACAACTCAAAAACTAGGAGAACTCTCCGTCAACAATTAACAATCACTTATTGTTCGATGTTAAGACTGCCTATAGTGGCATGAGAGAGAGAGAGAGAGAGAGAGAGAGAGAGAGAGAGAGAGAGAGAGAGAGAGAGAATCTGTCAAGGTCTATGAACAGACACAAAGAGACACGTGCCATCACTCCCAACCCGACAGAACTCTCTGATTGCAAACTTCTGACAACTGACCGACTGGCTAACTGACTACTTTTTCAAAATTTGCTAATTTTTATATATTTAAATTCAGGATGTAGGTGGGGGTGATATCATCTTGCTAAATTATTGCGTCATCTCTCAAGTGTCCATAACTCACTGTTTTTATTTCTCCAGTCAAACCTGTCACAAAAAAAATGTGAATTCATTTTATTTACATTTTGGCCTTCCTGTGTTGAACGTTATGTACTCGCTTAAGCTTTCAAATTTGACTTACATTTCCGCTCAAAGATTTTAGCTAACTTAACAGCTAACTGAAAAACTCGTGGCCTAACCAAACCAGGTAATAAAATAATTGACCATCACGGTAACTGTGCCACACTCTCCCTCTCTCGCTATCCGTCCCTATCGACCATCTCACTCAGTCATCTAGACGTCACCCAGTGTCCGCACAGTACTGATGAATGTAAGTCTTAGCTGATCTGCTTAAACTGGTATGTACATGTCTTCGAGTTGAAGTGTTGAAGTTTATTAGAGAACGTCGTTTACTTCATCAGTATTGCCAAGCATGTCATATTCATTTTACTTGGCTTCCGAGATGAGGGTTAAGTGGCTTTAACGTTGCTGTTTTGTGAAGTGCTGCTTGCAAGATCTGTTTAAAATAGCATATAGCATCCTTGAGTAGTTTCCAGTTCTACAATCGTTTCGGCGCAACTTATTGGCGCAACTATGCAGTAGTACTAACACGCTTCCAGCTTGGAAGAATTACCGTTTTATCTTATCATAGAGATCAGAGCCCTAGTATATAGATATTTATTTCTGTCTCCTACCAGATAGGATTTGACACAAAGTCTTTTTTATGCTGAGGATTTAGGGGAAGGTCGTGCTCGACCGGGAATCGTGCCCTGTTAGACTATGTTAATAATATGATCACTGGTTGCAATGTGAACTATGCAGGCTTTTGCTAAGTCTTCCGGCACGATGTCAGCTGACCTTGCTGGTCATTGATTCACCAGACCCGGAGGTCCAGTGTAATGCGAATCTAAGCTTGTCATTATACCCCACCTGGTACGCACGCCAAGACAGCCCAGCCGAGGCTGGCTACCCTAGGAGCATACTCCTAATCAAAGTAAGTATACACTTGGGACATCAGTTTTCATTTCTTTCTTGCCGTTGCGACAATTCGATCACTTCCTCCATGTGGTGTAATGGTTAACGTGCTGAGCTGCAACGTCATAGTAAGCGAGTTCGAACTCCACTCGTGCTATCGCATTCAGTTTCGGGCTAAAACTCTTGGTAAAAGTATGACCCCCCTTATTCCCCCAGCTATAGGTTAAATTCTACCACTACTGTTCAAGGATGGCTTTGGCATTAAATCACCCACGCAAGTTTGGTTTGGTTTGGTTTTATGGCATATCAACCATTGTAGGTTATTTAATGCCAAATCATTTTATACATATATATTGAATATTTGTTATTTGTAAATACATTTTGTTGATAACATTTTAAAATGAGATTGAACTGGTTTTTCTCACATAGTTAAATGGTCTCAAATATTGCCATCTAATACGAATAATTCTATTCAATATTTGTCAGTTGTTTCCACACAGTGAAGTGGTTACAAGTATTGTTATTTAACACTAATAATTCAATTTAATTTTCTGCACAATGTTAAATGGTTCCAAGTATTTTTATGTATCACTAACAATTCAATTAAATGTCAGTCATTTGTTTACACATACTTAAATGGTCAAAGAGTTCTTTTTCTAATAATTCAATATAGCATAAGTCATTTGTTTTCACACTGTTTAAATATCAAACTCTACTATTTGACCCATAAATCGGACACTATCAAGTACTACCACTCTGAATCAGAGAGGACCTGGGAGTAATGGCAACGAATGGGTACTCCACATTCCCCAAAGCTCCAGCATTACCGGAGCCTAATCGTCAGATTCTTTATTGCGACATCCAGGACACTTCCAAAGGGTTCTAACCCCTCTGCAGAGGTACAATCAGCGTATTCTATCGCCACAGCTCACAGGGCGGTCCACGTAGGTTGATAAAGTAACAAAACCAAACCAAAACAAATTATAAACTTTTTTCATGTCCTTCTCAGATGAAACTACCCTATGTGTCATCTCCTTGTTTAAGAAAACCAAACACAATTCAATGAAGGGGTGTCCTCGTAGTGTAATGGTTAAAGCGATGGACTGCAGAATCGTAGTAAGCGAGTTCGTACTCCAGTCGCGCTATTACGTTCACTTTCGGGCAAATACCCTTGGGAAAGTTATGAACCGCCTTATCCTCCCAGCTATGGGTTAAATAGCACCACTACTGTTCTTCTGGGAGAATAGCTCTGGCATTAAATAACCTACAAAGGTTGATATGCCATTAAACAAAGAAACCAAACCAAACAATTTAATGAGAGGAGTATTTGTCATGTTAAATACGACTGACATAAACAACAAATTGTGAATAAAATTGACCAATAGTTTTAAAACACAACAATAGCTGAATTATGTACACATGCGCTCAATATAAAATATAACTCTTCTCTTCCTTGCAGTATAGAATCCGTTCTTGGTAATGTAATCAATTTGAGTTTTGATGACGTTTGGCCACTAGCGAGACATGTCAATTTGAAACTACAACCTGTCTTCTTTCTTATATTTACAGCTAAAATAGAAGCACACAAAAGTAAGTAGATAAACGTTAGCAAAGACTGAATCAAATGAAGAGGACAATATGAGAGAGAGAGAGAGTAGATAGAAAAGAATTGATAAATTAAAGAAAGACTCGAGAAAAAGAGGGGAAAAGAGAGACAGAGAGAGAAAGAGAGAGCTTGGGGGAATGTAACAATAACAACAACAAAGACTGGAGGAGATGAGAGGTACAGTAGGGATTTTGGGACCCGGATTTTTGTTGAGAGACCTTGAGTCACGCATGCGAAGTGGCCAGGAGGTTATCATGTGAGTGGAAATGTTTCTACTGAATTTCTTGAACTTATTTACTTTCCTCATCTTTCAATATTCTTACCTAGGGTTCAACTCTTTGCTCTGTTTTATGTAATATAAGTTCTGGCAGATATTTCTGCTGTCGTCTGGAGATTTTCTTGATAACTGCGCCCACCGGGGATACTCACGCAAACAATGGACGAGAAATTTTAGTGACGCCATCTTACTTGATTACCGTTCCTGATTCTCTGAAAAACAAGACTGATTAGTAAACAACGGCGTTTCAGAAGTTATTCGATTTCATAGTCACAGACGATTTTACGGCCTGGCCAATTTGCATTAAATAGAAATTAGAAAATAATTTTTTGACTTTTAAATGATGAAACTTCGAAAGCTTTTTTTCTAGATCTGGATGTTTATCGTGATACCTTCTTGAATGTAAAAAAACTGATTTCCAATCATTGACCAGTATTTTCCACAAAGCGTCCAATTTTTGGATTATATAAATTGTTATAGTTAATGGATTGGTTAATTTTAACGGCATGTCAACCCATCTGGGCTTATTTTGTGCATAGAAGTAAGGGAATCGTGTTCATTGTGCATTCATATTTACATCTTTTAATGTTAACTTTTTTGCATACGGTCCTATCAAATAACTTTAAAATAGATCAATAAAGTTCGTTGATGACCTCCAAATAGGTACTACTATTACGAGGCAGAGTTGACCAGGGAGTAATGGCAATGATTTATACAACCCACTCCAAACATCTCGAGAAGTAAAGCCCCCCCCCATCAGATGCAGTTTTGTATCATTGTCAGGACACCCTTTTTGGTGTGTGTATGTGTGGGGGGGTTCTTACTTCTCTGCCGGGCATACAGGAAGTTTATTCTTATCCTCACAGACTGCCTTGTTGGTGTCACTCTGCTTTTTTCGGTTTAGATTAATTTGGAGTTTATAATATGAATAGCACTGAGATAAAATGCAGAGCTTTGTCTAGTCTATTCGACATATTTGCTGAGGAAACGTGGGATTTGCAGTAAGTAGATGTAGTCTGCATTCAACTCAACTCAACTCCCGACTCATTTTCTTCTCTTTTTCTTCTGCCATAATTATACAGAGGAGACGTTCGTGCCGTAACGTTTATTTTCGTTGGAAGAGGACTCAGATCCTGAAACCTGTTTTGGTGGTGGTGGCCTAACTCATTTTGCGTGTATAGCAGGTATAGCCCGGCAGAACCCATCCCTCTCCAGGTCTACCACTGGTTTAAATTCAGAGTTTTCCTTTTCCTAGACCAGTTGCTATACCAAAGTTAAAGAGTACCTTCTGCCCAACTATTTACCCTTGTTCAGGATTTGAAAGATAGCAGAATGACATCGGCGCATTCACATGCATTTCACAGATCGCAAATATTCTCCTTCCAGCAATGAGTAAAATAGTTGGGCAGAGTGGGTTCTTTTGCCTTGGTATGGCAGCCAGTCAGAATTCAAAATCTGGAGTGGGATGGGCTCTGCCAGATATTCTTGCACACGACACGCTATACAAGTTGCACCGCCACGACCAAAGTATGGTTTGGTTTGGTTTCTTTGTTTAATGGCATATCAACCTTTGTAGTTTATTTAATGCCAATGCTATTCTCCCAGAAGAACAGTAGTGGTACTATTTAACCCATTGCTGGGAGGATAAGGGGGTTCATACCTTTCCCAAGGGTATTTGCCCGAAAGTGAACGTAATAGCACGACTGGAGTACGAACGCTCTACGATTCCGCAGTCCATCGCTTTAACCATTACACCACGAGGACACCCCCACGACCAAAGTAGGTTACGGAATTTGTGAGGGAGCATTATGAAGAGATGTTGATATCAAACTATCCAATTAGGTAGTCTTATCAGTACCGTTTGTTAACGAAACGTACTAAATTCATATGATTTTGTCTTGCTTTATATAAAGTAAAGTTGGCCACCGTAGTCGAGAGTGACCCGAAGGCTCCTTTTCGATAGCTACTACACCAACGTCTAGGGATGGGCACTACTCCTTTCCTTGGATTGCTCCACTTTACCCTTGATCCGTACCCTATAATGCTGAGTGTTAAGCAAGGAAGCATCAAGTGCGATTTTTTGAATCTTTGGTATGACTCGACCTGGAATTGAACCCGGGTCTCTCGGGCCATTGGTGAACACTCCAACTATCATACCAATGTATAGTGACAGACAAAATCGACGCAGAATGCGTAGATTCCTTTATCATCCAGTTATAATAAGTTTGATATAGTACCACACTGTCAACGAGGCTTAGAATATGCTGACTGTATGCCCTGCCGAGGAGTTAAAACTCTCCTCTAAAAAAATGGAGTTCTGGGTATAACACAAAACTGTAACTGATAGACTCCAGTTTTGGAGATTCAGCGAGTGTGAAGTATCCATTCATTGCCATTACTCCTAGGTCCACTCAGTTCCGGAGTGGTAGAACCTATCTGAGCCCCATCTATGAATCAAATAGACCTATTCATAAGGTATTCGTATTTGATACGACTGTGTGAAAAAATACTTTTTAGAAATAATCTCATAAGAAATGTTAAAATGAAAGTACAATAAACATAATTCTCTAACGTCTATTTATTAAATGACTATGTTGTATTTTGATCTTCGACCCGGCCAAAAATGCCATTCAAAGTGATGCACCAGAAGGAAGTGACACATTCCAATGGCAGTTATGAGAGGAAATCGCGCAGGTGAGCTCGGCTGATAATATAGGACAAGGTGAAGGTCCCACTTCAGAGTGATGCACCGGAAGAGAGTGACCTGTGAACTGCATGACAGTTATTTCCGCTTGATGACGATCAAACATGCCATTCCAAAGATTGAGTGGGCGATCGAATGGGCGTTGAACTATTATATAACCCAGTCAAGACAGAATTTGGAGACGGAGTTATAGACGAGATGTGGTAGGGAAAGCCACATCAGGCCGAAGGGGCTCTTGGAGCCCCTGATGAGTTGGGGTCCAGAGAAGTTGCTGATAAGATGTGGTAGAGAAAGCCAGCAGAGTGGGCCTCTGGAGAACGAGAAAGACACAACGTTGACGGCCATAAGAGTCAAAATATTGCAGTTATGTTCGGTCTCCAACTCCCTCCCACAGTAAAACCTTGAATAACCTTTTCGAACCCTTACAATAAAGTGAGAGGTAAATATTTTTATAAAGAAGTCTTCCTGCGTCTTTATTATTGAGTCGTGATGATACTGCATATGAGAATATAACAACTATAGACGGGTTGATATGCCTTTAAACTCAATCAGTCTGTCAATTAGTCACTTAATATGAGAATAGATTTTACACAGAATTCGATAGATACTTATCAAAAAAACATTTTCCGTTTTGTACACAAGAGATAAAAATTATCATCGATACATATGCAATTTTTAAAAAATTTGTCTTTTGAATTTCTCATGTCATTTTTTTTTTTTTGAGTCTCAATTCTCTATTCACCTCGCCCCCATCGCCGTTAGTCACATTTCAACCTTTGGTGTTTTTAATTAATCTTTCGTTATTTTCTCATGTGTAGATGCCAAGTCGTTTGATTACAATCTTTGATGATAACAAGTCATCTTCCTCTCTCTCTCTCTCTCTCTCTCTCTCTTTTCTTTACACGTGCGATCAATCGACATTGTTGGGAAAAAAATTTCATGCTCACTCATTAGTTGTCTTATTTAGTGGTTCAGGTTTTTAAGTTCACTCTTTGTACAACTTAAGAAGGGCCCAGGTTATTAAACAATCAAAATTCCCTAGTTATTTGTTGCCCAGTCGACTGGGGCTGTAGAATATACTGACTGCTTCTCTGCAGAGGGTTAATATCCCCCAATCAGTGTCCTAGATCTGATACTAAACAATATGATGGTGAGGTTCCAGTAATGCTGGAGCTTTGGGGAATGCGGACTGTCCCTTCCTTCACTGCCATCGCTCCCAAGTCCAATCCGGCCCGAAGTGGTTGCACCTGATAGGGTCCTATCTACGGGTCAAATAGAACTAAACTGTGTACTTATGCAAAACTTAATTGCTTGAAATAGGACTGTTTTGACATCTAAACTGCATAAAGTAAGTTGGCGACCTTAGTCGAGGGTGACCCATTGGCTACCTTTTCAATAGTTACTACACCGAAGATTGGGGAGGGAGCTACTAAACTGAACTATTTGAAATAAAACTGTTTTTAAAGAGAACTAAACTGTCTACTTATGTTAAACTGAATTGTTTGAAATAGAATAGTTTTGACATTTTACTGTTGGTAAACAAAAACTCTACTTTTACTAAACTGAATCGTTTGAAATTTAATTCAGTGTTAAATGACCCGAAAAAGGTTAATACGCCGTAGAAATCAACCAACCAACCAACCGACCTAGTTATTTGTTCAAGATTTTGCTGCTGGATTTAATTTCTGATATTTTCTTTATTTTTCATGGGTATACTTTACATATATTTTTGATTATTGTTACTAACCGTCTGTGTATTTGCTTCCAAAATAACCAGGTATATATTTTCTTAGTCTATTTTATAACACCTATCTTCCTGTTTGTCTTTTATGTTGTTTTTGTTGTCGTTACTGTTCTTGGCTGCGGTAATTAGTCTTTCTTAGCTCTTTCTTGCTCTTCTCGTAGTCTGTGAATTAACGTATCAATACAATACTCTAAATAATGGTGACCACTCTGTGCTTTTTATACTATCAATTTATGTCTTTAGATTCCTCGATTTTATTCCAGTTTTCGTCTAATGTGATTGTCAATATTTTTCTTTCTTGTTATCAGCATCAATCAAAGTTTTATATTCGATAATTGTCTTTTGGATGTTGCTGATCAAATAACGTTTCAGATAGAGGCTATTCTTTTTATTTTTACTGACACGTCAAATGAAAATAAACAGCGTGAACAATTTGAGTTCAGGTCATTTGTTGCGTATCTTTTTGTAATCTTCGAGAAAGATAGGACAGATTTTCCTAACTCTCACTTTCTCTCTCTTTCTTGCCATTTGTCCCAATCGTCCATCACTCCTGGCACGTCCTCTAGACTACACACAGTGTCTGCACAGATCTAATATATATAAGTCTTTGCTTGTCAGTAAACACTGATACGTCCATGTGAATGAATCCATAGTCGAACGTCGCTTATGAGGTCATACTTACTTCACCAGCAGTGCCCAGCATGTCTTGTTCGTCTTAGTTGGATGGTTTGTGTGATGGGCGGTAAGTGGCCGTATAGCTGTTGTTTTATAGGGTGTTGTTTCCAGGATTTGTTCAAAACAGCGCTATCCTCCCAGCTATGAGTTAAATAGTACTACTACTGCTCTTCTATAGGAGAATAGTTCTGGCATTAAATAACCTACAAATGTTGATATGCCATTAAAGAAAGATACCAAAACAAACCAATCAAAACAGCGCGTAACATCTTGCTTTTTGTTCGTGGGTTTCTTTAGATTTGGTGGGATTTTATGGCACATCAACCATTGTGATTTATTTAATGCCAAATCCTGTTTTTACATCTATATTAGATATATATACGATTTGTAAACATGTTTTATAGATAACATTCTTAAAACGAGCCAGAGGTTTCTTTTGCACACAGTTAAATAGTTTCAAGTATTGCTATGTAACAGTCACAATTTAACACCAGTAATCTGTTTGCAGTCAGTTTGTTCTATTTTATCCATTGATAGGACCCTATCAGATGCTACCACTCCGGGTCAGAGTGGACCTGGGAGCAATGACAATAAAAGAGTACTCCATTGGAGGTGCCTGTGGTGTAATGGTTATCGTCGTAGGAAATGGACACGGCGACACGAGTTCAAATCCTGGACGAGACTGATTGCATTTCACATAGCACTAATACACTTGGGAAAGTTATGAATCCAATTATTCTCCCTCCAGCTATGGGTAAATAGTAGGACAGACTAGGTTCTTCAGCCTTGGTGAGCAACTACTCTAGAAGGAAAACTCTGAACTCAAACTCCGCTTAGAAAAAGTGACTTAGTGTCATATCCTGTCCGAGCGGATGGGTTGGTAAATATGATAAAAGAGTACTCCACCTTCCTCAAATCTCCAAGGCTTGACCCTCGCCATCAAAACACTCGTTAGGGGGGACTTACCCCTCAGCAGAAATGCAGTCGGTGTATTCTAAAGCCCCAGCAAATTGGGCTGAGTTTCGTTTGAGTCCAGGTGGTGCATCCATACAGTAGTACCGACACAGCCACGGCTTGGAAGAAATCTCATTTTGTTTTATCAGAAAGATCAGCTTTCCATAAGATCGACAAGCTGTCAAGAGTAGCCCATGCTTTGTCAATGAATATGTTGACATCATTTTCAGTATATTAGTCATTGCTGCCGAGATATATGAATGTGTCTACTAATTTAAATTTTAGAGATGGCTACTGCTTGTTCAAAAAACATAAATTCTGTTTTATTTATGTTCATATAGATGGCCATTCCTTTTGCTGTTTGCTCGAAGCTATGCTGCAGGGATTCGGCCAGGGCAGATTGAACCTGAGAATAATGGCGATGAAGGGATACTCAACATTCTCCAAATCTCCAAGGCTGGAGCTTCACCATCAGATTCCTTCGTGTCATATCCAGGAAACTCCTTAGGGATGGGTCTTACTCCTCTGCAGCGATGCAGTTGGCGTATTCTACGACCGCAGCCATCTGGGCTGGTATTCATATTTTTGTTTACGGTTTCAATGCTGTAGGGATTGAAGGTAAAAAGTAAAGTTGGCGACTTTAGTCGAGAGTAACCCGAAGGCTCCCTTTTCGATTGCTACTACACCAAGGTGTAGGGGAGGGTGCTACTCCTTTCCCTGGATTGCTCCACTTTACCCTTGATCCGTACCTTATAGTGCTGAGTGTTAAGCAAGGCGGCATCAAGTACTATTTTTTGAGTCTTTGGTATGACTCGACCTGGGATTGAACCCCGATCTCCCGGACCATTGGCGAAACCTAATATAATCCGCTTTTATACTATAATATTTGGCAAGAAATAATAACATTTTGGTGTCTTTAGAAGAAAAGTGATTTTTGATAAAAAAAAAAAAATTGTGGTGCCTGTGGTGTAATGGTTATCGTCGTAGGAAATGGACACGGCGACACGAATTCAAATCCTGGAAGAGACTGCATTTCACATAGCACTAATACCCTTGGGAAAGGTATGAATCCAATTATTCTCCCTCCAACTATGGGTAAATAGTATGGCAGACTAGGTTCTTCAGCCTTGGTGGGGCAACTAGTCTAGGAGTAGGAAATCTCTGAATTCAAACCTGTTAAACTCCGCTTAAAAAAATTGACCTTGTGTCATATCAGCGGAGGGGTCGGGTAAATATGATAAAAAATTGTTATTTATTTGTGGGTAAAACTGTTGACCGATATTCAAGAGTCATTCAATAAATAAGGTGAATATTCCATAAAGAATTATCAATGAGAAGTTCTTTTTACAGTTGCCTTTTTTTTCCCAATTAAATCAATAAAAAAGGGTCCTTTCTTCTCTCAGAAGACTATCAGCAAGATCTTTTTTGCTGACTGCGGTGCCAGAGCTTTTTCTTTACCTGAGAGTCAGTGTGTTTTCACACAGGGGAATTTTTCGAAGAAAGCAAATTTTTTTCTTTTTTAGTTTTTTTTTTTTTTTTTACCAGAGATTTAAGTTCTGCATTGTTTGGAATTGTTTTATAGCAAATATTCTTTTATTCAAATCTTGCAAACATAGTTTTTTGAAGCTATTCAAAATGGTGGCGAGTCAAGCAGAGTGCCCCAGGCTTGAACAGAGCTCTGACATCAAATCAGTTGTGGCTGAGAAGTGAAAACCACGTGAAATTTACCGAAGGAAAAGTGTCGTTTGTTTGTTCGGGTTTTATGGCATTTCAACCTTTGTAGGTTATTTAATGCCAAATCCATTTTTAGACATAAACAGTTCTATTTAAACAATCCTGTTTAGCATAAGTACACAATTTAATTGTCAAAAACATTTCTATGTCAAGCTATTCAGTTTATTCAAACACTTCTAATTCAGCCAATTCAGTTTATTATAAGTATAGTTTTTGCGTATACACAGTTAAATATCAAAACCGTTCCATTTCAAACAATTCAGTTAAGTGTAAGTACAGTTTCAATGTCAGTTCTATTTCAAGTAATTCAGTTTAGTATAAATACGCAGTTCAGTTCTATTTCACACATAGATATGATCTTATCAGGTGCTACCACTACGGGCCATAGTGGACTTGGGAGCGATGGCAATGAAGTGGTACTCAGCATTCCCCAAACCTCCAGCATCACTTGAACCTCATCATCAGATTGCTTAGTGTCATATCCTGGACACTCGTTATGAGGAGGGCGTCTTACCGCTTTGCAAAGATGCTATTAGTGTATTCTACAGCCCTAGCCGACTGGGCAACCGAAGGATGTGTGACGTTTGTCAAATGTCAAAAATGTTAAGAAATGAATTAAACATGGAATTGCCGCATAAATACGCTGGCTGTATCTCCTGATGAAGAGTAGCACTTCCGCCCCAAACGAAGTGCCCTGTGTATGACACAAAACAACAACTGAGGGTGAGGTTCTAATTCTAGAGGTCAGAAGAGTATGGCGTACACCTTCATCATCATTAACTCCCAGGTCCACTTTGACCCTGGGTGATAGTGCCTATTAGGGTCCCATCTCTGGGTCAAATAGATCTGTTCAAATTCTTTTGTATTCCATAGGACCGTGTGATAAAAATATCTAAAGAAACAGCTACACAAAATATATGGCTGGGACTGTAGAATACACCGACTGCATCTCTGCCAAGGGGTAACCCCCCCCCAACAAGTGTCTTGGATATGATACTAAACCATCTCAACCCAGTCGGCTTGGACTATAGAATACACCGACTGCACCTCTGCTGGGGGGTAAGATTCCCCCCAACGAGTCTGATGGTGAGGTTCCAGTGATGCTGGGTCTTTGGGGAATGTGGAGCACTCCTTCGTTGCCATTTCTCCCAGGTCCATACTGGCCCGGAATGGTAGCATCTGATTGGGTCCTATCTATGAGTCAAATAGAACTAAACTGTGTACTTACGCTAAACTAAATTGTTTGAATTAGAACTGTTTGACTAAACTGAATAGCTTGCAATAAAAATATTTTTGACAATTAAACTGTACTTATGCTAAACTGAATTGTTTGAAATAGAACTGATTATTTGTATAAAAATGGATTTGGCATTGAATGACCAAAAAAGGTTGATATGCCAAAAACCCAACCAACCAACCCAAAAATATATGAATACAAATGCGATTCCCTAACCCCTTGACGCGTTGACATGACGTTAAAATCCTTCAATCAATCAATAAATCACAGGTTATTTTTACTGAAAGACTCAACATTTCGCTTTCTCGTTCTGTATACACGTTCATAGCTGAAAGCTTCTTCTAAATCAGAGTCCAATATTCTTGTTTGGATTTTTTTTTCTTCCTTTTAGATTCGTCCTTGTATCATTATCATTGTACCTATTGTTATCAGAAATGTTGGAATTTATATTAACATCTATACTGGCAATATCTGAATGCAATTCTGCGTGCGTTATCTATCTATCTATCTATCTATCTTATAGCTTTCGTATTTATTTCATTCTTTTTCTATCTATCATATTGTTTTCGTATCAATCTATTTCATTGTTCTATCTATCTATCTATCTATCTATCTATCTATCTATCTTATAGCTTTCGTATTTATTTCATTCCTTTTCTATATATCATATTGTTTTCGTATCAATCTATTTCATTGTTCTATCTATCTATCTATCTATCTATCTATCTACGTATCTAACAATATCTATCTATCTATCTATCTATCTATCTATTTCATTATTTTTTGACTGCTGTTGTCGCTTCACCTGCATTTTTTATTGAACACATTTCTAGGTCTTATTTGCCCTCCCCACTGCATACGCACACACAAAAAAGTGGCTCAAGTCTTTATACAGCCACCTGAAACCTTTCAAAAGAGCGGCTTTCGTAATTCTAATATGCTCCATACTGAGGCGGGTCAGGGCGAAACCCAGAGGATTAGAAGAGCAAGGATCTTTTTTTTTTGGTTTTTTTTTTTTCGTTCTCTCTACCAAATATCGAGAACTGTGATAATGAACTGTCCTCCGCCCGGCAAATAACTTGATGCATGAAACCAGGATAACTGACCATTATTTTCATACGTTCAACTGTATGATATACCCGCCAGAGCGAGAAAAATGTCCATTGTGGTCGACTCGGGCGAAGAAGGCAGCGGACAAAAAAATAAAGAAATAAAAAATAAAAAATAAAAAATAAACGCCAAAAATAAATTGGAGAGAAAAAAATCTATACATTATTGAATTGGAATCTTATACACTGCTTTTTTTAAGGATATTTTTCCTGGAAAACAAAAAAGCAAAACAAAAAATGATTATGACATCGGTAAACAGGAAACAATATGTTTTTATGGGAAATCCAAGTTTACCATTGACTGTGGCACGTATAATGCAAGAAAATACACGGTGTTTCAAAAAGTATGGAAACTGAAGCTGCATTTACAGAAACAGAAATATCAATGAATAGACCTCTTGCCATCCACCAGCCTTAATCCATCAAGTTTTATATTGGTCAAAACATCCCCGAAATTCCTTTATTTAATATAGTTAAAAGCTACGCAATCATATTTCTTTTAATGTCCTAGACATCCTCAAATCTTATCCGTGAGATGATTTCCTCAGTTTGATAATATGTTAAGTGATTTTAACGTCAACCCGTCAAGGGTCACTCTATGCTTTGAGGTTGGGGAATCACATTAATTGCATGTTTCTATTGACAATTTTTGTGTAGTCATTTCTAAAGAATTTCTTTTGATAGGGCCATAACATGATGCTGTTATCGATTGAATTTTAAACCCATAGAAGGATTGATTTCTATCCGGAACTGCAACATTCCTACATGATATAAAATGATTACAGAAAAGCTCTGTGTTGCAATTACAAATTCGCCAGTCTTGAAAAACATTCAGATAGAAAACGTACAGTGTGCACCGGTTCAACCCATGTTTGTAAAACTGATCGTAAGTAAGAAAAAATATCACCAGCTAGATTGAGCTACCATTATCATTTGCCTATATTTACTTGTACCACAGAGGTGACAGTTTAAAATACAGGACGTATTCTGTCACACACACACACACACACACACACACACACACTATCTCTCTCTCTCTCTCTCTATATATATATATATATATATATATATCATAATCATCTAATTTTATAAATATGTACAGTCTAGGTATGTCATAATAATTTGTTATATGTTTAAGATTTAAGAGCTATATTCACAAGCTTATAGTTAGTATTTACTTTTATCTGCAGATCTGAGTGTATCCATTTTATACCCAACCCCTCCGTCACGATCAGGATGCAACACAAGGTCAATTTTCAAGCTGGCTATAACTGGATTGAACTCAGAGTTTTCCTTCTCCTCGGCTGGTTGCCATTCCAAGTTTTAAAAACCTATTCTGCTGTACTACTTACCCGTAACAGAGTCGTTGGATTCAGACCTTTCCAAAGGGTGTTTGTGCAATGTAAAATGCAAACAGTCTTGTCCAGGTTTTGAACTGCGGTGGCCCTGTCCATTTTATCGGACGATAACCGTTATGAAACAAGCGCCTCCAAAAACTGTGGATTTGTGGTTATAAGTTGAACTAACGTCTTTTGTTTACATGTTATTTATTCTCTTGAACATCCTGACAAAAACTGACTTCATATACATTTTGTTGTTCACACACACACACACACACACACCCATGGCAACGACCAGTCAGCTGGGACTGCATAATTCACTGACTGTAAATCTAGAAAGAGTAAGACTCCTCCCCAATGACTGTCCTGTATATGACACTAAACAATCTGATGGTGAGGCTCAAGTCCTGGAGATTTAGGGAATGCGGAATTCCTCTTCATTGTCATCACTCCCAGGTCCTCTTCTATCCGGAGTAGTAGCAGCTGATAGTGTCCTATCTATGGATCAAATAGAATTGTTCAACATTTAAACTAGATGCAAATAAATGACGTTTAATAGAATCGTTAGAAATGAAACTCTTTGACCATTTACTGTGTGTAAACAAACGATTTATAGTAAATAGAATTATTTGTGTTTAATAGAAATACTTGAAACCATTTTGTTGTATGGGGAAAAATGAGCTCAGGCTTATTTAAAAATGTTATCAAAAATGTGTTTACAAATCATATATATTTAATATATATGTATAAACAGGATTTGACATTAGATAACCTATAATGGTTGATATGCCATAAAACCCAACCAATTGCCCAGTCGACTGGAGCAGTAGAATACACCGACTGCACCTCTGCAGAGGGGTAAGACCCCTCAACGAGTGTCCTGGATATAACACTAAACAATCTGATGGTGAGGTTCCAGTGATATTGGAGCTTTGGGGAATGCGGAGTACCCCTTCATTGCAATTGCTCCCAAGTCCTATCTATTGGTTAAATAGAACTAAACTGCATACTTATGCTAAAACTGAATTGTTTGAATTAAAACTGCTTGACAAAACTGAATAGCTTGAAATGTAAATGTTTTTGACAATTAAACTGTACTTACATTTAAACTGCGCGTTTATGCTAAACTGAATTGTTTGAAATGGAACTGTTTTTGACATTGAAACTATACTTACACTAAACTGAATTGTTTAATGTAGAAATGTTTTGACATTTAACTGTGTGTAACCAAAATTTATACGTATACTATACTGAATTAGCTGAATTTGAACTGTTTGAATAAACTGAAAAGCTTCAAATAGAAATGTTTTTGGCAATTAAACTGTACTGATGCTAAACTGAATTGTTAGAAATAGAACCAACTATTTACATAAAGATGGATTTGGCGTTAAATAAACTACAAAGGTTGATATGCCTTAAAAAACCAACCAACCAACCAAACTCAACCAAAGCAAACCAAACTAAACGCATGGCAACTGCATAATCTTTCCTAGATTACTGACGTCCCTCATAATCTCACATCCCCATCATTAGCATTCCTCCATCTGGGTGAGCAGTGCCCTCCTAAATAGGGCTGCTCAAACCCAAAAAGTCTTCAACCTTGGGCAATCTCTCTTTCGGGAGGATATAACAATGATAGGATAAGACCCCTGCCGCCCATGTGTAGTCTGCAAAAGTCGCCATACCTCCATTGCCATGGGACTTTTTCGAGAGAAAATTTGTAAAAAAGATCGTTAGGGAAAAATTGGTACACCATGGAATTAAAGTGATCAACGCTTATACAACACGAAGACCACACTCCAAGTTTCCATAATTATTATCCAGTGTCAAGCCAAAGCAAGATAACACATAATCACCTTAACTGCAGGTGTTATATCAGAATTGTCTTTCTCTTAGTTGGATAACTTGACAAAAGAATAATGGTTAAACATTCTTACGAATAATATGTAACTGTAAGCTTATTACGGTTATTTGTCAATGCAATATTGATGCCATTTCATGAATTCTGAGTTTGCTTGTTACGGTATACAGTAATATTATTTGGGGTACAAAATTCTGAACAGGAAAAACGTTGTATATAATACTTATATCATTGGCATAATGGTTAGAGTGTTCGCAAATGGCCCGGGAGACCTAGATTAAATCCCAGGTCGAGTCATACCAAAGGACTCAAAAAATGGTACTTGATGCTTCCTTGCTTAACACTCAGCATTATAAGGTACGTATCAAGTGTAAAGTCGGTCAATCCTGGGAAAGGAGTAGCGCCCTCCCTTACACCTTGGTGTTGTAGCTATCGAAAAGGGAGTCTTCGCGTCACCTTCGACTACAGTCGCCAACTTTACTTTTATATGTAACATGCCCATGATACAGATATGTGAAATAGACATAATGTTCATAAAATGTTCATAAACATATCCAGGAATCCGAAAACACGAAATTCACGAAATTGGTTCAGGTACGGAACTTTTTATTACCTTTGAGTTAAAGGTAATTCGACATGAGGAGAGAGAGACACAATCTTTCTATGCTGACTGATTTTACATCGTCAGCTCTCAACCCAACCAACGCGCGGTGCCCGTAGCGCACAAAATCGTCTGGCCTCGCCCAGCTCTAAATCTCGACTCCCTCGTTCGGAGGCAGGAACTCAACTCCCTACTTTTTCTCAAATCCCAAAATCCTCAGCCCACGCTTCCAGTGCGTGACGTCACTCACACCCCCTGGTTTTCAATTCCTATCTGGGATTTTTATTTTGACATCTCTGAATGACACATCCTCTCCGCACGCGCGTGAACACCTGCGTTAATGTTGCACCTAACTAACCCATGCACTAAGCGAAAGGTTCTCATCCTAACTAAACCGAAAGGCAAGATATATAAAACGAAGTTCCTCCGCCATCATATTACATATATATATAATAAAAAGTAAATATACATTAGATTTTATATATTTAATGCCATGGAAGTTTGTCTGCGACATTAGATAACGTTATCTGCATGATGATTGTTGTTTGTAAAACTTCATGAAACCAAAGGTCGCAGACGAACTTCCAAAATATAAAAAAATCTAAGATATGTATATATATTTATTTATAATTATTATATAATAGCTCTATCGTAGATATTGAACACTCTCCAAATCATATCGTACTTTGTTCGCCACCAACCCACAAACTGAATTAGAGACAACCAACACAGTTACAATATATATATATATATATGTGTGTGTGTGTGTGTGTGTGTGTGTGTGTGTGTGTGTGTGTGTGTAATTTTTTTCCTTTTTTTTGTTGGTCCGAAGAGGGAAAAAAGTAAATATTTCAAAATGAATAGGTCCACAAAGAGATTCATCTCTTTTTAAGAATTATTTATTTCGTTTTAAAGACGGTATGTTTCCAGCTTGTTACTTGTTGAAAGTAAATATAAATAATTCTTAAAAATATGTAAATCTCTTTGTGGGACTATTCATTTTGAAATATATATATATATATATATATATATATATATATATATATATATATATATATATATTGACTTTTTAGAATCTTCAGCAGCTAAATTTAATATTGGGTTAACATTTTATCTGGCTCATATAGACAAAAAATTTAATCAGTTTTATAATGTTTTGAAAGAAAACATTCATGAAGTATTTAGAGGAAACACTCGGACATGTTCACTGAAAAATGCAACAAGTCTTTGGCTAAAATAAGATCACACTAAGAGAAAGAATATAATAAAAAAAAAAAAATTGGGCCATAGATATAACTTACACTCGGCCATACTATCCTACATATGGTGATGCAGGTAGACGCATAAAAAGTTAATATTTAGTTCTTGTCTATAATACTACAGTTAACTTTGAGACTTAAAATGTGGAAAAAGTACGTACTGTACATGAATAATTTATATCTGCAACAACAATATGGTAAAAATTATTGGTGTAAAAAGCACCTTCTTTATTGGAATCTTAAAGCACCTGTTGTTCGCTTAAAAATTGACCTAATGCTAAAATCTGCCCGTTGTGAAGGGGGTTGGGTAAATACATACTCGAATTCGAATCACGTGATAGATGACACAATCCTGCATGTTAGGTACCACACTATGGAAACCTCCTGTTTCTTTTAATATTGAATTCATAGATATATTTATTCGATGATATAATTAGATATAAATGAAAGTGCCAACATTTTATTTAACTATGTCTTTTTTATAAGATTCTTATTACATGAATATGGTTTTCATTAATATGGTTAACATAACACATTTATTAATACTATACTTTTTATATTAATCGATTTTCAATATTAGTCGAGTGTATAACTAGTTGAACTAGCAAAGGTCTTTGATTGGGATTTCTTAGTCTTCCTTGTGCGCATTTGTAAGACAAATGTCACGTTTGGTTCGAGTTCTCTTGTTGCGACGAGCAGTGAGATCTTAAACTCGCCAAATTAAAAATTAGGTTGACGGGCTGGTGTTTGGCTCAGCCGGTTAACGTGACACTGGCAGGCAAAGCATAAGAATATCAGATTCTGATCCATAAAGTATTTATTTCCGTCAAGAGAAATACGAGCATTCTCTGCTCAGATTGCTGCCTTCGATCTGCGGATGTTATCCTTGCATTATTTGCTAAACGAACGCTCCGTTTTCACGGTGACAAGATATGCAGTTATAATAGAGTTTTGCCGAAGGGGCGCTCGCCAACAGCTTATCACATCGCCAGTTTCATTGCCTTTTGGTAACTGAATCAATGACATTAGAAATAATTCTATTTAGTATTAGGGAAAATCCGAAATTGGTGACTGGAACTTGCTTTGGTTTGGTTTGGGTTGGTTTTATGGCATCTCAACCACTGAAGTTTATTTAATGCCAAATCCTATTTATACATATATATTAAATATATATGATTTCGTTTCGGTTGGTTTTATGGCATATCAACCATTGAAGGTTATTTAATGCCAAATCCTATTTATACATATATATGATTTCGTTTCGGTTGGTTTTATGGCATATAGACCATTGTCAGTCATTTAATCTCAAATTCTCTTTATACAAATATATTAGATATATATGGTTTATCTTTTAATTAGAATCATCTTGAGATGAGGCTTCTTAATCAACGCCTCTATCCGCTGCGCCACAGAGGTTTACAACCCAAACCAACACAAAATCTACCAAGATTAGGACAAAAAGTCTGCAATAAATAAAAAATTAATTCTCATATTTGATTTAGTTTGGTTTGGTTTTATGGCATCTCAACCATTGAAGGTGAATTAATGTCAAATCCTATTTATACATATATATTAAATATATAGTTTCTAAACACATTTTGTTGATAACATTTTTAAACGAGACTGAGCTCATTTTTTTTTGCACACAGTTAAATGGTTTCCCTTATCACTATCTAATACGAATAATTTTATTTATAATTAATCATTTGTTTGCACGCAGTTAAATGTTTTCAAGTATTGCTATTTAACACTAACAATTCAATCAAACATCAGTCATTTGTTTACACACAAAGGACCAAACAGTTCTATTTCAAACCATTCAGTTTAGCATAAGTCAACAAATTTAAATGGTTCTAATATTGCTATGTGTCACCAACAATTCAATTAAACATCAGTCATTTGTTTAAATATGGTTAAATGACTAGGCACTTCTATTTCAAGCAATTCACTTTAACATTAGGCATTTGTTTGCACTCAGTTTAAATGTCAAATTACATAGTTTAAACTTTAAGCAGTTCAACTTGACTCACAGATAGGACACTATCTGGTGCTACCACTCCGGGCCAGAGTGGACCTAGATGCGATAGCATTGAAAGGGTTCTCTGCATTCCCCAAAACTCTAGCATTATTGAAGTTTCACCATCAGATTGTTAAATGTAATATCCAAGACATATAACTCGCTTTGACAATTCATCAAAATAAATACATATTTACCACCACCACCCTCTATCATGTGCAAGATGTAGCACAAGGTCAAATTTTTCAAGCGGAGTTTAATAGGGGTTGAATTCAGAGTTTTCCTTCTCCTAGACCGGTTGCCATACCAAGGTTCAAAGATCTCAGTCTACTCTACTCTTTACTTATAATTTTACGGAGAATAGTTGGATTTGTGCCTTTCCTAATGGTATTATCACTGTGTGATATGAAAGTGCCTCGTCCAGAATTTGAACTCGGGTCGCTGTGTCCATTTTCTGCGAAGATAACCTTTACACTATGAGCGCCTCGCAATAAACGTCAAAGTTAATCTATTTGTATATATTGAAACTATGTCATCATTTTTCAACCAATTTTTGTACCAAATTTAACACTTCAGTCTTATTGCATCCCAAAAATATGTATGAACAAATAAAAGTTGAATTTAGGTTCCTTTAGGGCCACCGTAGAGCAATATCTTTATTCATGAACCTTATTTATCTTTGATTACAATACTCTTTTTAGAAAATATTCACAAATGAAAGAAAGAGTTTTGATGTAAGTCTATTGTTCAAAGTAAGCTGTATAGAATTATGGGAAGTGATTCCTTTCCGTGTTCTATGGTTCATATGTCTGCGTTACCATCTTATCCAGTTAAAGAAAGCTTCAGCGTACCTTACTAAGGAGACTAAATATTCATCGCTGCCCACTAGACAGGGTTAGACAGATGGTCTTTTTTATGGTGTTTTTTTTTTTTGGAAAGGGGTAGGTCAGGAATAAGCCGACTCATGCCCTGCTACATTAAGTTGGTCATAGGCTCACTAGGAGCAATATGATCCAGATGATCCTGCTGGGACTTGGACTCACTAAGTACAATGTGAGTCCGGCACGTGTGCCGGTTCATAGCTTAAATCAGGCCCAAAGGTCTAGTGCTATGCTGTGCTGTCAATGATTGTTCGCCCACGCTAAGGCGACTCTTACTAAGAAGACTGACTAGGTATTTCTTTCTTTCGTGAGATTCCTGCCGTAGAGTTTGGCTTTGAGAAAGTTTCTTATTCTTCTAAGATATCCCCTTCTAAAATTTACTTTCATCTCTGTTTGCTATTCCCAAGTATTTCTAATTTTCAATTTCTTCACGTGTTCTGATTATCACTTTTCTTAAAGTTATGTAATTTCAAAATAACGATAAATTCATATACGGCTGGGGCTGAAGAATATACCGACTGCATCTCTACAGAGGGGTAAGACACCTCCCTAACTAGTGTGCTGGATATGACACGAAACAATCTGATAGTCAGACTCGAATCTCCGATCTTTGAGCATTTGAAGTACTCCTTCATTGCCATTGACCCCAGGTCCCATCTGGCCCAGAGTGGTAACACCTGACAGGGGCTTATCTATGGCCCAAATGAAATTGTTTGACATTTAAACAATGTGCTAACAAAAAACTTAATCTAAATTGAATTGTTAGAAATATAATTGTTTGATCATTTAACCGTGTGTAAACAAATGACTGATGTTTAATTGAATTGTTAGTGATACATTGCAATACTTGGAACCATTGAATTGGATGCAAACGAATGAGTAATGTTAAATAGAATTATTAGTGATGGATGTCAATTTGTGGAACCATTTGACTTTGTACAAATGAATAAAGAGCGATGAATACAATAATTAGTGTTAAATAGCAATACTTGTAACCATTTCACTGTGTTCAAACAAAGGATTAATATTGAATAGAATTATAAGTGATTGATAGCAATAATTGAAACCATTTTATTGCGTAGAAAAATAGCAATACTAATGACCAAAGAAATAACTTCTAACTCCTTTTAAAAAGTAATTACCTACAAACTTTTTCATTACAAATCATCTTGCCCAGTCAGCTGGGGCTGTAGGGTACACCGACTGCTTCTCTGCAGAGGGATGAGACCCCACCCCCAACGAGTGTCCTGATATGACACTAAACAATCTGATGGTGAGGTTCCAGCAATGCTGGAGCTTTGGGGAATGCGGAGTGCCCCTTCACTGCCATCGCTCCCAGGTCCACTCTGGCCCGGAGTGGTAGCACCTGATAAGGGCCCTAACAGCATACTTATGCTACGGATTTGGCGTTAAATAACCTACAAAGGTTGATATGCCATAAAACCTAACAAACCAAACCAAACAAATCATGAAGGTGTATTCATTTAAATATGAGAAAACAAATGATTAATAGTAAATAGAATTATTAGTGTTAGATTGAAAAGCTCGAAACGATTCAACCGTGTGAAAAAATGAGTTTAGATTCATTTAAAAAGTTTATCAACAAAATCCGTTTAAAAATTATATATTTAATATATACGTGTAAAGAGGATTTGGCATAGAATAACCTACAATATTTGATATGAAATTAAACCAAGCCCAACGAAATCACATATATTTGATATATATATGCATAAAGAGGATTTGGCATAAATTAATCTATGCCTTAAAACTAAACCAAACCAAATCATATACATTTAAGATATATGTATAAAGAGGATTTGGCATAAAATGACCTACAATGGTTGATATGCCATAAAATCAAACCAAACCAAACCAAATCATATATATTCAATATATCAGTATAAAAAAGGATTTGGCATAAAATGATCTACAATGGTTGATATGACATAAAACCAAACCAAACTAAATTCGAATACCATCGATCACTTTTTTATGTTTTGTTAACATGTCACCTAAAGAGAAGTCTCCAAATCATGTAATAAAGATAGACGTTTTTTGCATTTTTATTTTTAGAAGGACTAATCTGGAGAATCGGAGATCCCAAGCGAGACAGATTATAGACCATTAAAACAGGTTTGAATCTCCTGTTTCTCTCTAAATGTTCCCCTATCGTCAATTATTTTGAACACTTTTTTGAACATTGCTGCACTATAATAATAAACAGGTCAGTGAGTGTTCCTAGCAAATGATATAATAGGAAGGCAAAGAGCAAAGAAGGATAAAAATCTACCCAATACCCTTGAAAATATGTGTTCGAATGTAAGCATACAAGTTCCACATCATTGAAACTCCGTAATCAAAAATAAAATCGCATTAATATATATAAGAGATTTATTTTCTCTTTAGTATACCTGTATTTGAATGCTGTACAGTCTGGTAATAATTAATAAAAGTAAAGTAAAATTGTCCCCCTTTAGTCGAGGGTGACCCGAAGGCTCCGTTTTCAATAGCTACTACACCGAGGAGTAGGGGAGGGTGCTACTCCTTTCCCTGGATTGCTCCACTTTACTCTTGATACATACCTTATAATCCTGAGTGTTAAGCAAGGAGGTATCAAGAACCATTTTTTTAGTCTTTGGTATGATTTAACCTGGCATTGAACCCCGGTCTCCCGGACCTCTGATGAACACTACCCACTAGGCCATAGAGTCGGTCTAAATAAATAATACCTAATCATATCAGTTTTGATTGGATAATATTCCGTCACGAATAGTAAAATGTTTCCATCTTTGGTATCTTTGGTTTGGATTAAAATTATCATTTTATAAAAAAAAAGATGGTTGGACTTATTCATGTGCGACAATATATGTGCGTGTTTGATTGTGTGTGTACGTCTTTGTATTAGTTTAATTTTCAATATGTTATTATCTATGGTAAAAAAGCCAAAAAAGCAACAAAAAAAACCAAACAAACAAACAAACAAACAAATAAAAACAAAAAAACAAAGAAGAAAGAACTTAAGAGAAAATTACATCATCGTATGCAATTAAATGTCATACCCCAGTCACCCCTTTTTTGAGGAATGTGTCTTACTCATCTGCAGAAGATTCAGTCAGCCTATTCTAAGCCCAAACGAAAGAGTGAAATTTAATCTAAGATCCGAGTGTAGTATATTTTTTCCCAGAAATTTGGCAGTTATTGTAAAAACTATAAGATATAAACGTACAATGAACGCGTTTACCTAACCTCTAAGCATAAAATAACCCCAAACAGATGGACATTTCGTTAAAACCAATCAATGAATCAATCTTAAGAAACAATTATACTAAAGTATAGATATAAGGTATAATATATGTAGTTACCTAACCTCTCGGCATAAAATAACCTCAGACAGGTTGACATGCCATTAGAATCAATCAATCAATCAATCTTAAGAAACAACAATACAAATATATATATATATATATATATATATATATATATATAGAAAGTACAATTTACGCATTTTCCTAACATCTGGCATAAAATCATCCCTGGCCGGTTGACATACCGTTAATATCAATCCCTCAATAAATCAATCAATCAATCACATTTACGGCCAAATATTACATGTCTGCTATACCGAAATTAGCATACTTGCTTCCAACTTAAATCCATTTAAAAAAAATCTTTTGTCGGAAGAAGGAAATCAAATACCTTTACACAAGGTCCCACCAGCAAATAAAAATATTTTTTTTCGAAAATAAAGTAATCTTCTTCGGTGTCTTTCAACAGGATCCCTTGGCCCCTTCCCATCCTCCGACCCTTTTCTTTCTCTACTTTTTGATGTAAGAACAAGACAGGAGATGAGGAAAAAAATGAAAAAGTGAAAAAGTACCTGTATCTCCCTCACCCAACAACCACTGCGTTTCAGTGTATCTATTAATAAACTGTCATGGTGTAATCTTTGTCAGCGTAAAATGACATCAATGCTTTTATTTTATAACGACCAAATATGTTGATAAAAATGGTGTCTAACTCGTATTCTACTGATTAACCCAACGGCATTTTTTTTTTTTTTGGCTATGCAACTTATTTTCGGATGTCGTCGGAAGTCGCATTTTTCTGTCAACACCGATTCTGTCTTCTCCGTTTCTTATATCAGATGACAAAAAAAAAAATTGATTAAACATCGATTTGTCGTTACCGACATTATCGTTTCACTCAAGATCCGCGTGCATCTTCAGTAGAAACATATAGCTCTCGCGGCGCTGCTACTTCTGGATCACGTGGGCCATTTTTGAAGAAGGAATTTGAATCTTGCTGGAATATCGTACGGCCTTGCATTTGTGTATCATTTTGTATTTGTTAATAATTTTGTTTCCGCTAATGTAACCTTATTTTCGCCGCAAGCTTTTTGCATTTGTGTAACATACCCATGATGTTACATAGCCAGATACGTCTATGTGTGAAACGTATATTAGAATGTTCATAACATATATGCATAGAACATAGGAATCTCGAAACACGAAAAACATTTACGACTTCTTAATCCAAGCACGAAACTTTTTATTACTTTTGAGTTTAAAGGTTCGTCGACATAAGGAGAGAGATACACATTCTTTCTATTCTGGCTTTTCCATCTGCCCCCACTCCCCCCCCCAAAAAAAACGCGTGGCACCCGCCACAAAGGCCACTGGCCTTGCTTCGGCGAGCAAGCGAAATCCAACCGTCTTCTCCCGAGGGAGAACTCAACTCTACTGACTTTTTCAAAATCCCCAAATCATCCTCGCGCTTCCGTTGCGTGACGTCATTCGAACTTGCTAGCCCTGTTTCCCATCTGGGCTATTGTGACATCTCTGAGTGACCCGTCCGCTCCGCCAGTGCGCGTGCGTGAACACCTGTGTTAATGTTGCACCTAAGTAACCCCTGCACTGAGCCGAAAGGTTCTCACCCTAACTAAACCCAAAGGCATGAAACGAAATCCCTCGGCCTTATATTACAATGATACGGATATGTGAAACGTACATAGAATGTTCATATATGCATAGAACATAGGAATCCCGAAACACGAAAAACACTTACGACTTCTTAGTTCAGGTACGAAACCTTTTATTACTTTTGAGTTAAAGGTTTCGACATAAGGAAGAGAGATGCACAATATTTCTATGATGAATTTTCCATCTGCCCTCCCCATCTCGTGCGGCGCCTGTAGCGCGCAAATTTGTCTGGCCTCTGCGAGCCCCGATTATCGACCCTTCACGTTCGGTGTCTAGTTCTCAACTAACTGACTTTTTTCAAATTCCCCCAAATCCTCCGCGCACGCTTCCGGTGCATGACGTCATTCACATCCCCTGGTCCTGGGATTTTTATTTTGACATCTGTGAACGACACATCCTCCCCGCGTGTGCGTCAACGCTTGTGCTCAAGTTTGCACCTAACCCATGCACTGAGCCGAAACGTTCTCAGCCTAACTAAACCCAAAGGCAAGATATATAAAACGAAATCCCTCGGATATTATATTACATTTGTAGGTAAAGAAGTCCATCTGTTTTCTCTCAGTGTAAGTTTTGTGCTTTAAAACATAATGGAAACTCGATAAATTCTTATTTTTGATCTGGGCGAAACAACAAAAAGCTTAACAAATGTTAAATTTAGATTAAAAGTGAGCTGGAATAAATTCTTAAAATCACGGTACAAGAAAAGTTTTTGTTTCAGAATTTTGTTGTCCAAAGTTAGGGGTGCGTATTATATAAAAGTGCTTATTATTCACAAATGATGCTATTAATTTATATACGGAAATATACGCCCCCCACCGCCATTAAAATTCAATTACACAAGAATGTTGCGAGCAATATTAAACAAGTCCTGGCGGCAACACCCCACAAAGCACCAACTATACGGCCACCTGCCTCCCATCACGAAAACTATCCAAGTTAGAAGAACCAGGCACGCGATGAATGATAGGAAAAAGTGGCGAGAGAGGGTCAGGGATATCCGTGCTGGCGGCACGACATGATGATGATGATGACATATATACATAAAGTGCGAAGGGTAACACCAGTGTTGGCAGATCACCAAAAGCTTACATGAATCACCTATGTGCGGTCACTAGATGCCGCGTAGAGGACCTGATGAGAACGATGAGAGGAACGTGTGGCAAGAGAGCCACGGAAACCCGTGCTATGAGCACGACTGGATGATGCTAATAATAATGATGATGATGTCCTTATTGTTTTATCTTATAGATCATAATCTATTGACTGCATGCATTTTCTATTCTAAAAAAACTGAAAACGTCACTTTGCTAACTTATCATCATCATCATCATGTCATGCCGCTAGCACGGATATCCCTGACCCTCTCTGGCCACTTTTCCCTATCGTTCATCGCCTCTGGCAGGTCTTCAGGGCTACATCTCGTATCCTCACATAGTTGCTGTATGTATGTTCGCGCTGGTCGTCCTGCATTTGCTCGGCCATATGTGGGGGTCCATAGGAGTATATCCCTTATGAGCTCGTCTCTGTTTCTCCAGCAGTGTCCTACGTGTCTAGTTCGTCTAACTTGGATAGTTTTCGTGATAGGAGGCAGGTGGCCGTGTAGTTGGTGCTTTGTAGGGTGTTGCCGCCAGGACTTATTCAATATTGCTCGCAACATTCTCGTGTAATTGCCGTCTAGCTTCTTCTCCAGCCGTTTTGTTAGTGTCCAAGTGGTGCATCCATTCAGCAGTATCGACACGACCGCTACCTGGAAGAAACTGCGTTTCATTTTATCGGTCAGGTACTCATAAACAACTGTATCTTTCTGCTGTTGATTTTTTTTTAAAAAGTTATAACTTAAATTTCTTATAAAACCATCTGTGAAATTAGTGTAGAACCCATAGATATAAATGCCGAAACTGAGAGTTTGTGCATCGAACTGATTTGATATTTTCCTGCAGGTGTTTACTTTATGCAGAATAATCTACAACGAGGGCATATATTCGAAGGTCCAGATATTGTTTGGGGCCGCGCTATTCTTGTTTCTTCGTTTTTTCTTCTTCAGGTTGTCCCTACAGGAGGTTTCAAAGGAGAAGACAGCATGGTAGATGGCACGATGCCAGGGGCCGTGTCCCTTAATTAGTGTAGACTACTGGCGATAGTCGATATGACAGGCATTCAGAGATTCCTTATAACGTTTCTTCGGTACCTTTCTTGAAAGTTTGCCATAAATGGTGATCTTGGGCAGGCGATGATCCTTCATCCTGGAAACATGTTCTACCCCTTGCGGTTTTATTTCTTCATCAATATAACCTCAATACTAATGAGCTCCGTCTGCTTTAAGACTCTTCAATTTTGGAGACGTAGTCGCTTCAGTGGATGTTGAGTGAGGGGACACTTGCTGATGGAAATGTTCAAGGAATCATTGGTGGATACAGTAGGTGACCCATGACTGAATGCCTATTGCCAAAAATCCATCATTTTTTGATTGCAAGCTGCAGGTGGTTAAAGCAAAAATCCTTGTTCACTGCACGAAAATGATTGATTTTAACGGTAAATCAAACCGTCTGGGAATAATAATAATAATAATAATAATAATAATAAGAAGAAGAAGAAGAAGAAGAAGAAGAAGAAAGAGAAGTGGCAGAAATGTCAACTTTGCTGTTCCGGCTGATCACAGAGTAAAATTGAAAGAAAGTGAAAAGAAGGACAAGTACCTGGACCTTGCTAGGGAACTGAAAAAAAAAACTGTGAAGCATGAAAGTGACGATCATACCAACTGTAATTGGTGCACTTGGTACTGTCACCAAAGGATTGATTCAAGCACTGGAGGACTTGGAAATAAGAGGACGAGTGGAGACCATCCAAACTACAGCATTATTGAGATCGACAAGAATACTGTGAAGAGTCCTGGAGACTTGAGGTTTGCTTTGGTTTCTTTGTTTTAAAGGCATATCAACCTTTGTAGGTTATTTAAAGTCAAAGCAAACTGTCTAGAAGAACAGTAGTGTTACTATTTAATACATAGCTGGGAGGATAAGAGGGTTCATAACTTTCCCAAGGGTATTTGTCCAAAAGTGAATGTAATAGCGCGACTGGAGTTCGAACTCGCATACTACGATTCCGGAGTCCATCGCTTTAGCCATTACATCACGAGGACACCCCCATGAGACTTGAGGAGACTTGCTGTCACTCAAACTCCAGTGAAAGACAATCAGCTAACGCTGATGTAAAAAACCCTGAGATAATAATAATAAAAACAAAAGCTGCTTAAGTTATTTAATTGTGCACGATCTGGGGTTCTTCCAGAAAGAAATCAGTGAATCACTATTTTTCATTTTTCAAATCAAATTGTTTTTAATTTTCGTGTGATGATATATAATGTATCTTATCTATTCATTTCTTGCAACATTTACTAAAAATAACTATTAATCAGGGCAATAATTTCAAAGTCAAACTGAAAATCATTGGTGTTAACGTGGACCCAGTTCATGTCATTTATATTATATGTCATTTATATTATATATATATATATATATGGGGGGTACATGTATATATATATATATATATATATATGTGTATACATATGTATAAAAAGTGAAAGTAAAGTTGGCGACCGTAGTCGAGGTCTACCCTAGGCTCCCTTTTCAATAGCTATAATACCAAGGTATAAGGGAAGGTGCTACTCCTTTCCCTAGATTGCTCCACTTTACCCTTGATACGTCCCTTATAATGCTGAGTGTTAAGCAAGGAGGTATCAAGTATTATTTTTCGAGTCTTTGGTATAACTCGACCTGGGATTGAACACCGGTCTCCCGGGCCATTGGTGAACACTCTACCCACAAGTCGGTGTATTCTATAGCCCCAGCCGACTGGACAAGAAGACAGTGGGTGAAATAAAACATTCATGTCTCCTGAGTGAAAAAAGCACAATCAAAATATTTATGCTCTCCGACTGATTTAATCTTTTTTTCTTTCAATTTTTGTTAATGTCTTTTTATATAAAAACCATTGAAAATATGAAACTAAAAGACATTATTGTATTCATTTTTTATAGCGAAACGTCAACCTGATTTTCTTGTTTATATATATATATATATATATATATATATATATATATATATATATATATATATATATATATATATATATATATATAAAGTGTGGTTGGCGACCGTAGTCGAGGGCGACCAGAAGGATCCCTTTTCAAATAGCTACAACACCGAGGTGTTGGGGAGGGCGCTACTCCATTCCCTGGATTGCTCCACTTTACCCTCGATACATACCTTATATTGCTGAGTGTTAAGCAAAGAGGTATAAAGTACCATTTTTAAAGTCTTTGGTATGACGCGACCTGGGATTGAACCCCGGGCCGTTAGCGAACACTCTACCCACTGGGCCAATGAGCCGGTTATATACATATAGGGTATTTTGATTTTTTTATATAATTTAAAATGTAAAGGATGTTTCAGAAAAAAAATTGATGTAATTTCGTAATCTCATAAATTGACCAATTCTCGTTCAAATGATATCAAATTTTAACAGCATCTGTAGAAACATTCTTCGTTTAATGTTTCATTTATTCATTTATTTTTTTCTCAACAGAAACGCAATTCACTGAAAAAGATAAGGCGTTTACACAGTGAACATATAATTTTGAGTTTTAATGGCTACACATTAGCCAACTTTTTAAAAAGCAGTCTTCATATTCTGTAATCAAATAACTAAAGAGCTTTTTACTATGTGAAATTTTCACTTGTCTAAACGCTTTTAATTTTTGCCGAACGTTGAAATTGCTGCATCCAGACGAGTGTGAACTGCAACAAGCCAAATTAGATGTCTTAAAATTGTTATCATTTTTCAAATACTTAACTGAAGATGAACTATATCCTTATTGAAGATCATCTACGAGAAAACCTTCTGAATATTATGGTTACGCACTTTAATATTGAGCAAGTTGACTAATTCTGTTACTCGTCAATAATAAAACAAATAACAATAGTATTTTGTTGAAAGTTCACTTTGAAATCTTTTTTTAAAACGAGCAGTTTGAGAGAGAGAGAGAGAGAGAGAGAGAGAGAGAGAGAGAGAGAGAGAGAGAGAGAGCAATAGAAGAGATTTATCAAGTCAAAGAAACAAAGCGAGAGAGAAAAAGACACATAAGCACAAGAGAATGAAAAACTCATTGTGTGTGTGTGTGTGTGAAAGATAGATAGATAGATAGAGAGAGAGAGAGAGAGAGAGAGTGTGCATGTGACTGAAAACAATAGAAGAAATGAGAAAGCCAAAGAGAGAGTCAGACAAAGTAAACATAGATAGATAGATAGATTATGTGTGGTTGAGACGGAGACAGAGAGAATGAAAGAGCGATAATGAGAGTGTCATAGAGTATGAGAGAAAGAGAGAGAGAGAGAGAGGGGGGGAGAGTTTAACGTCACTTTCGGCCCCAAAACCAATACACTGACTTCGATATAAGGAATATTGATTTTTCTCGTTTCTAAAATAGGCTTTGATCTGTCACTGTTAGCATAAATCACTTTTCTTCAGTACCCGAACAGCCTTCTGGACGTAGACACAGTCTGACCCACAAGCCCGCACTGGCCGGGCCTGAAAGAAAGAAGGGTCCGTTGATGGTAGAATCAAAACAGATAACTTACATCCTTCATGCACCATTGAATGCGGTCTCCATGACTCCCAGACAGTGAAAATCTATAGAAACTGGCCAATGGCATCTCCTTCGTTTGGACTCCTTTTTATCTAAACTAGCGTCCATTTTGCATTTTTTCTCCGACCCACGCTCACTCGCATATTATATTGCATCCCACTCGTTTCCTCTCTCGCTCTCTTTCTATTGTATATATATATATATATTTTATCTATCGTGCTTCATCTTTTTCTTTTTAGTGTTTTCTCTTTCTACCATGAATTCCTGTTCTAATAAAATCTCTCTCTCTCTCATTCACACACGTACCCTCTCATTCACTCTTCCACTTACATTCCTTTTCTCTCTCTCTCTCTCTCTCTCTCTTGGTCTTCCTAATTTCCTTATGTTTCTCTCTCTATATATTTTCCTCTCTTTTTTTCTTGCTCCATGTATCTGCTACTTCCTCAAATCTTCACTAAATTACTTCGATGTCTTTATATAATGTAGATGTATATATGTGTGCATGTGTAAGTTGATGTAAAATGTTTAAAGCAAAGTAGAAGCATATATATGTATGTATACAGTATTTATGTACACACACACACACACACACACACATATATATATATGTACATATTTCATACATACATGCATATATATATATATATATATATTTAGAATACTCAATATCAGAGATATAGCATAGACACAGGATCAACGGTGCTTGTTGATCATCAGTTTCTCGGCTATATAATCATTAACTGGATCAAGAAACTGAGTCACCAAGCACTGCAAACTCCCGGTCTACGCTATCCTAACTCTCTCTCTCTAATTCTCTCTCTCTCTCTCACTCTCGCTCTCTCTCTCACACACACACATGTATATACGAGGGGCATACGATATGGGCACTTTTATTGATAGTACACACATGAGACTCTAGTCCTTTTCGAAGCAATCTCCTCCAGCTGCAATGTGCTTGTTGTACCGTTCCAACAACTTCTGGAAGGCCCCATGGAAGTCCTCTTCTGTGAGTGTCACAGCCCCTTTCATCTCCTCAATTGTCTCATAATGACAGCCTCTGAGCTTAAGGAATAACCAAGAGTCACAGGGAGCTACGTCTCGACTATTGGGAGGGTGAGGAACTGTCTTGATGCCCATCCTGGTCAAAAGGTCTGTGACAAGGATGGAGTTGAGGACTGGTGTATTGTCCTTGTGGAAATGCCACTGACCCAATTTGAAAAGTGCTGGCCTCTTCCGACAGAATCTCTTCCTGAACTCCCTTAAAACCTCAACATAATAACCCTAACCCTAACTCTTTAGCCGATCAACTCTGGACTTCCTTACTCCTCTCACACCTCTCATCATCCCTCACAGACTCCCTGCCTTCGTTGAATCTCTTACGCCACTCAAAAACTGATGCTTGATTCATGCAATATGGTCGAAAAGCAGTCTGAAGCATTCCATACGTTTCTGTGGCATTTTTCCAAGTTTAAAACAGAATTTTATTGCATATCGTACTTCTAGTGTCAGATTGCCTTTCTGAAATTCACAAGCTGTGATAATCAGGCTTTAGTAGGGTGTATTCCAATTCCTGCTGTAGCTGTTTATTTAAACCTGAAATAATAAAAATTGGTCAGTCATCTCATAACATGTATAGCAATAACATAGTGAATTTTCAAGAGTCTACGACAATTTTAGATGAACATACGAAAAAGGTCTGGAAACTTATCGTATGTACCTCGTATATATATATATATATATATATATATATATATATATATATAGAGAGAGAGAGAGAGAGAGAGAAACAGACAAAGACTAATGCGTGCATATGTGTTTTCTACGGAAATCTCGCCTTTATATATGCATATATAGATAGGAAAATCGCAAGGTCTTCGAGGGATGCTCTTTTTGTTGAAATATTTGCCAGTGCTAAAAGATTCGGTTTTCAGACCTTCATCAAAGCGTGTAAGTTATTAAATTTAATATCTTACTCGCCCTAATGAAGGCCTAAAAACCGTAACGTTTGGAAATATTTCTACAAATAATTCAATCATCCTCTGAAGACCTTGTGTTTTTCATCCCAGTACATTTTTATACAGTCAAATTCATTTCCACTAATCATTTCCCTTGCAAATAGTATTTGCAATCTCTTCCTTTCCTTTGATTTCCGATTGTGTTTAATTTTTTTCCCCTATTCGAGATTCGTCTTTCCTTTAGCCTTCTTTTCTGATAAGGGACTTTTATCTTCAATTCTTTGGTCTCGACAGAATCTCACTATCCTCTCGACACGATTCTTTGACGTTTCTACTGCCTGCTTCATTTATCGATCTTCCACCTCACACACACACACATACATTTTTCATTATTTTCTTTCACCTACACTTTACTTATTCTCCTATATCATCTCCTCTATTCGTACATTAAAATTTATTTTTATAATCTCATCCCTACAATACTGTTGTGGGAGCCATACCCATCTTACCATAATGGGTTCTTCTCACCGTTATTAGTACTAGAGATTTCGCTGCCAGCGGGCAGATCAGTATCGGTGTTATCCGAACGGTACGAGACTTCTCACCTTTTCTATGTAACTCTATCTTTCTTGTAATATAATCTGTTATCTAATATCCGTGTTTGTGTTTTCATTAGTGACCCTTTCCGGGGCCACAACAATTACCTCATATTTTCTCAACTAACGTCCAGTCGGCGAGGCGTTGAATAAGATGGCTGTAACCTCGCCAGAAGGGTTTGACCCGCTACAAAAAAAGAGGTGTTCTAGGTATGACACTAAACTGCACCTGATTATGAAGTTCAAATTCTGATTTTCATGGAAGTGTAACGTATTCCTTCATTGCCATTATTCCCAGGCCCACTCTGAAGCTTCGTGGTAGCACCCATTAAAGATCCATCTATGAGCAAGTTTATAAGTGTTCGATTGAACACCATATACCTGTAAATCATTTTTATTAACAATAGTAGCTTGAAACTTTAATTGCCTGGTAAGAATCATTATGATTAGTTACTTAAAACTATGCAACAGTGTGTTATATAATAGCCGAGGGATTTCGGTTCATGCCTTTGATTTTAGTTAGGCTGAGAACCTTTCGGCTCAGTGCATGGGTTAGTTGGGTGCAACCTTGATCCAGGTGGTAACGCGTGAGCGCGCACAGAGCGGACATGTTACTCAGATGTCACAATACTCCGAGACAAAACGGGTGACAGGGTGCGGGTGATGTCACACACCGGAAGCGCGCAGAGGTTTGTGGAGATTTGAACAAAGTTAAAGAGTTGAGAATTAGACGCCAAACGAGAAGGATCGACTTTTGGAGCTCACTGGCGTGAGGTGAACTTGCGCCCTATGGGGGCCGCACGAGATGGGCTCCAAAGGAATAAGACTGCATAGAAGATTGTGCCTCTCCTCCTTACGTCGAAACCTTTAACTCAAAGTTAATAAAAAGGTTACGTACCTGAACAAGAAGTCGTTACGTGTTTTCTAATTCCGAGATTCCTATGTTCTTTATATGTTCCATCATTTATGAACATTATGTGTCTATTTCGCACATGGCCATATTCGTGTATCTGACTACGCAACAAGTGTCCAAATTATTTCTTTTAGATAGGAATACTTGATATCTCATTACCGTGTAAAAAAGAAAAAGAAATCAAGAAACATGTACACAAACATGTCAATATGAATGTACAATCAACATTCCCTAACATCTAGGGATAAAATAACCCTCGACTGGTTGACATTTTTAAAATCAAAATATCAACCAATTCTCTTTTACTAAGAGAGCTTCGTTCTTACTTCTGGTGCTTATCCATGTGTAGGAGTCCATAGGGGAGTAAGTCGCTTATTAGTTCGTCCGTAATTCCCCGGGCATAGTTGGCTGGTGCTGTAGAATACACCGACTGCATCTCTCCAGAAGGGTAAGACCCCGCCCAACGAGTGTCCTGGATATGACATTAAACAATCTGATGGTAAGGCTCCGGTAATGCTGGAGCTTTGGGAAATTCGAAGTATCCCTTCATTGTCATTGCTCCCAGGTCCACTCTGGCTTGGAGTGGAAGCGCATAATAGGATCCTTTCAATGGGTCAAATAGAACTGTTTGACATTTAAACTGTGTGCAAACAGGTGACTTGAGCTAAACTGAATTGTTAGAAATAGAACTGTTTGATCACTTTGTTATATTTTGACCTTCGACCCGGCCCAAAAATACTATTCCAAGGTGATGCACCGGAAGGAAGTGACACATTCCAATGGCCAGTAATCGAAAGAGATCGCGTGGGTGGATTAAGGCTGATAATATGATACAAGGTGAAGGTCCCACTGTGCCACTACAGAGTGATGCACTGGAAGAGAGTGACCTCTGAGCTGCATGACAGTTATTTCCGCTTGATGACGATTAAACATTCGATTTCAAAGATCGAGTGGGCGTCGAACGATTATATAACTCAGTTGAATTCGACGAGCCAGTTGAGTTGCAGACAGAGATTGGACGGAGTTATAGACGAGATGTGGTAAGGAAAGCCACATCAGGCCGAAGGAGCCATTTGGGCCCTGATGAGTTGGGGTCCAGAGAAGATGCTGATAAGATGCAATAAAGAAAGCCATCACCCAGCAGAGTGGGCCCTGGGCCTCCGGTTGAGCATCAAAGAACGAGAAAGACACAACGTTGACGGCCATAAGAGTGGAGGTCAAAATATTGCAGTTATGTTCGATCTCCAGCTCCCTCTCACAGTAAAACCCCACACAACCTTTTCGAACCCTTGCAATAAAGTGAGAGGTAAATATTGTTAAAGAAGTCTTCCTGCGTTTTTATCAGTGCGTGCGCCTGTCGTTATCATTGCGTCAGTATGTATCCAGCATATATATGTATATATGTGCATGAATCAGCAGATGACAATACAACAACTTAACTGTGTGCAAACAAGGGACTTGAGCTAAACTGAATTGTTAGAAATAAAACTGTTTGACCACTTAACTGGGTGTAAACAAATAATATTTAATTGAATTGATTGTGATGCATAACACTACTTGGAACCATTTAATCGAGTGCAAAAGAATGAGCTGAGGCTCATTTTAAAATATCAACAAAATATGCTTAGAAATTGTATATATTCAATATATATAAAGATGATTTGGTATTGAATAAACTACACAAGGTGATATGCCATAAAACTAAATCAAGCCTTGATTCTCCGGCTATGCTCAGCTTGTCTTATTCGCCTTTCTTAGGTGGTTTGTGCGATTGGAGGTGCATAACCGTACAGCTGCCGTTTTTAGGGTTATGCTTCCGGGGTTTGTTGAAAACAGCAGGCAGCATCTTTGTGTAGTTCCCATCAAGCTTTTTGTTAAGGGTTTCGTTCGGATTTCAGCGGTGCAACTATGCAGAAGTACTGACACGGCAACAATGCTTTCCAAAGACCTAAGGAACCATAATTGATTAAAACTCAGAAAGACCGGTGATAAAACAGATATTACACTATGCTCATAAGCTAAAAAAATGAAATAGTCCTACATACAAATGCCAAGAATATATTCTTCCCGCCTTTTTTACTCTTCACAGTTTTTAGTTCTTCTTCTTCTTCTTCTTCTTCTTCTTCTTCTTCTTCTTCTTCTTCTTCTTCTTCTTCTTCTTCTCTCTTTTGTGTCTATTTCTTTTTTATTCTTTTCATCTTCCTCTTTGTCTTCTTATTTTCTTGGAAATATCTCCGCCATGATTTCCTCGTTAATGTTTTCGATCGAATCGTATGAATGACTAAACCAATCGGTAGACAATGTCGGCCTGATTTCACAAATACCACTCACGCATATATACAAACAATACTCACTCACGCACACATTTATCACATAACACACACACACACACACAGGTACATAGAGATGTATACAAAAACTAAAGCAGAACCTAAGTCACTTGGAATCGAACAAGTATATATTAAATGAAATATGTACGCTTGCATCACTATGCGGTGGCGCTCGTAACGTTACGTTTATGGTCATAGAAAGTGAACTAAGGTAATTGAGTTCAAATCCTGAACAAGGCAATTTGCATTTCACATTACGCAAGTACCCAAAAGAAAGGTAAGAATTTCAACTATTCTCCCTTTGGCTATGGGTAAATAGTTTAGTTTAGTTTCTTTGTTTAAGGGCATATCAACCATCGTTGTTTATTTAAAGCCAAAGTCATCCCTATAGAAGAACAGTAGTTGTAATTTTGATCTACAGTTGGGGGGAATAAGGGGTTTCATACTTTTCCCTATGGCATTAGTCCGAAAGTGAACGTTATAGCACGACAAGAATTCGAACTCGTTTACTATGATGTTGCACTCCGGCACATTAGACACTACACAGCAAGGACTTCCCAGGGTGAAATAGTAGAGTAGACCTAACTCTTTAATGCCGATATGGCAACCAGTGTAGGAGAAGGAAAACTCTGAATTCAAATCAGAACTACAGAGGGAAGGACTATGTTACTATGTTATGGGGAGAGAGAGAGAAGGAGAGAGAGATGAGAGAGAGATAGAGAGGAGGAGAGAGATAGAGAGAAAGAGATAGAGAGAATGAGAGAGAGAGAGAGAAGGAGAGAGAGAGAGAAGGGGAGAGAGAGAAAGAGATAAAGAGAATGAGAGAGAGAGAGAGAGAAGGAAAGAGAGAGAGAGAGATTGCTATAGGATACCTGCCTTAAAGAAATTGTTTGCTTATTCTTCTTCGTACTGTATGACTTCGCAGATATTCTTGCGTGAATCAAAAACAAAGCGAGCATTGAACATCATTCGACTGTAAAGCTCAGGTTAACTCTTGAATAGACGGAACATAAAGATAAAAGAAAGCGAAAAAGTTTGGCAAATATTTGGACCTAGCAAAAGAACTAAAAAAAACTATTGAACGTGAGGATGACAGTGATAACAATCTTAGTTGATGAACTTGGAAGGGCCCTTAAAGGCTTGGAAAAGAGTGAAAGAATTGGAATTCAGAGGAAGAATCAAGTCCATCTAGACCACGGCATAGTTGAGATCAGCCAGAATACTACGAAGAATCCTGGAGACAGGAGGATACTTGCTGTCACTCAGACTCCAGTGAAAGCTAACGCTGATGTAAAAAAGAAAAAAAAAAAAACTCGCAAGAAGTAAACTGATAACAACAACAACAACAATAATAATAATAATAATAATAATTCGACCATACCAACAAATGATATATGCACAACCCGGCACTTTTCCTAGAAAATGACTCGCATAAACTCCGATGGGACTTTAACATACAAACGGATCACTTAATTCCGGTCAGAAGACCAGACCTCATCATCATCATCATCATCATGTCGCGCTGGTAGCACGGATATCCCTGACCCTCTCTCGCCACTCCTCCCTATCGTTCATCGCCCCAGGCAGGTCTCCAGGACAACATCCCGTATCCTCACATAGCTGCTGAATGTATGTTCGTGCTGGTCGTCCTGCTTTTGCACGGCCTTGTGTGGGGGTCCATAAGAGTACATCACTTATGAGTTCGTCCCTGCTTCTCCAGCAGTGTCCTGCATGTCTGGTTCGTCTAACTTGAATAGTTTTCGTGATAGGAGGCAGGTGGCCGTACAGTTGGTGTCTTGTGGGGTGTTGCCGCCAGGACTTGTTCAAGATTGCACGCAGCATTCTTGTGTAATTGCCGTGTAGCTTCTTCTCGAGCCGTTTTGTTAGAGTCCATGTGGTGCACCCATTTAGCAGTATCGATGTGACCGCTGCCTGGAAGAAACTGCGTTTCATTTTATCGGTTAGGTCTGATTTCCATATAATCGATAGCCTATTGATAGCTGTCCATGCTTTCGTTAACCTTGTGTCGATGTCCTTTTCGGTTGATTCGACGCTGCTTCCTAGGTAAGTGAATTTGTCTACTAGTTTAAGAGGGGTTCCGTCTAGAGTGGAGATGTCCCCCTTTTGATCATAGCACATATATTTCGTTTTGTGTGCATTAACATAGAGGCCTATGCCTGCGGCTGCTCGTTCCAAACTATGCAGTAGTGTTTCGGTTTGTTCGGGTGTATTTGCCAGTATCGCTATGTCACCGGCGTAGTCGGCGTCGGTAATTGTTTTTGCGGTGTACCTTCTGCTTCTTTTCTTCGTCAGCTCGAAGCCATTCTCTCTGATTTTGTCAATCGATGTTCTAAGTACGTAGTCTAGACAAATGATAAAGAGGTACGGAGCCAGTGTGTCTCCTTGTAGTACTCCTGCTACAATGTCGAAGTATTCCGTGTCTCAATCTGGTGATCGTACTTTTACTTTGGTGTTTCTATAGAGAATCGTTATTGCTGCTACTGTTTCTTTAGGTATGCCGTACGCTAGTAGGATTTGTTCCATCTTTCCTCTGTGTATGGAATCGAAGGCCTTGGTAAAGTCGACAAATATTAATGTCGCTTGTAGGTTTTTTGCCCGTACACCTTCAAGGATTCTGCGGATGGTTAATATTTGTGAGGTCGTGGATCTATTACTTCGGAAGCCATTTTGGTTTTTCGAGAATCTGCAAAATTGTCGATTTTTCTGTCCAGGCGGACCACAGAATAAATCTGAAGGAAAGTGAAAAAAAGGATAAGTACCTCGACCTTGCTAGAGAAATAGAAAAGCTGTGGAACATGAAAGTAACGATTGTGCCAATTGTGATTGGTGCGTTAGGCACAGTAACTAAAGGATTATTAAAGGGCCTGGAGGACTTGGATATTGGCGGACGAGTGGAGACTATCCAAACGCCAGCATTACTGAGGACGGCCAGAATACTGAGACGAGTCCAGGAGATTTGAGGAGATTTGCTGTCACTCAAACTCCAGTGAAAAACCATCAGCTAACACTGATGTGAAAAACTCTAAAGGTGTAAACAAAAACAAAACAAAAACTATAACCAATTTACTGACTGGTTAAAGATGCAAAACAACAACACTGGGTTTATTGCTTGTTTATTTTAACGGCATGTTAACCCATCTAGAGTTATTCTATGCTAAGAGGTTTGAGAATCACGTTCTTTGTACGTTCATATGTACATTTTTTTGTGTAGTTGTTTCTGATGGGGTTTTCTTTTACATTCATTCCTATCAAACACGGATAAGTTTTGTTTGGTTTGATTTAATGGTTATGTAATGCCACTCCATTTTTTGCGTGGGGTGAGGGAAGGGTTCCCAACACTCTACTGGGGATACTGTCAAAGTATTCTAAGCCCATCAGACAGAGCTAACCACGCCGGAGAGAAATCTTAAAACAGACTTGTATAACGAGAAATGAAAACCAGAAGAAATAACTTTCCAAACGTAATTGTATTTTATCTATTCTTCTCGCCCAGTCGGTTGGGGCTGTAGAATACACCGACTGCACCTCTGCAGAGGGATAAGACTTCTTAATGAGTGTTCTGAGTATGACACTAAACCATCTGATAATGAGGGTCCAGTCCAGGAGCTTTGGAGAAAGTGGAGTACCTTTCATTGGTATTACTTTCAGTTTCATGTACACCCAGAGTGGTAGTATCTGTGAGGGTCCCATCTATGGGTCAAATAGAGTTGTTCAAACATTTACAATATTTAAAACCATTTATTTTGTAAAAACATTAATATTAAATTAAATTATTTTCATTAGATAGCAATACTTGAAACCATTTCATTGAGTGTAAAAAATGATTAATATCAATATATTTGTGTTTGAGATTAATACTTGAAACAATTTAACTGTGTGCAAACAAATGATTAATATTAAATACTTGAATACTTGATAAATAGAATTACTAATGTTAAATAGCAATACTTGAAACCGTTTCATTGAGTGTAAAAAATGATTAATATCAATATATTTGTGTTTGAGATTAATACTTGAAACAATTTAACTGTGTGCAAACAAATGATTAATATTAAATACTTGAATACTTGATGAATAGAATTACTAATGTTAAATAGCAATACTTGAAACCGTTTCATTGAGTGTAAAAAATGATTAATATCAATATATTTGTGTTTGAGATTAATACTTGAAACAATTTAACTGTGTGCAAACAAATGATTAATATTAAATACTTGAATACTTGATAAATAGAATTACTAATGTTAAATAGCAATACTTGAAACCGTTTCATTGAGTGTAAAAAATGATTAATATCAATATATTTGTGTTTGAGATTAATACTTGAAACAATTTAACTGTGTGCAAACAAATGATTAATATTAAATACTTGAATACTTGATAAATAGAATTACTAATGTTAAATAGCAATACTTGAAACCGTTTCATTGAGTGTAAAAAATGATTAATATCAATATATTTGTGTTTGAGATTAATACTTGAAACAATTTAACTGTGTGCAAACAAATGATTAATATTAAATACTTGAATACTTGATAAATAGAATTACTAATGTTAAATAGCAATACTTGAAACCGTTTCATTGAGTGTAAAAAATGATTAATATCAATATATTTGTGTTTGAGATTAATACTTGAAACAATTTAACTGTGTGCAAACAAATGATTAATATTAAATACTTGAATACTTGATGAATAGAATTACTAATGTTAAATAGCAATACTTGAAACCGTTTCATTGAGTGTAAAAAATGATTAATATCAATATATTTGTGTTTGAGATTAATACTTGAAACAATTTAACTGTGTGCAAACAAATGATTAATATTAAATACTTGAATACTTGATAAATAGAATTACTAATGTTAAATAGCAATACTTGAAAGCATTTGTGCGTATATAGACGAGCACTTACACGTTTTGCAATAAAGTAATCTTGAAACTATTTCCTGTATAAACAGGATTTAGCTTTAAATAACCATCAAAGATTGATATGCCATTAAACCAAATAACCTAACTTATTCAGTTATTTTTGTTGTTGTTTCAGTGATTATCGTGCTTTCTTGCTTTTCTCTGCGTCGAGACAGTGACGCTTGAAGTGACACGATTCCCTTTTAAGTGAATAAAGATTAACAAAATAATCTTCCCTTTGCCATATGGTTTTCTGTAAGGATGTTTACAGTTCTTATCTTTATTACTTTTACTTTAAATAATGAGTGGAAAAAAAAAAATGAATAGATAAATGAAAGAAAAAGAATCATAGAATCAAGCAAGAGGCCGAAGAACATTACTTCATAATTGCATGTTTGTGTTTCTCTGTAAAAAGTCTGGCATGAGATCTTTCTTTGCTGCCGATGCAAGGGAAAATACTACTACTTATCCTATGTTACTCGGAGAAGGAATAACCACTGCAACTAAATTCGATTTCCTCGAGGTATGTTATAAGGAGAATTACTCAACATAGCACACCGATAAACTTATAGGTAATGTACAACGTCCATGTCTATCTTTACATTCATATAAATATATACATACGCACATCTTCATTATATATATATATATATATATATATATATATATATATATAATATTACCAATTTGAATTTCATCTGACGAGCTAGGTTTAATAGGCGAAATAAATTTATTATGAAAATGAAATACTATTTCTAAATTTCGTGTTTTTTAAACAATATATATATATATATATATATATATATATATATATATATATATATGCACTGTCTTGCATTGAATGCATAAAATAAGTTGAGCATGTTGATATATATTTGGTTGGTTCGTTTTGTTTTATGTCATGTCATCCTTTGTGCGTTATTTAATACCAAATACTGTTTTTTTTTACAAATACATCATGAATGATTTTTGAGGGAATAGTTTTTAGGTAGCATTATTTTTAAATAAATACAAGCTCATTTTGTTGTATGTTGACCTTCGACCCGGCCAAACGTGCCATTCCAGAGTGATGCACCGCAAGGAAGTGACACATTCCGATGGCAGTTATGGGAAGAAATCGCGTAGGCGGGATTGGCTGACAATATAGGACTAGGTAAAATCCCATGGTACAGTCATAGACTGATGCACCGGAAGAGAGTGACCTGTGAACTGCATGACAGTTATTTCCGCTTGATGACGATCAAACATGCCATTTCAAAGATATTGAGTGGGCGATTGAACTATTATATAATTCGGTGAAGACAGGAAGTCAGTTAGTTTGGAAATCGGAGAGTTTGGTGACATGATGTGGTAGAGAAAGCCAGCATACAGCAGAGAGCTGGGCCTCCGGTTGAGCAGCCCTGGAGAACGAGAAAGACACAACGCTGATGGCCATAAGAGTGGGGGTCAATATGTCGCAGTTCTGTTCGGTCTCCAACTCCCTCTCACGCACAAACCCTTTCAAATAAAGTGAGAGGTACATATTTTTCTAAAAGACTGTTTCGCTTGTCTACATTGTGTCGTTGTGTTCTGCATGAATCTGCATATGACTGTACAACAATTTGTTTGCACACTGTTAAATGGTTTCAAGTTTTGTTTTCTAATATTAATCATTCAATCCAAGAAACTTGTTGAGAGGGTCTTACACCGCTTTTCAGCGATTCAGTCGGCGTATTCTACAGCACCAGCTGACTGGGTTTTATATGTTAAAATGCTGGGAAAGTAATTATGTTTTACCAAAAGGGATATAAAAACAAATGTGAGTTGAATTTATAAAAATATTATTATCAAAATGCAATTTTCAACGACCGCAGTTCAATTTTCGATTCATTGTTTTAAAAAATCTGATTGTTTTCTCCGAAAAAGTTTTGAAAGGCCGTTTTCAACTTCTTTGATCTTAAATGTTTTACCACTAATGAAATGTTCTAATGATCTAAACAAATGCAAATCTGTAGGTGCTAAATTTGGATAGTAAAGAGATAGAGGAAGAGTCTCCAGTCCTCTCTCTCTCTCTCTCTCTCTCTCTCTCTATATATATATATATATATGCATGTTTCATTAAATAGTAAAGACAAATTTTGTCTGTATAATTTAATTAAGATCCTTTCGTGTTTTCTTGGTTTCAGGTTGGAATTTACGGATGAATTTACCAAAATTGTCCCGAGTGCTTTCGGACCCTTCATAGGCCATCATCAAGGGTTCCTTGCATGTGTAAAGAGTGTTGTTTTTAAAAATGAGTATTGAAAATTTTTTGAAAGTTTTGGGGGTTTTATAACATAACAAAAATACGCAAACGCAGATTTGTTTAAAACTAAGTTGCTGATGAATTAAAAAAAACAGAACGCTATCATCGGAAATAGAATACTATCAAGGAATACGGAATATTAAAAAAAATATTCTAAAGTCATTTCAAAACATTGTCGCTTAATTCTATTGATTTTAGGGGGGTGTTTTCATACGTAGGACTTCTAGGATTTGTAGACATAGCTTATCAATTTCGTGTGTCATTATAGCGGTGTTTTCCACTAGAATTTTTCGAAACTTTGATTTTGGAATAGAATGGGTTTTAAGATGTAAGGCTATGGAGCTAGAATCATTAAGGTGCATTGCAAGTCGTCTAGAAAGAGTTGTAATGGTAAGACAAACTTACGATATATATATATATATATATATATATATATATATAATTTGTACGCCAATAGTTTGAAGGTTGCATCATTTCTAAACGCGCCATAGCTCATTTGTTTGCATGTAGGTAAATGGTTTCAAGTATAGAGAATGATTAGATATTTCTATTTTACTATATAACTGGTGCTACCACTTGGGGTCATAGGGGATCTGAGAGCAGTGGTAATGAAGAGATTCTCTACATTTCCGAAAGCTTCGGGACTGGAGCCTCACCAACAAATAATCTAGTGTCATATCCAAGACCGGAGTTGGAGACCCCGTCGACTGGTCTATTTTCTTTTTTACAAGGTTGTCGTCGTTAATAATGAAGGAGATTACATTTTTGATGACAATATTTAAATAAATCTAACTTGAATTTGTTTTTAGATCCTCTGATATGATATAACATGATAAGTTTCGGAACATCTTAATACACTGTAAATTGCAGTGGGACAACCGATCTTACATATAAGTCAACCTCAAGATTTTGGGCCCAAAATTCTGGATTTGACCTATACCTGCTGTATAGGTTGACACCCAAACATACAATCGGTTACTGGAAGACCAAACCTAACCCAGTCGGCCTGAACGAAGATGAGCCAAGACAACCTGTAACAAAAGCATTAGACGAACCAGACACGCAGGACACTGCTGGAGAAGCAAGGACGAGCTCATAAGTGACGTACTCCTATGGACCCCCGCATATGACCAAGCAAAAGCAGGACGACCTGCTCGAACATACATGCAGCA
>OY757916.1:29393433-29440933 GCA_963585895.1 Sepioteuthis lessoniana | reverse complement strand
AAAAAAAAAATCGAAGAAAGAGAAATTTGGGTTGATTTTTACCAATAAAATCGATCAAAAACAAAATGGCTGATCAGAAAAGGAGAGTTTAGCCTGAGACTATTACCTCGTGCAGACGGAAGTATTACTTAGAACTAAGAAAAAGGGAGAAGAAAAAAAAGAAGCAAGGGAGAAAAAGGATAAAGAAAGAGAAAGGAAGAGAGAGGCGTTATATGGCCGAACTTAAAGGAGTCATTTCTTTAACGGAACTGGTCAGTCGTTGACGCCAGCCATAGTCACTTGCAAAGTCCATCTATAACGTCCTGCTGGCTAGACACCCAGCCCGTTCGTGTGGAACGATCTGAATGCAACGATCAAGCGAATGATTTGAACAAACAATCAAATGTATCAGGCGAATTGATCTTCGTTGATCAAAAACATTGGTACGCTTTTGAGTTAGGCGCCGCCGATCAGATCTGTGAGTTTCCGTTTCGAAATGTTTTATTTTTGCTTTGCTTCTTTGGTCTGCGGTGGGCGTGGCTGATTTATGCGAGGGGGTTTCCTTTTGCTGGTCGGACGACAATCGAGTCAGAGGCGCGAAAAAAAAAAAAAAAAGGATGGAGTGAGAAAGAAAGAAAAAAAGGACATAAAAAGAAAGCGAATGAAGGAAGAAGGCAGGAAGGAAATTTAGGAGTAAACAAGAAAGATATTTATATCTGTTTAAGATTTTACGAGAAAATCTTTGCCCTGGGCCACGTGGTACAAGTAGTATTGCTGAAGTCTAGACACCAAACTAGACTCATAAGTGATCAAAAGATCTAAGGTCGTAAGAAAAGTTCCAGTTACTATGAAAATATAGAGATACAGATTGGAAATATGAAATACCCTTTATTGCCATTACTCCCAGGTCGACTGTGAACCGGAGTGTTTAATACCTGTTAGGGTCATAAGCAGTACATTTGTTGGGGAGTCTTACTTCGAAATTCGATCCCTGTGGATTCAATAAAGGGCGTAGTTCGAGGTTCCGAGCAGGCTCCCGAGTTCGACAAACACCTGAAGAAGGCCGGAGGACATATCGACCGAAACATTGTGGAAATGACAATAAAGATGAAGACAATGGTCCGAAAACCCTTAATGATAAAAATCATCAAGCTTCGTCTCAGAAATTCAGACAACTAATACCTTGGAAGAAATCCCGTTTTATTTCATCTGATTGATCCGTTTTCTATATTGCCTGGCAATAGCATTCCATACCTTCACGCAGCGTATGTTGACATCATTTTCAGTAGAGAAGATATTAATGCCGAGGTATGTGAACTGGTTTACTAATTTTAGAGGTTTGCCACTTAGATCAGCCAGAATACTGAGAAGGATCCTGGAGAACTGAAGCGATTTGCTGTCTCTCAGATTCGAGTGAAAGACAATTAATTAAAATTGGTGTGTAAATCTCGTAAGAAGTAGTAATTTACTAAGTCGACATGAATAGAGCACCAAATGAGAACCGAACTCGCTCGTGAAGGTTTGATAGTCTAGCTTGCTAATCATTACACCAACCGAGGTGCCGCTGCCACTTAGAGTGGAGATGACCCCGTTTTGCTTCGAACTTATGTACTTTTATTTGTATTCATGCAGGGGCCAGTGCCTCCTGCGGCTTGTTTTAGGCCATACAGTCGGGATTTTGCTCGGGCAGGTATATTTGCGAGAAGTGCTCGGTCATCTGCACAGTCTGTGTCTGACATAGTTTCAGCGGGATATCGTCTGCTTCTTGCTTTTTTAATGTGAACACATTTTTTAAAATAGAATTATGGCAGTTAGAAGTAAGCAATCTTGGCTGGGTATAAACAAATATGGTGCTAACGTATCTCCAGCAACAACGTCGAAGAAGTTTGTCTCTATTAGTTGAATGGACGATTACGAAAGCAATGTACATATTAGTAGTTAGGCTGACCGTAGTCGAGGGGAAAAGAAGACTCCCTTTTCAATAGTTACTACACTGCGGTGTTGAGGAGGGCGTTACTCCTTTTCCTGGATTGCTTCACTTACCCGTCATTCGTACCTTATAATGCTGAGTGTTAAGCAGTGTCGTTTATATATATATATAGAGAGAGAGAGAGAGGGGGGGGGAGATACAGACCGTGAAAATCGCTTCCTCAAACGAAACAAAATTGACTAAAACTGACCTGTGGACACAAAATTTTTGCGTTATTGGCTGTTTCACAATTACGTATCAGTCGTTAGTGGCTTTTACATTTTTTCTTTAAGTGTGACCACCCTTCTCTATCCTTAAATGATAGGCGATAATAATAATTAATACTCATTCGTATAATTAATTTAAACTCTCACTTTTTTTTTGTTTTTCAGTCGAGATTTAAGTGATAAAGTCTGTGCTTATTCTCATGTCTACACTTGCTATTGAACTCGGAGGTTTTATTAAGGAGATGATCTTCTTTGCGGAAAGTAATTAAATTTGACTTCTCATCCAAACATAATTTACAATTCCTTGAACATGCGCTTCATGCTTGCGCTCTTTTTAAAATCTTCCATTCAACAATGGTTGGTTTGATCTAATTTCTCCAGAAAGTAGTTTCTATTCTTGGTGTTGTACTGTTGCCATAATATTTCGTGTGTAGATTTGTTTTATGGTTATAAAATCTGTTTCCAGAATTGTTCTGTGGTTCCAAATCATTCTGTATTTGTACTATCAACAGTTTTTTTTACAGTAGTTCGAAAAACAACACTCAGTCAAGCACTAACCGCTAACAAGACATTAATATTTAGGCGGTGCCCGTGGTCTAATGGTTATCGTCGTAGGAAATGAACACAGCGACTCGAGTTCAAATCCTGGACGAGATTGACTGCATTTCACATAGCACTAATACCCTTGGGAAAGGTATGAATCCAATTATTCTCCCTCCAGCTATGGGTAAATCGTAGGACAGACTGATTCTTCAGCCTTGATTAGGCAACTAGTCTAGGAGAAGGAAAACTCTGAATTCAAACCTGTTAAACTCCGCTTAAAAATTGACCTTATGTCATATCCTGCCCGAGCGGAGGGGTTGGTAAATAGGATTAATATTTACTTCTTCATTGACATGAGAGAAGGCTTATATTTTTGCTTTTATGAGCTATTTTGCTATAGTGTTTTTTCATTAACGGGTGCAATCGGCTGGGGCTGAAGAATAGGCAGTTGGCGTCTCTGCAGAGTAATAAAATCCCTCCCCCAAATAGTGTCGTTGATATGACACTAAACAATATGTTGGTGAGGCTCCCGTCCTGGAGCTCTGAGGAATGTCGAAAATCCTTTCATTGCTATTGTTCAAGCTCTACTCTGACACGGAGTGGTAGTACCTGATAGGATCCTATCTATAGGTGAAATAGTACTGTTTGACATTGAAACTGTGTGCAAACAAATGACTGATATTAAATCAAATTGTTAAAATTAGAACTGTTCGATCATTCAACTACGCGTAAACCATTGATTGTCTCATTGAATTGTCGGTGATATATAACAATACTTAGAACAGTTTAACTGTGTACAAACGATCGAGTAATGTTGAATAGAATAATTAGTGTTAAATAGCAATACTTGAAACTCTTTAACTGTGCGCCTAAATTGAATTATTAGTATTATATAGTAATACTTAGAACGATTTAACAGTGTGCAAATGAATGAAGAATGTTCAAAAGAATAATTTGTGTTCAAAAACAATATTTGTAACCACTTCAGGGTCTGCAAATAATTGATTAATATTGACAGCAATAATTGAAACCATTTAACTGAGTAAAAAGAATAGCAATACTAGTGTGCAAACAAATTAGTTCTAACTCATTTAAAGATGAAATTACCCACTAACTATTAACTAACCAATCATGTGTGTATCTTAGTTGTCTAAGTTTCTGAGATGAAGCTTGATGATTTTTATCATTAAGGGTTTTCGGACTATTATCTTCTTCCTTATTGTTATTTCCTGAACGTTTCTGCCGATATGTCCTCCGTCCATCTTCAGGTGTTTGCCGAACTCGGGAACCTTCACGGAACCACGAACTACATCCTTTATTAAATCCACGGGGGTCGTCTGTTCTGATTCCGTTTGCCATAACCGGGTAGAAGTGTTAAGTATTCGTATATTGTTACTAGCCGGCAGTCAGGATTGAACCTGCAACCTCCAGATGATTGTCTCCTTAGAAGCTTAGGGAACCAACGCCTATAACCATTACGCTATGTGTCCAGCATTTATTGAATCCACGGGGGTCACCTGTTCTGATTCCGTTAACCAGTAGGATACATAGCGTAACAGTTATAGATGTTGGTTCCCTAAGCTTCTAAGGAGACAATTGTCTGGAGGTTGTAGGTTCAATCCTGACTGCAGGCGAGTAACAATACAGGAATACTTAACACTTGTACTCGGTTAGGACTAATGGAATCAGTACAGGCGACCCCCGTGGATTCAATAAAGATGTAGTTCAAAGTTCCATGAAGGTTCCTGAGTTCGACAAACACCTGAAGAAGGCCGGAGGACTTATCAGCCGAAACGTTATAGAAATAACAATAAAGATGAACACAATAGTCCGAAAACCCTTAATGATAAAAAAGTGTGTATCTATTTAAATGTGTGCAAACAAATGACGGATTTTAAATTCTTACTGTTCCATAGCAATATTTGAAACCATTTAACTGGGTGCAAACAAATGAGCTCAGTGTCATTTAAAAATATTATCTACTAAATGCGTAACAAATCGTATGTTATACATGTATGGACTGGATTTGGCATTAAATAACCTACAAAAGTTGTTATGCCATAAAACCCAAACATTAATGTTTTTATTAGTTATAGCGGTTGCATACCCTTTCTAGGTATATGCTATATATGTTGAATTATTCTTATATGAAGCCATTTGTCGGCTGATATATATTATTTAGCCAATTCTCGAACGATCGGCCAGGTCCCATATCTTCACCTCGGTCGTCTTATCGGTGGCCTCGTGTCGCCATCTTTGCTCTTGCTCGTTGGCTTCTGTCATCACCTCCTGTTGTTCTAAGTTTCTCTCAACTACGATGAGGGATAAATTGATAAACATTCTCCCCATTTTGGTTTTGACGGCATTGTTGAAGGGTGGGTTAAACCAGAGAATGATTCTTTCTTTTCTTTTGTTAAGTTTGTTATTAGCGTATTTGCTAACACAGTCACTACTACTACTACTGAGTAGAGTCCATGTGGCACAGTGGCTAATACCATTTGGAAAGGCATGAATCCAACTATTCCCCAGGAATGGGTAAAATAGTAGGGCAGACTTGCTCTTTAACCTCGGTATGGTAACAGGAAAACTCGGTATTCAAACCAGTGGTACATCGCTTAAAAATTGACCTTGTGTCGTATCCTGCTTGTGACAGTGAGGTTGGGTAAGTAGCACCTTAATGTTCCTCGGCTTTTTCAGCTCTCAGGCAAGATCTAAGTATTTGTCTATCGTTTCGTTTTCTTTTAATTTCACTCTGTGGTACGCTAGAATAACAAAATCCGCAAGGTGACAAGTTCTCTTTTTTCTTGTTAATTAACACTAGGTCAAGTCTGAAATGGGTATCTGCTATTTTTTATCGCTTTTTCATATTCAGTTATTGTTAGCTTGAAAATTTCTCCATTACCAGAGCATACAGACGGTATGATTTATAGACAAACTCATTTTGTCACCTATAGGTGGAAATTTAGAACTTGTATTTATATAGCAAGATATAATATTATTTTCCGCTTTTTAATACTGTTCGTTTTAGGAGATTAGTCATCAACTACCTTTTGTTTGGTTTTGACTTCAGGTGTCTTTAAATAACATTAACCCTCTTGGTTTAGACTATTCAACCATTTCGTCCCAAAGTAGTAGTAATCCATTACCTATGTTTAGATTTGGTAGCTTTTTTTTTTGCATGACTTAATCTGGATAGAAAGTAAATCCACATCAATTTGCATGTCTCATACCGTCAACGCTACTCATTGCTATATCAAAAATAAACCTTAATCCTCATTTCTTTTTTCATCCCGACAATTTTCTCTGGGAAATAACATAGGCTTCTTATTGTTTAATAATGTTGATTAGTTCATCAAGTGTGGTGATATTTCGTGTCATATTAAAAGGCTCTGTCTAATATGAGTCAAAAAAGTAATTTCGTTTTTCTTTAGTTCAGGAGTAATTACCGACATAGGACCAAATACCATACGTGGAAATGAAGCTGCTCCTCTGCGGATCTCATCCTTACTTCTCAATATAATCACCGTTTCTCTCAATAGCAATATTCCACCTTCGAATGAGAGGATGTATCCTTGCCTCGTAAAATTCTGTTGACTATTCTTTCTGGTTCATTTCTTGCCAAGAGGAGAAACAATAAATTCTGTGGCATACATTGAGATCCTGACGAACAAGAATTCGACGAGTGAGACTCAACTTTCCAAACTATAATGTCCTTCTGCATGGCAAGTACAAGCATCAGGACAACTTTACCGCATCCTCCATACTCACAAGATTTAACGCCTACAGACAACCATCTCTTCGGTCTCATGAAAGAGGATTTAAGAGGCAAACCTTATACTAGCGACGAGGAAGTGAAAACTGCTCTAATGAAGTGGATAAAAGTCTTTGATGTTAAACTGAACAATCATACACTTTTCTTTATCGGCAATGCCATTAAGCCAGTCTATGGCTGCTTTAATGCTTTTCCATTAGTGAACGTTTAATGCTTCTCGAATAATGTTTCATGTAAATTGCATTCCAGTTATATCCTCCTCCTCATTATCATCATCATTATCATTATCAGTATAGCCTGCCGATTGCACAGATTCCTTTGACTCACTCACCATCGGACCCTATAGGAGTTATTGAAAGCATACAACTGTGAACTAATTATTTCTCTAAATTTCCGAGATGAAGCTTGATGATTGTTATTGCTTCGAATATTTGGACTATTGACCTCATCTTTATTGTTATATTTGCAACATTTCGGCCGATATGTTCTTCGGTCTTCTTCAGTTATGTTGCACAGTGACCTTTGACAGAGCCAGATGTTCCAGCTGTGTAAACAATATCATTGAAGGACGCAGCAGTGTAAAAATAAGCGGAAGCACGTCATGTGGGTTAAAACCGGAATTCGTGAGCGTTACGAAAGTATATGTACATGGCTCACAGCAGATACGGGGAGTATTGCTGGAGTCAATCTCAGTCTTATAGCCTGAATAGATTCGGTTAGACATTGAGAGGTACTTATGCTAAACTGAATTGTTTGAAATGGAATTGTTTTTGACGTTGAAATTTTATTTACGTTAAACGGAATTGTATAAAAAATAACTGTTTTGATATTTAACTGTATGTAAACAAAATCTATGCTTATACTAAAATGATTTGTTTGAATTAGAACTGTTTGACTAAACTGAATAGCTTGGAATAGAAATGTTTTTGACAATTAAACTGTGTACTTAATCTAAACAGAATTATTTGAAATGGATCTGATTGTTGGTATAAAAATGGATTTCGCATTAAATAACCTATGAAGGTTTATATGCCATAAAACCCAAACAACCAACCAAATATCTAATTCAAATAAGTCTGGTTTATATGTTTAATGACATATCAACCTTCATGTGTTATTTAACGCCAAAGCTATCCCTGTAGAAGAACAGTAGTGGTACTATTAAACCAATATCTGGGAGGGGTTTCGACTTTTTCAAAGGACGGTGAACGTAGTTGAACGACTGGAGTTCGAACTCACGTACTGCGATGTCGCCGTCTAGCACATTAACCACTATGCCACGGGGACTCCCCACAAACATAAATACTTATTCAGGAGGGGCTTGCAGTTATCGTTGTAGGAAGTGGACTCGGCTAACCGAGTTCAAATCCTGAAGGACGTCGTTTGCATCTCACTTTGAGTTAATGCCTTTGTGTTCCATATCCATGATATGGCTATGCGCTAAATGGGTGAAATGGACATCGAACGTTGGTAACATATATACATAACGTAGGACACATAAAAAACATAGGAATCTCGAAATTCGAAAACATGGAACGAATTCTTTGTTCAGGTACGAAACCTTTTTATAACTTTTAAGTTAAAGGTTTCGACATAAGAAGAGAGACACACTCTTTTTATGCTGGCTTCTTCATCTGGCCCTAATCTCGTGCGGCACCCATGGCGCGCATATTCGTCTCGCTTCAGTGAGCCCCAAAAGTTGAACCTCCTTGTTCGGCGTCTAGTTTTCAACTCCCTTAACTTTCTTCAAACTCCACAAAATCCTCTGCGCGCTCCCGGCGCGTGATGCCACCCGCACTTTGTCACCCGTATCATCATCTCAGGCTATTGTGACATCCCTGAGTGGCTTGTCCGCTCTGTGCACGCGCACGCGTTACCACCTGCATCAAGGTTGCACCCAACTAACCCACGCGCCGAGCCGAAAGGTTCTCAGCCCAACCAAACCTAAAGGCACGAACCGAAATCCCTCGGCTATTATATTACATTTGGAAAAGGCATAAATCCATCTTCCCGAGTTATAAGTAAAGAATAAGACAGACTTTGGTTTTTCGCCTTGGAACAGAGACCAATCTAGGAGAAGGAAAGCACTGAATTAAAACCAGCTGTACACAGCTTAAAGATTGACCTTATATCTCCTCTTGGCCGTAGCAGAAGAGATTGGTAAATACGTACTTTCTCGCATATGAGATTGAGAAGTTTATTTAGATCCGTAGTCTGAAATCAAATACATCTACCTAAACCTGGAGAAGTATGATTTGTCAGTGTCTGTTTATTCGCGATAGACAACGAAGAAGATTAGGAAGTTGCCAGATCACTGTCGACAGCAAACAATCTCTTCTTTTCTATTTGGTCTCGCTAACTTGCCAATCTTTAATCGGAGACGCTATCAGTTACGTCACTGCCATGCAGATTCTGACAGCATTGCTAGCAAACGATTTGACACAATTATGTGCGACTGTAATTTGCTTCTGAAGAAAGAAATCGAGTAAAGATAGCTGCATTAGAACGGTTTTAAATATACAGGACAATAGTGTACCCGTTATCAATCCATGTGACCAATCATGTGACAAAGAAAGGTGTTAAACGCCGAGAGCTTTGGGAATCTCGGTCATTATACGTCTATATTTACATTTCTATCTAATTTTTTCTTAAGAGTTTTTTTTTTGGGGGGTATTTTTTTTCTAGAAGTCGTTATTCATTTGTACATCCATTCTTAGGTTATCAATATTCTGTTACTAAGGTTAGGATCTTCTATCTTGGCCAAGAAGTAGATTGCAGACTTCGAAAACGTAATAAAACTGTGCTAAAATTTCAATTCGGTTTCAATGATTATTTGATTTAAATGTTTCTTTGTCCTAAAATTGTCCAGAAACTTACATGATTAGAATGTATGAATGAAGTAAATAAACGATAATGAATAAAGTGAAAAACAAAAATGAAAATTAGGTTTTCTTTGAAGACGGAAAATACATTTGTAAAGATTCATAAAAAATCTAAGAGCGCCCAGGTGGGTGTCCTCGTGGTGTAATGGTTAAAGCGATAAACCTCAAAGTCGTAGTAAGCGAGTTCGAACTCCAGTCGCGCTATTACGTTCACTTTCGGACCAATACCCTTAGGAAAGGTTTGAACGCCCTTATCCTCCTAACTATGGGTTAAATAGTACCACTATTGTTCTTCTAGGAGAATGGCTTTGGCAATAAATAACCAACAGAGGTTGATATGCCATAAAAAAATCCAACCAAACTAAGATCGGCCAGTAGTTTGATGCAAAATGAGAATTTAATTCAAATTTACAAAAAATTAGCGGGTCTTTTTAAAAATAAGAACTTGAATGCACAGTTAAAAAGGAAAATTTTTGATTATCCAATTGTTGATTGTTATATTTGCCCAGTTGGTTGGGACTGTAGAATACCCCGATCGCCTCTCTGCAGAGAGATAAGACCGACACTTCTAACGATAGTCCTCGATATGAAACTAAACAATCTAGTGGTTTGGTTCCAGCTCTGGAACTTTGGTTTGGCTTGGTTTCTTTGTTTAATGGCATATTAACCTTTGTATGTTATTTAATGCCAAAGCCTAGAAGAACAGTACTGGTACTATTTAACCCATAGCTGGGAGGATAAGGGGGTTCATACCTTTCCTAAGGGTATTTGCCCGAAAGTGAACGTAATAGCGCGACTGGAGTACGAACTCGCTTACTACGATTGCGCAATCCATCGCTTCAACAATTACACCACGAGGACACCCCCTCTGGAACTTTGGTGATGTGGAGTACCTTTTTATTGTCATTACACCCAAGTCCACTCTAACCTGGAGAGGTAGTACCAGTTAGGATCCATCTATGGGTCGAGTAGAACGACTGAAACCATTTAACTGTGTGCAATCGAAAGAAGGAAATTACTTAATAAATAATTGATACTTACCTAAAAATGAGCGAACAATGATGTCCGCTCTTTTTTGTTGAGTATTATTTACTTATTAACTGTGTGTAATCGAAAGAATACTGTTGAATAGAATTATAAGTGTTAAATAGCAATAATTGCAACCAATTAAATCCGTGTAAACAAATCACCTCTGACCTTTTTAGAAAATAATATCAACTCTAAACTATATATATATATATATATATATAAACAGGATTTGTTATTAGATATCCTACAAGGATTGATATGCCATAAAACACAACCAATCAACCAACCAACAAACCTTTATATAATTGCTCACACTATTCGAACTATTGATGCCATTTTTGTTGCATTAGTTAAGATCTTTCAGCCTGTGATTTTTTAGCTTTCTTCATGAGCGTCTTAATTTATGACGTAATAAAAAACAACAACAAAAGCTTCAGATATATGTGTAATATAATGGCCGAGGGATTTCGTTTTATGCCTTTGTGTTTAGTTAGGCTGAGAGCCTTTCAGCTCAGTGCATGGGTTACTTAGGTGCAACATTAATGCAGGTGTTCACGCGTGCGGGCGGAGCGGACGTGTCACTCTGAGATGTTACAATAGCCCAGATGGGATACGGGGCTAGAGGGTGCGGGTGACGTCGTGCACCGGAAGCCCGCGAAGGATTTTGGGGGTTTTGAAAAAGTCAGTTAGTTGAGTTGAGTTCTGCCTCGGGAGAAGACGGTTGGCTTCCGCTTGCTCGCCAAAGCCAGGCCAGTGGCCTTGTGGCGGGTGCCACATGGGTTGGGTGGGGGCGCAGATGGAAAAGTCATCATAGAAAGATTGTGCATCTCTCTTCCTTATGTCGAAACCTTTAACTCAAAGGTAATAAAAGGTTTCGTACCTGAACTAAGAAGTCGTTACGTGTTTTTCGTGTTTCGGGATTCCTATGTTCTATGTATATATGTTATGAACATTCTATGTACGTTACACATAGCCGTATCTGGCTATGTAACATATGTATCTATTTCTTCATAACACAAAATAAACAAATAAGTTGTTTTGAAATATTTTTTTGATTTTGATTTGTTCAAAAATATCTCGTTGTCGAATTCGACCTGTTTGCTGTGAGCCGGATATGTGTTGAACTATGACGGACTTTATAGCTTTCCTTCTCAGTGTGTTGTTGGATACTGTCTCGTAATGAGTTGAGTATAGAGTAGTAGTAGTAGTAGTAGTAGAAGTAGTAGTGGTTTCTACACATTGACTCTTCCAGGAAGTTGTCAATGATGTTGTCGAGAAAAGCGACAAGAAATTCTTTTTTAATCTCAACCCTCAGCTAAAAACAAATACTTGGTTTTTTCTTCTCCTTATTTCTTCTCTGTCCAACTAAAGTCTGTTTTCTTTAGGATTACACAGTTAGGGTGCACAGCAGTTCTGTTTATTCTGTTTTATACCATGAAACTTAATACCTCTTAAAGAATGCTGGCTGGATCAGCACGCCTAACGATTACTAATTTTTACATTTCAATTTCATTCGACTGGGTTCGTCATTGTCCACCTAATTAAACATTCGATCAAGCGCCAAGCATATATTTTGTTAGTCTTTTATCATCTTTATATTACTACATGGACGCTAATTAAACGGCTGGAGAAGAAGCTAGACGGCAACTACACAAGAATGTTGAGAGCAATATTGAACAAGTCCTGGCGACAACACCGCACGAGACACCAACTATACGGCCACTTGCCTCCCATCACGAAAACTATACAAGTTAGACGAACCAGACACGCAGGACACTGCTGGAGAAACAAGGACGAGCTCTTAAGTGATGTACTCCTATGGACCCCCACATATGGCCAAGCAAAAGCAGGACGACCAGCTCAAACCTACATACAGCAGCTATGTGAAGACACAGGATGTAACCCTGAAGACCTGCCGGAGGCGATGAATGATAGGGAGAAGTGGCGAGAGATGGTCAGGGATATCCGTGCAGGCGGCACGACATGATGATGATGATGATATTAGTTCTTTTGTGTTTGAAAAGGTCGTTCTTTATTATTTCTTTGCTCAGAACGAAATATTTTTTTCAAATCATAAAGAATGTGTTTTTTAGTGTAGTCACCGGTGACTCTTATATCAGTGATGGTTATTCATCGACTTGGGAGGAAAAGATACAATTTGTTTTAGTGGCGAAGCCTTCATGGGAAATACTGTGGTAATAGGTATATAAAAAACTGTTGGAAGAACTTAAAATATGCAATGGTCAGTGAACCGCGAGGACTAGAGCTGTAGAAGGCTCGTGGGGACGGGAATAGAACTGCTAGTGGGATTGATATGTAGAATGAATGAGGCTGAGGATTGTGTTGCTTTGTGTGAACATCCCATGAAAACAAGAAACAGAGTATCATGTATATTGTTGCTACCCGAATAAATGTCTTGTTAGCTACTAACTACGGTGTCGGTGAGGCTATGCGTTGGCCTGGGAGCGAAACACATAAAAACACAACTCGATTCGTTATTCTCTCAGTTCTATCATGAGGTAAAAGGAAATAGTGGATATTTTTCTAGAAAGGGAACACTTCTTGAATTTTTGTTCCTCGTTCTCCGTTCACAGTAAACGTTTATCTCCTCGCGTCTCAGTCACCAAAAGAGAAAAGAGACCGTATCACGAAAAACGTAATATATGTGTTGCGGAAAAGTGTGTAAATGATTGAATAAAACATCAACCAACTAATATAATAAATTTTGAGTGAAAATTTCATTGAAAAAAAATTACAGTATCTTCGTTAGAATATTAATTTTAGTTAGATCGTAAATATGCCCCAATATATATATATATATATATATTACTATAGAGGAAAGTTCATGCATTCAATGTTGCAGCTTGCTTTGTCTAAATTTAGCTAATATATTTCGCTTGTGTAAAATTTCTTTGAGTGAGCACATCACTTTGTAGGGAAAAAGCATGTTTATTACGCAAATGTTAATTTCCATGCAAAAGACAAGAAAAGTCAGCGGGCAAAGATTTCTTTTATATTAGTACAAATACTTCCTGTATAAAAATGTTTTCGCTGATGGAAAATAACTAAGCAATGTTGAAATCAAGTACACTCTTGAAGGAATTGAATGTTGGATTTTTACTCAAGAGAAAAAAAGACGAACGTTGAGTCAATTTAGAAAAGAATATATATCTATAAAAGATGTATTTATTTCATCGCTTTATTTATAAGATTGAGGTAGGCTCAAAATGAGATAAATATAGATTTATTTATTTTTTTGTCTGATTGGCTAAAAATGTATTTTTTAAAAACAATCTAGGAGGAAGAAGAGTTCTAAAATTATTTTGGGTTTTGATTCCTCCTAATTTGAAAGGCATGTCAAAATATTGTCGTCTACAAATCTCAAAAGAAATCCAGAAAGAGAGCCGATTGGTCAATGATATCAAAAATAAAGATACAAAAATTACATCGTCGTCAGCCTTTTCTTCGCGAGCATCAATACTTTTTTGTATGAAAATCAGTAATTCACCACCTCGATTTTTTTTGCTTCTCATCGCAAAAGTATTATTTTTAATGAAAAATTTTACGCACCACAATGGGTTTTTTATTATACTAAATAAAAGTCTTCCTCAGTAACTTTGACCTTAGTATAATCAGACATCTTTTGAAAAATTGATTTGAAGGTGTTTTTTTTTTCTTTAATACTTATACTGTTAAGAGACATCAGGAAACGGTACAAAATAAAACCAAAAGTAGGGCTGGTAGACCTAAAACAATAAGAAGAGCAAAGGAAAAGTCACCAACTTGCGTCTCAGAAGGTTGATAGTTCGAAAAATCACTGCACAACTGAACCAATGTCGTGAACAAATGTGTCATCATCCACTATGAGGAGAAGACTCTGGCATATAGGGCAGAATTACCGTCAAGAAACCACTGTTGAGGAGGCAAAACAATGTCAAAAGGCTCCAGCGGGTCAAAGCGCACAAAGACTGGACAACAGAGTCGTGAAATAAAGTCCTTTGGATTGACGAATCAAAGTTCGGAATCTTTCGGTCAAAGAAGAGGCTCTATGTACGGCGAAATGTGAGTGAAAGGACTGCAACCACCAGTATCACACTAACCGTAAAGCATAGAGGAGACTAGTTTATGGCGAGGTGATTTTTCCAATAGCAAAGTCTGGGATTTGTATCAGGTGAAGGGCAAATTGAATCAGACTGGTTATCACAGCAGATTGCAGCATCAAGCGATCCCATCTGGAACGCATTGGCTTGTGGGTCAAAGATTTGTACTCATGCAAGATAATGATCCAAAGCATATGTGTAAACTCTGCCATTAAAAGCATATATGTAAACTCTGAACATTAAAAGCAAAGAGGAACAGCACATCCTTCAACTGATGTCTTGTCCGCTGCATTCAGCAGACTTAAATCCTGTTGAACTGGTGTGGGATGAACTTGACCGAAAAGTCAGAGCTAAACAACCCACAAATGCGGCTCAACTCTGGCGACTCTTGTAAGAGAGCTAAGCAGAACTATTTTCAGTCCACCTCCTCTCTTTACTGGAAATAATGTCGAGAATCTGTGAAGCAGTGATAGCGGCCAAAAGGGGTCATTTTGATAAATCAAAAGTTTAAGGAGTTTTATGTTTTTTTGTTTATGTTTATTTAATGTGGCTCAGAAAGATTTGTATGTTGTATAATAAATAATACCATTGTATTGCCTAACTTCTTTCCTTAAAAATAACACTTTTAGAAGGAAAAATACAAATTTTTGAAGGTGGTAAAATACATTTAACTGGAAGTGTAAATGTAAATATAGTCACTGTGGTTCACAGAACACTCCATTTACCGTTCGAATAGGGGATCTATGTGAGACCGGCAGCTGAGTGCTTGATCAAACGAATCATAATGCAGCTAGGCAACTAGAGAAGATGTTGAACTCTGTCAGCATGCTTTCATTGCAGATTCAGGCTTTTTAAAATACTAATCTATGCGTGCCCTGGTACTAGTCGCTACATTTATTTTCGTTGGTTAAAACCTTGTCAGCGAGAAAAAAATGTACAGATTGAATATTTACTAAAATTATTTCTTTCCATAACTTTCATTCTAAAATAAGAATTTTTTTCTCCTTTTTCTTAAATAAGAATGGCTGTGACTCCATCTTTTCAAGAGCACTGCGTCAAGATAAATTTCTTTTTGTCAGGAAACAGTTCTTCATATAAGCATTCAGCATAATTACACATGGAAACCAATGCGAAAGATTTTTATTTATGTTACCTGCTCAAGTTGTGTAGTCTTGTGTCAGAGTTAGCTAAAATTAGAAAATACATACGTATTTCCAATAATCATGCCTATGACAAACCTCTGTTACAATTTTCTACTTTATTTACGCTGCATAGCTGAGAGCAAGTCGCAACAAGTATTGGTCTCTACGCGTGCTCAGATCAGATAAAGTTCATTAAATGACAAGTCACTGAAGTTAGAAGACCAGTTTACATACCCGGGTAGCAATATCTCATCAACAGAAAGTGATGTCAACATACATATACAACCCAGTCAGCTGGAGCTGTAGAATACACCAACTGCGCCTCTGCTGAGAGGTAAGACTCCCCCACCAAGGTGTGTCCTGCTTATGACACTAAATAATCTGATAGTGAGCTTACAGTAAGGCCAGAGCTTTAGGGAATGTCAAGTACTCCTACAATGCCATCGCTCCCAGCTCCACATTAATCCGGAGTGGTAGCACCGGGAAGGGCCCTATCTATGGGTCAAATAAAACTGTTTGACATTTAAACCGAATGCAAACCAATCAGTACTGCTAAATTGAATAGTTTGAAATAGAACTGTTTGATTATTCAACTGTGTGTAAACGAATGACTGATGTTTAATTAAATTGTCAGTGATAGATCGCAATACTTGGAACGATTTAACTTAGTTGACTTAAGCTAATTTGAATTACCAGTAATAGAACAGTTTGATCCTTTAACAGTGTATATGTACAAAATGTGTTTACAAATCATATATTTAATTATCGTATATATATATATATATATATATATATATATATGTGTGTGTGTGTGTGTGTGTGTGTGTAAAAACAGAATCTGGCTTTAAATAACCAAGAATAGTTGATACGCCATAAAACCAAACCAATCCATATTCATACACATAGGAACGGTATGGACAGGTTAACGACAAAATGGATATCTGATCGCTTTGATAAAATGAGACTGGAAGTTTTCCAAGCTGCAGCCATGCCAGTAATATTGAATGGTTGCATCAGCTAGATTTTAATGAAATGCTTGCAGTGAAGGCTGGATGGGAATTACACAAGAATCCTGCGTGCTGTTTTTATGAAATTCTAAAAGTAGCAACCAATGAATCAGTAATTCTATGACCATTTCCTCTCATCTTGCAAACCATCCAAGAAAGCCAAACAAAACATGCTGGACACTGCTGAACAAGCAAGGGCGAATTCATAAGCAAAATTATCTTGTAGAATACTATACTTGGACTCCCCAGTCTTAGCTGACCAGCAAAAACTTATATTCTTCAGCTCTATACTGACGCGGATGCCATCTAGAGGACTTGCCAAGAGTGATTACTGATTGGGACGGATGGTGAAAGGGAGTAAAAAAAATCCATGTTATCAGCTCTAATCAATGATGAGAATGATCCCCTGCAGAGGGGTAAGACCCCCCCCGAAAGAGGACAGTAAAATGTATCTGATAGCGAGGCTCCATTTCCAAATATCAGGGAATGTGGAGTACTTATTCGTTGCCATTATTCACATGTCCACTCTGACTCGGACTGGTAATACTTTCTGAGCTCCCATTTATGATTCAAAACGATCAGTTTAAAAATGATTTGTATTTGATTGAACCGCGCGTAAATTATATTTCACATTATATATTATAGTTAGTCGAGGGTGACCCGAAGGCTCCCTTTTCGATAGCTACTACACCAAGGTGTAGGGGAGGGCGCTACTCCATTCCCTGGATTGCTCCACTTTACCCTTGAACCGTACCTTATAATGCTGAGTGTTAAGCAAGGTGGTATCAAGTTCCATTTTTAAAGTCTTTGGTATGACTCGACCTGGGATTGAACCCAGGTCTCCCAGGCCATTGGCGAACACTCTAACCGCTGGGCCAATATTAATTACATATTATATTATGATATTATAATATTGTGTATCATAATACTAAAGTTTATTATAATACTAGAGAGTTTCCGTCATGCGATGGTTGGCCCAGTCAGCTGGGGCTGCAGAATACACTGACTGCATCTCTGCAGAAGGGTAAGACTCTCCCCAATGAGTGTCTTGGATATGATACTAAACAATCTGATGTCGAGGCTTCAGCAATACTACAGCTTTGGGGAATGTGGAGTGCCCCTTCGTTGTCATGGCCCCCAGCTCCACTCTGGCCTGGAGTGGTAGCCGAAAAGAATTGTTTGACATTCAAACCGTGAAATTATGCTAAACTGAATTGTTTGAAATTAACTGTTTTTACATTTAACAGAGACTAAACAAAAAACTGTACTTCTGCTAAACTGAATTGTTTGAAATTAACTGTTTTTACATTTAACAGAGACTAAACAAAAAACTGTACTTATGCTAAACTGAATTGTTTGAAATTGAACTGTCTGATCATTTATTTGTGTGTAAACAAATGACTGATGTTTGATTGAATTGTTAGTTGTACTGTTATGTTTTGACCTTTTGACCCGGCCAAAAATCCCATTCAAGGTGGTGCACCGGAAGGAAGTGACACATCCCGGTCGCTGGAAATCGGAAGAGGTTGCGCAGGCGTTGAGGCGTGTCTATATTACTGCGTGGGAGTTTGAAGGTAATATAAGGCCGACGAATTGAGGACAGTGGGAGATAGGCGAGAAGGAGGGCAAGCAGTACAGTGGAAGACGGAAGTAGACGCGATGTAGTAGGGAAAGCCAGCACACAGAAGAGTTTACTCCAGGGTCCGGTTGAGCAACCATGGAGAACGAGAAAGACACAACGCTGACGGCCATAACTTCGGGGTCAAAATATTTCAGTAATGTTCGGTCCCCAGCTACCTCTCACACGCAAACTTTGAAACAACCCTTTCGAAACTTACAAATAAAGATGAGAGGTAAAATATTTTATAAAGAAGTCTTCCTGCATCCTTCATTCCTGCGTCCTTTCTTCTTGCGTCTTTGTCCTTGCGTCTGTTTAATTATTGTGTCGTTGTGATGCTGTAGATGACCATATAACAGTACAGAGCAATACTTGGAACCGTTTAACTTTGTTGACATGCTAAACTGAATTGTTTGAAATAGAACAGATTGATCTTTTAAATGTTTTTAAACAAAAAACTGTATTTAAGCTAAACTGAATTGTTTGAAATCGAACTGTTTGTGCATCTAATAGTGTGCAAACAAAAAACTCTATTCAAACCAATGACTAACTGTGTAAGCAAAAGCCTATACTTATGCAAAACCGAATTGTTAGAAATTAAGTGAAACCATTTAACTATATGCAAAAAACCCAGCTCGATCTCGTTTAAAAGTCTTATCTTCAAAATTTGTTTAGAAATCATATTTATATATGTATAAAAATGATTTGGCCTTAAATGATCAACAATGGTTGATATACCATAAAACCAAGCCATACCAAACCGTATAAGAGTGTTTATATTCTAGGAATATTCTTTTCTCATTGTGAGTAATATTAGGTTTTGTCGTTTTGATTCATCCATACTTTAGTCGTCTTCTGAGGCGTCAATAAATTTCAGTGAGCTTCCATTACATATGGCTAAGGAAAGCTAAAACTGGCATAATGTTTTGTGCGTTGTAAAGCAATGGATGCTGACTTTAATATATATGTATACCTCTTTGACGCTGGGGTTTAGAATACTCTGACCGTCTCGTCTGGAGAGGGATTAGTATCCTGCCAAAATGAGGTGTTTTAGGTATGATGCTAACCTACATCTGGTTGTAAGACTCCAAATCTGGAGATCAGAGAATTGCCATTACTCCTAATCCACTCTGACCTAAAGTAAATATGAACGTACGAGGAATGTGATCCCTAATCTCAAAACATAAAATAACCCCAAATGAGTTGACATACCATTCAAATCAATCAAGCAATAAACATGTTGAGAAGGCGAATTATTTTTAGAAAATTTGCCAAAATGAAGAGAGTCAATTAAACAAACAAAACAGGATAATTAGATTAGAGTTGTGTGTAATAGAATGGAAACAATAAAGGTTGGTTGGTTGTTGGGGTTTTATGGCATATCAACCTTTGTAGGTTATTTAACGCCAAATACATTTTTATGTTAGTTCTATTTAACCCATAGATAGGCCCCTATCAGGTGCTACCACTCCGGGCCTGTGTACCTGGGACCAATGGCAATAAAGGGGTACTCCGCATTCCCCAAAGCTCCAGCATTGCTGGAACCTCACCATCAGATTGTTTAGTGTCATATCCCGGACACTCGTTTGGGGGGTGGTCTTACCGCTCTGCAGGGGTGAAGGCAGTGTATTCTACAGCCCCAGCCGACTGGGCAATGTTATTATCAGATTAGATAACAAGATAATTAACAGAATATATTTAAGCAGAGTTTTTTAGCGGTCAGTTAGTCAGTTGGTTACCAGTCGGTGAGTTGACCACTCGAGCAGTACCAGAATGCAGGCGGAAGTTTTGGGTTTGAGGTCTTCGTCGGTGAAGAAGGAATAAAGTCTGCATTTGTTTTGTCTCGTCTGCAACGAATGAAGCCCTAAGTGATATGACACACATCTTCCTTCCTATCTCTTTCGTTTCGCGACTGCTGGTAATTGTTTCTTAATTCGTTTCTCATTTGGTATCCTGTTCGCTTGCCATTGCACCCACTTGGAGTCAGAGTGGATCAGGAAGTAATGGCATTGAAAAAGTACTCCACACTCTTCGGATTTCCAAAGCCTCACCATCAGATACAGTTTGGTGTTATATTCACGACACCCCATTTTAGGGTGGTACATTCACAGGAGATTCGGTTAACGTATTCTAAACCCCACAAACAGGACTTTGATACTTTTGAAAGAACAGTTTCATAAGAGTAAACATATGTATTTGCTTAATTTGGTTGGTTTTTATGGGGTATCAACTATTGTTGGTAATTTAATGCCACATCCTCTTTATACATATATTGGGTTTGGATTGGTTTGGTTTTATGGCATATCAACCATTGTGGGTTATTTCATGCCAAATCCTCTTTATACATATATATTAGATATATAAGATTTGGTTTGTTTGGGTTTTATGGCATATCAACCATTGTTAATTATTTAATGCCAGATCCTATTTATATATATTTGGTTTGGATTGGTTTGGTTTTATGGCGTATCAACCATTGTGGGTTATAAATCCTCTTTATACATATATATTAGATATATAAGATTTGGTTTGTTTGGGTTTTATGGCATATCAACCTTTGTTTATTATTTAATGTCAAATCCTATTTATACATATATATTAGATATATAAGATTTCTTATCAGATTTTGCTAATATTTTCAAACGATCCCGAGCTCATTTTTTGCACAGAGTTGAATAGTTTCAAGTATTTTCATCTCACACGAATAATTTTATATACTATCAGTCACTTGTTTGTATATAAATAAAATGTTTCAATGGTTCCTCTCAGCACTAGTCATTCGTTTGCACTCACTCGAATAGGTGCAAGTATTGCTATGTAATATCAATATTTCACTTTAGGGACACAGTTAGAGTTTCAGTTATTGCTATTTAGTACTGATAATTCTATTCAACTTTTCTCATTTGTTTGCATACACTTAAATGGTTCCTTGTATTGCTATGTATCACTAACAAGTCAATAAGACGGTCATTTGTCTACACGCCGTTAATGATCAAAGTGTTCTATTTCTAACAATTCTTTTTTTTGCCCACCATTTAAAAGTCAAACAGATATAGACAAGCCCCTATCAATTACTGCTAGCATGGCTCAGATTGGAATTGGGAGCCATGGCAATGAAAGGGTTACTCCACATTCCCCAATAGTCCACGACTTGAGCCTCAGCATCTTATCGTTTGGTGTTCTAAACAGGAAACTTGTTTGTGGGTGGAGGTGGTCTTACCCATCTGCAGAGTTGCCAGTGAATTCTACAGCCCCAGCCGACTAGGCCACGAGACATTCATTAAGGGAGTCCTACCCCTCTGCAGAGATGCAGTCAGCGTATTCTACAACCCCAGCTGACTGGGCCATGGGACACCCATTAGGGGAGTCCTACCCCTTTGCAGAGATGCAGTCGGTGTATTCTACAACCCCACCTGACTGGGCCACGAGACACACGTCATGGAAGTCCTACCCCTTTGCAGAGATGCAGTCGGTGTATTTTACAACCCCAGCCGACTGAGCTATGAGTATTTGCTTACACACTATCACTACTTAAATGACTAAAAAAACTAATTCAGATTAGATTTCTCTCTTGATCTTTGTGCAGAGGAGGCTCATATAAAGGTGGGAGGTGTATGAAAAATGTAAAATCTGGGTGAACGACCATCGTGTATATATATATATATATATATATATGAGTAAGATTTTGTGGATTATATATATATATATATATATATATATACACACACATTCGCATACACACACGCACATCAATACGTGTGCATGTGTGTGTTTGTGTATATTTCATAAAATCTTTATCATATATTTATATATTTCCTTTAAACCGATTTTTTGTTGCTACGTATCTATATTTGCTTTTTTTTGTCTGTCTTTCGTGAACTTTAGTTAAGATTATTCGACAACTGATGGGAATGGGTGCCTTTCTTTTTTTTAGCGAAATAAATAAACGCTGCTTGCAAATTTAGCATTTTGCCTTTTAATGGCAGTATTATAAGCACTTTTGTGTGATATGTGTCGTTGTAACTAAAGAAAAAAAAATGCTGAAATTCTAGTTACAAGAAAAAATGCGTCGAAATTTGCAATCTAAAAGCTACTATGCAATTCGCTGTCTTAAATGGTTTTTATTTATTTATTAGATACGCAACGATTTTTAAATTTCTTTTCATAAGTGCGAATTAACAGCACTTACATTAAACGCACGTGTGTGCGCGCACACACTCACAGACACGTACATACACTTACAGGGGAAGTACCCGTGGCGTTGTGGCTAAAGTACCGGACTGCAGCCTCAAAGTAAACGAGTTCGAATTCCAGTTGCGCAATTACGTTTACTTTTGTTCTAATACTTTTGAGAAAGATATGAACCACTTTATCCTTCCAGATGAAGTTTGATGTCATAACCAGAACACTTGTTCTATTTGACATATAGATAACATCCTAATAGATACTACAACTTTGGATGGGAGAGAACCTGGGAGTAAAGCCAATAAAATGGCTTAACACCAATAGGAAAAGCTTGACTATTTTTATATAATATTTTTGAAAACATCATAATGTTGAAAAGCATTGTTCCACTTATAAGTAGAAAATTGAGCTCTATATTTTGCAAATATATCAATATTTTCAATAACTATTCAAGATGTAGCACCTCGAAGAGGGGTATCACAAAGGGAATAAAAAGAAAAAAAACATGGACTTATATTTAAACATAAAAGTTATATATCAGTATAAAGTTATATATATATATATATATATTCCTAAACAAATACGACTAATATTCAATTGGTCGTCTTTATTCAGGAATAAGTTAATAAAGTTGGCGACCTTAGTCGAGAGTGACTCGAATGCTCTCTTTAATGGCTACTACAACCAGGTGTAGGAGAGGGCGCTACTCCATTCCCAGGATTGTCCCATTTTACCCTTGATCCTCACCCTATAGTGCTGAGTGCTTAGCAAGGCAGCATCAAGTACCATTTTTTGAGTCTTTGGTATGACTCGACCTGGTATTAAACCTCAGTCTCCTGGACCATTAGCAAACACTCGACTCATTAGGAATAAAAGCTTATATATTACTATGCTTCTACGCGGAGAATCGTCATCATCATCATTAAGTTTCATGGCTGGCACAGCTTTCCCTGGTCGTTCCTATCATCCATCAGCCGCGGGAGGTCTTCAAGTCTACATTCTGTGTCCACACAGAGCTATTGTAAATATATTCTTCTTGATCGTCCAACACTTGTACGTCCATGTGAAGGGGTTCATAGGAAAACGTTACAGATGATTTCGTTCTTGCTTCTTCAGCAATGGCCCGCACGCCTTGTGCGTCTAACTCGGATGCTTTTAGAGATGGGAAGTAAGTGGCTGTACAGCTGTTGTTTTGTGAGATGTTGCTTCCAAGGTTTGTTCAATACAGCTCGTAGCATTCTTGTGCAGCTCCTGTCTAGCTTTTTCTCTATATACTTCGTCAGCGTTCCTGTGGTCCATCCATATAGTAGAATTGACACAACTATTTGGAAGAAATCACACTTTATCTTATCGGATATGGTAGACTGCCACACGGTCGATAACTTATCGATAGAATTCCGAAACTTTGATAGGCTCAGAATGATTTCACTTTCCGTAGATGAGATGCAGCTACCGAGGTACGTGAATTTGTCCACTAATTTCAGAGAATTGCCATTCAGAGTGGAGATGTCTCCTTTTCGATAAAAAACACATGTAATCTGTTTCGTCTGCATTTACGTGGAGGCTAATGCCACTTGCAGCCTGCTCCAGACTATGCTGCTAGGATTCGGCTTGAGTTGGTGTATTTGCAAGAAGCGTTATGTGATCTTCATAGTCTACGTCCTTAATAGTTTGTGCGGGGTATCGTCTGATTCTTGCCCTTTTTAGTGAAAAGCCATTTTCTTTCATTAGATCTATCGATGTTCGAAGTAGATAATCTACGCAAATTATGAACAGAGATGCATCTCATGTATCCCCTTGCAGAACACCAGCAGCAATATCAATGAAGTCTGTATATCCATCTGGTGTGCGAACCCTGACTTTCGTGTTATTATAGAGGATTATTATGGCTATACGGAGAATATTATTTATTAATTTACCTGCTCATGTACTAGGACAGTTAAACGGCACCTCTAGACTAGCAACTTTTGACGGGTCTCATTGAGTGCTCCTTTTATTCGCCACGTTTAAGCAAAAAAAAAAAACCTAGTAAATTACAACTTCGACAGTCGAAGGTTTTGCATTCTTTTGGAAAAGTGCTAGTTTGAGGCGTGTATATCCCGTTTCCAAAGCTGTTCAAGCCGTGACTATTTCTTGCTGCGGTTTGTAGTATCGTTGTAGTAGTTGGTGCACTGGCACGTTGAGCTTTGCTTCACTCCGTGTGTGATTTGAAGGCAGTGCAGATAAAATAGCAAAGGTCACATAATCCAGGTTATATTTTACGAGTTCGAGCTGGACCATAAAGCTGCAAAAGCAATCCAAATCATTTGTTATGTGAAATACACCGTTGATCACCTTACAGTGACCAGATGATTAGAAAAAATTTGCTCGAGTGCAAGAAACTTGAGGATCAAGGTCAGGTAGGCCTAAAGTCGTGGATTCCGAGGCCATACTCCAAACCAAAGAGAAAAAATTGGGCAAATAGTGTTGCAAGAGACCCTTGACAGAGCCTGATGTTCCAGCTGTGTAAACAAAGTGATTGCAGCACGTACCTGTGTAAACAGGAAGGCAGCGATGCGTAGGTGTACCAGAAATACGTAAGCGATATAAAATTATTATCTTGCAACCACAAGAGATTCAGTTAGTCACGGAGAGCGCCAGCGATTTGCTAGTCGCCCAACAGAAGAATTTATGGGTCAATATAGCAGTGTCTGAGTGTCCATGTCCTCCAAGTCCTCCAAATCCTTCAGGTCCAACTCCGTCTGTCTCCGTGTATCTTCGTCTCCCTATCTCTGTCTTTATCCCAGACGCTTACCGAAGCTTCGATTCTAAGAAAGAATAAAGTGACGTATATTTTTATAAAGAAGTGACATACTTATTCTTTCATTCATCAACTACAGAAATTTAAAAGTATCAGTTGAGCTCGGCATCTTACTGTTCTTTGCAGTTCACAACTTCACACCTTCACAACTTCGTCTGGTGCAAACCAAATGTAAAATAATATACATGGGATGTAGAAAATTTTAAAGTTTGGGTTTGATTTCTTTGTTTAATGACATATCAATCTTCGTCGGGTATTTAATGCCAAAGTTATCCTTGTAGAAGAACAATTTCCCTTATAGCTGTTGGGAATATAAGGGTTCATGCCTTTCCAGAGAGTATTGGTCCGAAAATGAACGAAATAGCGCGACTGGAGTTCAAACTTAATTAATACGATGTCACAGTCCAGCACTTTAGGCACGGAAACTTTCCCCAGAAAATTCAAGAGAAAGGCAGGGTAAAACTTTTACTGCTACGATCGTCAGGTAAGCTGGTATTCAACACGTCTAACTTATGTGTATTTTACAATTGAAACATATATATATATATATATATATACCCCTGGACAAAAATATAAGATCACCCTAAAAAATAAAGAAAAAGATATTGTTTACAATTTTCAAATTATGAAAATCACATATATGAAAGATAAGGCATAAAGACAATTGAATTTAAAATACGAAGACATTTCAATTCATTTTTTATATGTACATTAGCATTTAAGATTAATTTTAAAATTTTGTTTTGACATAAGTATAAGACCAATGAGCAGAACTATAAAATATAAAGGCAATTTTTTTATTTAATATTTTGTAGATCAACCGTTAGCTTTGATAAACTCAAAAATTCGGCTAGGGATACAATTAACTTGTTTCTGAAATTGAATCGAAGATATTTTTTCCATGCATCTGAGATAGCGTTTTTTTGTTTGTTCAGAAATTGCTGAGTACTGTCGATCTCATTCATAAAATTTTGCAACAATCTATCCCTACAAATCTTTTATTGGATTGAGGTCTGGAGAGTACGCTGGGTGGTCAAGAAGTCTTAATTTTTGTTCAAGCAAGTGCTTCTTTGTTATTGATGCATTGTGGATAGCAGCATTGGCTAGCTGAAAAATCCATTCTTCTCCTCATAAACGACACCCTTCTTATGCGGTAGATAAATCATTTAGCATCTTCACATAATCTGTTACTTTTTGTCGACCACTGATAAATTGTAGTTTAAATTTTCCTGGAGATAAGAAAGTCTCACTCCAGATCATAAGAGATCCTCTTCCACAATGCCTTGTTGAGAATTTCTCTTCTGGAATGTATTTTTGGCGTGCCAGAACTTCTGAAAGCCATCTGGTCCGTCTAAATTGAATTTCTTTTCGCCCGAGAAAACAACTTTTCGCTATTCTTTAGCTCTAATGGTTTGATATTGATGAGTATATTCCAGTCGTTTCTCTTTGTTCTTCATAGTTAACCTTGGACGATGAATTCTTTTCTTATGCTTAATGTTTTCATTGTTTAAATGCCTTCTAATTGTTCTAGTACTGCAAGGAGCATCCATGAGAGATTTCAATATTTTTGATGTTGATGAAGTTTTCTTTTTTACTCAGTGAACAATTCTTCTGTTGAATTGTGGCGATAATTTTTCTGCTTTGCCAGTCGGTTTTCTTGTTCCATACTTATTTGGACTTTTCAAGTTATATCAGATAACGGTTTTACTACGTCCTAAGGCCTTCGAAATTTCTCTCTGAGATTTTCCGACTCTTTTTGGAGCTTTAATCTCGTCTTTCTCAAATTCAGATAATTTAGTTCCTTTAGCGATTTATATTTTCATTTTATTTTAAGTATTACAGTTTTGTTAGCTTTTATATTCTTCAATCAAATAAGGTCCTTTTTTTCTTTAGTTTTTATTGGTCTTATATTTATATCAAAAATAAATTTTAAAATTTAGCATAAATGTTAATATACATATAAAAAAAAAACATTGAAATTTCTACTTATTTTAAATTTAAATGTCTCTTAACCTTATCTTTCATATATTTGATTTTCATAATTTAAAAACTGTAAACAATATCTTTTTCTTTACTTTTGAGGATATTTTGTCCAGGAGCACACACACACACACACACACACACACACACACATATATAAATATATATATATATATATAATGTCACCTTTCAATTCGAATGCACTCAAGAATTTGGTATAAAAATTAATTTCCTTCTTAAACAGAGAAACCTAAATCTAATTAATATTCAATTCAAACAAATAATTATTTCGCATTATTTATTACCAAACGACAGAATTGAAATTAAAAAAATATGAAGGATTAATTGTCAAAAAACTGGTATCTCTTTAAATATGTTAATGTTTAGTCTTACACCCTTTTTTACTAATTCACTGCATTCGCTTATTATGTGACTGATTGCTTCGTCTCTATCACCACAAGATCTATATCTGCTATTTTGTTATGTCTTGTCTATTCTTGCTTTGAAATATTACTTATAGCGTTGTTTTGTGCTGATATCAGAAGAGATTCAGTTTCTTTGTTAAGGTTTCTCTTTTTTATCCATGTCCAAGTTTTCTCGTGTGAGATTTCGCTTGCTTGTCGCTTGAAATGTCCAGAACAGTTTTTTTTTCATCCCATTTTTGTTTTCTGGTTATTTTTGTTCTATTAATGCTTGTATTGTGTGTATTGTTTTTGGTGGCTGTAATCAATCTTCCTCTGATCTTTTGTATGCAGTCTTCGTCGTTCTACTGACACTATCTTACATTTGGTTACAGAAGTACTGCAATTTTTTTTTTGGTTACAAAACTTAAAATTTCATTTTTGGTCACTGAAATGTTACAGTTTTATTTTTGGTTAAAGAAGTGTTACAATCGTAGAGTTTTACAAGAGTTTTACAGGGGGGTGTCCTCGTGGTGTAATGGTTAAAGCGCTGGACTGCGGAATATGTATTGCACGAGTTCGTACTCCAGTCGCGCTATTACGTTCACTTTTGGGCAATACCCTTGGGAAAGGTATGAACCCCCTTATCCTCCCAGCTATGGGTTAAATAGTACCACTACTGTTCTTCTACGAGAATGGCTTTGGCATTAAATAACCTTCAAAGCTTGGTATACCATTAAACAAAGAAACCAAACCCAACCAAGAGTTTTACAAGCTGTAGAGTTTGGTAATAAATGCTATCTCATAGATTCTGATTTGCTTATGAAAAAATCCTCAAGAAATAATAAAATCCTGGAATCGTTCGTTTCGAAGAAAATCAACTGATATGAACAGTTATCAGTATATCTTATTTATGAAGATACTGTATAGATTAGAGTAAACAGGTGTATAAAATTTTTATTGTGACCACACCCTACCACTTCTGATAAACCTAGAAAAACTAATTCAGGTTTCTGTCTTAATTTCTGTGCAGGCAATGACCATACAAATGTGAGAGGTGTTGTTTGGGTTTTATGGCATATCAACCTTTGTAGGTTATTTAACACCCAATCCATCTTTATAAAAGTAATCAGTTCAATTTCAGACTAATCATTTTAGAACGAGTACACAGTTTAATTTTCAAAAACATTTTCCTTTCAAGCAATTAGTTTAATCAAACAGTTCTAATTCAACCAATTCAGTTTAGTATAAGTATAGCTTTTGTCCACATACAGTTAAATGTCAAAACAGTTCTATTTAAAAAAAAAAATTCAGTTTAGCGTATGTAGGCAGTAAATTCTATTGGACCCATTAATAGGACTCTATCAGGTGCTACCACTCTGGGACAGAGTGAATCTGGAAGCAATGGCAATGGAGGGATACTCCGCATTCCTCAAAGCTCCAGCATAACTAGAACTTCACCATCAGATTGTTTTGTGTCATATCATGGACACTCATTGGGTGGGAGGACTTACCCTTCTGAAGAAGTGCAGTCGGTGTATTCTACAGCCCCAACCGACTGGGCAATCTAAAATCATGGTGTTGGACGATCTCGTATATATATATATATATATATATATATATATATATATATATATATATATATATATATATATATATGTAAAGTCTCTAATGTGCTTGGGTAAAAACATCCAAAATTTTGGACAATTTATAAACTGCGTTTATACCTAGTTGCGATATCTAGCTCGCCATCATGAACAAATCAATAAAAAAAAAACTCAATACCAAATCCTTGTCTGTCACCTTTGATAAAATATACCTACAAGATAACCTAACTCGTGTATTTTCTAAGTTTTATCCATAAGGACTGCATTATTCTTTCTTCATATTTGTATTATTTGCATCTTTATATCAAAATGCCTAATCACTGGAAATAGATGTCAACAAGTTTCCACAAATTTTGTCATCTTTTTCTATATTTATTTTTGCAATTATTCAATCATCATCATCATGATCCTCTTCGTCTTCATCCCTAAAAGTAGGATCATAATCGTTGTCATTCTCTCCTTGTCACTCCCTCTCTCTCTCTCTCTCTCACACACACACACTCTCTCTCTCTTTCTCTCTCTCTTTCTCTCTCTCTCTCTCTCTCTTACTCTTACTCTTTCTCTCTCTGCCATGTTGTTTTGACGAATGTCGATATTCGTTTTCTTTTTCTTATTAGTATCGCTGTTGAACACTGTGAGACAACCAGAAGTTTTTGGAAGTCGCATTTTTTTCACTCCTTGAAAACTTAAAATTGTGAATTATTAATGTGTCCAGGAAACTGCTTGCTGTTTAGTTTGTTTATTAGTTTATTTGTTAATTTAAAAAAAAAATATTTTATTATTTTTTTAGCCCCTTCAAATGTAAAAGCAGGTAAATATAGACCAACGTTGTTGGTTCAAAATGTGTTTAAGTGCTAAATGTCTAAGTCAAATGTCGGCTAACCTGAGTTTTTTTTATTTTTAAAATTTACTTTGCATATAAAATTTTATCTTCATACACACAAATAAGTTCTGTGTCTCCTATTCAATTCGCCGTCATTGCAATTTATGGATATTTGAATAGATAAAATTACTGTTACTTTATGAGTACAAGGCAAGTTTATTTTGTTTATCAACCTGTTCTCACAATGAATAGTGCCTTTCGCAACGAATGCTTCTTCATATTTTGTTTACCGTGTTTTGATGTTGTAGTGCTCGGTAATAAATTATATGAAATAATATTTGTTGTAATTGTATAATAATAAAATTCAGGATTTCCTGGTTTAGAAAAAAAATTTGTAAAAAATTATCAAGTGCTCTCCCCTATATATATATATATATATATATATGTGTAGAAAGACTGATAACAACGATCAAAGTGGAAGGAATGGTTTATTGAGAGGTCAACACTATAGCTTTTCGGTTCTGCTGAACCATCATCAGGACCATGAGGGGTGATATTAACAATTTTGAGGTAACGATTGATGTTTAGGAATGTGAAATACAAAAAACCTAGGAGAAAATGTGTACCGAAACCGAAACGCTATAGTGTTGACCTCTCAATAAATATTTCCTTCCACTTGGATCGTTGTTATCAGTTTTTCTACATATTGTCGGATTACAATCCTTTATCTACTCTTCATATATATGTATATATATATGTGTGTGTGTGTGTGTGTGTGTGTGTGTGTGTGTGTATATATGTGTATATGTATATGTGTATATATATATATATGTGTGTATATATATATGTGTATATATATGTGTATATATGTATATGTGTGTATATATATATATGTATATATATGTGTATATATGTATATATATATACATATATATATGTGTGTGTGTGTATATATATATGTGTATATATATATGTGTGTATATATGTATATGTGTATATATATGTGTGTGTATATATATATATATATATATATACGAGGGTCATAAAGTAATGCCTTTTTCTTTAGTACAGGAATCATAACCGACACTGGAACAAGTATCATACATGAAAATGAAGCTGGTCCTCAGTGGATTACATCCTGACTTCTCAACATAATTACCGTTACGCTAACTAGCAATGTTTTATCTTTGAATAAGAGCATGTACCCCTGCTTCGTAAAATTCTATCGATGTTTTTTTAAGTCTCAGCGGTTTTCACTTTCTTGTCACTGGCCTAATATTTCCCCACTAAACATTCTTTCATGGAACCATAAAAATGATCATCTAAAAGCGCTAAATCTGTTGAGTATCGAGGATGCGATAATGTCCTCCTTCTGCATGACAATGTTCGATCCAACAAACACCAGAACAAGGGAGACAATCGCCTCATTCGCATGGACAACTTTATCACATCATCCGTACTCACCAGGTTTAGCGCCTTCAGACGATCATCTGTTCGGTCCCCCATGAAAGAGGTCTTAAGAGGCAAACATTATGCCAATGACGAAAAAGAGAAACCTGCAGTGATGAAGTGGCTCAAAGAACATTCAACAAAATTTTACGAGGCAGGGATACATGTTCTCATTCTAAGGTAGAAAATTGCTATTGAAAGAAATGGTGACTGTGTTGAGAAGTAGGGATGTGATCCACGTAGGACTAGCTTCATTTTCATGTACGATATATGTTCCTGTGTCGGTAATTATTCTTGAACAAAAGAAAAAGCATTAATTTTTTTACTCACACTCGTATATATATATATATATATATATATATATAATGTGCGTGTATATGGTTTGATTAAAAAGTATCGTGGCTGAATTTTAGATTTAGAATATTGTGATAAAGATATGTGCATTGCTGAGCAACTTATAATGAACTTATTATATGTACATATATATACATATATATATATATATATATATATATGTTTGATTGGATAGGACAGACACTTTGTTTCTGCCTTTTTTATAGTTGATCCGTTCAAGTCTTTTTATAAACCGTTTGACATCCGGATGAAAGAAATTCAATTTTGTGCTATATTTTACTCTAGAACTTTTGGCTTCAGAAGGTGCTATCTTCTGGAGAACGAACAGTGAAATGTAAACATTGTGCTATGTCAGGGATATTTATATAAAGAGTAGGAGGAAGAACAAGTAGGAGGGGAACTTACGGAAGAAAATAACTTTACTGGAGGAGAGAGGAAGAATTGGCGAGAAAAGTGTTAAAGGCATTTCTGAACACGGTTACTACATACAAATTTGATCATGTTTAAGAAAGGTTTGTTCATGTTTTTATAGAGCACTTCAAGAATTCCTCCTACTTTTCATGTAAATATATATATGAATTGTCATTGTGCTTTTCATTTCACAGTTCATTCCTCCAAAGATAGCACCCGCTGGGGCCGAAAATACCCGGGGCAAAAATTAACGCTTTCTTGAATTCATTTCATCCAGGTGTCAAATATCTCATATCAAGACATGGATAAACGATAAAGGCAAAAACAAAGTATTTGTCTTATTCAATCAAACATATTTAAAATAGAAAAGTCTGCCTATATATATATATATATATATATATATATATATAATGTAATACATGCTTATGAATAACTCGATTAGTTGAAAGTCAGATATACTGAAGCATTTTGAGCATTTATTTAAACTTAATTTTTGATTTAATTTGGCGAAATATTGCTTATTGAAAATATAACTTGATGCACTCCTCAATCATTTATATTTATTTATAGTATTATCTAATATGTCAGTTGTCAAACGAAACTGTCAATATTTTCAATCAATAACAACTTAATTCCATCTAAACGCGTGACTTTACTATATAATTAAGACATGCAACTTAAAAAAAATGGATTACCTGTTAATAATTTGATATTTTTCCAGGGTTGTATATCTGGTTTGGTTTTGTGGCTTCGAGGACATTTTCTTGCAAACTTTTCGCATTTCTTTTTAGCTTTATATATATATATATATATATATATGTGTGTGTGTGGGTGTGTGTGTGTGTAAGATCGATAAATTGTCAATTACAGACCAAAGCTTTGCTAGGCATATCTTGACAATACTTTCTGTAGATGAGATATCGCTTTCAATGAATGTGAACTGTTCTAAATCTGATCTTTCTGATAAAATAAAACGGTATTTCTACCTAGCTGTGTCAGTACGACTGTATGGGTGCATCACCTGGACTTTATCAAAACGCTTGGAGGAAAAGCAAGATGGAATTACAAAAAGACGCTGCGTGCTATTTAGAACAAATCCTGGAAGTAATACACCACAAAACAGCAGCTGTACGGCCACTTACCTCCCTTCTCACAAAACATACAACAAAGGGGTACTAGGCATGCAGAGCACTGCTGGTTGAGTAAAGACATACTTAAAAGCAATGTTTTTTTTATCGACTCCAAAACATGGACGCATCAAGGTTAGCCGATTAGCAAAGACTCATATTCATCAGTTCTGTGCGGACACCGGATGCAGTTTAGAAGACCTACCAGAAGCGATGGATGATAGACACGGATAGATAGATAGAGAGAGAGAGAGAGAAAGAGAGAGAGAGAGAGAGAGAGAGAATGAGAGTCAGTAGACTTCATGCTGTCAGCTCAATTTGATGATATCTATCTATCTATCTATCTGAGATGTGTTTCCTATTAGACTGCAACATATTCATATACTTGGTTATAGAGTTTAAATACTGTAGAGTTTGGTAACAGATAATGCCTAATAATATTTGTTTATATAGTACAATTAACCGGCTCATTGGTCTAGAGGGTAGAGTGTTTGCTAATGGTCCGGGAGACTGGTTCGATAGGTCCATAGGTCGCGTCATTCCAAAGACTTTAAAAATGGTACTTGATACCTCCTTGCTTAACACTCAGCAATAAAAGGTACGTATCAAGGGTAAAGTGGAGCAATCCAGGGAAGGGAGTAGCACCCTCCCCTACACATCGTTGTGGTAGCTATTGAAAAGGGAGACTTCTGGTCGCCCTCGACTATGGTCGCCAACTTTACTTACATGTATGTAGTATAATAATTCTACAAGAAATGATAAAACCTTCGTAGTTTTGACGGAGTGAAAAACTATCGTTTTATCTTAAAAAGTTAAAATAACTTTTTGTCTCATAGATTGGACCACTAAGATGTATAATCACTCCATATCAGAGTGGATCTGGCAGTAATTGGAATGAAGGAGTAACCACAAGGCTTAGATCTCCAGAACTGGATTCTCACCCTCAGATGCAGTAAAGTGTTGTATCCAAAAAACCCTTTTCAGGGCTGACTGTTTTATACTATCATGAAAAGTTTATGCTAAAACAATTTTTACCCGCTTTTCTGTTTTTTATACAAGAATATTTTGGTATCAACCTGAGATAATAAAATGTTTTTTTCGTTGGCGATTTTTTTCTGAATTTCTAATGGAACGACTTTCTCCTTCATCTTTTCCTTAGTTCATCAGGTCAGGTTCCTTGTTTTTGTTTAAAGAACAGTTCTCTTGTTTCCATTTTTATTTGAATATTGAATATTTCCGTTTATGTTTTGTATCATCTCGTGGTAATAAAATGATTTTGCTCTCCTTGTTTTCCGTTGGTTTTAGAATTGATTCAATATAGAGGCGCTCGTGGTGTAATGGTTATCATCGTTGAAAATGGACACGACATTACGAGTGTACCATAGCCATGATATGAACCTATGAAATGCTTCAGACTACTTTTGGATACATCGTAAGAGATGACTGATCAATTTGTATGATTTCAGGTTCAAATAAACAGCTACAGCAGGAATTGGAATACACTCTACTAAAGCCTGATTGTCACAGCTGGTGAATTTAAAAATGCAATCTGGACACTTTAAAAGAACGATATGCAATAAAATTCTGTTTTAAACTTGGAAAAAATGTTACAGAAACGTATGGAATGCTTCAGACTACTTTAGGATCATCTTGCATGAATCGAGCATCAGTTTTTGAGTGGCATAAGAGATTCAACGAAGGCAGTGAGTCTGTGAGGGATGATGAGAGGTGTGGGAGGAGTAAGGAAGTCAATACACCAGAGTAGATTAGCCAAAGGTTTAGGGTTAGGGTTACTATGTTGAGGTTTTAAGGGAGTCCAGGAAGAGATTCCGTCGGAAGAGGCCAGCACTCTTTAAATCGGGTCAGTAGCCTTTCCAAAAGTATAATGCACCAGTTCACAACTCCATCCTTGTCACAGACTATTTGACCAAAATGGGCATCAAGACAGTTCCTCAGTCTCCCTACAGTCTAGACCTTGCTCCCTGTGATTTTTGGTTACTCCCTAAGCTCAGACGCTGTCGTTATGAGACAATTGAGGAGATGAAAGAGGCTATGACGAAGGTCATTGACACGCTCACACAAGAGGACTTCCATGGGGCTTCAAAAGTTACTGGAACGGTACAACAAGTGCATTGCAGCCGGAGGATATTACTTCGGAGACTAGAGTTTCATGTGTGTACTATAAAAAAAGTACCCATATGAAAAATGTCTGGAAACTTATCGTATGCACTTCGTATATCGAGACAAAACAAAAATGGTTCCCTTAATGGTTGATGTAAGTGTATATTTCTATGTGGAATCATTGGTTACTTTAAAAGAAAAATTTAAAGGCAGGGATATGTCAATTTAGAAGATTGGTGCAACACAGTCTTCCAATCAACAACTTGGTCTAGCGTTGCATAAAGAAGAACTTAGTGTACCATAGCCATGATATGGCTATGCGTGAAACGTACATCGAATGTCCATAAAGATAGAACATAGATATCTCGAAATTCGAAAAACACGTAACGACTTCTTTGTTCCGGTACGAAACTTTTTTTTAATTACTTTTGAGTTTAAAGGTTTTTCGACATCAGGAGAGAGGGGCACAATATTTCTATCCTGGCTTTTTCATCTGCCCCCCACCACGTGTGGCACCCGCCACAAAGGTCTCCGCGAGCAAGCGAAAGTCAACCGTCTCGTTCGGTGTCCAATTCTGAACTCTCTAACTGACTTTTTCAAAATCTCCCCAAATCCTCCGCGCATTTCCGGTGCATGACGTCATTCGCACTGTGTAACCCCATTTCCCATCTCGGGCTATTGTGACTCGTCCGCTCTGCCTGCGCGCGCACGTGAACACCTGTGTTAATGTTGCACCTAAGTAACCCACGCACTGAGCCGAAAGGTTCTCAGCCTAACTAAACCAAAGGCATAAACCGAAATCCCTCTGCCATTTTATTACACGAGTTCAAAACCTGGACAAGACTGTTGACATTTCATATAGCACTGATGTCCTTAGGAAAGGTATGAATACAACTGTTTTCCCACCTGCTATAGGTAAACAACAGTAGAAGCTGAGATCTTCAATTTTGGGAGGGTAACCATTCTTGGAGAAGGAAAACTCCCTTTCAAAATGATCTTGTGTCACATCCAGCTTGTGTTGAGGTGTTGGTGAATACAAATACAAATAAAATGGATTCAATTCGTCACGTTTCTGTGCTCATTAGAATGGTATTTCTCTACCTTTTAAGTCGGATTTTAATAGGCATAAACCGAAATCCCTCAGCCATTTTATCACACGAGTTCAAAACCTGGACAAGACTGTTGACATTTCATATAGCACTGATGTCCTTAGGAAAGGTATGAATACAACTGTTTTCCCACCTGCTATAGGTAAACAACAGTAGAAGCTGAGATCTTCAATTTTGGGAGGGTAACCATTCTAGGAGAAGGAAAACTCCGTTTAAAATGATCTTGTGTCACATCCAGCTTGTGTTGAGGTGTTGGCGAATACAAATACAAATAAAATGGATTCAATTCGTCACGTTTCTGTGCTCATTAGAATGGTATTTCTCTACCTTTTAAGTCGGATTTTAACAAAATGTTAATCTTTCCCTATTTTTTCTCTATTTTAATTTTGTAATCATTCATTACCTTTTCTTTTATATAATTTTTATATTATTGCTCTTTTCCAGATAATTTTCAATTTTCATCTGAGTATATTATTGGTCTCATTTCGTGGTAAAGAAATGGTTCTTCTTTCTTTTTCTCACAGTTTATAAAAGAGTGGTTCTTGTGTGTATTTATTCCCTATCTAGAGGAATAGAATTTTCTGCCTTTACTTTTTATAATAGAAAGACTCTTCGATTTCACCATGTTTTTAATAAAATGTTTTTTCTCTGCCTTCTTTCCGTTTGTATAGAATGGCTCTACTTATTTTCCCCTGGTCTTCTCTGCCTTCCTTTGGTTTTTTATAAAATGGCTCTTCTCTGAATCCTATCTGCTTCAATTGAATTTAAACTGGAACTGTTTTCCGTCTTCTTATCTTATTTAATAGAATATGCAATCTTTGAGTTCTTTTCGTTTTAAGGCAATAGATTGTCTTTGACTTCTTGCCATTTTGATAGTGCAGCAATTTTCCACTCTCTGTCTCTTTTAATAGAAGAGATCTTCTCTGCCCGATTTAAATAAAATGGCACTTCACCTTTTGTTCGTTTTAAATATATTAGCTCTTCTCTACCTTTAGTCTTTTAAAATTAGAATTTCTATACTATACTAAAAAAGCTTACAGTCACTCGAACTTAGTTGAAAACTTTTACTTACAACTTGGGCAAAATTATTTCACAAGGAGTAATCGAGTAATAACATAATTTCTTTTACAACTTACGAGTACCTCTCTATATATTTCAAGAGTTTCAAGATCTAAGAACCAGTTGAGTGTCAGGATCGGCGAATGTAAGCTGTTCTAATTTCAGTGACAAAGACAGAGGACCCAGACAACAAATATGTAGAACCCCGTCATATTAAAAGCCACCCCATACAAAGAGACTTCAGAAAACGGATGACTGAAATATGGAAGGGGTCTGCTAAGTTTAATATAAGCCAAGGACTTTCGGACCATGCAAGGGAGTGAATAATTTGATTTTGAAATTCCAGAAATATATGGACAGGTAAGTCACAAAGAAAAGACTGGACGAGAAGGACTTCCCAAAGAAGCTAAAATACAAAATTCTGAAAGCCACAGCAAAATGGAGCCCAATAAGATTCTCACTACAATAAATTTAAAAGGAAACTTGCTTGGAATAATAATTATCGTCGTAGGATAAGTTCGAATCCTGGACGGAACTGTGTTTCATTTCGCGCTCATACTCTTGTGAAAGGCGTAAACTCATCTGTTCCCTCTCCAGCTTTGGGTAAATAGTAAGGTAAATTGGGTTTTTGTTGTGGGAGCCTTACCCAACTCACCATAATGGACTCTTCTCACCGTTATTAGTACTGAGAGATTTCTCTGCTAGACAGGCAGCTCAATATCGGTCTGACACCTCTCCCGGTGTCGGGTAGCACGTCGGCCGGCCGTGTTATCTGCGGCACGGATCTGGCCGAGTGTGTCTCGGTACCTGGAGATTTCCTTCGGCCTTAGGGGGCCTTCCCCCAGGCTTTTACCTCCTTCGGGAGGGTCGGTTTAATCGCCCGGTGCCTGAGGCGCCCCTAATTAGGGGAATACCGACGGGGCCGTAGGCATTTTTGGGAAATGTCGGGCGCGTGTGGGCTATTGCCCTGCGCCCGGACCCACCATAAAAAGGCCTTGTGCCACACCTGCCCGTTGGGTGGGGTGAGCAACAAATACCGCAACTCAATATCGGTTTTATCCGAACAGTACGAGACTTCTTACCTTTTCTATGTAACTCTATCTTTCTTGGGTAATATAATCTGTTATCTAATATCCGTGTTTGCGTTTTTATTAGTGACCCTTTCTGGGGCCACAACAGTTCTATAGCATTGCTTAGGCAACCAGTCAGAGGAAAACTCTGAATTCAAACCAGCTGTACTCCACTTAAAAATTGTCATACTTTTTCTTGTATTTTTCTACTAGTATGCTGCATTCACTTATTATGTGATTAATCATTTCATTTCTCTCATCACAGACCCTACATTTACTACTCTGTTGCGTGTTATCAATTTTCGTTTTAGAATTGTTGGTCCTTATAGCGTTGTCTTCTACTGCTAGTAGAAGAAATTCAGATTCTCTCTTGAGGTTTTCCTTTCTCAGCTATATCCGCGTCTTCTTGTGTGCAATTTTGTCAGTTTGTCACCTGAGGTAGAGATACAGTTAATTTTCTTCCCATCTCTGTTTTCTAGTTTTTACCGGTGACTTTTTCAGACCAGTTTTAACTGGTGGTCTTTCATAAGGAGTCTTTGTGACAGCACGTTTCCTCAGGTCTCTTCTCAGTATTCTGGCCGATCTCAACAATGCTGTAGTTTGGATAATCCCCACTTGTCCTCTTATTTTCAAGTCCTCCAGTCCCTGTACCAATCGTTTGGTGACTGTTCTGAGCGCACAATTACAATCGTTATCACCGTCACTTTCATGTTGCACGGTTTTATCAGTTCTCTAGCAAGGTCCAGGTACTTATCTCTCTGTTGGCTTTCTTTCATTTTTATCCCGAGGTGAGCCGGTACGGCAAAGTCCACAATTCAGCAGGTTCTTTTTTTTTTGTTGAATATCACCAGGTGTAGCACATTTTTCTGGGGATCACCTTCTCTGCCCAGTCATATCTTGTCTTATACTCCTTCTGTTCTTGTTTGCTGCATTCGCTTATTATCAGATTTATCATTTCGTCTCTATCTACATCTTCTATTCTGTTGTGTCTTGTCTATTTTTGCTTTGACATAGTCCTTATAGCTTTGCTTTGCGCTGCTACTAGAAGAGATTCAGTTTAAGGTTTCTCATTCTCAGCCATGTCCAAGTTATCTCGCGTAAGATTTCGCTTGTTCGTCGCTTGAAAAGTTCAAACGGTTGTTTTTCTTCCCATTTTTGGTTTCTGGTTATTTTTATCTGTTGATGTTTGTGTTGTGAGTATTGTTTCTGCTGACTGTTATCAGTCTTCCTCCGCACTTTTTTTTATGTAGTCTTCTTGGCGTTGTGTCGATGTATCGAGGCTATCTTGGATATTTGCAAGTCCTCCTCTTCCTTCTTTTCTTGGGACATACAGTTTGTTTACATCATCTCTGTGCTACAAGGCCTTATGCAACGTCATATTTGTTGGAGTTTTTCTCTGATCCTCTTTAAGAATGGTCCCAAGTATTTTACGAGGAGGGCATTCCAGGTATTTATCCCTTTGATGGAATTTCTGTTGTGCATTTTGGTTTCGAGTAGTTTTCTCGTTTTCTTTAGGTATTCTTTTCTTATTTTTTCTTTTATCTCCGCTTGTTTGATGATGTCCGCTTCCATTATTCGTAAGTGTCTGTAGATTTCTTTTTTTCCAAGAGTTCTGATTTTTTTCTTGATTCGGTTGTTATATTCCTTCTGCTCCCCTGTCGTTTTCCGCTTTTCATTATCAGCGTGGCAAATTTTTCTTTGGCAAATTCTATGTCTATATCTTAAATGTATATTCTCACTGCCTGTTTTAGGGGTTTCCAATTACTTCTCATATGTGGCTAACACTTTTATATCGTCCATGTACATTAGGTAGTTGATTTTTTTCTCGCGATTTATGAAGTTTGTATCCGCCTGTGAATTTCGTAAGTAGGTGAATGAGTGGCATCATCACTATCACAAATAGTAATGGTAATAGCGCATTCTCACCCACGGAAAATTCTTCGCTGAATTTTCACCTTTGTTAAGCTTTTTCTTCCTGCTGTCAGTTCAACACTCCAGTTTTGCATTATAATCATTATTATTATTTGTGAATTTACTGCAAGTAGAGTCGTATAGTAATGAACCATGCGAGCGGTTTAGTCGTTTCATGACAGGATTGCAATGCTCAAACCCTAACTATTACATTTTTTGATTCGTATCATATATTGCGTAATGTGTATGACCTATTATAAACCTTACCTATTATCATTTACTTCTGACCTGGTATTTGGGGCCATTTATCTGGTATCTAATTCCTTTTATACCTCAGCCTTTCACTTTTACCGATATACTTTTTTATTTATCAATTCCCAGTAGATGACAGGACAATTAAAAGAAGAAAAAAGTCACAGAAATGGAATAAACTACATTTTTGCTAAGTTGTGGCCAGTTCAATGGAACACTTAGTGAAACTCTAACAATCGTCTGCCAGCCGAAGTCTCTAACTACTATAACATGCGAGGCGCCATTATTATTATCATTATCATTATTATTAGTTTTTCTTTTCACGTTAGATTTAGCTGATAGTTTTTCATTAGAATTTGAGTGACAGCAAGTCTCCTCATGTCTCCAGGACTCTTCTATATTCATGCTTTGACTTAGTCCTTATGTCGTTGTTTGTTTGTGCTGCTATCAGAAGACATTCAGTTTCACTCTTAAGGTTTCCTTTTCTTAGCCATATTAAAGTTATCTCGCGTAAGATTTCGCTTGTTAGTTGCTTGAAATGTCCGTACAGTTGTTTTTATTCCCATTTTTACTTTCTGGCTATTTTTGTTCTGTTGATGCTCGTGCAGTCAGAATTGTTTCGGGTCACTGTAATCAGTCTTTCTCCGTGTTTTTTTTTTCACGCCAGATTTAGCTGATGGTTATTCACAGGAGTTTGAGCGACAACAAGTCTCCTCAAGTCTCCAGGACACTTCTCAGTATTCTCGACGATCTCTTAAAATGTTGTTTGAATGGTCTTGACTCGTCCACCAATTCCCCAACTTTTCCAGCCCAATTACCAAGCGATTAGGAATCGTTCCCTTTGCAACAATTACATTTGTTATCACTGTCACCTTCATATTCAATAGCTTTTTAGTTCCCTGGCAAGGTCCAAGTACTTGCCTCTCTTTTTGTTACTTTTGGTATTCATTCTGTGGTCTGTTGAACTGGCAAAATCCATTAGACTGCAAGTTTTTTTCTTAATTTTTCTTAGTTATCACTGATGTTCAGGATTCTTGTTTGTATCCTAGCTGATTTTAGCAGAGCTTTGATTTGGGTTGTCTTGCTTCTTCATTTGATGTCTTGGACTCTTGTAAGTAACCAAGCTGATTTTAGCAGAGCTTTGGTCTGGGGGTCTTTTTTCTTCTTCCGATCTAGAGTTTTTACAACTTCCAGGTCTTTTGAGACCATTTTCATCATCATCATGTCGTGCTGGTAGCACGGATATCCCTGACCCTCTCTCGCCACTTTTCCCTATCGTTCATCGCCTCTGGCAGGTCTTCTGGACTACATCCCGTATCCTCATATAGTTGCTGAATGCATGTTCGTGCTGGTCGTCCTGCTTTTGCTCGGCCATATGTGGGGGTCTATAAGAGTACATCACTTATGAGTTCGTCCCTGCTTCTCCAGCTGTGTCCTGCATGTTTGGTTCGTCTAACTTGGATAGTTTTCGTGATAGGAGGCAGGTGGCCGTACAGTTGGTGTCTTGTGGGGTGTTGCCGCCAGGACTTGTTCAAGATTGCTCGCAGCATTCTTGTGTAATTGTCGTCTAGCTTCTTCTCCAGCTGTTTTGTTAGAGTCCATATAGTGCATCCATATAGCAGTATCAATGCGACCGCTGCCTGAAAGAAACTGTGTTTCATTTTATCGGTTAGGTTTGATTTCCATATAATCGATAGCCTATTGATAGCTGTCCATGGTGTTACCGTTAGTTTCATGTTCAATAGCTTTTTCTAGCCTTTTGCCAGATCCAAACATTTTTTTGTCATGGTTTTCAACCATTGTTTCTCCATGGTCAGCTGGAATTGCAAAATACTTAAAATTGACACAAGCCCAGTCAACAGAGACTGTAGAATACACCGAAAGCATCTCTCCAGTGAGGTAGAACCTCATTCAACGAGTGTCCTGTTAATGACCCTAAGCAATGTGATGGTAGGGATATACTAATACTGGAGTTTTGGGGGGATGCCGAGTACCCCTTCATTATCATTGCTCCCCGATCCATTCTAACCCGGGGAGGAATCACCTGATAGGGTCCTATCTATGGGTCAAATAGAACTGTTTGACATTTAAACCGAGTGCCATGATTTATGATAAATTAAATATTTTGAAAAAGAACAAATGACTGATGTTTAATTGAATTGTTAGTGATAAATAATAATACTTGGTACCATTAAACGGTAGGCAAACAAATGAGTAATGTTAAACATAATTATCAGAGTTAAATATCAATATTTATAATAACTTCACTGATTGGAAACAAATGATTAATATTAAATAGAATTATTAGTGCTAGATAGCGATAATTGAAACCATTTGACTGTGTAGAAACAATAATGATCCTAGTGTGCAAACAAATTTGTTTTAACTTATCTAAAAATGATATGACCTACCGACTGTGTGCAAACAAATGATTGATGCTAAATTGTGACTGTTGTATAGCAAGTCTTGAAACCATTTAACTGTGTGCAAAAAAGATCAGCTCAGGTTCATTTTAAAATCTTATCAACAAAATGCCTTTACATCTCATACATGTCCAATATATATGTATAAACAGAATTAGGAATTAAATAACTAAAAAGGGTTGATATACCATAAAACCCAATCAATCAATCAACAAGTTAACATGTTCTTTTCTTCTAATTCTACAAAACTAGGTCTGGTCGTATGGTCAGCATTATCATTATTATCATTATTATTATTTTATTCCTTGAGAGTTTTTCACATCAGTTTTAGCTGATTGTTTTCAATGGAGTTTGAGTGACAGCAAGTCTATTCAAGTTTCCGGGACTCTTCTCAGTATTCTGACCGTTCTCAATAATGCTGTAGTTTCGATGGTCTCCACTCGTCCCCCTACCTCCAAGTCCCCCCAGTCCCTTTCCTAATCCTTTGGTGACTGTACCAAAAGCACTAATCACTATTATTATAATTGTCACCATGTTCTAATTTTTTTTTTCAATTCTCTAGCAAGGTTGAGGTACTTATCCTTCTTTTCACTTTCTTTCAGTTTTATTCTATGGTCAGCCGGGACAGCAAAGTCCACAATTTTGCAAGTTTTCTTCTTCTTATTATTATTATAAGGTCTGGGCTTGTGGCCGAGATTAGGGGATCTGTTTGTATGTCAAAGTCCCATTTTTTCTTCAGGTCAAATTTCGTGCACATCTCCCAGTAGATCACCTTGGCCACTCAGTCGTGTTTAGTCTTATTATTCCTTGAGATTTTTTTTTACTCCAGCGTTAGTTGATAGCCTTTCACTAGAGCCTAAGAGACAACAAGTCTCCTGAAGTCTCCAAGACTCTTCTCAGTATTCTGGCCTATCTCAGCGATGCTGTTGTTTGGATTGCCTCCACTCGCCCTCTTATTCCTCTTGTCCTTGTATCAATCCTTTGGTGACTATACCAAGAGCGCCAGTTACAATTAGTATAACCGTCACTTTCATGTTACACAGTATTTTCAATTCCCTAGCAAGATCCTGGTACGTATTCTTCTTTTCGCTTTCTTTTAACTTTTCACTGTGGTCAGCCAGGACAGTAAAGTTCACACTTTTGCAAGTTCTCTTTTTGTTGCTAATTATTCGAAGGTCTGGTCGTCTAGCCGAGATTAGGTGATCCGTTTGTATGTCAAAATCCCATAAGAGTTTGTGTGCCATTCCCTAGGACAGTTTCTGAGTTGTGCATATACCATTTGTTCGTGTGGTCAAATTTAAATTTCTCGTACAATTCCCAGTTGATAACTTTGCCCACCCAATCGTGTCTAGTCTTATACTCTTTCTGTGCAAATTTGCTGCATTCGCTTATTACGTGATTGATGGTTTCGTCTCAATTACCACATAACTTATATCTGCCTTTTGTAACGTCTTGTCTATTCTTGCTTTTGGTTGGTCCTTATGGCGTTGTTTTGTATTGCTATTAGAAGAGATTCAGTTTATCTCTTAAAATTTCCCTTTATTAGCCACGCCCACGTTTTCTCGTGTGAAATGTCACTTGTTAGTCGCTTAAAACGTCTGAAGGGTTGTTTTTCTTCCCATTTTTTTGTTTTCTGGTTATTTCCAGTTTGCTGCACCTCGTGTCGTCGGCATTGTTTTTGGTGGCTGTGATCAGCCTTCCTCCGCGCTTTTCTATGTCTTCTTCGAGTCGTTGTCTCGATGTGTCAGCGCTGTCTTCAATGCTGGTAAGTCCTCTTCCTCCCTCTTTTCTTGACACATATCGTCTGTCAACGTCATATCTGGAAGGCAACGCCTTATGCATAGTCATTATTATTTTACTCCTAATGAGTTTTCCCCATCACCTAACGCTGATGGTCTTTCACTGAAGTTTGATTGACAGCAAGTCTCCCCAAGTCTCCAGGACTCTTCTCAGTATTCCAGCTGATCTCGATAATGCTGTAGTTTGGATGGTCCCCACTAGTCCTCTTATTTCCAAATCATCTATTCCCTTAAATAATCCTTCGGTGAATGTACCAAGACCACCAATTATAATTGGCAATCTTTATCAGCACAGACACATATCTATCTATCAATAGATAGATAGATAGATGGATAGATAGATGTATATACATGTGTATATGTATGTATGAATGTATTTATGCATAATTATATATATGGATACACTCACATTCATATATATCGGTATCTAAGCATATATAAGTGATGCATATATATAAGTGGTGAAAATTATATTCTAGTATCCAAGTGTCTTCAACTGGCCTTTTGATATACGTTGTACGGACACCTGATAAATGAGATTTTCATTTAGGAGATATGCGTGGTGCCTTCAATAAGTTTCCAGATTTTTTTGTACAGGCATTTAATTTAGAATTGTCGTAGATTCTTGAAAATTCAGTATGTTATTGCTATACATCGTAAGAGATGACTGATCAATTTGTATGATTTCAGGTTCAAATAAACAGATACAGCAGGAATTGGAATACACTCTACTAAAGCCGGATTGTCACAGCTGGTGAATTTCAAAAATGCAATCTGGACACTTTAGAAGAACGATATGCAATAAAATTCTGTTTTAAACTTGGAAAAAATGTTACAGAAATGTATGGAATGCTTCAGACTACTTAAGGATCATCTTGCATGAATCGAGCATCAGTTTTTGAGTGGAATAGGAGATTCAAGGAAGGCACGGAGTCTGTGAGGGATGATGAGAGTTGTGGGAGGAGTAAGGAAGTCAATACACCAGAGTTGATTGGCCAAAGGGTTAGGGTTAGGGTTACTATGTTGAGGTTTTAAGGGAGTTCAGGAAGATATTCCTTGTGAAGAGGCCAGCACTCTTCAAATGGGGTCAGTGGCATTTCCACTAGGACAATGCACCAGTCACCAACTCCATCCTTGTCACAGACTATTTGACCAAAATGGGCATCAAGACAGTTTCTCAGCCTCCCTATAGTCCAGACCTTGCTCCCTGTGACTTTTGGTTATTCCCTAAGCTCAGAGGCTGTCGTTATGAGACAATTGAGGAGAGGAAAGAGGCTGTGAGGAAGGTCATTGATACGCTCACACAAGAGGACTTTCATGGGGCCTTCCAGAAGTTATTGGAGCGGTAGTACAAGTGCATTGCAGCCGGAGGAGATTACTTCGAAGGAGACTAGAGTTTCATCTGTGTACTATGAATAAAAGTGCCCATACGAAAAAAGTCTGGAAACTTATTTATTGATTGAGCATACATATCCGAGATTACATAGCGTAGATAAAGAGTCACTAAGCACAGTTGACTCAGTACCTACCTTATCCTCACACACACACACACACACACACACATATATATATATATATATATATATATATATATATATATATATCGTCATAGTCTCTTCCCCAGCATCAATGTCTATCAGCTTCGATATCTATCTATCTATCTATCAAATTCTATATAGCCTTTGTATCTCTCTCCCCCGATCTATCTATTTATTTATATATCTATATATATATATATGTGGATGCACAGATACCGAGGCCAATAGATATTGATGCTGAGAGAGAGAATACCACTATTTTATTTAGATGCTCACTCTTTTAAGTTATATTCTATTCAATATCCTAGCAAGGGATTTTCTCTCTCGTAACCCAATCCAGTCAAGTACAACAAAATTTATTCAAGCAATGCCAATCACTTTGACTGGCCCCCGGCTTCAAACACATAGTTATGGATATGGCCTTGCATTGCTATATGCTCAGCAAGCGGCTACCAATTTGATTAGCATTTTTTGTTTATTTCTTTTTTTCTTTTTTCTTTTTTTACTTTAGTCTTTGCTCGGCTGAAGCAAGTAGCCTCAGTCAATAATCTTCAGTTCAGCTATTACCGTTATTGCTTCGCTCTTACGTTATTATATGTCTTACTATTAGTTCAATAGCCCTGACGATATTACTCTGCTTCAGATCGATGCTGTCGATAATATAATTTAGATGTTGTGTTCGAGTCTAGCCTGGTCTCGCTAAATCTTTCTTGACTCAAGCGAACTTCGTGCGTGTAATGATATAATCTGCTGCCACAGCAAATGGAACCGTAGACCAATGAATTAACATTTACGTACGGTTTGAAGGGAAAC
>OY757916.1:29360933-29388433 GCA_963585895.1 Sepioteuthis lessoniana | reverse complement strand
AATTAATGATTGCTTGGTTCCAGGAGACCTTTCCCCCGAGGAGCACTTTTCTCCTCGGCTAAAAGGAACAAGTGCTTGGTTTATTGCCCGGGGCCTGAGGCAACCTTGAAGGGGAATATCGACGGAATCCAAGCATTTAAAAAAATGTCCAGTTGAGGGTTCACTTCTTTCGAGATACCTACACTAAACCGACTTGGAGTCATATTTTTGCCTTGTGGAAAACCAAATACTCACACACACACATACACACACACGCACACACACACATATACACATGTATACATATATTGTTTTATTTTTTGTTTATCATGTATTTTTTGATTGCTCATAATGAGATAAAACGGTTATTACATTGGGTTATATAACATGATATACGATATTCTCAGCCATGACATTGTTTTAAATCTCTTGCAGTATTAGCTTCGGCAGTACATGAACTAAAACTGGAACAATAATGAGAACATAAGCATGGCCCCTGCTCAAGGATGACATGCACATTTTTGAAACGTTTTATATTTTTCAAAAATAAATACCCCGAAGGAAAAAATCACCGAGATTCCTACAAAAAGAAATCACCACCAACACCTTATCCACTGCCAAGAAAATATCTACAGAATTCAAGTCTCTTTCTGTAACATTTACTATAAAGCAAAGATTACATTAATCTCCGATTCGCAAACCAGTTCCAAAAATTGTTAACCCAGGAAAAACCGATATCACAAATCCAAAATTTAATACCAAAGTGAACAATGAAAAATCAAAACACTTTCAAATTTGCCCAGCCAAAATGGAATCTTCCCACAACTACAAAATAAATCATAGCCAATCAACCATGGAACAAAAATAACTTAAAATAACGAACACCATCTCAATCTATAGACTTTTCAATATCAAGAATTATTAAAAAAGAATTATTTAAAAATCATTAAACATGAATTATTAAATAAGAATTATTGAACAAGAATCATTAAATAAGAATTATCAAAAAAGAATTATTAAGAAATAATTATTGAAGAAAAATTATTAAACAAGAATTATTTAAAAAATCATTAAACAAGAATTATTGATGAAGAATTATTAAACAATAATTATTAAACAAGAATTATTAAACAAGAATTATTAACAGGAATTATCAAATAAAAATTATCAAGCAAAAATCATTAAACAATAATTATTTTATTAGAATTATCAAATATCAATTTTTATTTATTATCGAAGAAGAATTATTAACCTCGTGGTGTAATGGTTAAAACGATGGACTGCGGAATCGTAGTACGCGAGTTCGTACGCCAGTCACGCTATTACGTTCACTTTCGGGCAAATACCCTTTGGAAAGGTATGAACCCCCTTATCCTCCCAGCTATGGGTTAAATCGTACAACTACTGTTCTTCTAGGAGAATGACTTTGGCATTAATTAACCTACAAAGGTTGATATGCCATTAAACAAAGAAACCTTACTAACCTAAATAAATTCTTTAGTGTAGAAAGTATTGATATGGATACTGACTACAGAATTATCTCCAAACTTTGGTCGCGGCCTCAAAGAATTCGTCTAAACAGGAGAATTTACCTACCTATTTCACTTACAACCTACACACAGACATATATATATATTTCATCATACAACGTGTGAAAGCATGTGCGATACCCTAACCTCATCAGCGGCCAACCAGGAGTGATAACACGGTTTCGGTAGCTCAAGGCGGTACTGCCACTCCTGGCGCTACCAAGCAGCTTTTGCCACCGGACACACACACACACACACACGCATATATATATATATATATATATATATATATATTCCCCTTATATATATATATATATATATATGTGTGTGTGTGTGTGTGTGTGTATTTCAGTAATCTTCAGTCAGCGTCCGAAGACAGTGGGTGTGGATTATTTGTGTATAGAATATATGAGGAATATCATATAAATCTATGTTGTTTGAATATATGACCCAATCACGAAAAATAATAAGAAATCAATTACACACCAAACTAGGACTATTTACTTAAGAAGAACTCGACTCGATACTGAGAAAAATTAAAGATAGAAAAGCAGCAGGGCTCGATGAAATACCCGCAGAAGTATGGAAGACCAGACAATTCGACGACATTCTGCTCCGACACTGTAATGCCGTATATAATCAAAACCCTATTGACAGGTGGATGAAGGGATACATCTTCCACTCCCCTAAAATGGGTGACCTCGGATTAGCCAAGAACTACCGTGGTAGAACCCAAAATTGAGAACCTACTTAGAGAGAACCAAAATGGCTTCCAAAGGAATAGATCCACGATGTCACAAATTTTGACTATCCGTCGAATTCTTGAAGGTGTACGTGCAAAAATCCCTAGAGGCAACAATATTATTTGTCAACTTTACCAAGGCCTTTGACTCTATTCACAGAGGAAAGAAGGAGCAAATCCTACTCGCCTACGGGTACCAAAAGAAACCGTCGCAGCCATAAGGATGCTGTATAGAAACATGAAAGTAAAAGTCCGTTTTCCCGATGGAGACACAGGCTACTTTGACATTGTAGCAAGTGTACTGCAAGGAAACACATTAGCCCCATACCTCTTTATCATCTGTCTAGACAACGTGCTTAGAACATCTAATGATAAAATCAAAGAAAACGGTTTCAAGTTAACAAAGGAAAGAAGCAGAAGGTACCCCGCAAAAACAATTACCGACGCCGACAACGCCGATGACATAGCGCTTCTGGTAAATGCACCCGCCCAAGCCGAAACCCTGCTACATAGTCTGGAACGAGCCGCATGCATTGGCCTCCATGTCAATGCACACAAGACAGAATATATGTGCTTTAATAGAACAGATGATATCTCACACTAAACGGTAGCTCCCTGAAACTAGTAGACAAGTTCACCTACGTAGGAAGCAGTGTCTCATCAACAGAGACAGACATCAACACGCGACTAGCAAAGGCATGGACAACTAATAATAGGCTATCGATCATATGGAAGTCAGACCTGACCGATAAAATAAAACGCAGTTTCTTCCAAGCAGAGATCGCGTCGATACTGCTATATAGATGCACTACATGGACGCTAACAAAACGTATGAGGAAAAAACTTGACGGCAACTTCACAAGAATGCTGCGAGCAATATTCAACAAGTCCCGGGGGCAGCAACCCACAAAACAGCAGCTGTACGGCCACCTACCCCCATCACGAAAACTATCCAAGTTAGACGAACCAGACATGCGGTACACTGCTGGAGAAGTAGGGACGAGCTTATAATTTATGTACTCCTGCGGACCCCTTGATATGGACGAGCAAAGGCAGGACGACCAGCTCGAACCTACATACAACAGCTCTGTGCCGATACGAGATGTAGTCCTGAAGACCTGCCGGAAGCAATGGACGATAGGAAGGGGTGGTGAGAGAGGGCCAGGGAGATTTGTGCTGAAGGCGCGACATGATGATGATGATGATGATATAAATCTATGTGAGTGTTCGATGTATGGCTATTGTTAAGTCTAAAGTCATCTGACCAGACAGAGTGTATAATTATATTCCCCGGCGAAATAAATTTTTAATGACAATTTAACCAGGTTTGAGTTTCCTTTTAATTGCACTATATATATATATATATATATATATATATAAGATTTAGATTTAAATAACCTACAAAGAGTTGATATGGCAGTAAACAAAGTAAGTAAAGTTGGCGACCGTAGTCGAGGGCGACCAGAAGGCTCCCTTTTTAATAGTAACTACACCGAGGTGAAGAGAAGGGCGCAACTCCTTTCCCTGGATTGCTCCACTTTACCCTTGATACGTACCTTATATTGTTGAGTGTTAAGCAAGGAGTTATCAAGTACCATTTTTAAAGACTTTGGTATGACTCGATGTGGCATTGAACCCAGGTTTCCCGGGCCATTGGCGAATACTCTACCCACTAGGCTAATGAGCCTGTAAATAAAGTAACCAAACTAAACCAAATCTCTTTCAAGTTTCAAATAAGCTCCGGTTACCATCTCCTTGTTCTGAGCATTTCTTGTAATGGTCCATTCACGCCAAGTGTCCTCCCATTTGCTTCGGTTCGCTTACTTTCTTTTTGTTGTTGGTTTGTTCTTTAAGGTTTCTTGAAAATAAAAAAAGAAATAAAAGATTTAAAAAAAATGACTGAAGGTCTGTGAAAGTTAATCATTCCAAGAAGAGGTCAGCACAAAATAGGCCATGTTTATTTGAAAATCGCAGACATGAAACAGATTATCATAGGCTACACCGGTGAATAAGATATATAATTTTAAAACACAGTAAAGGGGAAGTCCCCGTGGCATTGCGGCCAACGTGCTGGACTACAACAACGTAATAACCAATTCTGAACTCTAGTACGATATTACGTTCACTTTCAGACAAATACCCCTGGGAAAGGCATGAACACCTTTATCCCTCCAGCAATTAGTTCAATGATATGACTACTGTTCTTCTACAACGATGGCTTTGGTATGTAATAACCCACCAAGGTTGATATGCTATTAAACAAAGAAACCAAAATACATACTTATTCGCATTTTCTTATATATATATATATATATATATATATATATATATATATACAATTATTTCCATCATTTATATATATATATATAATTAAAAGTAAAGGTGGCGACCGTACTCGAGGGTTACCTGAAGGTTCTCTTTTCAATAGCTCTAACACCGATACATAGGAGAGAGAGTAACTCCTTTTCCTAGATTGCTCCACTTTACCCTTGATAGTACCTTATAATGTTGAGAGTTAAGCAAAGAGGCATCAAGTACCATTTTTTGAATCTTTGATATGACTCGACCTGGAATTGAACCGCGGTAACCGGGCAATTGGTGATTGTTTTGTATATACTTAATAACATTGTGGTATAGTTACCTATGCACATTGTCTAATATATATATATTTACCTCAGCTATGGGTTAAATAGTACCACAAATTTTCTATAAGAATGGCTTTGGCATTAGATAACCAACGAAAGTTGACATGCTAGTAAACAAAGAAACCAAATCAAACTAAACCAGATGCAGTATATATATATATATATATATATATATATATATATATATATATATGTATATATATATATATATATATAACTTATTTTTAGACAGCAGATACTATTGTGGGTAGGTTTTCTTGAAAATAACTGTATTCAGCTTTATACTCGTCTTTTCTTGGTGGAGAAAGAAAGATTTTGCAATCGTATCCTTTATGCTCCCAACTATGGGTTAAATAGTGTTAGTATTGTTCAACAAAAAATATGGCTTTGACTTTAAATAACCCACGAAGATTGATATGCCATTAAATATAGAAAACAAATCAAACCAGTGGTGTAGGGCAAAAGCGTCGCTATAGAAACAGTTGAAGATAATTTGGGAAAAGAAAATTTGTACATGGAACATTTTAGTCTATTTAAAATTATCTGGGTTTTTCCTTCGAAAAAAAAAACTTACGTTAAAATTATAAATTATGTCAAAGTTTACATAACGCTGACATTTACTACCGAATATTTAAGAAATGGGGTGGAAAGTAAGAAGATATCAAAAAAAAGAAAAAAAAAGGGTGGGGGGAAGAAAAGAAACCAAATTTCATGAGTCGCCAGACCCAATGAAGCCTTAAAAAAAAAAAAAGAAACGAAAAGAACATTTTAAAGGCAACTAAAAAGTTTTTAAAAAAATAAAAATAAATGAAAATAGTTTACAATCAATAATCAATTCAAAATAACAACACAAATATTTTGCAAAACGAAATGTAAAAACATGAATCCCTTACACATACACAGAGAAATAAACAATAAAATAAAATGTTGATTTTTCTGGTTTGCGATGACGCAAATAGGTGGGCCTCTTCTGTTTGGAGAAAATGACAGCTTAATCCTATTAAAAGGACGCTATCTACTCTGGTGGCAGCGAAGGGGTGAAAATAATAAATAAATAAAAAAAAGTTTAAAAAAAAGGAAAAAAAAAAAGAAAGAAAATTTAAGAATAAAAGCAAAGAGAAAAAGCAAAGCCGGGAAGCCACATTAACGGAGAACGATGTTGAATGGCTGCCGAGGTGTGACGTCATAGCAAGCTCGATGACCGACCGTAACCCTATGCAACAGATGGATCCCCGATAAATTTGACATAAAGGGGGACGTTGAGTGCAGTGGTAATTAATTAACACTAATTACAGATCGATAACAGGAACTAATTAAGGAAGACATGGAAGAACAGCTTGATTTTTATAACTTGTGATTGGCAATTCAACTTGTACATCAATCCTTTCCCCGCTTTTTCTACCCTCAGTACCGTTGCTTTTCTTCCTTTCAGTTTTCATACCGCCAGTGGGTGTTACGCTCTTTCCATACATTGAAAATCATTTGCATCTCTTCTTTTTATTTTTGAAAAGATTTTTTAAAATCTTTTATTTTTATTTAATTTGCCGTAGTTAACTTCTTACACGATGAGGTTGAAATCTCGTACGATTTCTTACGATAACATTTAAAATTCAAAATAATCAGGGCCACTTGACGAGTTAGGTGATTCCTTTCTCGCCAAGACGAAAATCTGATCTACTTCTCTCTTTTCTTAGAACTTTCTCTGTCTCTGTCTCTCTGTCTCTATGTCTCTGTCTCTGTCTCTCTCTGTCTCTCTCTCTCATTTGTTTTCTCACTCTTTCTCTCACTCTCAGTAACTTAAAAAAAATTATTCACATCTTTTCTCACTCTTACACTCTCTTTTCTTTCAAAAGTTCTTATCGTCATTTTCTCAGGCACCCCTAATACTCTCATTCTCTTTCTCTCTCTCTCTCTCTCTCTCTCTCAATCTCATTCACTCTCCCTTTCTCATTCACTTTTTTTAAATTCATTCCTTTTTTACTTCATTTCTTTCTTTTTCTCTGCGATTCTTATTTTCCCAGTTGCCTTTACAACTTTCTCTCTCTCTCTCTCTAACTCTCTCTCTCTCTCTCTCTCTCTCTCTCTCTCTCTCTCTCTCTCTTTATTACCGTCTTTTTCTTTTCTTCATCTTTTCTTACTCACTTTCACCTTCTCCTTCTTTCGACAATTCTCGTCATTCTCCCAGTTACCCTCACAACTCTTACTCTGCCTCTCTTACACACACACACACACACACACACACACGCTCTCTCTCTCTTCCTCTCTCTCTCTCTCTCTCTCTCTCTCTCTCCACCTCTCACTTTTTTCTTATTTTCTTTATCTATTTATCCTAACACTCTCTTCTCCACAATTCTTATTGTCATCCTCTGTCATCTTTACGACTACTACTGTTAATAGTAGTACTACTAGTACTCTCTCTCTCTTCCTCTCTCTCTCTCTCTCTCTCTCTCTGACTTTTTCTTATTTTCTCTCTCACTTTTACCCTTTCCTTCTCTCTACGATTCTTTCAGTCACGAATTCAAAAATCTAAACCCTCTTTCTCTTTCTTTATTGCCTTATGCCTCAGTCTCTCTATTCCTTCATCCTTTTCAACGGGGCTTAAAATACGTCGACTGCATCTCCTGCAGAGAAGTAAGGCATCCCCATTCAAAAAACGAGTCCTGTGTATAACAATTAACTGCATTCAGTGGTGATACTCCAGTTCTAAAGTTACTTCTTCGTTGCCATTACTCCCAGGACAACTTTAACCCAGAGTGGCAGTAATTGTTAGGATCCTATCTATGGGTCAAATAATCTTGTCAAAAATTCGATTCATTTTAGGAGTACTTGAGACCATATCACAATGTGCAGATTATTTGAATTAAGAGTCAGTACTCGAAGTTATAATGATTACAAGTTAGAATGGTTTATTGTTATTTACTTAAAACAATGTAGTAAAGTGAAGTTGGCGACCGTAGTCCAGGGCGACCAGAAGGCTCCCTTTTCAATAGATTAGATGTAAAGGAGGGCGCCATTTCTTTCCCTATATTGCTCCACCTTACCCTTGATAGGATGTCTATAAGAACGGCCGAAGTCCAGCCTTTATTATTTTTTCTTGGCTTTGGTAGAGGCACAAGCGTAGTACGTCGCGATCACGGAGGCGGCTTAGCTCTTTCAGTCATACCGGGGTTACTGTCGGAGCCGATATGATGCAGAAATAACCCGAAATCGGCAATGAAGACAGCGCATCACTGAAGCCCTCCCTGATGCATCTAAGATGTATGATTGAAATGCGTACCTTATAATGCTGAGTGATAAGCAAAGAGGTATCATGCACCATTTTTAAAGTCTTTGGTATGACCTGAACAGGGATTGAACCCCGGTCTCCTGGACCACTGGTAAACACTCTACCCACTAGACCAGATGGTGTGCAAATTATTGGTTTGGTTCATAAGGATTTTATCGCATATCAACCATTGTTGGTTATTTAATGCCAAAATCCGGTTTATACATATATATTAGATATATACAATCCGTAAACATGAGTCAACAAATATGATAGGTTTTTTTGGTTTCTTTGTTTAATGGCATATCAACTCTTTTTAGGTTATTTAATGCCAAAGCTATTCTCCTAGAAGAACAGTAGTGGTGCTATTTAACCCATAGCTGGGAGGATAAGGGGGCTCATACCTTTCCCAAGAGTATTTGCCCGAAGGTGAACGTAATAGCGCGACTGGAGTACCAACTCGCGTACTACGATTCCGCAGTCCATCGCTTTAACGATTACACCACGAGGACAACCCCTCAACAAATATGAATAATTCCAAGTATTGTAATATATCACTAACAATTCAATTAAGGATCAGTTATTGGTTTACACACAGTTAAATGATCAAACAGTTCTATTTCAAACAATTCAATTTTGCAGAAGTTATTAATTTGCACTTTGTTTAAATGTCAAATTGTTCTAGTTGACCTATAGATATGACTCTATCAGGTGCTACCACTCTGGGACAGAGTGAACCTGGGAGCGATAGCAATGAAGTGATACTCTGCATTCCCCAAAGCTCCAGCATTACTGAAGCCTCGCACTCATATTACAATATATCATTTACAAATCAATTAAACATCAGTAATTTGTTTACACATAGTTAAATGATCAAACAGTTCTATTTCAAACAATTCAATTTTGCAGAAGTTATTAATTTGCACTTTGTTTAAATGTCAAATTGTTCTAGTTGACCAATAGATATGACTCTATCAGGTGCTACCACTCTGGGACAGAGTGAACCTGGGAGCGATAGCAATGAAGTGATACTCTGCATTCCCCAAAGCTCCAGCATTACTGAAGCCTCGCACTCATATTACAATATATCATTTACAAATCAATTAAACATCAGTAATTTGTTTACACATAGTTAAATGATCAAACAGTTCTATTTCAAACAATTCAATTTTGCAGAAGTTATTAATTTGCACTTTGTTTAAATGTCAAATTGTTCTAGTTGACCAATAGATATGACTCTATCAGGTGCTACCACTCTGGGGGTGCTACCACTCTGGGACAGAGTGAACCTGGGAGCGATAGCAATGAAGTGATACTCTGCATTCCCCAAAGCTCCAGCATTACTGAAGCCTCGCACTCATATTACAATATATCATTTACAAATCAATTAAACATCAGTAATTTGTTTACACACAGTTAAATGATCAAACAGTTCTATTTCAAACAATTCAATTTTGCAGAAGTTATTAATTTGCACTTTGTTTAAATGTCAAATTGTTCTAGTTGACCAATAGATATGACTCTATCAGGTGCTACCACTCTGGGACAGAGTGAACCTGGGAGCGATAGCAATGAAGTGATACTCTGCATTCCCCAAAGCTCCAGCATTACTGAAGCCTCGCACTCATATTACAATATATCATTTACAAATCAATTAAACATCAGTAATTTGTTTACACATAGTTAAATGATCAAACAGTTCTATTTCAAACAATTCAATTTAGCATTAGTCATTTGTTTGCACAGAGTTTAAATGTCAAACAGTTCTATTTGACCCATAGATAGGACCCTATCAGGTGCTACCACTCCGAGTCAGAGTGGATTCGGGAGCAATAGCAATGAAGGAGTTCTTGGCATTTTACAAAGCTCCAAAAATATTGGAGTCTCATTGTCAGATTGTTTAGGGTCATTCAGAACACTCGTTAGGCGGGGGAATCTTATCCCCTCTGCAACCTCAACCAATAGGCATTATTGGTATTAAATTATTGGTATTGGATAGGAATATTTGAAACCATAATATAACTGAGTAAATGATTATTATTAAATTCGAATACTTTAAACCATGAGACAATGCAAACAAATGATTAGGACATTGGAATAGTTACTTGAAAAGCATATAATTGTTTGTCCCGTCGGCTTGGGCTGTAGAATACACCGATTGCACTTCTACAGACGGGTAAAACCCTCCTCCAACGAGTATCCTGATATGACACTAAACAATCTGATGGTGAGATTCCAGAGATGCTGGGGTTTTGGGGAATGCGGAGCTCCCAGATCCACTCAGGCCCGGAATGTTAGCACCTGATTGGGCCCTATCTATGGGTCAAATGGAACTAAGTTGCATACTTATGCTAAACTGAATTGTTTGAATAAGAACTGTTTGATTAAACTGAATAGCTTGAAAAAGAAATTTTTTTGACAATTAAACTGTACTTACATTTAGACTGCGTACTTATGCTAAACTGAATTGTTTGAAATGGAACTGCTTTTGACATTGAAACTGTACTTACGCTAAACTGTATTGTTTAAAATAGAACTGTTTTGACATTTAACTGTGTGTAAACAAATTCTATCCTTATACTAAACTGAATTGTTTGAATTAGAACAGGTTGAATAAACTGAATAGCTTGAAATAGAAATGTTTTTGACAATTAAACTGTGTAATCATACTAAACTGAATTGTTTGAAATAGAACAGATTATTTGTACAAAAATGGATTTGGCATTAGATAACTTACAAAGGTTGATGTGCTATAAACCCAAACAACTTGCCAACATTTTTAAAAAAAGTAAAGTAGGCGACTGTAGTCGAGGGCGACCAGAAGGCTCCCTTTTTACCAGCTACTACACCGATGAGTAGGGGACGGTGCCACTCCTTTCCCTGGATTGCTCTACTTTACCCTTGATACGTACCTTATAATACTGAGGGTTAAGCAAAGAGGTATCAAGCACCAATTTTTAAGTCTTTTGGTATGACTCGACCAGGGATTGAACCCTGGTGTCCTGGATCATTGGCGAACACTCTACCCACTAGGCCAATGAGCCGGTTCTGATTGTGTGTAAATTATTAGCATTTGATAGAATTTTTGGATGCCATGTAACTGTGTGCCAACAAATGATTATCATAATTAAATATTCACATGAAACCATAAAATTGGGCATAAATTATTGGCATTAGCGAAGAATACTTGACAAGGTGACTATGAGCAAACACATATGTTCCGTATCTTTATTTAACGGTATATTAACCTTCGTGGATTATCTAATGCCAAAGTCATTCTGGCAGAAGAACAGCAGTGATACTATTTAAAGTATAGTTTGAAGGGATAAGGGGGTTCATACCTTTCCCGATAATATTAATCCGAGAGTGAACAAAATAAAACGACTGTAGTTCGAACTCGCTTACTATAACGTCGCAGCCCAGCACATTAGCTACGACACTATCAAACAAATTATTATTATCATTATTATTATTATTATTATTATTAAACAGGAATAATTACTTGAAACCATATAGTTGTGAATAAATTATTAATATTAATAAGAGTTATTTGAAGTTATAATTGCTGACAAACGATTCAAATCTTAAGTTACTTGAAACCATATAATTGCTTTAAAAAGACTGACTGTGACTTTAAATAACCCATCAAGTGTTGACACGCCATTAAAACGACGAGCCAAATTTCTCTTTCTCTTTCTTTTTTATTCTTTGGTTTCAACTTTGTTTTCTTTTGTTTCGCCTCTTCTTGTTTTATTTAAGTTTTCACCTTCTTTCTTTCTTTCTTTTGCGTTTTCGCACTTTTTAATTATTTAACTTGTTTGTTTTTCACTCAGTTTTCCTCCGCTTATCTCGTTTTAAAGACAGTGACATGTGTGCAACAAGATAACATCCTGCTAAATAACTACCAAAGGCATACTTACAAGGGAGGCAATTGTATATATATATATATATAACACAATCATAATATGACATATATATATGTGTGTATGTGTGAGTGTGTATGCGTGTACATGTATGAGTGTACTTGCATGTAGTGTGAGAGTCAGAAAGGTACGTATGTCGGCACGAACGTATGTGTGCGTGTGTATGTGTGTGTACACATGTATACACGTCTCTATATGTTTATGCAAATATGGAAAATGCAAATGTGCTCGCACGCATGCATATATGTACGTGTGTGTGTACGGACGTGTTCATGTGTATGTGAGTGTATTCTTATATTCACGCTCACACACGTGTGTGTGTGTTGGTGTGTGTGTGTGTTGGTGTTGGTGTTTGTGTGTGTTGGTGTTGGTGTGTGTGTGTGTTTATTCATTTGTTTGAAATGCAAAATCTACGGTTCCTGTACAGTTTATCTCTAAATCTAGATCATAATATATTCTGAAAATTATTTTCTTTTTTTCAACGTGTATTCACATTCATGTGTTTGTCAATACATTTTTAGGTTTTGCTCAATGGTTAAAGTGAAAGTGGCTTGTGATTTGGATCATTAATCAGTATAAACTTTATGTGATTAAAAACTTTAATTGAAGCAACGGAAGTGTTTTCCAAAGTTGTGAAATCTGTTTATAATATATGTACAAACATTTCTCTAGAAAATACAAACCCATCAACTCGAATGCTTGTACACGTTAATCTAGATAAATAGATAGATTTATAAATATATATACACACATTTGCATATATATATATATATATATATATATATATATATATATATATATATATATATATATATTATCGGTCATATGGAAGTCAGACCTGACCGATGAAGTGAAACAGTTTTTACCAAGCAGCGGTTGTGCCGATAGTGCTGTATGGATGCACTACATGGACGCTAACGAAATGTATGGAGAAAAAGCTTGACGTTAACAACACAAGAATACTGCGAGAAATATTGAACAAATCCTAGAGGCAGCGCCCCACAAAGCACCAGCTGTACGGCCACTTACCACCCATCACGAAAACTATCCAAGTTAGACGAACCAGATATACGGAACACTGCTGGAGAAGTAGGAACGAACTCATAAGTGACATACACCTGTGGACTCCTTCACATGGACGAGCAAGGGTAGGACGACCAACTCGAACCTACGTACAACAGCTCTGTGCCGATACAGAATGTACCCTTGAAGACATACCGGAAGCGATGGACGATAGAGAAGGGTGGCGGCAAAGGGTCAGGGAGATCTGTACTGATGGCGCAACATGATGATGATGATGATGATGATATATATATATATATATATATATATATGATAAAAAAGTGAAAAAGTGGATAGATTAAACACTTACAACGGGTTTAATAGTAATATTTCGTTATTTATTTAAGGAAGAACTTCTACAGAGTAAAAATCTTTTGAGTTTCTTCTACATTTTAGCAATTAAGGAAATAGATGAAATAATGAAAGAAATGTAAAAAAAAGGTATATAGAGAGGGAAAGAGTCTTTAAGAGAGAGACGCTTGAATAAAAAAACGAAATATTACTATTAAAAGTGTTTGATTTTTCCGCATCAGATTCATCAAAAATCTACCATTTTTCCAGATAGATAAATAGATGATGGAAAAATTCTTTACGCATAAGACATATAATGATTTGAATTTAATGAAAAATAGGAGGCGTTGTGCTGTAATAGATATCGTTGCAGGAAATGGATGAGGCTGTTTGCATTTCACATTGCACTAATACCCTTGGGAAATGTATGAATTCAACTATTTCCCCTTCAGCTATTGAGGTACACGTGGAGTAATGGTTATCGTCGTAGGAATTGGACACGGCGACACGAGTTCAAATCCTGGACAAGACTGATTGCATTTCACATAGCACTAATACCCTTGGGAAAGGTATGAATCCAATTATTCTCCCTCCAGCTATGGGTAAATAGTAGGACAGACTAGGTTCTTCAGCCTTGGTGAGGCAACTAGTCTAGGAGAAGGAAAACTCTGAATTCAAACCTGTTGAACTCCGCTTAAAAATTGAACTTGTGTCATATCCTGCCCGAGCGGAGGGGTTGGTAAATAGGAGCTATGGGTAAAATAGTAAGGCATACTGGACTCTTTATGGCAACCGGTCTAGTAGAAGGAAAACTCTGAATTCCAACCTTTTAAACTTTCGGTTAAAAAATTGATCTTGTGTCACATCCTGCTTGTGTGGAGGTGTTGATATATATATATATATATATATATATATATATATGAGGATCATCAAAAACGTTTCCAGACTTTTTTCGTATGGGCACTTTTATTGATAGTACACACATGAAACTCTAGTCTCCTTCGAAGGAATCTCCTCCGGCTGCAATGCACTTGTTGTACTGTTCCAACAACTTCTGAAAGGCCCCATGAAAGTCCTCTCGTGTGAGCGTGTCAATGACCTTTATCACAGCCTCTTTCATCTCCTCTATTGTCTCATAACGACAGCCTCTGAGCTTAGGGAATAAGCAAAAGTCACAGAGAGCAAGGTTTCGACTATAGGGAGGCTGAGGAACTGTCTTGATGCCCATCTTGGTCAAATAGTCTGTGACAAGGATGGAGTTGAGAACTGGTTCATTATCCTGGTGGAAATGCCACTGACCCGATTTGAAGAGTGCTGGCCTCTTCCGACGGAATCTCTTCCCGGACTCCCTTAAAATCTCAACATAGTAACCCGAACCCGAACCCTAAGCCTTTGGCCAATCAACTCTGGTTTATTGACTTCCTTACTCCTCCCACACCTCTCATCATCCCTCACAGACTCCCTGGCTTCGTTGAATCTCTTATGCCACTCACAAACTGATGCTCGATTCACGCAAGATGGTCGAAAACAGTCTGACGCATTCCATACGTTTCTGTGACATTTTTTCCAAGTTTAAAACAGAATTTTATTGTATATCGTTCTTCTAAAGTGTCCTCACGTCAAGATTGCATTTTTGAAATTCACCAGCTGTGACAATCAGACTTTAGTAGGGTGTATTCCAATTGCTTCTGTAGCTGTTCATTTGAACCTGAAATCATAAATATTGTTCAATCATCTCATAAGATGTATAGCAATAACATAGTGAATTTTCAAGAGTCTACGCCAATTTTAAATGCCTGTACAAAAAGTTTGGAAACTTATTGAATGCACCACGTATATATATATATATATATATATATATATATACCCAGACGAATAGTACTTAACTGATACCACCACAGCAATAAAGGAAAACCATATATTCCCTAGATCTCTACAACTACATCCTTACCAAATACAGTTGTGTGTTATAACCAGGAAATCAGTTTTATTTTTGGGACTGTAGAATACACCGACTGCATCTCTGCAGAGGGATAAGGATCCCTCAAAAGTTTCCAGGATATGACACTAAACAATCTGATGGTGAGGTTTCAGTGATGCTTGAGCTTTGGGAATTCGGGGTGCCCCTTCAATGCCATTGCTGCCAAGTACACTCTGGCCCGGAATGGTAGCACCTGATAAGGTCCTATCTATGGGTTAAATAGAACTGTTTGACATTTAACTTGTGTATTTGACATCTAAACTGAGTGTAAACAAATGACTTATGTTAAGCTGAATTTCTTGAATAGAAATGTTTAATCATTTTACTGCCTGTAAATAAATGACGGATGTTTAATAAATTGTTAGTGAGACATAATACTTTAAAACATTCTAACGTGTGCAAACATATGTTTAATAGCGAATAGAATGATTTGTATTTGATAAAAATAAGTGAAATCATTTGTGTAAAAAAATGAGCATAGACTCGTTTAAAATGTTATCTCCAAAATATTCAGAAATCATATATTTGATATATATGCGTAAAATTATGCGGTATTAAATAACCTATACAAGTTGATATGCCATAAAACCAAACCAAAGTCAAACCAAGTTGTCAGTCAGGAACACTGTGTATTTTTAAGCCCCCACCCTCCGGACAAGTCAACATGACTCTGGTATGAATGCTGTTTGATAATATCCCATTTTTCTCACATAATGCATACTGAATGGTAAATGCAATTATTAATACGATGATTAAAAAGTTCGAGGTGCCCGTCGTGTAATAGTTTATCGTCGTAGGAAATGGACGCGGCAACACGAGTTCAAATCCTGGACGAGACTGATTGCATTTCCCCATAGCACTAATACTGTTGGGAAAGGTAAAAATCCAATTATTCTCCTCCAGCTATTGGTAAATAGTAGGACAGACTGGGTTCTTCAGCCTTGGTGAGGCAACTAATCTAGGAGAAGGAAAACTATGAATTCAAACCTGTTAAACTCCGCTTAAATTTGACCTTGTGTCATATCCTGCCCGAGCAGAGGGGTTGGTAAATATGATTAAAAGTTCCGAGTAACACCAAAGAGAAGTGGGAAAAACAAGAGAATGTGTCACTATTTTTCAATACAGACCAACATGACATCATTAGCCTTGTTTAAGCATTGCAATCCCATCAATGAATGATGTGGCATCTTTGTCGTCCCAAAATTTCTCCACAGCACATACAATCTCATTACTGTTTCCAAAATGGGAACCATGCAGATGGGATTTGAGTTTGGAAATCGGGAAGAACTTTGATCGAGCTAAGTTTGATGCGAATTAGGATGAAGGAGCAATTCAAAGCCATAGTTGGCTGATTCAGTCACAACAACCAGTGCAGTGTGAACAGGCACGATATCCTGAAGCAAAAGTATACCAGCCATCAGTTTCCCTTTGCTATCCGACTTGATGGCTTACTTCCGTTTTCTTATTTCAGATGCACAGTCCCGTGGCAGCTACTGTCTTGTTTTGAGGATTTTTGGTCTATTTATACTGACTAGCTTTTTGGCGATAAATTAGGGAAAAAATAATATCTGGAAACTTTGACACGCGTGTGCCTTATTCGATTTTTAGATTTGGCGGTACGCGTGAAATAGGGACGGTTACAGTATTTTTAGTTTAAAAAATGCAATCTTTTTTTTTCTTTAGATAAATTAAAATTCCCTCCATAACATTTTTCATAACATTTTTAAACAAAATTTGCTACTTGATAAATTTAGTTAGATGGTTGGTGTTTTAGGGCATGCCAACCCTTGTGAGCAATTTAATGCCAAATCCTGTTCATAAAATATATATATAATTTGTTAGTGAATAGTTTGTTGGTAACTTTATTTTTAAGCGAGTTATTAGAGTCTTTTGTTTGCACACAGTTAAATGGTTTCAAGTATTCCTTTCTAACTCTAATAATTCTATTTGTTTGTTATCAATCATTTGTTTGCATACAGCTAAATGGTTTGAAGTATTGATATTTGACATGAGTAATCTGTTAATCAAATACTCCTCTCTAATACATAAATTTAAACAGAGTTTTATGGTTTCAAATAATAATGATAATCTTTAGTAAATGATTGAAAAGTTCTATTTATCCTGCTGATAGGTCCCTAACAGGTGCTACCAATCCGGATCAGATGGACCAGGCAGTAATAGCAATGAAGGAGTACTCCACATTCCCCAAAGTTACAGGACTGGATCCTCACCATCAGATAAAGTTTAGTGTCATATCCATGGCACTCGTTGGGGTGGAGTGTATTTGTGGGAGGGTCTTACCTCTATGCAGTGGTGCGATCGGCGTAATTTACGACCCGAGCTAAATGGGCGAACCATAATTAAATTTCTGATATATATATATATATATATATATATATATATATATATATATATATATATATTGTGACGGGGCATAAAATATTCACTCATAACGAGAGTTTATTTTACTCACGTGTGACGTCGGGGCAGTCTGGCACTTAACCCCCTCGCATTTTAAGTCCTAGTCAAGACTCCTGTTTCGAGCATAAAGTAACTGGCAAATAATATGGGGGTTAATTTGGGGCTAGACTCAGCCCGACGCAGGCAAGGTGGATTCCAATTTCACTTTACATCCACCACCAAGCCATTCATTTTCCTACCCCCTCGGATAACGAAAAACATAGACTTTTAGGTTAAGATAAAATATTATTCACTGTAGTCGGAAATTCCAATTTCCCGTATAATGTTTTTAAGGCGAATAAGACATTTAGCGAGAATAAATTGAAGCGAACGAAGCTGAAAAAGATATGTGCAAAAGACGGCAACTCGACAGATAAACAACATAACGAATAAATTTCAACATATGGGAACATTTAAACTATAACAAGATTTTAATAGGTGAGGACCAAACAAATATTTAAGGTGCCGGCTATATTACACCAGCAGAGAGTCTTAAACACAAATGTCTCTCATCCATTTTTTTTCTTTCTTTCTTTCTTTCTTTCTTCCTTTCATTCTTTCTTTCTTTTCTTTATACTTTTCTTTCTTTAACTTGAGAGAGTGCATATAATTTCAGTATTTAGGAATGGTAGAAGGAAAAACAGTTTTAAGTTGTACTCAGCTTCTTTTTTTTCAATATAAGGGTTTACTTCGCCGATTCCTTTCTTTTACGGGCGACGGCATTCTGTAGAACCTGGCTGAAGGCACGCTTATCTTCTGTCCAATGATTCTGTTCCACTCTTTCCCCGGAGATTTTGGCTAATAAATCAGTACATCTTTTCACGCTTGCTGCTGTCCTAAAACTCAAGATCTCCTTCCGAATTTCCTCTGACGAAAAGAAGGGCTCTGGCCAATCATTTGGCCTCTTTTCTCCTCCCCTCAGGAGCATACTACGTCACAATATATATATATATATATACATATATATATATTTGATCAATATATATATATATATATAATCAAATAAATAAATATATATATATATATATATATATATATATATATATATATATATATTTATATATGTATCTGATCAAATAAATAACTGCTCAAAAGTAATTTCACCTAATTCTGTTGGGTCAATATACAGAATCCCCCATAAATAAGTATACAACTAACATCTTTGAAAAAAAAAATTCTTCTCAGCCATATTTACTAGTATTTTATTATTTCACGTAGAGCATAAAGACAGTCAAAACAGATACCATTGGTCATTATCTATTACCAAACTCTACAACATTTATACACTGAAACCAAAGATATGTAACCAAGTCGGTGGATCTTAAAATATGTTGACTCCATCCACTTTAGAAGGGTGGGTAAAAAGATGGTGTTCTAGGCATTGCAATAACCTGCATCCGATAGTGAGCTCTGGGGATCTGGGGAGTAAGGGGTAACTCTTCATTGCCATTACTCGCAGGTATACTCTGGCCTGTTATATAGATATGCTTGAAATTTAACAGGTTTGAATTCAGAGTTTTCCTTCTCCTAGACTAGTTGCCTCGCTAAGGCCGAAGAACCTAATCTGTCCAACTATTTACCCATACCTTTCCCAAGGGTATTAGTGCTATGTGAAATGTAATCAGTTTCGTCCAGGATTTGAACTCGTGTCGCCGAGTCCATTTTCTACGACGATAACCATTACACCATGGGCACCTGATTCCATGTAACTATTTGCAAATTAATTGTATTTAGAATAGTTACTGGAAGCGATAATTGTTTACCAAGGATAATTATTAATAACGTGAACCCATATAAATAGTGTTAGATAAGGATACTCGAAACCTAGCTGGGCAAACAAATACTTATTAGTCAATAGCAAATATTACTTTAAAGTACATAATTTATAGTAAATTATTAGTCATAGATTGAAATACTTGAAACTATGCGACTGTGTGCAGATAATTTGTATCCGAAAGGTTTGGTTTGGATTCTTTGTTTAACGGCATATCAACCTTCATTGGTTATTGAAGCAATCCCTATAGAAGGACACAATAGGGTTACTATTTAACCCATATCTGGAGCTACAAGGGGATTCATACCTTTCCCAAACGTATTTGACTAAAAGTGAACAACTGGAGTTCGAACTTGCTTACTAAGGTTTCGAGTTTCAGAATGTTAGCTACGACGCAACGAGCTGGCCTATCGTGGTCAAGAACGACCCCAAGATTCCCTTTTTTATACCTACTACACTGAGGTGTAGGGGAGGGCGCTACTCCTTTCCCTTGATTGCTCCACTTTACCCTTGATCTGTACCTTATAATGCTGTGTTAAGTAAGGAGGCATCAAGTACCATTTTTTGAATCTTTGAAATGAATCGACTTTGGATTGAACTCTGGTCTCCCGGATGATTCGCGAACATTCGAACCATTATGCCAAAGATTATTTACCCCGTATGGAATTACTTGTTATCATATAACTGTGGAAACAAATTTGCAATATTATAGTCAAATAAAAAAGGGCAATTAATTTTTTTTTAGAAACAGAAGTTACAATAGATAAAAAGTTACGACTGTAATAAAAAATCATGTTAATCAAATTCTGGCATTAAATAATTCATAAGGAATTGATTTGATATCAATCAAATAAACGAACCAAAACCCGACAACTCAAACCAACTCCCCATAATAGAAATATATAACAATACAAAGATGAGTACACTTCTTATATGTACTGAGTGCTGTTTGCATTTCACATAGCACTAATACCCTTGAGAAAAGTATCAATCCAACTGTTCTCCCTCCAGCTATGAGTAAATCGTTGGGTAGACTGGGTTCTTTAACGACAGTAGGTTAACTGGTGTGAGAGAAGGAAAACTCTGAGTGTTATATAATAAAGGAATTATTTTTTATATCAATCATTTTTTTATTGATTATATTTTATCATTCATTTTGGTAAGGCTTTGAGTTATTTGGTGCAGTTTGAGGTTTGCGCGCAAAGGATATGACAATCACCATTTGTCATGGTAAACCCCCAAACAGGAAATGGGGCTGGAGTGTGGATGACGTCATGCCCAGAAGAGATGGTCCTGAGAATTTGAGGATTTTGAAAAGACGTCAGTTGGATTTTGACCGTTGAAAGATGTAGTTGGGTTTTCGACCGTTGAGAGGAGAGTTGGGTTTTCTACCGTTGAGGCGAGAGGTTCAGTTTTTCGGATCGCGACCGGCAGAGATGAACTGAGATCCTAAACATCACAAGATGCGCCGTGCGTTGGGGTGGAGTCAGTATGGTATGGTTAGCATAGACTTTTAAGAATTGTGTCTCTCTCCTCGTGTAGCCATGGACCGAAGCCAGAAATTTATAAACCCGTTCGTACCTGAAACAACAGAGTACGCCTGTGTTTGTATATGTATTGTATTATTGTTGTGACTGATATCACCAAATTATACAACATAAGTCCAAACCAGTTAAACTCCGGTTAGAAATTGACTTTGTGTCACATTCTACTTGTTAGTACATACATACATACATACATACATATGCAGAGGTGCCCGTGGTGTAATGGTCATCGTCGTAGGAATTGGACACCGCGACACGATTTCAAATCCTGGACGAGACCGATTGCATTTCACATAGCACTAATACCCTTGGGAAAGGTATGAATCCAATTATTCTCCCTCCAGCTATTGGTAAATAGTAGGACAGATTAGATTCTTCAGCCTTAGTGAGGCAACTAGTTTAGGAGAAGGAAAACTCTGAATGTTAAACTCCGCTTAAAAATTGAGCTTGTGTCATATCCTGCCCGAGCGGAGGGGTTGGTAAATAAACATATATGCAGAGTGCTAAAATGTTAATATTTCTGAGGGAGTTCCTTTATGATATAATGATTTTGAAGTCTCCATCCGTTCACCATCCTTGTCAATAAATTATCAGAATCTTCATATGGCAATCTTCTCAATAAAGATTCTACTTTTTTAATAAAGATACCCCAAAGAAATATTAATATTTTTTAATCATCTTGAGAGCGAAGGGGAACGCGTAGAGTGTGTTTGAAATTAACATTTTTGAGGGATATCATTGTATTTATGCAAATTTTATTTTGGTTTGCTCAGGTTTGGTTGTGTTTTATAACATATTAATCTCTTTTGGTTATTTAATGCCAAATCCTGTTTATACATATTATATATATATATATATATATATATATATATATATATATATATATATATATATAAAATTTGCAAACTAATAGTTTCTTCGTAACTTTATTTTTAAACAAACCAGAGTTCATTTGTTTGCACACAGTTAAATAGTTTCAAGTATTTCTGTCTAAATCTTGTAATTCTATTTAGTTTGCTCACAGTTGAATGGTTGGTTGGTTGATTGTTTTATTTACGGCGTGTCAACCCTGTTTCGAGCCATTTAACGCCGAATTAAGTCATTTTGATAAAAGTTTAAAACAATTCAGTTTAATATAAATACAGTTTTTTTTTACCCACAGTTAAATGTTAAAACAGTTCTATTTCAAACAAATAAGTTTAGCATAAGTACACAGTTTGAATATCAAAAACAGTTCAATTCCAAACAATTCAGTTTAGCATAAGTACACAATTTAAACACAGTTAAATATAAAAACAGTTAATTTCGAACGATTCGGATTAGTGTAATTACACAGTTTAGATCTATTTGCTCCATAGATAGGACCCTATCAGGTTTGATTTGGTTTGGTTTTATGGAATATCAACCATTGTAGGTTATTTAATGCCAAATCCATTTTTATATAAATAAAAAGTTCTATTTCAAACAATTCAGTTTAGCATAAGTACAGTTCTTTGTTTATACACAGTTAAATGTCAAAAACAGTTCTATTTCAAACAATACAGTTTAGCATAAGTACATAGTTAAAAATTAAAACAGTTTTATTTCTCACAATTCAGATAAGTATAAGTACACTGTTTAATTCTATTTGAACCACAGATAGGGCCCTATCAGATGCTACCACTCCGGGCCAGAATGAACATGCGAGTGATGGCAATGAAGGGTACACTGTATTCCCCAAAGGTCCAGCATCATCATCAGATTGTTTTGTGTCATATCCAGAACACTTGCAAGGGAGGTTTTAACCCCCTGCCGAGATGCAGTCACAGTATTATGCAACCCCAGCCGAATGGGCCAACAGTTAAATGGTTTCAAGTGTTGCTATGTAACATTAGTAAATCTATTTTCAAATACTCCTATCTTATTCAAAATTTGTCATTTTTTTGCACAAAGTTAAAAAACATTAAACATCATTATTCCATGTATCAAGTATTCCTATCTAATAAAAACAATTTGCATACAGCTGTAAGCAGTTTACCCTTGATCCGTACCTCATAATGCTGAGTGTGAAGCAAGGAGGTGTCAAGTTTTTGAGTCTTTGGTATGACTCGACCTGAGATTGAACCCCGGTCTCCGGGGCCATTAACGAACACTGTAATCATTATGCCAATGTCCGGTGAGTGGAATCCCTCATAAAACCAAGCTTTTTTTTCATATTTTTGCTATATTTGTGTAATATTTGTGTTACTGTCGTAGGAAATGGAGTCGACGACTTGATTTCAAATCCTGGACAAAGCTGTTAGTCTTTCTTTTTTTTTTTGTGAGGTCAAAAGTTACATCTAAAACGTTTGCATATTGGAGACCTCACTAAAAATGACAAAGCGTACCGTAGGCGCAGTTTAGAATACACTCACTGCAACCTCTGCAGAGGAGTAAGACATCATCCCACCAAAAACAGTCTCCAGAGTATAACGATGAACTTCATCTGATGGTGAGGCTCCAGTTCTGGAGATCTGGGGAATGTGAAGTATCCCTCTTCATTGCACTTGCAGTTACCTATGAAAGAACTTTTTTTTATTGATGAAAAATTCTTCATTCTTTTAAAACTGTTTAAAAGTTCCCCTTCAATTTGAATGAACGATAAAAGAAAATAGATCTTCGAAGCCTCTCGTGTAAAAGAACAGTAGTTGTATTATTTAAATCCACGGCTATGGGGAGTAAGGTGTTTCATACCTTTCCCTTGGGTGTTAGTCCGAAAGTAAACGTAATAGCATGACTGGAGTTCGAACTCGTTTACCACAATATTGCCGTTCAACATTTTAGCCACTACACAATAGGACTAGGAGAGAGAGAGGGAGCGAGCGAGCGAGCGAGAGAGAGAGTCAACTGCTGAAAAATATAGTTATGAACGTACAACGATTGTAATTCCTTAACCCTTTGAATAAATGAATCAATCAATCAAGTCACAGTATCAAATTCAAGAAGTCAAATTCTTAAATTTTTTTTATTCCTGCTTTTTTAATTATCAGAGATTTGATATAACTTCTTTTTTTTTTTTGCTTCTGGTTTTAAACCAAAGCCTTTTCCAGTTTAATTGTACAAGCTTCGCAAAATAAACACTTTTGGTAGAATTTCTTTCGATTTCTTAAATCTGCAGTAAAAAAAATCACGATGCTACAGGCAATTCTAGTTTGTTGTTGATTCATTAGAAAGATTTGATTGAAGTCGATGAATATCCGTGTTTCGCCATCATGGAATCTTTCGCATCCTACAATAAATTTTGTTTTTATTTATTCATTTATTTATCTATTTGTTTATCATTTTTCTTTAATCTTTTTATTTTTCTGAGTTTTGCCATACAAGACAAATTTTTATTAAAATGGGAAAGTAAAACTCAGATTTAAACGGAAACAATAATTACCGAGCAAATTTACAGTTGAAAGATTTTTTTTCTGACATCGTCCAATGGGAGGACTGGTTTGCCTTGAAAGTTAAAAATTACTGATTAAATAATCTACTCAAAAGCGTCAAAGCCATGTCGGCAGAGCTTAGAATATATTAAGTGTATTCCTTGAAAATCAGGGATCCTCGCTCAAAAAGGGGTGTCCTGGGTGTGACACTAAATTGCATCCGATGATAAGACTCCAATCTGGGGAATGTGGAGCACCCATTCATTACTTCCCAGACATACTCTGACCCGGAGCAGTAGCACTTGTTCGGGACCTATCAAAGCATCAAATAGATTCTGTTTAAAAACATTCCTACTCATCTGTCTGCAAAAATATCTAAGAAACAACTACATAAAAAATGTTGATATGAACGTACGATAGATGCGATTAATCTTGAGGAATAAGATAAGCCTAAACAGGTTGATATGCCGTTAAAATCAATCAATCAATCTATCTATTTATCTATCTATCCATCAGTAGCCAAGGTAATTAAGAATTACCTCAGCTATTGAATTTTCCACTGCTGTTCGTGGTTAGGGTTCGATCCTCGATAAAGGGTTATTTTCAAGGCAAACCAGTCTTCTCATTTGAAGATAGAATAAAATCTTCCAAACTCGCTCTCACACTGCGCTCGCACAATCACTGAAGTCATGAAACTACTTTACTTGTTCATTTATATTTACGTTTTTTTTAATGTATTTGTTTCTTAAGAGATTTATTTACATACTGTCCTGTCGAATACGAATAATCTTTAAACAGATCTATTTTGGTCTACTTGGATGGGGCTGTAGAATACACAGATTGCAACTCTGCTGAGGAGTAACTCCTCACCCAACGAGTGTCCTATTATGACTCAAAACCACCTGATACTATTTACCAACCCCTCCGCTCGGGCAGGATATGACACAAGGTAAATTTTTAAGCGGAGTTTAACAGGTTTGAATTCAGAGTTTTCTTTCTCCTAGACTAGTTGCCTAAGCAAGGCTGAAGAACCTAGTCTGTCCTACTATTTACCCATAGCTGGAGGGAGAATAATTGGATTCATACCTTGCCCAGGGGTATTAGTGCTATGTGAAATGCAATCAGTCTTGTCCAGGATTTGAACTCGTATCGCCGTGTTCATTTCCTACGGCGATAACGACTACACCACGGGCACTTTCATTTTTAGAAAGTTAGAGTTATTTTGTCATCACTCAATTAAATAATGCTATTATCTGCACACAGTTATTGCTATCAAATACTAATAATTCTGTTTAATATGAATCATTTGTTTGCATGGTGAGGTTCCTGTGGAGTACTCGTTCGTTACCATTACTTCCAGATCCACTCTAACCCCGAGTGGTAGTACTTGATTGAGTCCCATCAATGGGTCAAATAGAATTGTTTGACCATTTAACTTTGATAAGTTTATGTGCAAATTTATATTGAAATGAATTATCATAGTTACTTGGGACCATTTGACTGAATTATAAGTGTTTAATAGCAATACATGTGTTGTATAGTGGCTCGTACCACGTGACTTCCGGTATCACGGAAGTATAAAAGATGTCGTGTAGCGTAATCACTGAGAAGCAGAAGCTGAAGCAGTAAGAGAAGCAGAGATACAGCTCCGAAAGGACGTCGGTCAGTAGTAAGACCAACTTCGAACGTAACACCAAAAGCGCGAGACTTATAATACTTGTCAGAGTGTTCCACTTAAGTTAATAAATTTCAATAGATGTATTAATGTGAAAAATACTTGATGTTTGTTTATTTGGTTTTATGGCATATCAACCTTTGTAGGTTATCTAATGCCAAATCCATTTCAGTTTAGCATATGTACACAGTTTAGTTTTATTTGACCCATAGAAAGGACCCTCTCAGGTGCTACTACTCCGGGCCACTGTGGACCTGGGAGTGATGGCAATGAAGGGGTACTCCACATTCCCCAAAGCTCCAGCATTACTGGAACCTCACCATCAGATTGTTTAGTGTCATATCCAGGACACTTGTTGAGGGTCTCACCTCTCTGCAGAGAAACAGTCGAGATAATCGGCAGCCACAGTGGGCAAAGTAATCATCATCATCATCATCATGTCGTGCAGCCAGCACGGATATCCCTGACCCTCTCTCGCCACTTCTCCCTATCATTCATCGCCTCCGGCAGGTCTTCAGGGTTACATCCTGTGTCCTCACATAGTTGCTGTATGTAATTTCGTGCTGGTCGTCCTGCTTTTGCACATCCATATGTGGGGGTTCCACAGGAGTACATCGCTTATGAGCTCGTTCTTGCTTCTCCAGCAGTGTCCCGCGTGTCTGGTTCGTCTAACTTGTATAGTTTTCGTGATGGGAGGCAGGTGGCCGTACAGTTGGTGTCTCGTAGGCAAAGTAATACTTGAAACTATTGAATACTTGAAACTATTTGTTGGCAAACAATAGGATATATTAAATTATGTGAAAACAAATGAGTAAAATTGAATTGAAATATTAGCGTTGAATTGCAATACTTCGAACCCTTTTACTATGTGCAAAATAGAATTGTTAGTATTACATAGCAATACTTGCAACCCTTTGACTATGACCAAATGAATGAATTGTGTTGAATAGAATTGAGAGTAGTAGAATGCAATACTTGTCACTACTTCAATGCATGCAAACAAATGATTCATATTAAACAGAATTATTAGTATTTGATAGCAATAACTGTGTGCAGACGGTAGCATTATTTAATTGAGTGATGATCAAATAACTCTAACTTTCTAAAAATGAAATTGCCAACAAACTATTCACTTACAAACCATATATGTATATCTATTTAACGGTGTGCAAACAAGTAATTGATGCTAAATTGAACTTTGACCAGTCGGCTGGGGCTGCTGAGGGATTAGACCTCTTTCC
>OY757916.1:29225933-29355933 GCA_963585895.1 Sepioteuthis lessoniana | reverse complement strand
TATTACAGCTAACACTCGTCAGCAAAGACATTTACAATGTTTGGGACAGGGTCATAAAAATCGGGTACCCAGTGGATATCAAATCCTCGAACAATAACTTGTATGATTAGCCTCTCTCTCTCTCTCTGTGTGTGTGTGTGTGTGTGTGTGTGTGTGTGTGTGTGTATTTAAGCGCTCTTAGCGTAATATTTATCGTCTTTGGAAATAGAATCGGTGATTGGGTTTCAAATCCTGGACGAGACAATTTGCGTTTCACTTCACGCTAATGCCCTTGGTAAAAAGCATGAATCTATCTGTTCTCACTCCAGCTATGGATAAATTGTAGGGCAGATTTGATTATTTAGCTCTGTCTATGCAATCGACCTTGGAGAAGGAAAACTCTGAATTCAAACTTGTTAAACTCTTTATTAAAATTGACCTTGTGTCGCAACCTGCACGTCGCGGAGGAGTCCGGTAAATACATACGTGAATGTACATGTTGTGGAGCAGATGCTAATTCTTATTGCAATGAAAACTGTGGCCTGAGAGGTCCACCACAACTGGCCGAATGCTGGTATTGACTTGCTATGTACTTCTCTGCTCTGGTTGTCGTCTCTAACCTGATCGGTGCGTGTTTATACAATCACAAGAAAAAAAAAACTTGTCTATTTGAGTGATCAGCTGTCGATGAAAGCTCAAGAAAAAAACGAATGCGTTCGTATGAAAAAGAAAAAAAAGTATATATAGATGAATTTCAGAAATAGCTGGTGGGGAAGAAAGACAGAAAAAATATACTTGAATGCAGGAGTGTCACAGAGAGAAAGAGAGAGAGAGAGAGATAGAGAGAGAGTGAGAGAGAGACTGTGAGTTTGAAAGCTACTGTGTATGTATTTGAATGATAGAGTATGAGTGTGTGTATATATGTGTATGTGTATCTGTGTGTATGCACATCTGTGTGCGTGTGTGGTTATTTCTTTAGCTTCCCGCTATGCTAAATAGTGACACAAAGTTGTTATGTGCGGTGCCCCGCAGAAAGCAAACCTCCTTTGCGACGGTTTAAAAAAAATGCTTGAATATCGTCGGCATTACTCTTCAAGGGCACCTTAAACACTAAGCAATGAACTCTGACCTTTTAGGGGAGGTGCTTCCTGGGGAAGAAAATCTCTAAAAACCAAGCGAATAATCTTACTTCGTCGACCTGGTAAAATCCAGTTAAATATGTGTATATGCGCGTGCATGTATGTGTGTGTGCATGTAAAAATATGTTTATGTGTGTGCGCGTGTATGTGTGTGTATGTGTGTGTGTGTGTGTGTGTGTGTTTGAGCCTGTATTAAACGAGGGAGAAAAAAATTTTGACTCGCGTGAGAAACTCTAGAATCCTTTCATCGAATTAAAAAAAAGCAAGCGAGCCGAAAAGTAGGGGTAAGCGGTCGGACACAGACAGGGGTCTGATAAGTTAATACTTTAGATTGAACTTTTCTGAGATGTGGAAATGAGCGTGACCATGATGGGCTTACTTATTTCAGGAATATTTTTTTCTGTTTTTTTTTTAAGAACTTGGCACCACACACGCACATACATACATACATACATACATACATACATACATACACACACACACACACACACACACACACATATATATATATATATATATATACATGGATATGTATTTACTAACCCCCCTGCACGAACAGAATGTGACACAAGGTTAATTTTCCTATGCGGAGTTTATCAGTTTTGATAAAGGGTTTTTGATTAAGGGTTTTCCTTCTCCAAGACTCGTTGCCATACCAGGACTAAAGATCCCAGTATGTCCAACCATTTTACCCATAGGTACTCATGGATTCATATTTTTCAAAAGTTTGCATTCTCATAGTGCGAAATGTGTCGCCTGGGGCAATAGAATACACCGACTGCTTCCCTACAGAGTGATAAGACACTCCCCAAAGAGTGTCCTGGATATGACACTAAACAATCTGATGGTGAGTCGCCAGTAAGGCTGGCGCTTTGGGGAATGCGGAATACCCCTTCATTGCCATCTCTCCCCGGTGTGCTCAGGCCTTGATTGGTAGCACCTGATAGGGTCCTATCTATGGATCAAATAGAACAAAACAGTGTACTTATGCTGAACTGAATTGTTTGAAATAGAACTGTTTTAATATTTAAACTGTGTACTTATGCTAAACTGAATTGTTTAAAATAGAACAGTTTACATGCATAAACATGGATTTGGCATTAAATAACCCCCATTGGTTGACGTGCCATAAAACCAAACCAAACTAAACCAAACCAAACCAAAGTTCGAGGTTTTGTATATGTGTTAAAATGTATATGTATGTTGTGTACTTATGTTTTTTCTCCAATCAAAGCAATAAAAGCATAGCGTTTCTATGAAATTCTCTTTTCCAATGCTGAACTTGGCTTATGAGTAAGATTATCAAAACTTTACACAATATCACGTAGGGTACCTTATAGACTATAATTCACGCAACGGACAACGAACACATTATGAAATTTCGTGGAAATCGGCACCTAACTGATGTCCGAAACCAATCTCATCTCTAAGGCTTCTCCCTTTTCAGATTTATCTCCAAACCTTTTTTTTTTTGTAACCTAAGCTAAAATCCTCCAAAAATGTTTGTCGATCTGAGAAAAAAGAAGATACGAGGTGCATACGATAAGTTTCCAGACTTTTTTCGTATGACATTTAAAATTGTCATAGACTCTTGAAAATTCAGTATCTTATTGCTATACATCTTATGAGATGACTGACCAATTTTCATGATTTCACGTTCAAATGAACACCTACAGCAGGAACTGGAATACTAAAGCCTGATTGTCACAGATGGTAAATTTCAAAAATGCAACTGACACTTTAGAAGAACGATATGCAATAAAATTTTGTTTTAAACTTCAAAAAGTGCCACAGAAACGTATGGAATGCTTCAGACTGCTTTTCGACCATCTTTCGTGAATCGAGGATCAGCTTTTGAGTGGCATAAGAGATTCAAGGAAGGCAGGGAGTCTGTGAGGGATAATGAGAGTTGTGGGAAGAGTAAGGAAGTCAATACACCAGAGTTGATTGGCCAAAGGCTTAGGGTTAGGGTTACTATGTTGAGGTTTTAAGGGAGTTCAAGAAGAGATTCCTAGGGAAGAGGCCAGCACTCTTCAAATCGGCTCAGTGGCATTTCCACCAGGACAATACACCAGTCCACAACTCCATCCTTGTCACAGACTATTTGAGCACGATGGGTATCAAGACAGTTCCACACACTCCCTATAGTCCAAACCTTGCCCCCCGTAACTTTTGGTTATTCCCTAAGCTCAGAGGCTATCGTTATGAGATAATTGAGATGAAAGAAGGTCATTGACACGCTCACACAAGAGGACTTCCACGGGGCCTTCCAGAAATTACTGGAACGATACAACAAGTGCATTGCAGCCGGAGGAGATTACTTCGAAGGGGACTAAATTTTCATGTGTATACTATCAATTAAAGTGCCCATACGAAAAAAGTCTGGAAACTTATCCAATGTACATCGTATATATAGTAAAAATGTGCCGCCAGACCTATATGCTTTCCTTGAAAACGAATTCTAGACTGCATTTCAGAACCGAAAGCATTCCTGGAAACAGGTAGTTAACAGTGATACCGATTATAGTGGGAGCCCTTGGAACTGACCCAAAGAATACAAGAGATTCTCAGAGGAACAGGGAACCTCCAGATCTTAGAACTGGTTTCGAGGTTTCTCTTCTAATAATCTTTTTAGATTAAAAAAATAGAGTATGTATCAAAATGTCTTAAATAATTTGGCGCCAGATCTCTCACATTAACTACTATTCTATCCACGATTTTTGGTAAGTATTCTAAATTTAGTTACCTGTAGATGCTGTGTTTTAACTAATCTCACCTAAAAGTCGGTGTTGTTAAGCTCAGATTTTCTGAGTTGTCATTTTTTAAAACTTATATGTATATATATGTATATATATGCGTGTGTTTGTATATATACATATATATATACACACATATATGTGTGCGTGTGTGTGAGTCTTTGTATATATATATATATATATATGTTTATATGCATATTTGAATAAATTTTTGTTACATGAGAATCTGATATTCATAAAGAATAGTGGAATCATATTTATTCATTTCATTCTAAAATAATAAAAACAAATTAGGGAGACCCTTTTTTCCGGTGCGTTTTCAATAAATACACCGGAAGCGTTTTCAAATTTTTTCAATCACAGTAGGGGTGGATATTTTTTAAAAATTGAACTCCCACGATTTCCACCCATTTCCCTAAACAGACAAAGAATGTAGACTTGTCTTCTCTACCTGCACAAGGTTGGGCAATATAGTGTAACAGCTATAGTCTGTAAAAAGGCTAGAAGTTTTCGGTACCTAGCCTTGTACAATACAGAGAAACGATCACCTGAATTATTTCTTGATATATAATGATCAGATAAGTGGTTGCCAACGGCCGACTCTTGTATCTGAGAAGACTCGGTTGCAGTATTTTGAGCCCGTCTTATTAATTTGCGTATGGCGTGCAGCTTAACTCGAATATCCTGCCTTTGAATAGTCCTACCAATATAGTCTGTATCACACTGGCATTGAAATTTATAAAGCATCTATCTTTGTTGCGATATTGGTAAGACGTCCTTTTGAGAAGACTGAATGAAATACAGTGGTGAAGATGGTTCTCACCTTAATAGAGTTAAAACATCGCATAATCCACCCAGATATTTTATCTGCAAAAAAATGGCTGACAGCCACTATCCATGGCATCTTCACATATACCAGACATTTTGAGCGATCTAACGACTTGATGGAATTAAATTTGAATATCGCTGATCTAGTACTACCCGAGATGATGTTGTCTCTCTCTCTCTCACTCTCTTTCTCTCTCTCTCTCTCTCTATATATATATATATATACCACCCCATTGGCCTAGTGGATACAGTGTTTGCCAATGGACTGGGAGACCATCAGTCAGTCCCAGGTCGAGTCATACCAAAGACTCAAAGAATAGTACTTGATGCCGCCTTGTTTAACACTCAGCATCATAAAATAGGAATCGAGGTAAACTTGAGCAACACAGCAAAAGGAGTAACGCCTTCCCCTACACCTCAGTGTAGTAGCTATTGAAAAAGGAGCCTTCGGGTTGCCCTTGACTACGGTTGCTAACTTTACTATATATATATATATATATATGTCTCTTTCGAACAACACCTTATGAATTCTTTATATCCACATTGGCCATATAAAAAGCACCCTCTCTCGTCGTACATACCACCTCTCTGGTACCTCTGTCATCAAGCAACATATTAAACAAAACATAGTAATGACAGAGATAAATTTACCTCTGCTGAAATATAAAAAAATTTTCACCAAGAACACCAAAATCATTTATACAAATAAGAAGAAAAACGTCAACAAATCCTTGAAACAATCTGTACTAAAAACAAACACGCAACTGTAGACAAAATAACAATCAACACTGGCACTAATTTACTAAATATCTTCAGCAACTAAAATGTTAACCAAAGCATCCCAAAATAATAAATCCTTCAAACAAAACAAATTTCGTGCCAAAACTAAACGAAAGCAAACAATGCCAACAAATAAAATTGAATAAAGTAATCCCCGAATCGATATAATAGAAAGCGTTTTTGGAGTAGAAATTAGGGCCACTTCTGTATCAACTGGACCCTGTTACAAAGAAATTAGCTTGAAAACTACAGAAAAAAACCATAAAATCATAAAAAAGGAAATTTCCTTGGTCTTTAACAATACGAATATACGAGGATCATTAAATTAGTTTCCAGACTTTTTTCGTGTGGGGACTTTTATTGATAGTACACACATGAAAATTTAGTCCCCTTCGAAGGAACCTCCTGTTTCCAGGAATGCTTTCGGTTCTGAAATGCAATAAGAATTCGTGTTCAAGGAAAGCATATAGGTCTGGCGGCACATTTTTACTATATATACGATGTACATTGGATAAGTTTCCAGACTTTTTTCGTATGGGCACTTTAATTGATAGTATACATATGAAAATTTAGTCCCCTTCGAAGTAATCTCCTCCGGCTGCAATGCACTTGTTACACCGTTCCAACAACTTCTGGAAGGCTCCATGGAAGTCCTCTTGTGTGAGCGTGTCAATGACCTACGTCACAGCCTCTTTCATCTCCTCAATTCTTTCATAACGACAGCCTCTGAGCTTAGGGAATAAGCAAAAGTCACAGGGAGCAAGGTCTGAACTATAGGGAAGGTGAGGAACTGTCTTGATGCCCATCGTGCTCAAATAGTCTGTGACAAGGATGGAGTCCTGGTGGAAATGCACTGACCCCATTTGAAGAGTGCTGGCCTCTTCACAAGGAATCTCTTCCTGAACTCCCTTAAAACCTCAACATAGTAACTATGAATCTCTTATGCCACTCAAAAGCTGATGCTCGATTCATGCAAGATAGTCTAAAAGCAGTCTGAAGCATTCCATACGTTTCTGCGCCATATTTTTTCAAGTTTAAAACAGAATTTTATTGCATATCGTTCTTCTAAAGTGTCAGTTGCATTTTTGAATTTTACCATCTGTGACAGTCAGACTTTAGCAGGGTGTATTACAATTCCTGCTGTAGCTGTTCATTTGAATGTGAAATCATGAAAATTGGTCCGTCATCTCATAAGATGTATAGCAATAACATACTGAATTTTCCAGAGCTTACGACAATTCTAAATACCTGTACAAAAAAGTCTGGAAACTTATCCAATGTACATCGTATATATAGTAAAAATGTATAGCAATAACATACTGAATTTTCCAGAGCTTACGACAATTCTAAATACCTGTACAAAAAAGTCTGGAAACTTATCGAATGCATCACGTACGTACGTGTGTGCATCTATATACTTACGTGTGCGCATGTATGTATGTGTAAGCCCGTGTAACTATGTGTGTGTGTGTGAAACAGATCATTCAAATCCTTTAATTGATTTCTGTTGTGATATTTGATAGTAAAGAAAATAGCTTACACACATTCACATATGTGTAATATAATGGCCGAGGGATTTCGTTTTATATATCTTGCCTTTCGGTTTAGTTAGGCTGAGAACCTTTCGCTTAGCGCATGGGTTAGTTAGGTGCAAACATGAGCGCAGGTGTTCACGCGCGCGCGGGTAGGATGTGTCATTCACAGATGTCAAAATAAAAATCCCAGATAGGAAATTGGGACCAGGGAGGCGAATGACGTCATGCCCGGAATTTGAGGATTGGGGATTTGAGAAAAGTCAGTGAGTTAAGTTTTAGCGTCCGAAGAAGACAATTGACTTTCGGGGCTCGCCGAGATCAGACCAGTAGTTTGCGGCGGGGTGCCACACGTGATGTGTGTGGGGGGGGGTAGATGGAAAAGTCAGCATAGAAAGATTGTGTATCTCTCTCCTCATGTCGAAAAAACCTTTTAACTCAAAGGTAATAAAAAGTTTCGTACCTGAACTAAGAAGTCGTGAGTGTTTTTGTGTTTCGGGATTCCTATGTGCGTTATGAACATTCTATGTCTATTTCACATATTGATGTATGGGTATGTTACATATGTATATCTTTGTCTATCTATATCTAACAATCAATACATATGTGTGTATATATGGGTGGGTGTTTGTGTGTATGTGCATGAAGACTCCGTGTGCGCGCACGCGTGTGTGTGTGTGTGTGTGTGCGTGTGTGCATGCGTGCGTGGGTGTGTGTCTGAAACAGATCATCCAACTCGTTTAATTACTTTTCTGTTGTGTAATTTAAAAATATAGAAAAAAGGCTACACACGCACGCATGTATATCTATGTCTATCCGTATCTATCAATCAATGAATATATATATATATATATATATATATATATATATATATATATGTGTGTGTGTGTGTGTGTGTGTGTGTTTAGGGGTGAATGTTTTATGTGCATAGATAAATACTTATATAAATGTAACGATTACAAATATGCTGGAACGTAAATTTTTATCAAGAAACAAAAAGCAAATTAGGATTTTGCTACTTGCTCATCTGAAAACATATGAAAGCAAAATTCCTTGTCGCTCTATTTACGTTCCCTTGGATTATTTGTATTCTTTATTTCAAATTGATGTTTGAAGACTAGATTTTTAATAGAAATAATTTGACTGGGCATTGGAAGAATAAAGTTATCAGTCCATATGAAAATATATAAATAAAGACATACTATACATTCCTTATCTATTTTTCACTCGCTCTTTCTCTCTCTCTCTCTCTCTCTCTCTCTCTCTCTCTCTCTCTCTCTCTACACTGAATGTATGTATCCCCAGCTGAGGGTTAATATTTCCCAGAAAAAGAGATATCCTGCATATAACACAAAACTGCGTCCGATGATGAGGCTCTATTTCTGGGGATCTGGTAGTGAGGAGTACCATCTCATCACCATTGCTCCCAGGTCCACTTTGACCCAGAGTGGTAGTACCTGTTACTGTCCCATGTATGGGTCAAATAAATCTGTTTAAAATGATTTGAATTTGATAGGACTGTGTGCAAATAAATCATTTAGAGGCTATTAAGAAAAATGTAAATATGGACGTACATTGATCGTGATTCCCTAACGTCTTGGTAAAAAAATAACTCTAGATAGATTAATATGCTGTTAAAATCCTTCCCTATACACTGTGACAAACCTAAAAAAGTTATGACGAACAACCTAAGGTAGAGATCCTCTTTGCACTTGCAAAATATGGACGGGGCCAAATCATTACACACCATCTCATGGCTTGTTGTTCCCTCCACCCACCATTGCACATGTTGGGTCCATCCTTTTCCTAGGATAACAATATATACATTATTCAAGAGAATGCAAAACTCATCAGACTAGGTAACCATCTTTTACAGTTACAAAATCCAGTTCCGACGCTTGAGTGCCCATTATAGACCGCCCTGTCGCCTAGGACAGCAGAATACGACAACGGCACCTCTATAGACAGGTAAGACCCTCTGCCACCACCAAAAGGATTACCTGTTAGCCGTTGGTGGTGATCCGTAATACTTGAGGAATGGGAGCCTGGTGACAGAACATTCTATGACCTGGCAACCGAAATAGCCACATGACCTGCAACATTCCACTTAAGGCCTTTCTGGACGAGACGGGCAGTTGAAGAGGCCTGATCCGATTAATCGGCTCGTCATATCAAGTTCTTCTACCTATATGTTTTGTCCTGACCGAAAATAAAATAGAGTTGGATATTTATTTGCCACAAGAGCAATTTGTAGAAACAAATTGCTCTTGTGGCAAATAAATATCCAATTCTATTTGATTTTTTATTTTATAGGTGTTAAAAGGCGGAGGTTAAGGGTTATTTGCGCTGAGATAGCAATCATCATCATCATCATATCGTGCTGGTAGCACGGATATCCCTGACCCTCTCTCGCCACTCCTCCCTATCGTTCATCGCCCTAGGTAGGTCTTCAGGACAACATCCTGTATCCTCACATAGCTGCTGAATGTACGTTCGAGCTGGTCGTCCTGCTTTTGCGCGGCCATGTGTGGGGATCCTTGAAACTACTTAAGTGTGAACAAACACATGATTAATATTATGAAAAATTATTGACTGATTATCAATTATTCATTAATTTCATGATTAATATTATGCAGAATTATTTAGGCTAAATAGCAATACTTAAAACTATTTAATTGTAAACTAACAATTTAGCTCAGCCACGCTTAAAAATAATATTATTTACTAGTTATTCGCATACAATCCCCCCCCATATATATATATATATATATATATAAATTGCACTTAAGCCGCAAGTCCTTATCTAAGCATGTTCGGTTAAAGACCGCGAATTGTTTACTTTTCAAGATCTTCAAAAGAAGACATGCAAGTTTTCTAGTTATTTTTATGTCTGGGTCAAGGTGGTGAAGAAAGTGCCTCGATACTAGCCCAAGTGCTTTCGACCATTTCGCTGGTCGTCCTCAGGGGTTGTAAGTTTTTTTTTTTTTTTTGTTACTGAGAGTTTTATTTATATTTACTTGGGGTGTTTTTTTTATATGCAGTTAGCTCATTCCGTTTGGATGGTTGGTAGGGTTAGTTAGGACGACCAGCGAAATTGTCGAGAACGCTTCGGCTTGTATGGGGCACTTTCTTCACCACATTGACCCAGACATAAGAAAAGTAACAAGAAAACTTAGACGTCTCCACTTATAGATCTTGAAAAGAAACCAATCTACGGTCTTTAACCGAACATGCTTATATATATATATATATATATATATATATATATATATATATATATATATATATATATATAAACAAGTTTTGATATTAAATATGCCATTCAACCAATGAACCTAACATAACCCATCGAAGGATGATGGAAGCATGGATTCACACAATGACATGAATGCACGGACCCCGAAACACAAGAATAGGAATATTTGGTATCATAATGATTTTTTTCTAGATAGATTAAAGCTATCTGAAATATGAGGCTCAAACAATGGGAAAATTTGGCCGTTTCGAGGAGATTTGGAGTGAACATGGTAAATCTGAAAAAAATAAAAATAATAAACCATCCAATATATTTATGAGCTTAAATGTCACCAGGAATCTATTTATGGCCCCTAAATAGCTCAATTTTGTAAGAAATTTAAAATTCTTTTATTCTTTGACGCACTAAAAAGCGCAAAAAAGTTTTAAAACTACTACACCAAGTAAAAACAAACAATAACAAAAAAAAAAAAAAATGAAAATAAAAGATAAAAACAGATTTAAGAGGAGTATTAGTACCACATGGTTGGTTAGTTGGTTGGTTGGTTCAGTTTTATGGCATGTCAACCTTTGTAAGTTATTTAACGACAAATCCATTTTTATAAAAATACTTCTATTTAAAAAAAATTCAATTTACGATAAGTACGCAGTTTAAATGTAAGTACAGTTTAATTGTGAAAAACGTTTCTAGTTCAAGCAATTCAGTTTAGTCAACCAGTTCTAATTGAGCTAATTCAGTTTAGTATATGTACAGATTTTGTCTACGCACAGTTAAATGTCAAAACAGTTCTATATTAAACAAATCAGTTTAGTGTAAGTACAGTTTCAATGTCAAAAAACAGCTCCATTTCAAATAATTCAGTCAGTTTTGCATAAGTCTGCCGTTAGTTCTATTTAACCCATCTCAGGTGCTACCACACCGGGCCAGAGTGGATCTGAGAGCAATGGCAATGAAGTGGGGCTCCGCATTTTTTTCCAAGCAGCAATCGTATTGATACTGTCAAATGGATGCACCTCATGGACGCTAACAAAAACTATGGAGAAAAAGCTTGACGGCAAGTACACAAGAATGCTCCTAGCTGTATTGAACAAGTCCTGGAGGCAACAACCCACAAAACAGCAGCTGTAGGGCCACCTACCACCCATCACGAAAACTATCAAAGTTAGACGAACTAGACATACGGACACTGCTGGAGATGTAAGGATGAACTCATAAGCGATATATTCCTGTGGACCTCTTCACATAGACGAGTAAAGGTAGGACGACGAGCTAGAACCTATATACAACAGCACTGTGCCGACACAGGATGTAGCTAGGAAGACCTCGCGGGAGCGATGGTGGCAAGAGAAAGTCAGGGAGATCCGTGCTAGCAGCGTGACATGATGCTGATGATGCATACATATATATATATATATACATCCTCACTGATAAAATGAAACGCAGTTTCTTCCAGGCAGCGGTTGTATCGATACTACTATATGGATGCACTACTTGGACGCTAACTAAACGGCTAAAGAAGAAACTAAACGGCAATTACACAAGAATGTTGAGAGCAATATTGAAAAAGTCCTGGCGACAACACCCCACAAGACCCCAATTATACGGCCACCTGCCTCCCATCACGAAAACTATACAAGTTAGACGAACCAGACACGCATGACACTGCTGGAGAAGCAGGAACGAACTCATCAGTGATGTACTCCTATGTACCCCCGCATATGGCCAAGCAAAAGCAGGACGACCAGCTCGAACATACATACAGCAGCTATGTTAGGATACGGGATGTAGCCCTGAAGACCTGCCAAAAGTGATGAATGATAGGGAGAAGTGGCGAGAGAGGGTCAGGGATATCCGTGCTGGCGGCACGACATGATGATGATGATGATGATATATATATATATATATATATCTGTATCGGCAAAGGGTGTAAATGATTGACTAAAAGTCCGATCTACAAATTTATAAATTCTTATTTCTTTAAATTGAACGAAAAGTTTGCTGAAAACAGAAATCACCAAATATTTTCTTGTACCAACGATAATATTAGTCAGAGCGTAAATCTTCTTAATATAGATAGTTAAGATTTGTGAATGAAATATAGCTTTTTCTGATAGAAACATTTTGTGTGAGTTAAAGGTCTTTGTGTAAGTGCATCACAGTGTGAGTAAGAAAATGTATTCATGCCTAAACGTTTATGCGGCTGCTGCTGGTATATTAATCAGGGAGCTTAGGCTGTAAATGAGTATTGATAAATCCATATAAATGTTAACTTATCTGCTCCGTTTGGAGATAGTTAAATGATGTTGAAATAACACCTATTCTTGAAAGAAAAGAATGTGGATTTTCACTCAAAAGAAATAATTTGGAGAGTTCAGTTGATATGAAATAAAATTCCATACCAACTAGCAGTTGAGTAAGTATAGACAATTCCATTCGTACTGAAGAAATATTCAATTATTTTCTTATACGATTGAGGTAGGCTCGAAATTTGATTTAAAAAAGGTGATTTTTTTAATGAATCTAATCGACTGACATTTTTTTCCACAATCTAGGATGGAAAAGATTTCTAAGAATATTTTAGGTTTTTTCCTTCAAATTTTTCGTGGCAAGTCAAATATTGTCCCCTGCCAAGTATGTCAAGAAATTTAAAAATTAGTCGGTAATCTCTGATTGGTCGATAAATGCAAAATTACTGATACAAAAATTTGAGATTCTGAAACCTATTTTTTGTACAAAAATGAACACCTTTTTTTATAATGGAAATCAGATGATTTCCTATATATATATATATATATATATATATATATATATATATATATATATAAAATAAGGAAAAATTAAATTTTTTGGTGTCATTATAGATTTATTTCAGGTCTACGATGACCCTCTTCAGATGATGAAAGAAAACCAGAGTTTAGTATTTGAATATCATTTGGGAATGTTTATATTGCTTCCGGCGGGAAGAGAATTAAAAAAAATCGTTTTGATTTTTTAATTAGATTTTTTATTTTATTTTATTCTTTTATTTCCTTTTATTTTTTAATTTAAAAAAAATAACGGTGGAAATATTATATATTATTATTTGATATAATGTTTATACATTAGGGTTAGATTATATATATATATATATATATATATATATATATATATATATATATATATATATAAGAGAATTATTCAATAAATAAGGTGAATTTTGACAAAGGAGTTGGCAGTAGGAAAGCGTGTTACAGTTGCATCTTTTTTAAGTAAATGGTTAATGATAGATCCTTTCATGTTCCTGTAGGTTGTCAGTATGATTGAAACGTTTTCTTTATCGGAGAAACGGTGTTTTTTTTTTTAGTTTTTGTTTTTTTTTGGGGGGGGAGCGACTGTTTTTAGACTCGAAGTGGCAAACCCATGTCTAACCCATCTTAAAAGATTTTTTTGTCTAAAACTGCTTCTTCGTACACATTACACATTCTTTTGTAACTTTTATATGGTTTGCACTTATCAGCCAGTTATAATTAGATGACAGACCTCTGTTCAAGCCTGGACCACTCTCATAGATTTGCCGATATTTTGAATTGCCTCAAGATAAACATTTCTGCGAAATTAAAATAATTTTTGCTATAAACCAACTTCAAACAATGCAAAGTTTAGATTAATGGAAAAAATATTCTGAAAAAAATTTAATTCATCTCCATTATTTATTGAACGATTAAGATTTAACGCAAAAAGCGTGTTTGATTGGTAATATCTTTATAATGTTCAATATGCTAAACTGCAGAGCAATATCATAATATATTTCAATTGTACAAAAAGTATATATAAGATATAAAAGATTTAAAATAAGACAAAAACTCATGACTCAATGTTTCACGCTTACGATACTCAAGTGATTAATATTCGACACGTCTGACTTATTCACCTGAACAAATGTGAGACTATATATATATATATATATATATATGAGTGAGTGATCTGGAATGTGTGTGTGCGTGTGTGTGTGTGTGTGTGTGTGTGGAGCGATAAGTTAAAATTTGATTGTTTATCCTTTGGAGCTTTTCTTTTTTTTTCCACCTTTTTTTCCAATTCTATGATGACGTGATATTTTTATCATACGAATCAACCTACGTTTTTGTACAGAACGACTGGATTTTCTCAAGATTTGAAACGATGATATTTGTCTTGTTAATTTAGTCTATTGTTGATTGCATTTTCGCTCGCTTTCTTTCAGTTTTGTTACGGCTAAGAGTACCGATATTTTTTTTCTCTTTTGCCCTTCACTCATTTCGCTCTGCCTCAGGTCACCGGAGGCAAGAGTTTCATAATTCTGTCTATCCATCCAAGACGTGCCCGCTTTATAATGTTAATAATTCTTTCATTTCTCCTAACTGCAAAGTCTATACATCCTTCCTGGTGGCCGACCGAGCACAGCTGATCGAAACGAAGATTATTTCTATGTTGTCATACATAAAAGGTATTTGAGTTTAGTGTTCATTTGTTAGCAAAGTAGAAACCGTCACATGATCAAGACAACAATCTATAAAAAAAGAAACAAAACAAAAAAAACAAAACAAAAAACAAAAAAGGTCTGAAAGAAAGAAAAATTAATTCTTATGAATCATGAACGCACCAAGAGTAAATAGACCAGCAACCTTTTGATTGGGACTGAATTCCCCTACAACAATATGGATTAACGGTCATTATAAAAAAAATAGATACGGTGAGCCGAGATCAAATCCTGGACGAGGCTGTTACCATTTCAAATAATCTGGGGAAAGTTATGAGTCCAACTATTCACTTTTCAGCTATGGATAAATAAATACCAGTGCAGACCGGGCTCCTTAGCCTCGGTATGGCAACTGGCCTAAGAGAAGGAAAACTCTGTTAAACTCCGCTTAAAATTGACATTGTGTTGTATCTTCTGCATGGTGGAGAGGTTTGGTAAAAATGTCAAAATTTAAGCGTGACACAGTGAAAAATGGTGCGAATGACAAGATGTCAGTTTTTCGTATGAGATATTAGGTGATCACTATGAAAACCCCTAGTCGCGCCTTGATTCAAAACGGCGCCGTATTTAGATACATTACCTCCGATTACATGAACATATATAGATCACGTATCAAAAAAAAAAAAAAAAAAGAAAAAAAAGAGAGAAAAAGAAAAAAAAATTCAGTATTAAAAATTAATGTAAAATCTTTCGAAGATAGGGAGTTACTTTTTGACACTCAGTGAAAGAATTTCTGTCTTGATGCTGTGCTTCGGCTGTCTGATCTAAAATGCCGTGGGAACTGCAATAGAAGGAAACATTATAGAAAGCGTACGAAATTACTGAACGTTGTATTTAAGCTTCCATTGCTGTTATTGCCATAACATTTTCCACCTCTTCGTTTTGGCTACAGGCCTGTAATTGAGGAATATAAAAAAAATCTTACTCAAAGTTAGTCGACTCGTTTGTCCGTAATACGATCAACTGTGAAAACGTACAGGTACTTGCAAGCTTAGTTGTATAATGTTAGCAATGGACTGAGGATCAAGAGGTTTGAAATCCATGTGAGTGATAAGCTAATATCCTCATCATCTAGTCGGATGAACAGAGATTAAAACTCTTTAATACTGAAATAGCTTCAATATTTAATGTAGCTTTATTTATTTATTTGTTTATTTTTGATAGCAATCACTGGGAAGGAAATCTGTTCAAATACCAAGTATTCTTTTTAGTTTTCTCGAAGGATTTCATCATTACAGCAGTTTAAATCAGTTAATCTTTTCATCGGAACTTGAATTGGAATAATTGCCTTATAATGTCTTTACAACAGTTTCCTGTGCACTATTGATTATAAAAGGGAGATAACTCCCTGTGACATCATGGTTAAAGAGCTGGACCACGATATTGTTGTAAGGGAGTTTTAACTAGACATTCGGATTAATATCCTTGGAAAAGGTATGTATCCCTTAATTCCTCTGGCTGTTGGTCAAATAGGAAACTACCGTCTTTTACAAGGATGTCTTTAGCATTAAACAAAGAACCAACCCAATCGATTGATTATCGGCACCGGTATTGATCGTTTCAATTTTTTTCTTGAATTTTGATTCTTCCATAACCTTTGCCACAAGATTTTTTATCGTTTTATTTTTTTTAATCTTTACTTACTAATAGTAATTAATATTGCTACGGTTGACTTCTTTTCACTGTCTCCAACAGTCTTTACAATATACTTCTTCTTCTTCTTCTTCTTCTTCTTCTTCTTCTTCTTCTTCTTCTTCTTCTTCTTCTTCTTCTTCTTCTTCTTCCACAGTTTTTACATAATACCCTTCTTCTTCTTCTTCTTCTTCTTCTTCTTCTTCTTCTTCTTCTTCTTCTTCTTCTTCCACAGTTTTTACATTATACCCTTCTTCTTCTTCTTCTTCTTCTTCTTCTTCTTCTTCTTCTTCTTCTTTACTTACTTACTTACTTTCTCTGAGTTTTTCACATCAGCGTTAGCTGATGGTTTTTCACTGTAGTTTGAGTGACAGCAAGTCTCCTAAAGTTTCCAGGACTTTTCTCAATATTCTTGCCGTTCTTAATAATATAGTAGTTTGGATGGTCTCCACTCGTCCACCAACTTCCAAATCCTCCAGGCCCTTTAATAGTCTTTCAGTTACTGTGCCAAAAGCACCAGTCACAATGGGTACAATCGTCACTTTTATGTTCCATAGTTTTTTCAATCCTCTAGCAAGGTCGAGGTACTTATCCTTCTTTTCACAATCTTTCAGTTTTATTCTGCGGTCAGTCGGGACAGCAAAATCAACAATTTTGCAAGTTCTCTTTTTTTTTTGTTGATTATTATTAGGTCTGGTCTTCTGGCTGAGACTAGGTGATCCGTCTGTATGTCAAATTCCCATAGGAGTTTATGTGTTATTTTCTAGGACAGGTGCTGGGTTTTGCAGATACCATTTGTTCGTATGGTCAAATTTAAATTTCTTGCACATCTCCCAGTGGATCACCTTGCTGACCCTGTCGCGTCTAGTCTTATATTCCTTCTGTGCTAATTTGCTGTATTCGCTTATAATGTGATTGTAATTATTATTATTATCATACTCCTTGGGAATTTTTAACACCAGCTCTACTGATAGTTTTTTACAGGAGTCTAAGTGACAGCAAGTCCCCTAAGGTTCCCAGGACTCTTCTTATTATCTTAGCCGATTTTCTCAGTGCTGTGGTTTAGATGGGCCCACTACTTCATCTACTTCTCTGAGTATCTTTTTCCAGGTTCTCGGCTATTGTTTCAAGTATCATGACTGCGATTATTATTACAGTCATTTTCATGTTCTATAGCTTTTTCAGCTCTGTGACAACGTAGAGGTATTTGACGAGCTTTTCGCTTTCTTTTGCTTGTAATTTTCTTTCTCTCGTAGCGTTCTGATGTTTTTTCTTATTTGACCGTTCTGTTCTTCTGTTTCTTTCCTTTTTCTCAATTTTCATTTTTAGAATGACACATTTTTTAAAGCCAAATTCTATTTCTATATCCTGGCTGTATATCTTTCTTGTTTGTATCAGGGTTTTTTCTGTTTTGGCAAATTGCTTGATATCGTCCATTTACATAAGGTTTGTTTTTCTTTTCCTTATGATTTTGTAAATCTGTAGCCTTTTCTAATTTGTGAATTTACTAAGTATGTAATTGAGTGGCTTCATTTCTATAACAAATAGCAATAGCGAGAATGAGTCTCTCTGAAAGATGCCTCTTTGAATTTGTTAGAATTTGTCCTGTTGCTGCATATGCTTCTTTATAGTTTTTCATGGATTTCCTGATAAAGTTTAAAAATTTGTCAGATATATATTACATTTTAATACATTCGATTATCCTGCAGTGTCTGGCCACATCATAGGGCTTTTTATAATAAATCACTGTCATAGCTATATTTTCCTCTTTGTCTTGACCCTCTTGATTTGGTTTGGTTTTATTGCACATCAACCATTGTGGGTTATTTAATGCAAAACCCCCTTTTTCATACTTATAAACAGTTCTATTTCAAACAATTCAGTTTAGCATGACTACGCAATTTAAATGTCAAAACATCTCTATCTCAAGCTGTAAATCAATTTTCAAACATATATTAGTTTTTTTTCAAAAAAATTAGTTTTGCAAAAGTATAGTTTTTTGTTTACACACAGTTCTTTTAAAACATTTCAGTATAGTGTAAGTATACTTTCAATGTCAAAAACAGTTCTATTTCAACCAATTCAGTTTAGCATACAAAAACAGTTCCATTTCAAACAATTCATTCAATTCAGTTTAGCATAAGTACACAGTTTAAATGTCAAGACAGTTCCATTTCAAACAATTTAGTTCTATTTGACACAGAGATAGGATCCTATCAGATGCTACCACTCTGAGCTTGAGTGGACCTGGGAGTGATAACAATGAAGAGGAACTCTGAATTACCCAAATCTCCAGCATTACTGGAACCTCACCATCATAGTGTTTAGTGTCATATCCAGGACACATGATGGGGGAGTCTAACCCTTCTGCAGAAAACAACCCCAGCCGACTGGGCAATGAACTTCTTGAGGATGTCCTTATCTATGTATAGTAGGTCATCTCTTCCTCTCGTTTCCATGTGACATCCTTTCCGGTCGTCCGGAAATAGTCCGTGGCATGCAAGCAAATTAGATATTTCTTCTCTTATCCGTGTGTTCAGGATCTTCCACATCATAGGTAAACAAGTTATTGGTTAATAGTTGCTTGAGACGATTCCCTTTTGGGGCCCTTCTGGTTCAGTATAGATATACCCTTCGTCATCCATTCGGGGATGCTAGCCTCTTCTAAACATTTACTTAGTTACTGAACCAATCTGTTGTGAATAAACGTGGTATGCCAACGTGACCTGATATTTGCTAATTTGGTACTATCTTGAGTATTGCTTTTAGTGAGTTCAAGTGTATGTTCACCTCCAAGCCTTCTTAAAGTCCTTGTAATTCTTTTTCAATGTTGTTTATCCATTCAGCTTTCCTGTTATGTTCTTGTGACTCTCATATCTTGCTCCAAGATTGTTTTGATTCCTTTGCATCTGGTTCTTCATTTGTCTTGGAGCATTTTCCAACGACTCGTTGGTAGAATTTTCTCTCGTTATTTCGGAAGGTACTATTTTCTTTTTATTGCTTGATCCTGTTCCGATACCTTTGGAATCTTCCTTATTTCGACAATATCTTTTGGTTTACTTTTCCCAGTCGTAGTGTTATTATTTTATTTATTTGCAGCCGTCTATTTTTAGTCTATTCTTTCTTGCATCTCCACAAAGGGGTAAGAACCCCTAACGAGTGTGCTGATATGACGCAAAACAATCTGATGGTGAGTTTTGGGGAATGCGGAGTATCCCTTCATTGCCATCGCTCCCGGGTCTGCTCTAACCCGGAATAGTAGCACCTGATTGGGTCCTACCTAGGGGCCAAATAGAACTAAACTGTGTACTTATGCGAAACTGAATTGTTTTAAATAAAACTGTTTTGACATTTAACTGTGTGTGGACAAAAATATACTGATAACAAACTGAACTGTTTGAATTAGAACTGTTTGACTAAACTGAATAGCTTGAAATAGAAATATTTTTGTCAATGAAACTGTGTACTCATGTGGAACTGAATTATTTGAAATAGAACTGATTATTTGCATTAAAATGGTTTTAACGTTAAATAAACTACAAAGTTTGATATGCCACAAAACCAACCAACCAACCAACCAACCAATCTATTCATTCTCTTGTGTTCTTGTGTATTTTTCTTTCCACAGTAGGTTTGCTTGAGGTTGCAGTTTCTTCATTTGTCCTTTTAATTCAATTTCCCATTTTGGTTTTATATTTCTTTTCGGGTTTCTTTGGTAGATATAATTTTTTCAACTCACTAATTTTTCTCCCGTATAAAAAGCTCTTTAGTTCGTTGATGTTATCTGTTGCGATATTTTGAAAATAATCTATCCACTTTGGGGGTTTCTACCTTGACACTATTATTAGTGGTTGAAGTAGAATTAGTTGTAGTTTTCATACCAGTACTATCGTGTGGCCGTCATTCGAGAGGCAAAAAACATCAAATTTCTCCAGGTGTCTACTAAATATTCTCGTTGATATCAGGATAATATGGAATGACATGATCTTTACACTGATCTTCATCTCTTCCAATCTTGTTCTTGGTTTTGGGGCTGTTCCAAGGACTCTGATGGATATCATTTTCATTCTTATGTTCCTTAACTTGTTTTCGGTTCTCTGGCAAGGTCTAGGTATTCATCAAGTATTTTGCTTTCTGTGGTCTGCTTGAATGGTCGTATCCACTAATTGTCAAGTTCTCTTCTAACTATAACAGCGTCTGGTCTGGTTTGTGTGATCTGGTTTTATATAAAAATCCCTGATAATTTTGTATGTTTAATTTTCCGGACAGGTTTGGTTTCTTTGTTTAACAGAATATCAAGCTTTTTATTTAATGCCAAATCCATTTTAGTTAAAGAATAGCTGTGATATTATTTAACCCATAGCTGGGGTGATAAGAGGATTCATATCTTTCTCAAGGGTATTCATTAAAACGTAATCGCGCGACTGGGGTTCGAACTCGTTTACTTTGAGTCTTTAACCACTACGCCACGGTGACTGCTCCTTTCAGGACAGATCCTGGTCTAACCGTATACACTTTACCCGTATGGTCCAAATTCCCAGTTTTGGAGAAGGAAAACTAAGTTGAGACCAGCCGTACTCCACTTAAAAATTAACGTGGTATCACTTCCTACTCACGGAAGGAGTGAGGTTGAGTTAATAGATGCATTTATAATTTATAATTTTCCTGCAATTCCATAAATTTATTCTCTTTACCATTTCACAAGATATAATTAAAAGGTATCATTTCTGTTATGAATAAGTTTGGTTTCTTTTTTATGGCATATCAACCATCGTGGGTTATTCGATGCCAAAGCTATTCTTTTAGAACAGTAATGATTCTCTTTAACCCACAGCTGGGTGTTACGAATAGAAATCGCTTAGAAAATATCAATAATCTTTTTTTTTTTTACTTTCTGACTTAGCTAAAAATTGTCCTTCAGAATATATTTCTACACTCCACTCCATTGTTGTATACGTTATCTTTTCATAAGTTCTGAAATTTTAGCGGGTGTCCACGTGGTGTAATGGTTAAAGCGATGGACTGCGGAATCGTAGTATGCGAGTTCGTACTCCAGTCGCGCTATTACGTTCACTTTCGAGCAAATAACTTTGGGAAAGGTATGAACCCCCTTATCCTCCCAGCTATGGGTGAAATAGTACCACTACTGTTCCTCTAGGAGAATGGCTTTGGCATGAAATAACCTAAAAAGAGTTAATATGCCATTAAAAACAAAGAAACCGAAAGAAAGAAACTGAAATTTTAGAAATATTTAACTATTCCGAAATTTTAGGATCCTTTCGTTTTATATTGTTTTTAGATGTATTATAGATATTTTCGTGATTATATACAGTACTGTTGTTATTGACATATCTATTGTATTCTTCTTCATATAGTTTTTACAACATATCAAGGTCAGGTTTGTTACCTTTCTATTTATAGTGGGTATACGTTCTGTTTTCATTTTGAGATGACGTTTCTAAAGAACTTAATTCAAAACTTTGCTTTTGATTGTATTGTGGCAGCTGTCATATCATTATGTCTTTTTTAATGTTAAATTTGACGTATTTTTGCTTATGGTTTCTAACACTGAAAGTTGAAAAGAATAATCAATATTTTTTTTGTATTGCATGATTCTTTTGAAAAAGGTAATAACGCTCCACTGGAAAAAAAGAAACACGTGTAGTTCATGGAGAAGGTTCTGTGAATGGTCGAATATGTCAAAAGTGGTTTGCGAAATTTCGTACCACAGATTTCTAACTGAATAATGTTTTACTGACGGGTGGACCACTTCAGTTTTGCTTTGGTTTCTTTGTTTAATAGCGTATCAACCTTCATGGGTAATTTAATGCCAAAGCCAAACTTATTGAAGAACAGTAGTGGTACTATTTAACACATAGCTCATGGAAATAAAGAGTTCATACTTTTCAAGGAGGGTGGCTATTAGTTGAAAAGTGAACGTAACAATGCACCTGGAGTTCGAACTAAGATGTCGCACTCCAGAATGTTAGTCACAGGGACTCCCCCAAGTCAGTTAACCTAGTCGGTTGGGGCTGCAGAGTACACCGACTGCATCTCTATGGAAGGGTAAGACTTCCCCCAACGAATGTCCTGATATATAACACTATTCAATCAGATGGTGAGGCTCCAGGAATGCTGGAGCTTTGGGGACTGCGGAGTACCACTTTGTTGCCATCGCTCCCATGTCCACTCTGGCTCGGAGTGGTAGCACCTGATAGGGTTCTATCGATGCGTCAAATAGAACTAAACTGCGTACAGATACTAAACTGAATTATTTGAAATAGAACTGTTTTTACATTTAACTGTGTGTAAAAAAACTGTAATTATGCTGAACTGAATTGTTTGAAATAGAACTGTTTTGACATTTAACTGTGTGTAAACAAAAAAAAAACTGTACTTATGCTAAACTGAATTGTTTGAAATAGAACTGTTTATATATATAAATTGATTGATTGGTTGATATGCCATAAAACTAAACCAAATCAAACCAAACCAAACCAATTCAGTTTTACTGGGAGAAAATGAAGACATAAATAAAAAAAGTAATCAACGTAATAATTATCATCAAATCGTGCTTACAAGTTCTCCTTTGACTTTCCCTCACCATACATGTCAATCAGCCTTCGCTTTTGCTAAATCTCTTAAACGACACTTAGTGTCTGCAGAGAGCTAACGACTATAAGTTTTAGCTTGTCTACCAACACTGATGTGTCTTTGCATAGAACCATATAGGAGAACGTTGTTAATGAGTTTATTTTTGTTCGACCCGCAGTGTCCTCCATGTCTTATTCGCCGTTTCTGGAGGGTTTGCGAGAGGGATGATAAAGGGCCTTTAAACTGGTTGCAAGGTGCGGCTTCTGGGATTCGTTTTAAAACCCATCTATCTTTTGTTTCCAAGTTTTTCTTTAGAGTCCAAGAGGTGCAACCAGACTGTAGTACTGACATAGCAATAGTTTAGAAGGTTAGTTGTTTGTGTATTATACCATATTAACCCTAGAATGTTATTTAATGCCAAATCCCCTTTATACACGTGTATTATATATATATGATTTGTAAATGAATAGTTCGTAGATAACAATTTCTAAATAAACAAGGACTCATTTGTTTGCACACAGTTAAATCATTTGAAGAACTGAAATTAAATACTAATGTTTTCATATGCAAACAGGGAAATCGTTTCAAGCATTGCTATCCAATACTAGTAATTCTATTCAACATTAGTTATTCGTTTGCACACAACTAAATGGTTCTTGCTCAGCCGGCTGGGGTTGTAGAATACCCCGACTGAATATCTGCAGAGGGATAAGACCCACCCACAAAGAGTGTCATGGATATGACACTAAACAATCTGATGGTGAGGTTCCAGGGATGTAGGAGCTTTGGGGAATGTGTACCCCTTCATTGCCATCCCTCCAAGGTCCACTCTGGCCCCAACTGATAGCACCTGATAGGGTTTTATCTATAGGTCGAAGAGAACTAAACTGTGTACTTATGCTAAACTAAATTGCTTTAAATAGAACTGTTTTGACATTGGAACTGTACTTACGCTAAACTGAATTGTTTGAAATAGAACTGTTTTGATACTTAACTGTGTGTAAACAAAAACTATATCTATGCTAAACTAATTTGCTGGAATAAGAACTGATTGAATAAACTGAATAGTTTGAAATTGAAATGTTTTTACAATTAAACTGCGTACTCATGCGGAATTGAATTGTGTGAAATACAACTGTTTATTTGTATAAAATGGATTTGGCATTAAATACCCTTTAAAGGTTGATATGCCATAAAACCCAAATAAACAAACAAATATAAACTATTACTGTGAGAAAAAAAGAAAAAAGAAAATAAACTGTATTGTTAAAAATAGAACTGTTTTGACATTGAAACTGTACTTACACTAAACTGAATTGGTTGAAATATAACTGTTTTGATATTTAAACTGTGTACTTATAATAAACTGACTGTTTGAAATGGAACTGTTTTTGTATGCTAAACTGAATTGTTTGAAAAAAAATGATTATTTGTATAAAAATGGATTTGGCATTAAATAACCTACAAAGGTTGATATGCCATAAAACCCAACAACCAAACAACCAACCAACCAACTAAATGGTTCCAAGTGTAGTGAATGGTTAGATAGTCTTATTTGAACTTTAGATAGAACTAATAGGTACTACTAGGCTAGCTCTGAGCAGAACTGGGAGTAATGTCAATGATGAGGTACTCTACATTTCCCAAATCAGATGGTTTAGTGCAATTTCCAGGACATCTTTGGTGGCCGGGGTCTCATCTCTTTTTCATTTAAATGCATTTATAAAACGTGATAATCATTAAAAAATTATTTGAAATAATCGTTAAATAGGATGAAAGAGTCCCTAATCTGTTGGTTTTGATCTATATTACACGTTGTACGAGGATCATTAAATCAATTTCCAGACTTTTTTCGTATGGGCACTTTTATTGATAGTACACACATGAAACTCTAGTCCCCTTCGAAGGAATCTCCTCCGGTTGCAATGCACTTGTACCGTTCCAACAACTTTCATCTCCTCAATTGTCTTATAACGTCAGCCTCTGAGCTTAGGAAATTACCAAAAGGCACAGGGCGCAAGGTCTGGAGTATAGAAAGGGTGAGGAACTGTCTTGAAGCCCATCTTGGTCAAATAGTCTGTGACAGGGATGAAGTTGTGGACTGGTGCATTGTTCTGCTGGAAATTCCACTGACCCGATTTGAAGAGTGCTGGCCTCTTCCGATGGAATCTCTTCCCGAACTCCCTTAAAACCTCTACATAGTAACCCTAACCCTAACCCTTTGGCCAATCAACTCAGGTGTATTGACTTCCTTACTCCTCCCACACCTCTCATCATCCCTCACAGACTTCCTTGAATCTCTTATGCCACTCAAAAACTGAAGCTCGATTCATGCAAGATGGTCGAAAAGCAGCCTGAAGCATTCCATACGTTTCTGTGGCATTTTCTCCAAGTTTAAAACAGAATTTTATTGCATATCGTTCTTCTAAAGTGTCCTCATGTCCAGATTGCATTTTTGAAATTCACCAGCTGTGACAATTAGGTTTTGTAGGGTGTATTCCAATTCCTGCTGTAGCAGTTCATTCGAACATGAAATCATAAAAGTAGGTCAGTCATCTCATAAGATATATAGCAATAACATACTGAATTTTCAAGAGTTGACAATTTTAAATGCCTGTACAAAAATATTCTGTAAACATATTGAAAGCACCACGTATGTTGAAAGTGAGTAATGTTTAGTAAGTAAAGGTGTATGTGAGGGCGCTACTCCTTTCCCTGGATTGCTCCACTTTACCCTTGATTCTTAAATTATAATGCTGACTTTTAAGCAAGAAGGCATCAAAAACCATTTTTTGGTATGACTCGACCTGGAATTGAACTCAGGTCTCCCGGGCTATAGTCATAAGAAATGAATAGGCATGGATGAAGAATGACCATAACACTTGGTTATAAAGATTTAACTTTCACACTTTATTCTCAAGAGGGGTCAATGCTTCTGTAGGTGGGAAGAGACAGATGGACGGACGGAGGGAGACGAATACAGCCTGCCATACAGACCCATAACTTCTTCTCTTGACCATAACATGCTGTGTTATCCTCAAGGCCCCACTTAGCACTTATTCTACTTCTCGACTGAGGGGTACTCAACCGCTCTAGGCCGCTCTGAGGGACGCTGCCCCAGTGGGGCGCCCAGCCACTCGCTGGCGCTCCCTTGAATGACTGCTCTCTTCTGGCCGCAAGCTGAGACTGACCCAAGACTGAGACGAACTGTATCTCACATGGGCATCTGCATATATCATTTTATAACACCCACACATTTCCGTTCAACCACGTGACTGCTTCCACTTATTTTCAGTGGTGCGTCCAGTGCAGAAAATCTTTTGATTGACGGCTCGGTCAAGGGTCAATATGCAGCACTTTTACGTGTGTAAAAAAATTTTGAAATATTAAATTCCTTCCAACATTGGGCTATTTAGAGATTATGAATGGATTCCTCGAGAAATTCTGGCCCATATTTGTTTATTGTATAGTTTATGATATTTTTGTCATATTTGCAAAGCTCAATCCAAATGTTCTCAAAATGGCCAATTCAGCCCATTGCTTTAGTGGTATATCTGTGAGGAGATATTTTTCAAGAATTTTAACGACAGAAAAAAAAATCCTGGGAAAAGTGGATTCATGCCTTCCCTTTAAGAATGATGTCATTTCGATAACCGTTATGATATTTCATAATCTTATGTTTATATAAAATATGGTAATAAGGTTGGTGGTAGTACACACAAAATTTGAATTACTTTGCATTTATTAGAAATACATACACATATGTGCATCGGAAGAGGAAGTACCTGGAGCGTAATGGCTAGCGTGCTTTGCTCTGGCCTTGTAGTACGCAAGTTCGAACTCCAGTCGAAGCTATTACGTTCACTTTCGAACTAATACTCTTGGGAAAGGTACGAAAATCCTCACCCCCACCAGTTAGAGGTTAAATATTATCATTGATGTTCCAGAAGAATGGCGTTTACATTAAATAACCCATGACGGTTGTTATACCAAACAAATGTGTATAATTTAGTCAACACATAGTAATTAGGGAGTAAGGTTACCCGATTGATTTTAATGGCATGGAAACTTACCAAAGTTATTTTATGGCTGAAGGTAAGGGAATCAAGATTATTGTAAGTTAAAATATACATTTTTCAATTATTGCTGCGTAAGAAGTTTTTTTTTTTTTGCCTATGGTTTTATCTAATACCATTAATTTGAAAAGTTATTTGACCTATATAGAGCACACTAACATAGATTACTACTCCAGGTTAGAGTGGACCTGGCAATAATGCCAATAAAAATGGTACTCTACACTCCCCAGATTTTCAGAACTTTAGCCTCGTTTTCAGATGAATGGTGTCATACCTAAGACAACCTTTTTTTTTGGTGGGAGAGGTTTTAGTCTTGGATGGAATATATTTAGCTTATTCTAAGTCATGTGAACATATAAAAGTTAATAAGAGTCTGTATTGAGTTAAAGTTTGACCCACTGGGCTGATAGATACTTTGGCCGGCCGTGTTCCCCAGTACATGGATCAGGTCGGGTGTGTCTTGGCTTCGATGTCAATCAGTCAGGGCCGCTTAACATGGATTCCAGTAAGCCGACATTCATGTCACGCGCGACCAGACGGGTGCTCCTTGATCCTCAGGGGATCGTCTCCCGGGCTCTAACCCTCTCTGGAGAGATTAAGTTTATCGCCTGGCACCTGAGGCGCCCCTTTCTAGAGGAATGCCCGAGGGGCTCAAAGGCATTTTTGGAACCACCGGATGTGTGGAGGCTACGACCCTGCTCCTATTTCCCACAATAAAAAAGGCCTTGTGCCATACTTGTGCGTACCTAGGGCGCTTGACAAATAGCGAGTAATGTTAGTAAGAGGAGAAAATTTAATTCTTGTTATGATTACTAAGTTTATTTCATTAGCAACGTGTAATAGGTTCGATACATGGTTTACAAACTTGAGCTCCAAGTTCGATTAGGTAAACATTTATCGATCTCTCTTCAAAATCAAGAAATTTATAATACTACGTTGCCCCGATTTTCTAAAAGTGATTGACTTGTTTACATCCTGACCATTTACTGACCACATCTAATATCATCATCCTTCTTTTGTCTGACCATAATAATGTGTATTACTGTTTGTACACATTCAGTAAATAGTTCTATCATATACACACACATATCTCTCTCTCCCTCTCTCTCCCTCTCTCTCTGTCTCTCTCTTTCTCTCTCTCTCTTTATATATATATATATATATATATATATATGTATGTGTGTGTGTGTGAGTCTCTCATATATATATATATATATATATATATATATATATATATAAAATTATGATAATAAATTATTATAATACCTCTATCCTAGATATTGAGCACTCTCCATACTATATTGCACTTGGTTCGACACATAACCACAAAGTGATTTACTGACAACGAACACTCTCATAAAAAATATATATTTATATACGAGAGACCTACAAGCTACACATAACGCATTTATTCATAACTTAAAGGAAATTACTGTCAAATCTCTATGGTTAGAGGAGCGTAGACGGCAATTACACAAGAATGTTGAGAACAATATTGAACAAGTTCTGGCGACAACACCACACAAGACACCAACTATACGGCCACTTGCCTCCCATCACGAAAACTATATAAGTTAGACGAACCAGACACGCAGGACACTGCTGGAGAAGCAAGGACGAACTCATCAGGGATGTACTACTATGGACCCCCGCATATGGCCAAGCAAAAACAGGACGACCAGCTCGAACATACGTACAGCAGCTATGTGAGGACACGAGATGTAACCCTGAAGACCTGCCAGAGGCGATGAATAATAGGAAGAAGTGGCGAGAGAGGGTCAGGGATATCCGTGCTGGCGGCACGACATGATGATGAAGATGATAACAGGTTTACAAGGCTCTGTATTAAACTGGTGTTTTTTTTTACTGTAAGAGAACCTAAAAACAAAATGATGCATCTTTAGCTCATCATTTTGTTTTTAGATTATCTTGCAGTAAATATACGTATATTTATACCAAATTTATGTAAATGGGTGTGTATCATTAGGAATAAGAACAATTCTTCTCATATATATATATATATATAAGATTTTCGACTCGCGATTTAGGTTAATTTTATAATTGGCTCCATTGTCTGGTGCTGAGCACTTTAGTAATTGTAGCATTGCAGGATTCGCGGAGGGTTTTTTGGTTTTCTTTTGACCACTGACTGCGTATCTCTTGATTTTTTCAAGGGGTCGGACGAGGTTGGCCTTTTCTTTCTTTTTGACCCTGGGCGGTGATTCGAGATACTTTTATCGCTTGTTCCTGGCAGGGTTTTTTTTGTTTTTTTTGTACCGTGAATACTGGTAGATATTAGATTAGTATATATATATATATATATATATATGTGTGTGTGTGTGTGTGCATTTTGGTTATGTTTTATGATACGTGGTGCATTCAATAAGTTTTCAGACTTTTTTGTTCAGGCATTTAAAATTGTCGTAGACGCTTGAAAATTCAGTATCTTATTGCTATACATCTTATGAGATGACTGACCAATTTTTATGATTTCACGTTCGAATGAACAGCTACAGCAGCAATTGGAATACACCCTACTAAAGCCTGATTGTCACAGCTGGTGAATTTCAAAAATGCAATCTGGACGTGATGACACTTTAGAAGAACGATATGCAATAAAATTCTGTTTTAAACTTGGAGAAAATACCACAGAAACGTATGGAATGCTTCAGGCCGCTTTTGGAGCATCTTGCATGAATCGTGCATCAGTTTTTAAGTGGCATAAGAGATTCAAGGAAGCCAGGGTGTCTGTGAGGGATGATGAGAGGTGTAAGGAAGTCAATACACAAGAGTTGCTTGGCCAAAGGGTTAGGGTTGGGGTTACTATGTTGAGGTTTTATGGGAGTTCAGGAAGAGAATCCGTCGGAAGAGGCCAGTACCCTTCAAATCGGGTCAGTGTCATTTCCACCAGGACAATGCACCAGTCCACAACTCCATCCTTGTCACAGACTATTTGACCAAGATTGGCATCAAGACAGTTCCTCAGCCTCCCTATAGTCGAGACCTTGCTCCCAGTGACTTTTGGTTATTCACTAAGCTCAGAGACTGTCGTTATGAGACAATTGAGGAGATGAAAGAAGCTGTGACAAAGGTCATTGACACGCTCACACAAGAGGACTTCCATGTGGGCTTCCAGAAGTTGTTGGAACGGTACAACAAATGCATTGCAGCCGGGGGAGATTCCTTCGAAGGGGACTAGAGTTTCATGTGTTTACTATCAATAAAAGTGCCCATACGAAAAAATTCTGGAAACTTATTTAATGATCCTTGTATATCAAGCTTATCTAATGTCAAAACCTGTTTAAGCATAAGATAAATATATTGGTTGATAACATTGATTTTAAACAAGCCCAAGCTCATTTGCGTATACACAAGTAAATGGTTCAAGTATTGTTATGCAACACAAATAATTCTATTTGATATTAATCATTTACCAGTCACATTTTTACGTTCAATTTCGGGCAAGTACCCTTTACAAAGATATCCTCTTAGCTTTCCTCCTTATCCTCTTAGCTTTCAGTTAAATTGTATTACTGCTGTTCTTCTACGGCTTTCGAATTAATTAATCCACGAAGGTTGATTTTCTATTAAAACAAAAAAAAAAAAGACGAAAAAAATCATGTTTGCTTACCGTTAATTGGTGGGTTGGTTGGTTGGTTGATTGCTTGGTTGGTTTTATGGCATTTCAACAATTTCAATTCTAAATCCATTTTATACAAATAATCAATTCTATTTCAAACAATTCAATTTAGCATGAGTACACAGTTTAATTGTCAAAAACATCTCAATTTAAAACTATTCAGTTTATTCAAACAGTTCTAATTCAGCTAATTCAGTTTAATATAAGTACATATTTTGTTTACACACAGTTAAATATCAAAACAGTTCTATATATAACAATTCAGTTTAGTGTAAGTACAGTTTCCATGTCAAAAATAGTTCCATTTCAAACAATTCAGTTGAGCATAAGCACGCAGTTTAAATGTAAGTACACAATTTAATTATCAAAAACATTTCTATTTCAAGCAATTCAGTTTAGTTTGGTTTGGTTTGGTTTCTTGGATTTATGGCATATCAACCTTCGTAGGTTATTTAACGCCAAATCCATTTTATGTAAATAATCTGTTCTATTGAAAACAGTTACGTTTAGCATAAGTACACAGTTTAATTGTCAAAAACATCTCTATTTCTAACTATTCAAGCAGTTATATGTAATAATTCAGTTAAGTGTAAATACAGTTTTAATATCGAAAAACAGTTCTATTTGAAATAATTCAGTTAAGCATAAGCACGCAGTTTAAGTGTAAGTAAGGTTTAATTGTCAAAAACGTTTCTATTTCAAGCTATTCAGTTTACTCAATTCAGTTTAGCATAAGTATGCTGTTAGTTCTATTTAACCCATAGATATGGCCCTATCAGGTGCTACCACTCCGGGCCAGAGTGGACCTGGGAGCGATGGCAATGAAGGGGTACTCCGCATTCCCCAAAGCTCCAGCACTGCTGGAACCTCACCATCAGATTGTTTAGTGTCATATCCAGGACACTCGTTATGGGGGGGGTCTTACCCCTCTGCAGAGGTGCAGTCAGAGTATTCTACAGCCCCAGCTGACTGGGCAATATTCAGTTTAGTCAAACAGTTCTAATTCAAATAATTCAGTTTAGCATAAGTATGCCATTAGTTCTGTTTAACCCATAGATAGAGCACCTGAGAGCAATGGCAATGAAGATGTGCTCCGCATTCCCCAAAGCCCCAGCATCACTGGAACCTCACCATCAGATTGCTTAGTGTCATATCCAGGACACTCGTTAATAGGGTCTTACCCCTCTGCAGAGGTGCAGTCGGTGTATTCTACAGCCCCAGCCGACTGGGTGATACATAGAGTTAAATGTCGAAACAGTTTTATTTTAGATAATTCAGTTATGCATAAGTACACAGTTTAGGCGTCAAAACAGTTCTATTTCGAGCAATTCAGTTTAGCATAAGTACGAAGTTTAAATGACAAAACAGTTCTTTTTTAAACAATTCAGTTTAGCATAAATACGCAGTCTAAGTACAAAAACAGTAAAGTCAAGAAACCACGGTTTACCTTTGTTTAACCCATAGATAGGACCTTAATCAGGTACTAACACTCCAGGCCAGTATGGACCTTGGAGCGATGGCAATGAAGGGGTACTCCGCATACCCCAAATCTCTAGCATCACAGGAACCTCACCATCAGGTTGTTAAGTGTTATATCTATGACACTCGTTATGGTGGTGTTACCCCTTTGCGGAAGTGCAGTCGGTGTATTCTACAGCTCCAGTCGATTGGGCAAACCGTTATTTGGTTTTATATATATATATATATATATATATATATATATATGAGAAAAATAAGTGACAATGTGGATAAACCGAAACACTGACAACGGATAAAACAATGATATTTCGTCTTTATTTCAAAAAGACTTCATCAGAATTAATTGAAATAAAGACGAAATGTCATTTTTGAATCCGTTGTCAGTTTTTCGGTTTATCCACATTTCCAGTTATTTTTTCTCATCTTATCAGATTTACCAAATGCACCATTTCTGTTTCTCTCTCTCTCTCTCTCTCTCTATATATATATATATATATATATAAGCATATCGTAAAATTATTAGTTGTGCTAAACAATTTTAATGGTTTTATTGGTTTCAGATAATCATTTTTAATCGTTGTTCTACATTTTGAGTGATGTAGCTCAATCCTGAATTCTGATCACTATTACTAAAACAAAGCAAGTTTTGTTATATATATAGTGACAAAAATTATTTCGTGAGTCAGGAACTAACTTACTACAGTTTCGCCTAAGCGGCTCATCAGGGTACCTAATCTGGACTCTCTCTCTCTCTATCTCTCCCTCTCTCTCTATATATATATATATATATATGTTTTTGATATCTATCTATCTATCTATCTGAGGATCATTCAATGAATAAGGTAAATTTTGCCTCAGAATTTGGCAATAGAAATCAGTGTTTACTGGTGCACCTTTTTCAAGAAAATTTATAGAGATTGGTCTTTCTATTTCTACTCCAGGGATTGTTTTTTCGTTTTAGGTTCTTCGTGGCAAACCAGAGGTAAACCAATTGTTAAAAATTTATTTTTGCTTAAACTTGTTCCTCCTTACATACCACACATTCTTTTGTAAATTTCACTTTGTTTGTACCATTTAGCTCGCAAGAATTTGAGGTCAGACCTCTATTCAAGCCTGGAGCTCTCTGTTTTATTTTTCACTATCTTGAAACATTTAAAGACATTAATTTTTGCAAGATTCAAATAATTTTTTGATATAAACTAATTTAAAACTATACATTTATGGAAAAAACTGCAAAAAAAATTAATTTTACTTTTGGAAAAAAAATCTCTTTTAATGAAGGATTCTCGTATGTATTTGTGTGTGTGTGTGTGTGTGGTCACTCTCTCTCTCTCTCTCTCTCTCTATATATATATATATATATATATATATATCATTTCGATTTAGTATTATTGATCTCATCTCAGTTCACTACTTGTTCACTGGGGCTGTAAGTAAATCGATCTCTTCTGAGTTTTTGCTGCCCAGTCAGCTGAGTCTATAGAAAACGCCAACTGCATTTCAGCAGTGGGATAAGACCCTCTCAGTAAGTTTCCTGAATATGAGACTAAAACATGATTTGTGAGGCTCCAATCCTGGAGTTTGGGGAAATGTGGAGCATCCCTTCATTGTTATTACTCCCAGGCCTAATTTGAAAAGGAGCAAGGGTCAGTTAGAAATATCTAATGTACTTTACTTGAAACCATTTAACAGTTTGCAAACAAATGAGCTCCGGCTCGTTTCAAACTAACGTTATCTACAAACTATACATTTAAAATCATATATATTTATTATAGGTATAAACATGTTTTGGTATTAAATAATTTACAAGGGTTGATATGCCATAAAACCAAACCAAATCAAATATATCTATGAAGAGGATTTGGCATTAAATAACCTACAAGGATCGATATGCCAAAAAACACAACCAACAAATCATTGCCTTCATTTTTACTAGTTATTTTATCAGCTCTTTGTTTCTGCCACTTACCGTTAATGTTTCGGCTGAAGATTATTAAATCTCATCTTTAAATCTATAAGGCCAGTTCTGTGATTAGCCGAACACACTATTCTCTCTCTGCTTACGATGTTTAAATCAGGGCTCACCGGCTTTTGTGCCGAATGGGCCATAGCCAGTTAATCAAATGGTACCAAGGGGTCCTTTTACCTCAAGGAATGTCGAGGGGATCCAGAATTTTTACGACGGCTCCGCATAAATATTGATTCGTGCGTGTCTCCTCTCTCTAAAATGACTTTATGTCAAATTTGACTTGGTTGAATTCCCGATAAATTCATAATCGATATCCTCTTACTCTGCTACAGTTAGTGAATTTATATAAATAAACAAACGATTTACATTTCCGTTCTGGCTTTTCACACTAAATTTTGCATTGATTGATTGATTTTAATGGCATGTCTATTTATCTTGGGTTATTTGATCATGGGTAGTTTGATCTAAGGTTATTTTATCTAGGGTTGTTTGATCTAGGTTTGTTTGATCTTAGCTTATTTGACGTAGGGTTGTTTGATCTTAGCTTATTTGACGTAGGGTTGTTTGATCTTAGGTCGTTTACTCTATGGTTGCTTGATTTTAGTTTATTTGATTAAGGATTGTTTGATCTTAGCTTATTTGATCTAGGGTTGTTTGATCCTAGTTTATTTAATATAGGGTTGTTTGATTTTAACTTGTTTGATTTAGGGTAGTTTGATTTTAGGTTATTTGATCTGCAGTTGTTTGATCTTAGTTTATTAGATCTAGGGTTGTTTGATCTTAGCTTATTTGATCTAGGGTAGTTTGATTTTAGGTTATTTGATCTGCAGTTGTTTGATCTTAGTTTATTAGATCTAGGGTTGTTTGATCTTATCTTATTTGATCTACGGTTATTTATATCTATATTTTTGTGTAGTTGTTTCATAAGGGTTTTTTTTTTTTTTGCACACGCTTACGTGATATCAAGTATTCCGATCTAATACAATTATTTGCCGACAGTTATTTGGTTTCAAGTAACTAATAATAACCTTTAAACAATTATAGCCTCTTGATTTTGATAATTTTCTTTTGTTTAATAGCATATCAACTTTCTTGGGTTATTTAAGACCAAAGCCACCCTTGTGGAAGAATAGTTGTGGTACTATTTAACACATAGCTGGGGGGATATGGGGGCTCATGCCTTTCCTAGGTGTATTAATCTGAAAGTGAACGTAATCGCGGGACTGGAGGTCGAACTCGCTTGCGGTAATCTCACAGTGCATCGTTTTAGTCATTACGCTTCGGGACTCTTCATTATTGCTTCAGTTAACTATTCTTGATAAAATACCAATGATTTTCGAACAGTTCTGTTTGACCCATTACATGTACTACCACTCCGGGTCAGAGTGGATCTGGGAGTAATGGCAATGAAGAGGTGCTCCATGCTATTCAGATATCCAGAACTCGAACCTCACCATCAGATTCAATTAAGTATCATACTCAGGACAACCAATTTCGGGGAGGTATCACACATCTTCAGCAGGATACAATCTGTGGATTCTAAGTTCTGCCAACAGAGAGAGAGAGAGAGAGAGAGAGAGAGAGAGAGAGAATATGTGCATGCGATACAATCAGCATATTCTATTTTCTGATTGTTTGCAATAAGAATCACCGTTTTGATTCTAACTCTTGTCAGTCTGTTGTAAGCAAAAGTAAAGTTGGCGACTGTAGTCGAGGGCAGCCCGAAGGTACCCTTTTCAATAGCTACTACACCGAGGTGTAGGGAAGAATGCTATTCTTTTCCTTGGATTGCTCCACTTTACCCATGATACGTACTCTATAATGCTGAGTATTAAGCAATGGAATATCAAGTACCATTTTTTGATACTGGTATGACTCAATCTGGGATTGAACCCCGGGTCCCGGGTTATTGGCGAAAACTCTTCCCAATAGCCAACTACGTTCTAACACTGGCCCAGTTGGTTGGGACTGTAGAATACACTGACTGTATCTCTGTAGATGGGTAAGACTCCCCCAATGAGTGTCCTGATATGACACAAAACAATCTGATGGTGAGGCTCCAATATTGCTGGAGATTTGGGGAATGCAGAGTACCCCTTCATTGCCATCGCTCCCAGGTCCACTCTGGCCCAGAGTGGTAGCTCCTGATAGGGTCCTATCTATAGGTTAAATAGAACTAAACTGTGTACTTGTGTTAAATTGAATTGTTTGAAATAGAACTGTTTTGATATTTAAACTGTGTACTTATGCTAATCTGATTTTAAAATAGAACTGTTTACATGTATAAAAATTGATTTGGCATTAGATAACCTACAATGGTTGATATGCCATAAAACAAAACCAAACGAAACCAAACGTTCTAACAATTGAGATAAGACTGCGAGTGAATTATGACTAAATCGGGTTATGTATGGCTTGTGAATCTCCAGTAAAATGTTGCGAGCTATGAATGAGCGCTTAGGCAAAGAAGGAATGTTTAGGCGGGTCTCGAGCCAATTGAATGATATTGGGCCGTTCAGTTAGTATGCCAACAGACATCATTTAGTTAAGCGATCAGTCGTGAAAATAAACGACTTTTCCATCCTGTCTCTTCTGGCTCGTGATAAACAATGCCCGACAACATCTCTGATCATTAAATCGTCAAATAAGGTGTCGCCACTACTTGCAACTACTAACCCTTGCCGTTCACACAGAGATTCAATGAAATTTTCAAGATACACTCTACCCCAATCACTGTACATTTTTAGATATTGCCCAGAGATTGTTTTCCTTATCCCCTGATCTAGGCGATATAAACATTTTCAAAGAGCTAAAGGCTGTAGACTCTATAGATATATGTATATTCATACCGAATTAATGTACATGGGCGTGTATGCATTGAGACAGAAACAATTCCACACACACATACACACATACTCTTATATATATATATTTGAAAGTTGTTCAAATAGTTATAAGCCTCAGCATGATTTTACATTTGTCAAACAATTCTCGTATTTGTATAGGCCTCAAGACAGAAATCCGAAAGTTTTTTCTAGTTTCATAGGAAATGATTGTGTGCTGCAACCACAAAAATATTCACTTATGCTTCTTCTTTGCGGGTACGGCTTAGAACTTTTTGAATTACTCTCGTATATATATATATATATATATATATGCATATCATCATCATCATCATCATCTTCATTTTGTCGTGCCACCAGCACGGATATCCCTGACCCTGTCTCTCCACTCCTCCCTATCGTTCATCGCTTCTGGGAGGTCCTCAGGTCTACATCCCCTATCCTCACAGAGCTGCTGTATGTAGGTTCGAGCTGGTCGCCCTGCTTTTGCTCGGCCATGTGAGGAGGTCCATGGGGGAACATCACTTATGAGCTCCTCCCTACTTCTCCAGTAGTGTCCAGCATGTCTGGTACGTCTAACTTTGATGGTTTTCATGATGGGTGGTAGGTGGCCGTATAGCTGCAGTTTTGTGAGGTGTTGCCACCAAGACTTGTTCAATATTGCTCGCAGTATTCACATATATAAATATATATATATATATTGCAATATTGCTCGCAGTAAACCGGGACATTGGCCCAGCGGTTAGGGTGTTCGCCAATGGCCCGGGAGACCTGGGTTCAATCCCAGGTCGAGTCATACCAAAGACTTTAAAAATGGAACTTGATACCACCTTGCTTAACACTCAGCATTATAAGGTACGGTTCAAGGGTAAAGTAGAGCAATCCTGGGAATGGAGTAGCGCCCTCCCCTACACCTTGGTGTAGTAGCTATCGAAAAGGGAGCCTTCGGGTCACCCTCGACTATGGTCGCTAACTTTACTTACTTATATATATATATATATATATATATATATATATATATAAATGGTGCAGCTGGTATTTAAGGACAGATTTTATGGATTAGAAAATATCTATTTGACTTCGAATAACAACCATAGAAGTTAGCTAATGATTGGTTAATTTCATTCAATAAAACCACCAATAGCATCAATAACTGCCTCTATACGTTTGAAATCGTTTGCAAAATATGGTTAACTTCTCCTTATTCATGTCAGACATTAATCGAACTATGACAGCTTTTAAAGAGTCTTTTGGTGTTATAGGGATGTTCATTAACCTCCTTCTCAACAACACTTCACACATAATAGTCTAGTCGATTGAGATCTGGAAAGTTAAGAGGCCAAATGTTGGGGATGATGTGGTTATACACATTAACGACCACCAATTCTTGTTTCTGCTGGATTTTTGAATTTATTTAAAAGTCTTTTGGATCTGTTTAAGCGGGTCTGTTTTTTATTTCAGACATAAATTGACCTCTCTTCATCATGTTCGATTTGTATCGAATGTCTTCCTGAATACTCCTTTTCAGACACATGCAACTTTTTTGCAATTGACCTCATTGATTGACCTCGATTTTCATCAATTGTCTGCTCAACTTTATGAATAAATTTGGGTGTTCTCATTGAATTGGAACGTGTGAAATGTTTCTTACGTTTTGATACAGACATTACGTAATCATTTTCTTTTTCTAACTCCTTACGTATCTTGTGGACAAAAAATCTTGCAACTCTGAGAAAACGTGCAATTTCTAAATCCCCATGATCAGCCTTTAATAACACAATCACAGTATGCCTTTTCATTTCATTTGTTAGCATAGGGTCTGTCATAATCAATTTCTGAAAAATAAAAGTGGTAAAAGTTTAAAGAAAACAGTATTAATCTAAGATATATGTGTCCTCAAATACCAGCCGCACCCTGTTTATATAATAGAATATTATTTCTGTTTTTCTAATATTATATACGAGAAAAACAGAATTAATATTCTTTTGTAACTTCTTAATTTTGGAGATGCTTTTAGCATAATGATAATCGTATAGGGAAATGGAATTGACAACCCAGTCTTGGACGAGGCTGTTTACTTTGAGCAAATACGCGTGAAATCTACCTCTTCCTTTTTTCTCCTCTGGCTATTAATAACTAGTAGAAAATACCAGGTTCTTTTGCTAGAAAAAAAAAAACTTTGGATTTAAACCAGCTGTACTCCGCAAAAGAAACAAGAAAAACATGAATTATATTACTTTGTTACTTTAAAATTTTTAATTCTTCTCTTTTTAATTTGTCTTAAATGGTTCAGAAAAAAATTTGTTGAAGACTTTTTGATGAGTTTTCAAAAGGGTTTTTACATGAGTTTAAAAAAAATTGGCCATAAAAGAAGCAACGAAAATGAACGAGTAATTTATCATATCTATTCATTAACAGAGGATTACTTTTTTGTTCACGAATGTTTTGATTTGATTGTCAGTTTATTTATTTGAATTTGTATGGCATATCAACCCTTGAAGGTTATTTAATGCCATATGCTTTTTATAAATATATATTAAATATATTCAATTTGTAAACACATTTTGTTGAAAACATTCTTAAACGAGCCAGAGCCGAATTTTTGAACACAGTGAAATGAATTGCTTGTTAACAGTAACAATTTAACATCAATAATTTGTTTGCATACATTTAAATGAATATACATATAACATTTGTAAATGAATATACGAGGATCATTAAATAAGTTTCCAGAATTTTTTTGTATGGGCACTTTTATTGATAGTAAACACATGAAACTTTAGTCCCCTTCGAAGGAATCTCCCCCGGCTGCAATGCACTTGTTGTACTGTTCAAAAAACTTCTGGGAGGCCCCAAGAAAGTCCTCTTGTGTGAGCGTGTCAATGACCTTCGTCACAGCCTCTTTCATCTCCTCAATTATCTCATAACGACAGCCTCTGAGCTGAGTGAATAACCAAAAGTCACAGGGAGCAAGGTCTGGACTATAGGGATGCTGAGGAAATATCTTGATGCCCATCTTGGTCAAATAGTCTGTGACAAGGATGAAGTTTTGGACTGGTGCATTGTTCTGCGGGAAATGCCACTGACCCGATTTGAAGAGTGCTGGCCTCTTCCGACGGATTCTCTTCCTGAACTCCCTTAAAACCTCAACATAGTAAGCCTAGCCCTAAGCCTTTGGCCTATTAACTCTGGGGTATTGACTTCCTTACTCCTTCCACACCTCTCATCATCCCTCACAGACTCCCTGGCTTCCTTGAATTTCTTATGCCACTCAGAAACTGATGCTCGATTCATGCAATATGGTCGAAAAGCAGCCTGAAGCATTCCATACGTTTCTGTGGTATTTTTTCCAAGTTTAAAACAAAATCTTATTGCATATCGTTCTTCTAAAGTGTCCTCACGTCCAGATTGCATTTTTGAAATTCACCATCTGTGACAATCAGGCTTTAGTAGGGTGTATTCCAATTGCTTCTGTAGCTGTCCATTTGAACGTGAAATCATAAAAATTGGTCAGTCATCTCATAACATGTATAGCAACAACAGTGAATTTTCAAGAGTCTACCACAATTTTAAATGCCTGGACAAAAAAGTCTAGAAACCTATTGAATGCACCACGTACATATATCATTTGTGTGGGAATATATACATATCATTTTTAAATGAATATACATATGTTCGCCAATGGTCCGGGAGACCGGGGTTCAATCCCAGGTTGAGTCATACCATAGACTTCAAAAATTGTACTTGATACCTCCTTGCTTAACACTCGGCATTATAAGGTACGTATCAAGGGTAAAGCGGAGCAATTCAGGGAAAGGAGTAGCGCCCTCCTCTACACCTTGGTGTCATCATCATCATCATCATCATGTCGTGCCGCTAGCACGGATATCCCTGACCCTCTCTCGCCACTTCTCTATATTATTCATCGCCTCTGGCAGGTCTTCAGGGCTCCATCCCGTTTCCTCACATAGCTGCTAAATGTATGTTCGAGTAGCTATTGAAAAAGGAACCTTAGGGTCACCATTGACTACAGTCAAATTTGTAAATTAATATGCATATATTATTTGAAAGTGAATAGTTTCCTTTTTAAATGAGTTAGAACCAATTAGTTCGTACACAAGTACTGGTATTGTTTCAACAGTTAAACGGTTTCATATTAATTATTTGTTTGCTGACAGTGAAGTATTTACAAGTATGGCTATCTGACACTAATTATTCTATTCAACACTAATTATTCGTTCATTTGCTCACAGTTAAATAGTTTCAAGTATTGCTATGTAATACCAATAATTTGATTTAGGCATCAAGTTAAAGAGTTTCAAGAATTGCTATTTACCATTAATAATTGCTCATTCGTTTTCACATAGTTAAGGGAAGATGTCCTCTTCGTGTAATGGTTAAAGCAATGGCCAGCAGAATTGTAGTAAGTGAGTTCAATTTTTCTGCCGCGCTATTTTGTTCACTTTCGGATAAATACTTTGGAAAGGTATGAACCTCCTAATCCTCCCAGTTATCGGTTAAATAGTACCTCTACTGTTCTTTTGGATGGATGGATTTGGCATTAAATTACCTGCAAAGGTTGATATGCCATTAAACCAAAGAAACAAACGCACAGTTAAATTGTCAAATCTATTTGTAACGATTCAATTCAATAAAAGTTATTTGTTTGCATATTGTCTAAATGTCAAACAGTTCTATTTGACCTATAGATTTGACGGTATCATGTGTTACCACTCCGGGCCAGAGTATACCTGGCAGCAATGGCAATGAAAGGGTACTCTACATTTACATTTCTAGGACAGGAGCCTCGCCATCAGATTTTTTAGTGTCATAACCAGGACACTTGTTAGGGTTTTACTCCTCTGCAAAGATGCAGTTGGTGTGTTATACTGCTCCAATCGACTGGGTTTGTTTTGATGTGATGGGTGACCACTTAACGGCAGGCAATGTAAGCAACCTAAGACTATGCGCCACGTCCAAGTAAAACTTAGTAAATAATTAATAACAAAAATCAGATGTTTTGAGATGGATATTTTATAACCTCCCCATACCATATACATGTAACGTGCAAGCACACACACATAAAAGATAATCTCTAATATTCGAGCCGAGCAATGTTTTAAATCAGTCGTAACTATTTCAATTAATATCTGACTAAGGCATTCCTTTATTTAGATGTTTATGAGGCAATCCATCATTCCATTCTTTTAGAAAGCGTTGTTTCCACTTGTTTAGATTGAGGTTAAAGCCATTTGGAGTCAGTGTTCCGAAATATTTTATCCGTTCATCTTCTCATGTTTTAATTGCCGTCCTGCTATTGTCCAATGCTTCTTTTTTTTCTCAATCTTTTTGTAGCATTGTAACTAAATGGTACCCAGGCGCTAATAGATAAGTTATTAAAAATGTCAGCGGCCGAAATAAAGACGAGTTTTCAGAGTTCAGCATCTCTTCCAGTGGCCTAGGTGTAACAAGATATGCTCGATCTCGCATTCAGTAACGATGTCACTCGGTCTAATTAGTAAGATGTTACTCACCCGAGGAAAAAGTGGACTGGGGCGTTCTGTGAAACCCACTATATATGTATATATATATGTGTGTGTGTGTGTGTGTGTGTGTGTGTGTGTGTGTGTTTGTATGTATAAATGGCTTTATATATATATATATATATATATATATATATATATTTCGTGATTTGTGAACGGAGAACAATGAACTAGGAACGAATCAAAAATACAAGAAGTGTCCTGATCCTACGAGAACGAAGAAGCTTACACTTCATGTAATATGTGTAGTTCATTTCTTCCAGATTCCAAGGTTTCACGTTGAGTGTAGTGGCTAACTTGCTGGACTGTGACGTCGTAGTAAGCAAGTTCGAACCCCAGTGACGCTACTGCGTTCCCTTTCCGGTTGCTTTCACGGCATCAAAGACGGAGCGGTAATAAATTAATGAATAGTCCGAACGCTAAAGCAAGTGTTTCCCTCCTTATACAATGATAAGGCATCACTTACATAGCAGTTTTCGGTGACTACGCTTCTCTTTCTAAGACGATGAATTCTCCACCTCAGTTGGAGTGATGGTCAATTGAGTTATTCCATCGGGAATAGTTTATCATAATTTATGGGTTTTATTATGTGTCTTACGTAAACCCCGAATGGCCTTGGGAAAGGCATAAATCTACATTCCCTTGTTGTCTGTCTCATCTTCAGACATCTTAAGGCCCTATCAGCGCAACTGTATCCCCTGCAGAGGGCTTTGATTCCCCATCCAAAAAAGAGGATGTCCTGGGTATGATATAGAACAGCATCACTCTAAAATAAATTAGCCTTTAAAATCGATTGAAATTACACTTTTATGTTTGCAAAAAGAATAGTTGGTTGGTTGGTTTTATTTTACGTTGTATCAATCTTTTCAAGTCATTTAAAGTTGAATTAAATTTCAAACAATTCACTTTAGTATAAGTATAGTTTTTGTTTACAAACAGTTAAATGTCAAAACAGTTCTGTTCCAAACAATCCAGTTTAGAAGAGGTACACAGTTTAGTTCTATTCAAAAACAGTTCAATTTCAAACAGTTCAGTTTAGCATAGGTACGCAGTTTAAATGTCAAAATAGCCCTATTTCAAGCAATTCAGTTTAGCATAAGTACTCATTTTAGTTCTATATGACCCATAGATAGGAATTTATCTCTACCGGCCAGAATGAACCTTGGAGTGATTGCAATGAAGGGGTACACTGCATCCCCCAAAGCTCCAGCATTACTGGGACCTCACCATCAGATTGTTTAGTGTCATATCCGGGAAACTCGTTGGTTGGGGGATATTACTCCTCTGCAGGTCTGATTTCCATATGATCGATAGCCTATCGATAGCGGTCCATGCCTTTGTTAGCTGCGTGTCGATGTCTTTTTCGGTTGATGAGACACTGCTTCCTAGGTAGGTGAATTTGTCGACTAGTTTCAGAGAGGTTCCGTCTAGTGTGGAGATGTCGCCTGTTTAATTATAGCACATATATTCCGTTTTGGGTGTATTGACATGGAGGCCAATGCATGTGGCAGCTCGTTCCAAACTATGCAGAAGTTTTTCGGCTTGATTGGGTGTATTTGCCAGTATCGCTATATCATCGGCGTAGTCGGCGTCAGTAATTGTTTTTGCGGGGTAACTTCTGCTTCTTTTCTCTAAAAAAGACATCGACACGCAGCTAACGAAGGCATGGACAGCTATCGATAGGCTATCGATCATTCGGAAATCAGACCTGCCCGATAAAATGAAATGCAGTTTTTTCCAGGCAGCAGTCGTATCGATACTGTTGTATGGATGCACAACTTGGACGGTAACTAAACGGCTGGAGAAGAAGCTAGACGGCAATTACACAAGAATGCTGCGAGCAATCTTGAACAAGTCCTGGCGGCAACACCTCACAAGGCACCAACTATACGGTCGCCTACCTACCATCACAAAAACTATACTAGTTAGACGAACCATACATGCAGGACACTGCTGGAGAAGCAGGGACGAGCTCATTAGTGATGTACTCCTATGGACCCCCACATATGGCCGGGCAAATGCCAGACGACCAGCTCGAATATACATACAACAGCTATGTGAGGATACGGTATGTAGCCCTGAGGACCTGCCAGAGGCGATGAACGATAGGGAGAAGTGGCGAGAGAGGGTCAGGGATATCCGTGCTGGCAGCACGACATGATGATGATGATGACACCTCTGCAGAGGTGCAGTCAGTGTATTCTACAGCCCCAACCGACAGGGAAAAATAAGGGTGGTCGTAAATTTTACAAGTTTTCTTAGTCATAAAGTTAATGAATGAGTTATTGAATTTAAGGTGATTGTACGGTAGACTGTCCTTAACATTACCTACTTGATAAATTCAGGTTGCTCGGATAGTTGATGATTTATGGCATATCAACCCCTGTTGGTTATTTAATGTCAAATCCTGTTTATATATATATATATGATTTGTAAGCAAATACTTTTTAGGTAGCTTCATTTTTAAACGAGTTGTTAAAGATCATTTGTTAGATTGGTTGGTTGGACGGTTGGTTGGATTTTATGGCATATCAACCTTTGTAGGTTATTTAGCGCCAAATACATTTTATACAAATAATCCGTTCTATTTCAATCCGTTTTATTGTCTAAAACATTTCTATTTCAAACAATTCATTTTATTCAAACAGTTATAATTCATCCAATTCAGTTTGGTATGAGTATAGATTTAGTTTACACAAAGTTATCTGTCAAAACAAATCTATATTAAACAATTCGGTTTAGTGTAAGTAGAATTTCAGTGTCAAAAACAGTTTCATTTCAAACAATTCAGTTTAGCATAAGTATGCGGTTTAGTTCTATTTAACCCATAGATAGGGCCCTATCAGGTGCTACCACTCCGGGCCAGAGTGGACCTGGGAGAAATGGCAAAGAATGGGTACTCTGCATTCCCCAAAGCACCAGCACCACTGGAACCTCACCATCAGATTGTTTCGCGTCATATATCCAGGACACTCGTTGGTGGGGTCTTACCCCTCTGCAGAGGTGCAGTCGGTTTATTCTACTGCCCCAGCCGACTGGGCCAAATAGAATGGTAGTAAATTTAAACGGTTTCAAGTATTCCTATCTTAGATTAGTAATTCTATTTCATATTAATCGTGTTTGCAAAATGTTTAATGGATTCAAGTGTTGCTGTTTAATATTAACTATTCTGTTCATACAGTATTCCAATCTAATACGAATAACTGGCACACAATTTTATGGTTTCAAACTACAAATATCAATAATCCTCTGTAAATGATTGAACAGTTCTATTTAACCCATAGACGAGACCCTAACATGTACTATCACTCCAGATCTGATTGAACCTAAGAGAAATAGCAATGAAGGGGTACTCTACATTCTCAAAAGCTCCAGGACAGGATCTTCACCATGAGATACCGTTTATATATGCTCGATACAGAGGATTGCTTATTTATGAATATTGCAATATATATGTATATATCAACCTATTGGCATAACGATTATAATGTTTGCTAATGGTTCGCGATAACGGAGCTCAATCCCAGGTCGAGTCATAATCAAAAACTCAAACAATGGTGATTCCTCCTTGCTTAACACTCGGCATTATAAGGTACAAATTAAGGGTATGTGGATCAATCAAGGGAAAAGGGTTGCATCTTCCTCTACACCTCGGTGAAGAGACAACGGACAGTCAACTATTTTATAAATATAAATGTATATATATATATATATAGTTGTGAATATATCGAATTTAATTTAAGGAAAAATCTTATTTAGATACCGCAATTTTATCTTTCAAAATCAAAAGTTTCTATTTGCAGAGTTGATTTACAAAATACTTTTTACATATTTACTTCTATATTTCAGTAGCCACCAAAATCCTTTGGGGGAATTTTATATTTCTTTTTAGGTATTTCACATTATTTCGCGAGTGTTTTGTAGTTTACCACTACTGTTTTATCAACAACAAATGAACAGTATAAATCGCTTTTGGAAGCCCACATAAAAACATCTATCCTCAGTGTTAGACACACGGACGGAGGCATTTTCGACATAAATTCAATTCATGAACCAGCTACTGGTGATTGAACTAAAAATGACGCGCGATACTTGCGTTCTTAACATTGTCGTACGGAATTCTTTGAATTTTCAATACGAAATATTTCTGTAAAATCGTTCACAGCTTAACTTTTGAAATATCTTATTGCTGTGGTTGGACCAAAAAAAGGATCCAACTCACTGTACGAACGATCTCTCTCTCTCTCTCTCTCTCTCTCTCTCTCATTCAGCCTATTCCTTATCCTTTCTCTGTCTATACACACACACACACACACACACACACACACACACATATATATATATATATATATATATATATATATATGTCTCAGTCTTTTCCTTACTATCTCTCCCTTTCTCTCTCTCATTTTGATTGTTACATGTTATTTCTCTCCCATTCCTTGCTACTCGCCATCTCTCTCACTCTCTCTCTCTCTCTCTTTCAGCTTATTCCTTATCCTCTCTTTCTTTCTTTCTTTCTCTCTCTCTCTCTCTCTCTCTCTCCATAAGCCTGTTCTTTCCTGTCTTTATTTCTCTGTCTCTCTCATTTTAATACTGTTGATTATTATTTCTTTCTCTTCCTGCACTCTCCACCCTTCCTTCTCTCTTTTAGCCTGTTCATTATTTCTCTCTCTCTCTTTCTCTCTCTCTCTCTCTCTATATATATATATATATATATATATATCTTTATATATATATATATATGTGTGTGTGTGTGTGTGTGTGTGTGTGTGTGCGTTTCAGCCTGTTCTTTGGTATCTCTCCCTTTCTCTCTCTCATTTTGATTATTACATGGTATTTCTCTTCCATCCCTTACCACTCGCCATCTCTCTCTCTCTCTCTTTATATATATATATATATATATATATATATATATATCAACCTGACCCGTACTCTTTCTCTCTCACATTCAGGCTGTCCCTTACAATCTCTCTCTCTCACACACACACACTCACACACACTCTCTCTCTCTCCCTCTCTCTCTCTCTCTCTCTCTCTCTCTCTCATTCCTTTCTACACTATGTCTTTGATGGAAAAAGAGTTTTATGGAGAAACAAATTTCCATATCTATTAACAATTTTAAAAAAGTTCATACGAATACTGATATTCTATTCAGCCACAGATTTTCAGTGGATTGAGATAGCTTCAATAATAACTGACTGAAAAATTCTACTGCCTTTTAAATAATAAAAACAATGAAAAAAAAAAATATTAGGAATCTCCTGTCTTATTTTGACGTCAGAATTTGCGGGGGCGGTAACAGAACGAAAGCTCCGACCTGAAGAAATTGTTCCCGTCTATATTTGTGTATTAAAAATGTGTAGAATTTTCTGGAACTTAAAATAAGGTCTCAGAGGAATTGTGACATCTGGAGCAAAGTCGTTCAAACGACAGAAGTCAAACAAAAATGTTCAAGAAAGAAAAGTCACAAAATTTTAAAGTGAAATCACGTGCGAAGGCTAAAATGAAGACAAAGAAAAGAAAAAGAAAAAGAAAAAGAAAAGAAAAGGAAAAGATAACTTACAAATAAGAACATGTAAATATATATTCAAATTGCTTTGCCCTTCAAAAGCTGCCCTACAAATTTAAACGATATAAGATTAAACATTCCTTTGAAACATCACAGTTTTTGGAACGATATTTCGAGGCGTTGCGTTTGTAAAAAAATTTTTTAAAAATTTTTCCTAGGAAATCAGTTTACATATTTTTGATAATTGAAATAATCCCAAAGACATTAAGAATAAAAGAGGTTGAATTCTTACAATGATTTCGAAGACCATCACTTTAACCATTACACTAGGAGGACACCCTTTCTCTTTTCTTTGTTTAATGGCATATCAACCTTTGTAGGTTACTTAATGCCAAAGCTATTCTCCTAGAAGAACAGTAATGGTACTACTTAACCCATAGCTGGGAGGATAAAGGGGTTCATATCTTTCCCAAGGGTATTTGCCCTAAAGTGAACGTAATAGCGTGACTGGAGTACGAACTCGCTTACTACGATTCCGCAGTCCATCGCTTTAACCATAAAACCACGAGGACATCCCCGTTGAATTCTTAGTACTGACAAATGGCGTACTAGGGTGAGTCAAAAGTTTTGCTATATTTAGGTGTGAGTCAGTTTGCAATGAATATAACACGTGAACGAAGCAGTTCAAATTGTGAAAGGTATTCGCTCTGCTTGGTAGTAACGTGGTATTTGGTGTGCTAACATGTTGTGCATTGCTTCGCTCAGTGTATGAGTTGAAAGCCGCCAAGATAAACATGCAACGTTGTCTAATTTGGTGACTTATTCTTTAAAAGTTCGAACTGGGCCTCGGAAACAACCAAAAACATTTGATCACAGTACAGTAACCAGATGGTTAAAGAAATTTCGCTCGGGCAGCAAGAATATCGACGATAAGGCAAGGTTAGGTCAGACTAAAACAAGGGATTCAGATACCGTGCTCCTGGCCTTAGAGGCTAATCCTGCAAGTAGCACACGGATAGTATCAGGCGAGCTTAGTGTGGTTGGTTACCTTCACGTAGGAGTCGGTCAGTTCTACTTCGAGTTCCAGTCGAAGTTGGCGAGAGAAACGGCTCTTTTGTGGTAGAGTTTGGTCGGGGGGAAGAAGAAATGAAGTCCCTGTTTGTTTGTCTCGTCTGCCATGGGTTAACGTTTCTGTCTATCAAATGTACATAAGTAATTCCTTAGTCTCTATCTCTCTCATTTCTATGAAAAAGTGTTTGTGGCAATAAACTTTTTCGTGTCAAGAAACAATTGAGTCATTTTGTATTTCTGTGCATTACATCTTTCGACATGGCCGGTAACTTAACACTTATACGTTTGACATTGTCCCGTAGCGTTACAATTACACTTAAAGGAATCACCCTATCGGCAGCGTTTTGAATATTCTTACTGTTTCCCCTGAAGCGAGTCCCATCAAGGAGTCAAATAGATTTGTTTAAAAACTATATGTATTCAATTGGAACATGTGCGAAAAACAAACAAACAAACAAACGAACGAAAAAAAAAAACAAACTAAAAAGAAGAAAGAAAAAAATAATATGAATATACAAGGAATGTTTCTCTCTGACCTCTAAGGATAAAATAACCCAAGATGGGTTGACATGTCATTAAAAGCAATCAGTCAATCAACCAATCATACGCAATAGAAATAATTTCAAATCCTTTAATTAATTCATAGTCTGAAAAACGGTCATAATTACGAATGGAAACACTTTTTGCATCCCACTTTAAAAAATTTTGTATCGACCTGCATTCTTAATTATTAGGTTGGGACGAATGTAAAGTCCGATTTTAGCGTATATATTGTAAATGAAAAACATGCCTACAGAAGTATCTAATCATTAATATAACCTCCATAGAACCCCATTCCATCTGTCAATTGCCCAGTCAGCTGGGGCCTCACAATACACCAACTGCATCTCTGCAGAGGGGTAAGAATCCCTAACGAGTGTCTTAAACAAAATGATGGTGAGTTTCAAGTAATGCTGGAACGTTGGGGAATGCAGAGTACCCCTTCATTGCCATCGCTTCCAGGTTCACTCTGGCCCGGAGTAATAGAACCTGATAAGGTCCCATCTGTGTGTCAAATAAAACTAAACTATGAACTTCTGCTAAACTGAATTGTTTGAAATAGAACTGTCTCTGACATTTAAACTGTGCACTTATGCTAAACTGAACTGTTTAAAATAGAACTGTTTTTGACATTGAAACGGTGTACTTATGCTAGACTGAATAGTTTGAAACAGAACTGTTTTTGTATGCTAAAATGAATTATCTGAAGTTGACTTGTTTTTTTTTTTTTCATTGAAACTGTATAATTATGCTAAATTGCATTGTTTGATATAGAACTATTTTGACATTGAACAATGACTAAAAAAACTATACTTATGCTAAATTGAATTGGTTGAAATAGAACTGTATATTTGTATAAAAATAGATTTGGCATTAATAACTCACAATAGTTGATGTGCCATAAAACCAAACCAAAACAAAATATCTATCAACAAGCTAATAGATATTACACTTGTAAAATTCTTTAATTTTTTATGCAAAACATAAGACCAATTCGTGTCCAACTTTTTGATTCCTGCCTAAAACCACCAAAATGATTCTGTAATCCCTTAAACAAGTAAATATCAGAAGGAGCAAGGTCAAGAGAATATGGAGGACGGAGCAATTTTTCCAAGCCGATCTTTAGTCAATTGTGCTGAGAGAGGACGAGCATTATCATGATGAAGGATGATTTACCTTCTGCTTTTTAAGGAAGCTCGTCCTTTCGACTGAAATCCTAACTTTCAAATTGCTGGAGGTGTTTCCCCGTTTTTGAAGTCAGGATTTCAGTCTAAAGGACAAGCTTCCTTAAAAAGCAGAAAGGATTATACTTCGAATGAATCAAATTGCTGGAGGTGTTTCCTCGTTTTTGAAGTCAGGATTTCAGTCTAAATGACAAGCTTCGTTAAAAAGCAGAAAGGATTATACTTCGAATGAATCAAACTGCTGGTAGTGTTTCCCCGTTTTTGAAGTCAGGATTTCAGTCTAAAGGACAAGCTTCCTTAAAAAGCAGAAAGGATTGTACTTCGAATGAATCAAATTGCTGGAGGTGTTTCCCCGTTTTTGAAGTCAGGATTTCAGTCTAAAGGACAAGCTCCCTTAAAAAGCAGAAAGGATTATACTTCGAATGAATCAAATTGCTGGAGGTGTTTCCTCGTTTTTGAAGTCAGGATTTCAGTCTAAAGGACAAGCTTCTTTAAAAAGCAGAAATGATTATACTTCGAATGAATCAAATTGCTGGAGGTGTTTCCTCGTTTTTGAAGTCAGGATTTCAGTCTAAAGGACAAGCTTCCTTAAAAAGCAGAAAGGATTATACTTCGAATGAATCAAATTGCTGGAGGTGTTTCCCCGTTTTTGAAGTCAGGATTTCAGTCTAAAGGACAAGCTTCCTTAAAAAGCAGAAAGGATTATACTTCGAATGAATCAAATTGCTGGTAGTGTTTCCCCGTTTTTGAAGTCAGGATTTCAGTCTAAAGGACAAGCTTCCTTAAAAAGCAGAAAGGATTGTACTTCGAATGAATCAAATTGCTGGAGGTGTTTCCCCGTTTTTGAAGTCAGGATTTCAGTCTAAAGGACAAGCTTCCTTAAAAAGCAGAAAGGATTATACTTCGAATGAATCAAATTGCTGGAGGTGTTTCCCCGTTTTTGAAGTCAGGATTTCAGTCTAAAGGACAAGCTTCCTTAAAAAGCAGAAAGGATTATACTTCGAATGAATCAAATTGCTGGTAGTGTTTCCCCGTTTTTGAAGTCAGGATTTCAGTCTAAAGGACAAGCTTCCTTAAAAAGCAGAAAGGATTGTACTTCGAATGAATCAAATTGCTGGAGGTGTTTCCCCGTTTTTGAAGTCAGGATTTCAGTCTAAAGGACAAGCTTCCTTAAAAAGCAGAAAGGATTATACTTCGAATGAATCAAATTGCTGGTGGTGTTTCCCCGTTTTTGAAGTCAGGATTTCAGTCTAAATGACAAGCTTCCTTAAAAAGCAGAAAGGATTGTACTTCGAATGAATCAAATTGCTGGAGGTGTTTCCCCGTTTTTGAAGTCAGGATTTCAATCTAAAGGACAAGCTTCCTTAACAAGCAGAAAGGATTATACTTCGAATGAATCAAATTGCTGGAGGTGTTTCCCCGTTTTTGAAGTCAGGATTTCAGTCTAAAGGACAAGCTTCCTTAAAAAGCAGAAAGGATTGTACTTCGAATGAATCAAATTGCTGGTGGTATTTCCCCGTTTTTGAAGTAAGGATTTCAGTTTAAAGGACAAGCTTCCTTAAAAAGCAGAAAGGATTGTACTTCGAATGAATCAAATTGCTGGTGGTGTTTCCCCGTTTTTGAAGTCAGGATTTCAGTCTAAAGGACAAGCTTCCTTAAAAAGCAGAAAGGATTATACTTCGAATGAATCAAATTGCTGGAGGTGTTTCCCCGTTTTTGAAGTCAGGATTTCAGTCTAAAGGACAAGCTTCCTTAAAAAGCAGAAAGGATTATACTTCGAATGAATCAAATTGCTGGTAGTGTTTCCCCGTTTTTGAAGTCAGGATTTCAGTCTAAAGGACAAGCTTCCTTAAAAAGCAGAAAGGATTGTACTTCGAATGAATCAAATTGCTGGAGGTGTTTCCCCGTTTTTGAAGTCAGGATTTCAGTCTAAAGGACAAGCTTCCTTAAAAAGCAGAAAGGATTATACTTCGAATGAATCAAATTGCTGGTGGTGTTTCCCCGTTTTTGAAGTCAGGATTTCAGTCTAAATGACAAGCTTCCTTAAAAAGCAGAAAGGATTGTACTTCGAATGAATCAAATTGCTGGAGGTGTTTCCCCGTTTTTGAAGTCAGGATTTCAATCTAAAGGACAAGCTTCCTTAACAAGCAGAAAGGATTATACTTCGAATGAATCAAATTGCTGGAGGTGTTTCCCCGTTTTTGAAGTCAGGATTTCAGTCTAAAGGACAAGCTTCCTTAAAAAGCAGAAAGGATTGTACTTCGAATGAATCAAATTGCTGGTGGTGTTTCCCCGTTTTTGAAGTCAGGATTTCAGTCTAAAGGACAAGCTTCCTTAAAAAGCAGAAAGGATTATACTTCGAATGAATCAAATTGCTGGAGGTGTTTCCCCGTTTTTGAAGTCAGGATTTCAGTCTAAAGGACAAGCTTCCTTAAAAAGCACAAAGGATTATACTTCGAATGAATCAAATTGCTGGAGGTGTTTCCTCGTTTTTGAAGTCAGGATTTCAGTCTAAATGACAAGCTTCCTTAAAAAGCAGAAAGGATTATACTTCGAATGAATCAAATTGCTGGTGGTGTTTCCCCGTTTTTGAAGTCAGGATTTCAGTCTAAAGGACAAGCTTCCTTAAAAAGCAGAAAGGATTGTACTTCGAATGAATCAAATTGCTGGAGGTGTTTCCCCGTTTTTGAAGTCAGGATTTCAGTCTAAAGGACAAGCTTCCTTAAAAAGCAGAAAGGATTGTACTTCGAATGAATCAAATTGCTGGAGGTGTTTCCCCGTTTTTGAAGTCAGGATTTCAGTCTAAAGGACAAGCTTCCTTAAAAAGCAGAAAGTATTGTACTTCGAATGAATCAAATTGCTGGTAGTGTTTCCCCGTTTTTGAAGTCAGGATTTCAGTCTTAAGGACAAGCTTCCTTAAAAAGCAGAAAGTATTGTACTTCGAATGATTCAAATTGCTGGAGGTATTTCCCCGTTTTTGAAGTCAGGATTTCAGTCTAAAGGACAAGCTCCCTTAAAAAGCAGAAAGGATTATACTTCGAATGAATCAAATTGCTGGAGGTGTTTCCCCGTTTTTGAAGTCAGGATTTCAGTCTAAAGGACAAGCTTCCTTAAAAAGCAGAAAGGATTGTACTTCGAATGAATTGAATTGCTGGTGGTGTTTCCCCGTTTTTGTTCATTCGAAGTACAATCCTCATCAGTATTCTAAATGGTTTGGTTTGGTTTCTTTATTTAATGGCATATCAACCAATGTAGGTTTGTTAATGCCAAAGCCATTCTCCTAGAAGAATAGTAGTGCTACTATTTAACCCATAGCTGGGAGGATAAGGGGGTTCATAGCTTTCCCTAGGGTATTCGTTCAAAAGTGAACGTTATAGCGCAATTGGAGTACGAACTCGCGTACTACGATTCTGCAGTCCATCGCTTTAACCATTACACCCCCTTATTCTAAATGGATTTTTTAACCACCCTTGCATTTTTTCTTTTATGAAAATCAAAGAGCAAAATATGTCTATGCGATCTTTAGTTAGGACAAACATAGGGGTGAATACCAAAGAACAATTTTGCCCAGTCGGCTGGGGCTGTAGAATACACCGACTGCTTCTCTGCAGAGGGGTAAGACCCCCCCCAACGAGTGTCCTGATATGACACTAAACAATCTGATGGTGAGGTTCCAGCAATGCTGGGGCTTTGGAGAACGCGGAGTACCCCTTCATTGCCATCGCTCCCAGGTCCACTCTGGCCCGGAGTGGTAGCACCTGATAAGGGTCATATCTATAGGTTAAATAGAACAAAACCGTGCTTCTTTCACTATACTGATTTTTGCATTTAAACTGCGTATTTATGCTAAACTGAATTGTTTAAAATATAACTGTTTTGACTTTGGAACTGCGTACTAGTAGTGGACTGAATTGCTCGAAATAGAACTGTTTTTGACGTCTAAACTGTGTACTTATGCTGAACTGAAATAAAACTGTCTGACATTTAAATCTGTGTATTGCCCAGTCGGCTGGGGCTGTAGAATACACTGACTGCACCTCTGCAGAGGGGTAAGACCCCCCCTAACGAGTGTCCTGGATATGACACTAAACAATCTGATGGTGAGGTTCCAGCAATACTGGAGCTTTCGGGGATGCGGAGTACCCCTTCATTGCCATCACTCCCAGGTCCACTCTTGCCCGGAGTGGTAGCACCTGATAGGGCCCTATCTATGGGTTAAATAGAAATAACAGCATACTTATGCTAAACTGAATTGAGTAAACTGAATAGCTTGAAATAGAAACGCTTTTGAAAATTAAACCATACTTACACTTAAACTGCGTGTTCATGCTTAACTGAATTATTTCAAATAGAAATGTTTTTCGACATTAAAACTGTATTTACACTTAACTGAATTGTTACATATAACTGCTTGAATAGTTTGAAATGGAAATGTTTTTGACAATTAAACTGTGTACTTATGCTAACCTGAACAATTTTCAATTGAACAGATTATTTACATAAAAATGAATTTGGCGTTAAATAACCTACAAAGGTTGATATGCCATAAAACCAAACAAACCAAACTAAACCAAACCAAAGAACAATACTATCTTAATCTGAAAGAAAAAGATAAAAATTACTTATTGTATTAGGCTATCGGCTGTATGGAAGTCAGATCGAAGCGATAAAATGAAACGCAGTTTTTCTAAGCAGCGGTCGTGTCGATACTGCTGTATGGATGCACTACATGGATGCTAACTAAACGTATGGAGAAAAAGCTTGACAGCAACTACACAAGAATGCTGTGCGCAATATTCAACAAGTCCTGGAGGCATTAACCCACAAAGCAGCAGTTTTACGGACACCTACCACTCATCACTAAAACTATCCAAGTTAGACGAACCAGACATGCAGGACACTGCTGGAGATGTAGGGACGAACTCATAAGTGACGTACTCCTGTAAACTCCTTCACATGGATGAGCAAAGACAAGACGACCAGCTGGAACCTACATACAACAGCTCTGTGCCGATACAGAATGTAGCCTTGAAGACCAACCGGAAGCGATGGACGATAGAGAGGGGTGGCGGGAGATGGTCTGGGATATCCGTTCTGATGGTGCGACATGATGATGATGGTTAATATTTTGGATTGATAAAAAGAAGCAACACTTTAATAAATGTTGTCTTAACATTCATATAGAAAATCAGACATTACATTCGTTCCAACCTGATACTGTTGGTTTGTTGGTGTTTTATGTCATATCAATCTTTGTTGGTTATTAAATGCCAAAACCTGTTTCTCTCTCTCTCTCACTCTCTCTCTCTCTCTATATATATATATATATATACGAAAGTAAATATGGATCGAAATCCGACAGTATGAAGATAGTAGAAAAACAATCCAAATAGGTGAATTTATTATGAATTAAAGTCGATGTGGAACGTTTCGGTTTCAGTAACCATCATCAGGACTTGGATATCAGAATAGTTCCCATAGCGATGGATGTTTGCTGAGACGACAGAAGCAAATGAAAAGTATACAATAAAAAGATACAAACGTGCACATAGCGTTTATAATTCAAAGGTCTTAAGAACGTGTCTGGCAGGTGTAAATATATTTGAAAATGTTGGATTTCCAAAAGAAACGAGAAAAAATCTCCCGTTTATCAAGAAATATGCAAAGAAAACGAAGTTTTCATATATATAGATCGTTTATATATATGTAAGCGAATAGTTTGTCGGTAACTTTATTTTTATGAGTTGTGAAAGCTTAAATGTTTGTTAAATAGTTTCAATCGTTTTTATCTAACTCTAATAATTCTATTTAATATTAATTATTTTTGTCCACAGTTAAATGCTTTCAAGTATTGCTATTTAACATTAGCAGTTCTATTTATCAAGAGTTCTGATATAAGGTAAATAATTTGTACACAGCTGCATGATTTCAAATTAAAAATAATCCTTTGTAAATATTGAACAGTTCTATTTGACCCATAGATTGGATTCTAACAGGTACTATAACCCCAAATAAGAGTGGACCAAGAAGTTATGGCAATAAAGAGGTACTCCACATTCTGCTAACTCCAAGACTGGGCCTCACCATCATATACAGTTTAGTGCCATACTCACGACACTCATTGGAGGTTTTACCCTTCTGAAGAGGTGTAGTCGGCGTATTCTACAGCCCCAATGACAATGCAACCAACTTGATACGTTGATATAATAACCCCCAAAGCAATTGTAACGCTCTTCAGTATATCTTTTGCCATCTTTATTTCTTTTCAAAATCGTTTTTTCACGAAGCTAGTAACAGAACGAAATGTAGAAATAAATATATAAACATTAACCTAATTTGTTTAACCTCATTTCTCTTCGAATACACACACATACACAAACACACACATACACACACACTCACATGTATATATTCTATGGTACGTGCAAAATTTTTGAATAGCTTTAAATAGAGAATACATTGTGCGTTATAAAAAAGCACCCTTTTTTCGGTCACGTGTCATCAGAGAAACTCCATGACAAGCAAGTAATAAGAGGAATAAATCAAAGTAGTGCCCGACAAAGGAGAGAGAGAGAGAGAGAGAGAGAGAGAGAGAGAGATAGAGAGAGAAAGAAAGAAAGAAAGAAAAAACCCAAAGCAGGAAAAAAATCAGAAAAAAATCACAAAGCTAATCTACACACACACACACACACACACACACACATATATATATATATGTTGAATTTGTTTCAGTCTAAAGCAGGATTTTACTTCAACAACAAACAGCTGTAACTGATATATCGGCAAAGCAGTTATGTGTATTTTTCACCTCCCTCTCTAATGGGTAGACTTGGCGTTATACTGACGGGATACATTTTTCGCAACCAATTTTTTTGGTAATATGTAATGTGATGTTGATAACATTTGTGATAGTGTGAGTGAAAAGGAGCATTTCTGGTGGCTATGTTGACTTATAAGTTTCTGGGGTTCATGCCTCTCCAGAACGTTATTCTGAGTTTGAGTAACAAGCAAAACCTACGAATCCTTACGGCAATCATTTCTTTGAGGCTGTGCTTTCTTTCTATTTGCTCTCTCCATTTTGAAGGTTGTTCTTTTATATAGTATCTTCAGTATTTTTCTTTTGTTCCGAAGATTATTTCATTATTGAAACATTCTTTATTATGTGAGCGTGGCAGGGATGGTTGTTCAGGTATGTGTGTTCGTTTGCCGAAAAGAAATCCTTCATATATATAAATATATAGTCATCCACAGACAGATCTGTTTCGTTCTATCAGAACTCATTGTGGCTAGACAGTAGCTACCCATAGCTGGGATCGAAACCCGGTTTGACTCAAACGCCAAGTCGAGGCCTCTAACCATTCAGCCACGAGCAGCTATTAGCTGCGAAGTAAATTTTAAACGGTTATGAATCACAATTACTATTATTTACATACATCCGTTCAACGGTTGCCGAGACCTCAATTCAAATACGAAGAGGCTTGCAATGAACGCTAATGGCAACACGATTACTTCTTCGCCAGAGAACTCAACCCTACGGGGGTAGGGGAGTATATATATATATATATATATATATACCAACCCCTCCGCACGGGCTGGATATTATATAAGGTCAATTATTTTAAGCAGAGTTAAACAGGTCTAAAGTTTGAGTTTTCCTTCTCGTAGACTGGTTGTCTAAAGTTGTTGTATATAAGGTTTGCGACCTTAGTCAAGGGTGACCCGAAGGCTCCCTTTTCAAAAGCAACCACACCGAGGTGTAGGAGAGGATGCTATTCCATTTCCTGGATTGCTCCACTTTACCCTTGATACTTACCTTATAATGCTTAGTGTTAAGCAAGGTGGCATCATGTACCCATTTTTAAGTCTTTGCTATGATTCGACTCGGGATTGAACCCCGATCTCCCGGACTATTCGCGAACACTCTACTCATTGGGCCATTAGCCCGATAAAAACCCATTTTGCCCTACTATTAATCCATAGCTGGAGGGAGAATAATTGGATGTATACCTTTTCCAATGGTGTTAGGGCTGTGTGGAATGCAACCATCCTTGTTCAGGAATTGAACTTGTGTCACCGTGTCTATTTCTTACGACGATAACCGTTGCACAACCGACACCTCTCATTCTCATCTCTCCTCTCTCTCTCTCTCTCTCTCTCTCTCTCTCTTTTCTCTCTTACTATATATAATAAAAGAGATTTTAAAATCTTTACAGTCAGTTTTGCTCTTGCACCATGATTAAACAACCTGAAAGGTTTTCCTTTGCAAATGCACATGCCTGTGTACGAGGAGCGGCTGAAAAGTTCATTGGTTGACAAGGATACGCTCATGGAATGTGACCAAATAAGGTTCATTTTTCATCAAAGACCTCCAAGCGGTTGACACAGTTATTCTACCAGCGTTGCAGTGCTTGAATCCCATTGGTAAAAAGTTCGTCTATAGCAGATATGACATCATCATATGAACTTTTACGTCGATGATCTTTTTAGCTGTCCTCCGAATGCATTTTCTTAACCCCTTCCGCCACGGTTAGGGTGTGACAGAATATCAATTTTTAGTCAGAGTTTTCCTTCTCCTAGAAACCCAGTCTGCCCTATATAGTTGGGGGAGCGAGAAAAGTAGGATTTATGCTTTAACTTCAGAGAGAAATGCAAACAGTCTCGTTCACGAATCGAAATCGGGTCGCTGAGTATCTTTCCTACGACAATAACCGTTGCTCCACGTGTGTCTGTATTTATGACTAATCCATTAGGTCGTTTGAAAAGCTTCTTTTTAGTTGTTGTTGCTGTTTTCCTTTCTTTTTCTTCTCCTTCTTCCCTTCAGTCAAGTAAAGGATGGCATAGTAGAAACTTATTCTCATGCTTGCACTTTTTTTATATGTAAAGACACTGTTTATCAGGAAACCTTATAATAAGCAATTTCTCTTATCAGTAAAACGCGCAACATTTAGAACTAGCTATATATGCGAACGTCAGTTTAATCAATTTCCATTCGTCTACAGGTTATAAGAAATTCAGCTCTGTGATCATGAAGGCAGCTGGAAATCTATAAGTTGGCATTTATATTTTATGAAAGATGTATTTTTAATTGATCACCGAAAAGTAGGAAACTTAGCGTATCAAGATAGAGAAGTCTGTATCAAATAATTACACACGTACAATAACGGATACGTAAACCTTTTGAAATGACACAAAAAAGAATTCAAGATCAGGATTCATGAATGAATACTACATGCATTTTAATCATCACCGACTACCTTAACGGGGTGTCTTCGTGGTGTAATGGTTAAAGCAATAGACTGCCGAATCATAGTAAGCGAGTTCAAACTCCAGTCCCTTTATTTACGTTCACTTTCGGACAAATACCCTTGGGAAAGGTATGAACCGCCTTATCCTCCCAGCTATGGGTTAAATAACACCCCTGCTGTTCTTCTAAAAGAATGACTTTGGCATTAAATAACCCAGGAAGGTTGATATGCCATTAAATAAATAAACCTAACGAAGATGGCTACCTTAACGCTGAAGCCTTATGTCAGATTAAACATATCTTTGTAAATGCTTATTTCTTTCTGATATTTAATCTACTGAATACATCAACTATAATACTACACTGACGTTGTTGAATGTCCATGCGAGATCAATGACGTCTCGTCGGTGAGGCTTAAGATATGCTGTTTATATCACCTGTTTAAAAAAGGGTGTGTCAAGGGTAAATTACCGAAATTCATCTGATGCGGAAGGAAAACTTTGAACTAAAACCTGTTAAACACCACTTAAAATTGACCTGGTGTCGCATCATGCCCATGTAGAGGATTTGGTTGGGTTGGGTTGAATGGCATATCAACAATTGTAGGTTATTTAATGCCAAATCCTCTTTATATATATATATATATATGTTAGATATATATGATTTACTTCGGTTGAATTTGATGGCATATCAACCATTGTTGGTTATTTAATGCCAAATCCTCTTTATATATATATATGTTAGATATATATGATTTAGATCGGTTGGATTTGATGACATATCAACCGTTGTAGGTTATTTAATGCCAAATACTCTTTATATACATATATGTTAGATATATATGATTTAGTTCGGTTGGATATGACAGCAGATCAACCATTGTAGGTTATTTAATACCAAATCCTCTTTACATATATATATTAAATATATATGATTTGGTTTTGGTTAGGTTTTATGGCATATCAATACTAGTAGGTTATGTAATGCCAAATTCTCATTATATATATAGATCAAATATATATGATTTGGTTTGGTGGTTGGTTTTTATTTATTTATTTATTTTTTGCATATCTACTATTGTCGGTTATTTCACGCCGAATCCTCTTTATACATATACGTCAAATACAAACGATTTGGTTTGGTTGGGTTTGATGGTTTATCAACCATTGTCGGCCAAATCCTCCCTATACATAATTATCAAATATATATGATTTGGTTTTGATTGGGTTTTGAGGCATATCAACAATTGTAGGTTATTAAATGCCAAATCCTGTATATACATATATATCAAATATAGAATTAACTTAAATCGCGAGTCGGAAATCTTCTACTAAAGTATTGTTTATCGGATCATCAGGAAGCCTAACTCCAAGTTGGAGTTAGGCTTCCTGATGATCCGATAAGGTGAAACTTTAGTAGAAGATTTCTGACTCGCGATTTAAGTTAATTTTATAATTGGCTCCACTTGTATTGAGCACTCTTGTAATTGTAGCATTGCAGGATTCGTGGAAGGTTTTAGTTTTCTTTTGACCAACTGACTGCGTATCCCTTGATTTTTTCCAAGGTGTCGGACGAGGTTGGCCTTTTCTTTCTTTTTGACCTATAATTTTTTTCTTTTTCACCCGGGCGGTGATTCGAGATACTTTTATCTCTTGCTCCTGGCGGAGTTTTTTTCTTTTTTTTTTCTGGTACCGTGAGTGCTGGTAGATATTAAATTAGTAAATATATATCAAATATATGTATATTTGATTTGTAGACAATTTTTTTGATGATATTCTTAAACGAACCTGAGCACTCTTTTGCACACAGTTATATGGTTTCAAGTATTGCTACATAACAGTTACAATTTAACATCAGTCATTTGTTTGTACACAGTTTGTTCTATTTGATCCACAGATTGGACCCTAATAGGTGGTACCACTCCGGGTCAGAGTTGACCTTGGAACAATGGCAATGAAGGATTACTTCACATTCCCTAAATCTCCAAGGCTGGAGCCTCGCCATCAGATTGTCTAATGTCATAACACGATACTCGTTGGGGAGTGGGTCTTTCCCCTCTGTAGAGATGTAGTCGGTGTATTCTACAGCCCCAACCGACTGGGCTAATGTGCGGATGGGTTTGGTAAATACGTGCACATGTGTATATCCAATTATCATGAATTTGATCAGTGTTCAATCCCGGGCAAAAAAAAAAAAAAACAAGAAAATTCTGAACATGTTTCTTATCGATCTCCCTGTATTTTTCTCGCTATATGGCCTTGTGTCAGACTGTGTTAAGCTGAGCAAATATCTCTAACCTCCTGCATGTTTGCTACTCCCAAGTGTACAGACGTCAGTGAGATCCACCCACGCCGACTGGAAATTCATTCAATCAAGCGGGAGAAACCAAATCTTGGAACTCCCAACGGGAAGTAAGGGATGACGGTTTGAGTAAATGATCTTCATACCATCCCTCCCACAGAGGCTGCAGGCAGACGTCACTTCCGGCTAGTAACTAGCTTTCAACAACGAGATATTCATTGGAATGGCTAGTATATGTTGCGAGGATACGAAGAAAAAATGCGAGTTATTGCTTGATATATATATATATATATATATATATATATGTAATGTTCCTAGCAGAACGCACCCTTTCTATTTTTTGTCTTGTTTTGTTTTTGTTTTGTTTTTTATCTATCAACCCATTGATTCCCCACTTCAACACTTTCTGATTATTTTGTTACTGAGGTTGTGTTTATTTCTCTGTGAATAAGCTGTCTTGTTTGAGGAGTGTTTCTTTCCATTCATTCCACATACAAATTATTACTTGAACATTATTACCTGGATTCCTTTCTCCCACAAGATGAGAGCAATAAGAAGGTGATGGAGGAAGAGGTGACGGAAGAAAAAAGAGGAAAAGATGAGAAGAGGAAAGTCTTGATTGTGTTAGCAGTAATACTAGTAACATAATAAAATCTGAAGTAATATAAGCAAGCATAGAGCTTTTATTTTTCATGTTTTTGATTAATTGATTGATTGAGTGAGTGATTGATTTTAACGGCATGTCATCCTGTTTCAGGTTATTTCATGCTGGAAGGTCAGAGAATCTTGTTCATTGTACACTGATATTAATATTTTTGTGTTGTTGTTTCTTAAGATGCTATTTTTGTCCACTGTCCAATCGGATATGAATCTTAAAAAAATCTATTTGACTCATTGATAGTACCCTAACAAGTACTGATCAGTATAGAGCTGGGATTAATCTCAATGAAGGTCTATTCTCTACCACTCAGATCTCCAGGAATGGAGCCTCACTATCAGATGCAGTTTAGTGTCATACCAGGACACCCCTTTTTTTTTTTGTTGAAGCCGGGCTTTCAACACGATGTACGAGATACAGTCAGCGAATTCTACGCCTAACCGAGAGGATTAAATTTAGATGGAAGAAATACAGTTTTTTGGGGGGAGTCTTACCCCTCTGCAGGAGATACAGATAGTGTATTTTAAACTTATCGCTATCAGGTTTTTTATTTTGTATACAATTTCACTCAATACTTTCAAACAGGACAACCAGCACGAACATACATTCAGCAACTATGTGAGGGTACAGGATGTTGTCCAGAAGACCTGCCTGATGCGATGAACAATAGGGAAAAGTGGCGAGAGAGGGTCAGGGATATCCGTGCTACCAGCACGACTTAATGATGATGATGATGACTTTCAAACAAATTTAGTATTGTTTAATTATCATCGATACATAAGTTAACTTCGTTTTCTTTAAGTAATTTAATTTTAAGAAGGTTGATATGCTATTAAACAAAAGAAACCAAACCATACAAAATTAAATTGATATAAATTTCCTATTTTCTGTGTAAATGACAGATTATAAGCGTTGTTACTATTGAAAGATTCAGAAAGTTCCGACCGTTTGGACTTAGAAAACGCCGACTGTATCCTTCGCAGGCCCTTGAAAAAAGCAACAGACTGAGAATGACAGTGAACTACATTTGATAACGAGACTCTAGTTTTAGAGCTTTGTCGCGTGTAGAATCAACTCTTTATTGCCATTACTCTCAGGTCCACTCTGATTCGGAGTGATTGTATCTGTTAGGTTGTTATGAAGACAAAGAAAATTTAAACACTTTGCTATACAGGTCCACAATAGTTCTTGTAGTCAAAGTGAGTGAGAGAGAGAGAGAGAGAGAGAGAGAGAGAGAGAGAGAGAGAGAGAGAGAGAGAGAGAGAGAGAGATCAAAGCACTCTAAATTGATTGTGAATGTTAAGTGTTCCTTAATTCAATTGCAGTGTGTCCCGAGCATATCACTGAACTGGACCTGATGGTGAGGCTCCAGTTCTCGAGATCTTGGGAGCGTGGAGTGCCACTTCATTGCTATTACTCCTAGGTACAGTCTGACACAGAGTTGTAGTACCTCTTTGGGTCCCCTCTGTGCGTTAACTAGATCTGTTTAAAAATTATTCTGAGTCGTTAGGGCCGTGTGCCAAAAAACCCTTAAGAAACAACTATACAAAAAAATAAATATGAAACTAAACAGAACACGATTCCTTAACTGGTAAGCATAAAATATCCCTTGACGGGTTGACATGCTGTAAAAATTAATCATTTAATCAACCAAATAAGAAAATTTTCCCACGAGAAAGGTTAATTTATTTTCACGTGAAACCTCACTGACGAATGTCAGAAAAAGGGATCAGACAAATTTTTTGAGAATAAGAAAATAAGGGGCATATTTTCCTTAGCCCAGTGGCTAAAGTGCTGGATTGAGTCCTCGAAATAAGTGAGTTCGAACTTCAGTCGCGTTTTCGGACAAATATCCTTGTTCTTCTGCAAAGAAAACTCTGAATTTAAACCCGCGCTATATATATATATATATATATATATATATATATATATATATATATATGTTGAAATGTATTCAGAATTTAAGATTTAAAAATTAGAATTTAATTTACTGTAGAAAGTGAGTTTGAACATACGTCTTGTTACTTTATTGTAATTCCGACAAAACAAAAAAACAAAAAAAAACCGGAAGTGGGCGATATGAGGAGGAAGCAAATTCACCCCTCTTCTACCTCCTTCCACCCTTCCCTCCTGTGTCCATTCTGGCTGTATTAATCATATCCATTGGATCTGAAGAAGTCTTGTTATTTTTGGTGTTATTGATTCATATCAATACCCATAAAAGGATGGAAATAAATTTATAATCCTAATGTGACCGTTTTTTTTTTGTTTTTGTTTTTCTTAAAGGAATTATTGCTCTGTGATGTCAGTTACATTGAGCTCTTTACAAGGAAAATTTAAATGTTCATAGTTGAATGATTTTACTGTCCTGACAGAATTATTCCCGACTCCGGTTTAACTGGACTGAATAATATATATATATATATATATACTCAACCCCTCCTCACAAGTTTTTAAGTAGAATTTAACAGGTGTGAATTTAGAGGGTTTTTTTTCACCTAACCTTGTTGCTATACCAAGGTTAAAGAACCCAGTCTTCTCTACTATTTATTTGCAGCTGGAGAGAGAATAGTTGGATTCATACCTCCCCTTAAAAGGAAGATATTCGACCGAAGAAGCCGATGATGATGGAACCATGTTCTCAAAATTCAAACGAATTCCGAAATAGTGTTAGCAAGGCGAGTCATGGTTTCGATTCTAATGTCATTGAAAGTGTAATGAAACAAGGAGAAAATTCGAACAAATTAGTTCTAAACAAATTCCATTGAAAAATGTTGCTGTAAAATCGATATTTCAATCACTTCAATCAGTGTGTGATTTCATTTGTCCAAACGTAAATGTCATAACTTTGATGAAATACGCTTGATCTTCATTGCAATCCAAAAGATTACATGCTGTTTGCCAGCTCAAAATATGCACGTCATGTTACACTTGGCATTATAGAGTCCCCCGCTTTTTTTGTATTCCTGTGTACGCAGCGTGTATTTTCATTTGATGGGTGTGTGAATATACCCTAATTTCATACGCCTTCACGTTTTATCACATCATTGTACGAATGTTATTTTATCTGTTTTTTTTTTCTCGGAGTAAGGAATTAGTGAATGCCCACTTATTTAGAAACGTTGACAAATCGACATTTTCTACGCTAATGAAGCCTGTTGATTGAGCACAGCAGGGAATCGAAACTGTGAACTTTCATAGATCAAGTTATTGCCATTATTTTTGTATATTCAACGGAGATATTTGATTGTTATGGCTAGGGATCAAGTAACTTTCTCAATGCAGTGATATGAACGAGCTAATTCAGCTTGGTCACTTTACGACAAGCTTGCTACGCTCAAAGTTCACTTTGCGAATGGCTTGCAGCGTTCGCGACCTCAGTATACAGTATTTGGTTTGGTTGGGTTTTGTGGCATATAAATCATTGTAGGTTATTTAATACCAAATCCTCTTTATACATATCTGTTAGATATATATGATTTAGTGTGGTTGGGTTTAATGGCATATCGACCATTATTGTTTTTTTTTAATGGCAAATCCTCTATATATATATGTTAGATATATATGATTTAGTTCGGTTGGATTTGATGGCATATCAACAATTGTAGGTTATTTAATGCCAAATCCTCTTTACATATATATGTTAGATATATATGATTTAGTTCGGTTGGATTTGATGGCATATCAACAATTGTAGGTTATTTAATGCCAAATCCTCTTTATATATATATGTGTTAGATATATATGATTTAGTTCGGTTGGATTTGATGGCATATCAACAATTGTAGGTTATTTAATGCCAAATCCTCTTTATATATATATGTGTTAGATATATATGATTTAGTTCGGTTGGATTTGATGGCATATCAACAATTGTAGGTTATTTAATGCCAAATCCTCTTTATATATATGTGTGTTAGATATATATGATTTTGTTCGGTTGGATATGACAGCATATCAACCATTGTAGGTTATTTAATGCCAAATCTTGCTACGCTCACACTTCGCTTTGCGAAGGGCTTGCTGCGTTCGCGACCTCAGTATACAGTATTTGGTTTGGTTGGGTTTTGTGGCATATCAATCATTGTGGTTATTTAATGCCAAATCCTCTTTATATATATATATATATATATATATATATATATATATATATATATATATATATATATGATTTTTGAACAAATTTTGTTGATAAAATTTTTTAATGAGTCTGAGCTCATTTTTTGCACACAGTTAAATGTTTAAGTATCTTTACCTAACACGAATAATTCTTTTTACTATTCTCATTTGTTTGCATACAGTTAAATGGTTTCAAGTATTGCTATGTAACAGCAACAATTTAACACCAGTCATTTGTTTGCACTCATTTAAATGGATATACATACATGATTTTTAAGTGAATAGTTTGAAGGTAATTTTATTCTTAAATAAGCTAGAACTCTTATTTGCACGCTAGTATTGCTATTATTTCTCCACAGTTAAAGGATTTTAGATTATTCTTATCTTACACTAATTCTATTCAATATCAATCATAAGTTTGCTGTAGTTACAAGTATTACTATTTTCAATTAATTTTTTTAATTATTCTAGTCAATAATATCTATTCATTTCCACACTATCAAACGGTTTCAAGTATTGCTATGAATCACTAAAAATTCAGTCATTTACTAACACACTTTTAAAGGATCAAACAGTCCAATCTCAAACAATGCAATTTTGCCGAAATCATTTGTTTACACATAGTTTAAATGTAAAACGGTTTTATTTGACCCATAGATAGAACCCTATCAAGTGCTACCCCTCCGGGCCAAATTGGACCTGAGAGCAATGGTAATAAAGACATACTCAGCATTCCCCAAATTCCAGCATTATTGGAGCCCCAGATTGTTGAGTGTCATACCCTGTGCACTTGTTGGTTGGTGGGGGTCTTACTCCTCTGTAGAGATGCAGTCGGTGTATTCTCCAGCCCCAGACGACTGGGCTCACAGATATTTGAAATATCATCATATAATTTAATAGACATTGTCTCCTCACAAAATATGGAAAGGCATGTCCGGTATTATTTTGAGCCTCAGATTTTTCTCTATATTTTTATATTCAAGGCTCATTCAGAAAGGATAGACAATAAAGGTTTAATTTGCTTATTTGTTTGGTTTGCGTAGTGCAGATTTTACCCGTAACTCATTATTCATTTTCACCTTAAAGCAATTAGATCTTACATAAATACATAACAACTATTGTATTACTATAGATTCGCGTCGTGTATTGTATAATATATATTATATTAAATTTTCAAATCCTATACGTTTAATATATGATTGTGTGTGTACACGCGCGCATGTGTGTATGTGTGAGTGTGTGTGCCTGTGTAATCAGGATTTGGCATTAAATAACCTACAAGAGTTAATATGTTATAAAAATCCAACCAGCCAACCAACCAACCTTAACTGTTATAGTTTACCTTTTACCTGATAAGGACCCTATTAGAGGAGTGAGATTCTCCACAAAAAAAATGTCAAGTATGAGCTTAAACCATCTGATGGTGAAGCTCTAGCCCTGGAACTTTGAGGAATGTGGAGTATCCCTTCATTACCATTACTCCCAGGTCAACTATGATTTGGAGTGATAGTACCTGTTAGTGTCCCCTCGATAGGCCAAATAGGGATATCTAATCATTTACTAAACTTGAAACCATTTTTCTATGAGCAAACAAATGACTGTTAAACAGAATTATTAATAATTCAGAGTAATACTTGAACCCAATTAACTGTGTACTTGTCTTTAATTGGAATCATTTTGAGATGAGGCTTTTTTTTAAATCTGAGAATTAATTTTTATTTATTGCGGACTTTTCCCACTCATCTTGGTAGTTTTTGTGTTGATAGAGGCGTTGTGTTGATAGAGGCGTTGAGTCTCTTCGTTTCCAGGTGAGCATTGTCAGAAGATAGTGGTTTCAAATCCTACCCAAGTCGGCCAGAGGTTTACTTGGTAAAAAAAAAAAAGTGGTGCGATAGACAACAACTATGGAAGGCAGTAACTACTTGGGATACGGTTACAAAACTCAGCATTCCTATCCGAGGTCGCGGTAAAATCACCTGAAGAAGGCCAAAGGTGAAATTTGGCCGAAACGTAGTGAAAGAAGAAACAACACAAAAACTACCAAGATGAGGAGGAAAGTCCGCAATAAATAAAAATTAATTCTCAGACCAATTAACTGTGTTTATATAAAACTAATAGTATGACAATGCAATTCTTGATATCAATTAACTTTGCAAACAAATGAGCACTGGCTCGTTTAAAAAATGTTACCTACTCTTTCGTTTTCAAATCCTATATGTTTAATATATGACTGTGTGTGTGTGTGTGTGTGTGCATGCGCGTGTGTGTGTATGTGTGAGTGTGTGTGCCTGTGTAATCAGGATTTGGCATTAAATAACCTACAAGAGTTAATATGTTATAAAACCCAACCAACTAACCAACCAACCAACCAACCTTACCTGTTATAGTTTACCTTTTATATCAAGTACCTTTTACCAGGTGTCTAATTCCTTTTGCCTATAACTCTTTACCAATTGCCGTTTTAGTTTCTTTTTTATTTATACTTGTACGGAAGATGGCTGGGCCATTAAGAGAAAAAGTTACAAAATTTCCCTTGATTGAATAAGCCTCTTTATATATATATATATATATATATATATATATATATATATATATATAATTCTTTCTTAGTTGCTGAATTCCTTCATTCCTTTTTACTGGTCTTTGGTGGCATGCTCAAAATACCAGTAATTATGAATGCAATTCTCACTTTGATATTCCAAACTTCTTCCTTTCTGGGACGAGATTCTAATGCCTACTTCATCATTTCTTACTCAGATCCGTTGGAATAGCAACATTCACAGTTTACCATCTCACCTTATTAGGATGTGATTCCATCTTTGTTTACGGTTGCTTGTTTCACTCTCAAGTCTTTTACTGCTTTTAGCTTCAACGAATTTTTCTGTTTACATAGTCAAATGCCAAGTACCTGCATATTTACAAGCGAATCTCTGAAATTATAATTATTTTAAATTCAATTTTCAGCTTTACTTTCGGTTTCTTACAACCCTTCCCCGAGTCTTTACGCAACACCTACGGTGAGGAAAGGTTTCATCGGGTTTCTTTTTTTTAATGGCATATCAAACTATGTAGATTATCTAAGGCCAAATCCATTCTTCTAGACGAACAGTAGTGGTACTATTTGACCCATATCTGGGAAGATAAGGGGTTTCAGACCTTTCGCAAGGATATATGTCCGAAAGTGAAAATAATAGTGCGACTGGAGTTCGAACTCGTATACTACGATCCCGCAGTCCATTGGTTTAACTATTACACCACGAAGACCCCCCGAAAGGTTTGGCTTGGCTTGGCTTGGCTTGGCTTTATGGCATATCAAACATTGGAGGTTATTGAATGCCAAATTCATTTTATACATATGAACAGTTCTGTTTCAAACAATTCAGTTTAGCATAAGTACAGTTTAAATGTCAAACACTTCTTTTTGACCCACAGATAGGACCCTATCAAGTGCTACCATTCCAGGCCAGAGTGGACTTGGGAGCGATGGTAATAAAAGAGTACTCTGCATTCTCTAAAGATCCAGCATTACTGGAGTTTCCCCATCAGATCGTTTAGTGTCATATCCAGGACGCTCGTTCGTGGAGTCTTACACCTTTGCAGAAAATCAGTCGGTATATTCTACAGTCCCAGCCGGCTGGGCCAAGTTCTATTTCAAGCAATTTAGTTAAGCATAAGTACACAGTTTCAATGTCTAAACAGTTCAATCAAATCAGTTTAGCATAAGTACACAGTTTAAATTTGAAAACAGTTCAACTTCAAACAATTCAATTTAGCATAAGTACACATTTTCAATGTCAAAACAGTTCAATTTCAAGCAATTCAGTTTAGCATAAGTACGCAGTTTATTTCTATTTGACCGATAGATAGGAATCTATGTGGTGCTACCACTCCAGGCCAGATTGCAATAAAGGGGTACTCCGTATTCTCCAAAGCTCCAGTAGTGCTGGAGCCTCACCATCAGATTGTTTGGTGTCATATCCAAAACACGCGTTGGGGAAGTTTTACCCTTCTGCGGGGGTGCAGTTGATGTATTCTACAGCCCTAGCTGACTGGGACAGTTGAAGAAAAGTAGTGATCATATGCATTCGCTATATTTATATTTTTGCTGTCTCTTTTGGTTTGGTTTGGTTTGGTTTGGTTTATGGCATATCAACCTTTGTAGGTTATTTAACGCCAAATCCATTTTTATGTAAAAAATCAGTTTCTATTTCAAACAATTCAGTTTGTCAAAAATATTTCTATTTCAAATTATTCAGTTTAATCAAGCAGTTATATATAATAATTCAGTTTTGTGTAAGTACAGTTTCAATGTCAAAAAACATTTCAATTTCAAATAATTCACTTTTGCATAAGCACGCAGTTTAAACGTAAGTACGGTTTAATTGTCAAAAACATTTCGATTTCAAGCTATTCAGTTTAATCAAACAATTCAGTTTAGCATAAGCATGCCGTTAGTTCTATTTAACCCATAGATAGGGCCCTATCAGGTGCTACCACGCCGGGACTGAGTGGACCTGGGAGCAATGGCAATGAAGGGGTGCCCCGTATTCCCCAAGGCCCCAGCATTATTTGAACCTCATCATCAGACTGTTTAGTGTCCTATCCGGGACACTCATTGTGGGGGGGGTTACTCATCTGCAGAGGTGCAGTCAGTGTATTTTACAGCCCCAGCCGACTGGGCAAGTCTCTTTTGGGTGGTATTTTTCTCCCATATTGATAGTTCTCTGGTAAGAATATGAGCGGTTCCACGAAGTGAACATTTTGGTATTTAATATTGGCTGGAGCTACCAGCGATATTGATGTATTTATCTGTTCCTTTCTTGATGATACCCAGGGCTCTCACTACAGACACGGCGATAGTTTTTAAGATGACAAATTTTTCAATTTCTATTTCCAGGTCAGTGTCTTTACTTTATTGACATATATTATCTATTAGCACTGACATATCAATTAAAAGGCATTTTTTTTCTCTTTCATAGTCCTTAAATACGGTATCGTGTCTATTGCGTTTTATTTTCCACACAGTTTGGATAGCGAAGTCTTTGCATTCTGTTTTGGTTCTGTTTGGTGCTGTTACATTTTTCAGATCTCTTGTTGGTGTTTGTGAAATTCTTCAGATTTCTGTACTCCACATTATTATTATTATTATTATTATTATTATTATTATTATTATACACCTTTAGATTTTTTCACATCAGTGTTAACTGATGGTTTTACACTGGAGTTTGAGTGACAGCAAGTCTCCTCAAGTCGCCAGGACTCGTCTCAGGATTCTGGCCGTTCTTAGCAATGCTGTCGTTTCGATAGTCTCTACCGGTCCGCCAATTTCCAAGTCTTTCATGCCTTTTAATAATCCTTTAGTTATTGTGCCTAACGCACCAATCACAATTGGCACAATCGTTACTCTCATGTTCCACAGGTTTTTCAATTCTCTGGCAAGGTCGTGATACTTATCTTTCTTTTCCCTTTCCTTCAGATTTATTCTGTGGTCCGCCGGGACAGCAAAGTCGACAATTTTACAAATTTTCTTCTTTTTGTTGATTATTATGAGGTCTGGTCTTCTGGCCGAGATTAGGTGATCCGTATTATTATTATTATTATTATTATTATTATTATTTCAATCCTGGAGAGTTTTTCACACTAGTCTTAATTGGAAGTCTATCATTAAAATCAGAGTGACAGCAAGTCTCCTCAAGTATCCAGGACTCTTCTAAGTATTCCACCCGATTTCAACAATACTGTGGTTTGAATGATCTCGAGTTTAACTCAGATTTCTTATTCCTCCAGTCTCTTTTCTTAGCTTCGCTGATTGGTTTGGTGTGGTTTCTTTGTTTAATGGCATATCAACCTTTGTAGGCTATTTAATGCCAAAGCCATTCTCCTAGAAGAACAGTAGTGGTACTATTTAACCCATAGCTAGGAGGATAAGGGGGTTCATACCTTTCCCAAGGGTATTTGCCCGAAAGTGAACGTAATAGCGCGACTGGAGTACGAACTCGCTTACTACAATTCCGCAGTCCATCGCTTTAACCATTACACCACGGGGACACCACCAGCTTCGCTGAGACCGTTCCATGTTTCACTCTTCTTTTTTTTAATTTTTTTTTATTTTGGCATAGTCCGAGTATTTGTTTATCTCTTCGCTTTATTTCATTTTCACCTTGTTATCCGCTGAAATTGCAAAATCAACTTTACTACGAGTTCTCTCTTTTTTAATTATTACCAAGTATGTTCCTCTGGCCGAGTTTTCGTGATCCGGTGATATATTTTAAAATCCCAAAGAATTTTATGCGACTTTTCTTGAACATATTCTGGTTTGGGAACTTACCATTTGTTAGTTGTTAGTTTTAATCTCTTGCACAATTCACAATGGATCACCTTTCCACCCAGTCATGCTGAGTCTCGTTCTCCTTTAGTACTATTCTGCTGCATTCGCTAATTATTTGATTCACCGTTTCACTTCCGTCTCCAAATAATCTACACCTGTTATTCTATTGCATATTATCAATTTTCGCTTTGATATAATTGGTTCTTATGGTATTATTTCGTGCGTCTATGAAAAGACATCTAGTTTCTCTCTTGTGGTTTCCCTCTCTTAGACATGTCCAGATCTTCTTGTGTGCAATCTCCTGAGCTTATCGCTTGAAATATGCATTCTATTTTTCCTTATATTGCCATTGTTGTTACTGGCTGCTGTAATTCGTCTTTCTTTGCTATTTTTAGTGTATTCCTTGAGTCATTGAATCGTTGCGTCTACGCAATCCTCAATGCTGGCAAGTCTTCTTCCCCTTCTTTTTCTCTCTGATATAAAGCCTTGTGCATTGTCATTAATTTTCTTGTCCTTTGGTCCATTTGCCAGAGTTCTTAACTTGTCTATCTTAAGAAGGATCCAGAGTATCATAGGCGGCTTAATGGTTATCGTCGTAGGAAATGGACGCAGCAACACGAGTTCAAACCCTGAACGAGGCTGATTGCATTTCACACAGCACTAATACTCTTGGGAAAGGTATGAATCTATTATGGGTAAATAGTAGACCAGGATGGCTTTGGCATTAAACAACTCAAGTGTTGGAATTCGTTCGTAATGCTCGTTAGCTGGGAGTAAATACTCGTTTGTGTAAAAAGCAATGCTACGACTTGAGACGAGATTATATGGACATTGGGGCATTTCATTGCTCTCTAGTGCCCAAGTCCATTCTCTGAACAGTGATTGGTTGTTGGTCCAGTGAATGGGTATATTAGTGTGTGTATACACTGGCTTGTTTAATATGTTACAGGTTCGGTATTAGATTACTGCCCAAATGGAGGTGCCCGTGGTGTAAATGGAGGTCCCGTGGTGTAATGGTTATCGTCGCAGGATATGGACACGGCGACACGAGTTCAAATCCTTGACCTGACTGATTGCATTTCACATAGTACTAATACACTTGGGAAAGGTATGAATTCAAATATTCTCCCTCCAGCTATGGGTAAATAGTAGGGCAGACTAGGTTCTTCAGCCTTGGTGAGACAACTAGTCTAGGAGAAGGAAAACTCTGAATTGAAACCTGTTAAACTCCGCTTAAAAATTGACCTTGTGTCATATCCTGCCCGAGCAGAGGGGTTGGTAAATATGATTGGATTACCGCCCATTTTATTTTTTGTCTGGTCAGCTGGGGCTGTCGAAGCGGTAAGTGTTGTTCTTGTTGTTTATTCTGCACGTTAGAGTTGTAACTTCTATATCAATGTTGATATGCCAATAAATAAAGAAACCAAACTAATTATATCAGAAATATTTTATCATGAAAGAACCTCTTGATAGACAACATTATTTGTGATATATTTGTTCTCCTTTCGCAGACACTCGAACTGGAAACTGTCTCAGCTGATTACCGTGCATAATGGTAACATGTAGGATCTTTAATGACTTGCCTGCATGTTATCCAATAAACAATAGTACATCAATTGCATGGTACAGATGATTCGTGACTCTGTGACGTCATCTACTGAAGTGGGCCGTGGAAAGATAAAAGGTGTTGATTTTCGATGACATCTACACTTCCTTTATTATAGACGAAGACATCTAAGTCACTGTTCACCGAAAGCATTCTCTGTACCCCTCATTGTGTGATTATAAATCAAAAGAAAGTTTCTTGGGGACTGGGTCGAGACATCTCAGGTACTTGTTCCGCAAGGGGGGTTGTCACGTAGCGTAGTTGCTCATGTGCTGCACTTCGATATCGTAGTAAGCGAGTTCGAACTCCAGTTGAAGTTTATGTTCATTTTCAAACTAATACTCTCGTTAAAGGTATGAACCAAGCAATGGTTAGATAATAACACCACAACTCATATACAAGAACGGCTTTTGCGTTAAATAACCCACGAAGATTATATGCCATTAACAAGCCAGCAAGCAAGCAAGAAGAAGAAGAAGATAGTCAAGCCGCTACTGGTACAGTCACAGAATTCAGACTGGTGATTGTCGGGCTTTAAATTAATAATATCGATCCGCTGTTCACAACAAGACTTTAAGCTCTTCATAAGAAACGCCTGGTTGTTGTGGCTCAGAATACACTAACTACATCCCCTTGCGGAGAGGTAGGACCCCTACAAAATGAATGTCCTGATATATGACCCTAAGTTGCATTTGATGGTGAGGCTCAAGTTTTGGTGATATGAAGAGTATGGAGTATTCCCACATTACCATTTTCCCCAGGTTATTTCTTACCGGAAGTGGTAATACCATTTGGGTCCCATGTATTGGCCATGTTTAAAAATCAGTTGTATTCGATAGGACCATGTGCAACGACAACAACAGCAACCTCTTAAACAACAACACAAAAATGTAAATATAAACGTTCAAGGAACGTGACTCCGTAACCTCTATGCATAACATAGACAGGTTGACATACCGTTAAAATAAATCATAAGAATTAGAAACTTGTAAATGTCGCAAACATCTGCATCAATCTTCTGTGGCGTAAGAGACTTGCGGATTATAGGCTGAATTATTTCATTCAGAATTATTTCGAGACTGAATAAGATTACTAAGTTTTTTAATGCACTTCGGTGAAGTTCGACTTTCTCCGGAACCCGGGTAAAATGAATTGGGATTCTTCTGTTACTAACGACTGGCTAACAACTGTGCAACTCAAATCTTCGTCTTTTGCGACTTCTCGCTACTCTTCAGCCTAAAATATGATCATGTGATAGAAATTCTGCCAAAGTTAACTCCACAGTGTGTCAACCCTACCCGTTTAAACTGTCTTTCTACTTGACTTCAAGTTTGGGGTTATTTCTTCTCAACCACTTACGTCCCACATAACCAATGATCTCATATATAATTTGCCTTGTAATTCTTTTTCCCAAAACTGAAATGTTTTCCTGTGCCGCGTGTACGTAGCTAAGAATACTTTAACTGCATCTCCTGCAGTGGGGTAAGACTTTCCCCAACAAAAGACTCAACTGAATCAGAGAGTGAGTCTCTAATTCTAGGAAGTCTGAAATACCCCTTTATTGCCATTACTTTCAAGTTCACACCGACAGGGGTTTTAGTGACTGTTATAAATCAAATAAATCTGAAAATTATTTGTATTCGACTGAATTAGATTAAATAGAATTAAACTAAATATTATAATGATAAATAATTAAATATATAAGTAAGTAAAGTTGGCGACCTTAGTCATGGGTGACCTGAAGGTTCCCTTTTCAATAGCTACCACACTGAGGTGTAGGGGAGGGTGCTACTTCATTCCCTGAATTGCTCCACTTTACCCATGATCTTTACCTTATAGTGCTGAGAACTAAGCAAGGCGGAATACAAGTACCATTTTTGAGTCTTTGGTATGACTCGACCTGTGATTGAACCCCAGTCGCCCAGACCATTGACGAACACTCTATTCATAAGGCCAATGGAAATTAAATTTGATTAAATAAAATGAAATGAAATTAAAGCAAATATGATAATAAATGATTATATGTTAAATATAATATTATATAAGTATAATAAATTAAATTGAATTAAATCAAATCAAATTAATTAGATTAAAGTAAATATAATAAATAATTATATAATAGATTTCAGAAATATAATAAATATTATAAAAATATAATAAATATATGAATAAATAGAATTAGATTAAATTAAATTTACTTAGATTAAATAAATTGAAATAAAGCAAATATTATAATAAATAACTATATAATTAATATGATAAGTATTATAAAAAATATAATAAATATATGAATAAATCAAATTCGATTAAATTAAGTTAAATTAAATTAAATTGAATGAAATCAAATTAAATTGAATTAAATTAGATTAAATTGAATCAAATCAAATATTATCATGATAAATAATTATATAATAAATATAATAAATATATTAAAAAAATAAATTAAATTAAATTAAATTAAATTAAATTTAAGCAAATTTTATAATAATAAATAATTATATAATAAATCTAAAAATATATAAATAAATCAATTTAAACTTAACTCTAAAAAAACCACAACACATCTATCTTTGTCAAAAATATCACCAGCAATCGACAATTTGTGCCAAGCAAGATAAGCACATCCCTATTACAAAATGTGATATAATTCTCATTTAATGTTTTTGATCAATTTGATTTTTATTTATATGGGGGTCCACGTGATTTCATTTTTATTTATATGAGGGTCCACGAGATTTCAATCTTATTTATATGGGCTCCGGCTCCAAAAAGTTTGTAAACAACTATCTGACAGGGGTAAGAGCAAGTCTTTGCCTGGAGACCATCTGAAAAAAAGATGAGGAAATTCCCGGGCTTTCGTTTAAATACCTTGTGTATCCCATCAGACAAACCAAGTAGGACGAGCAAGACTATCTGAGCTCTGCATGAGAAGCAAGGACGAACTCTTCAGCTATATGCAGACACTGGATACCATCTAGTGGACTAACTATAAGTGATGAATGATTGGGACGGACAGAGAGAGAGAGAGAGAGAGAGAGAGAGAGAGAGAGAGAGAGAGAGAGAGAGATTAAAAAGAAGCCGTGATCTCGGAACACTCTGATGATGATGATGATGATATATTCTTGTATACTATTCGATAAACGAATCGTTGAAAGACCAACAAACGTGCTTTTGTCTGTTAGTTAAGAAATCTCACCTATCTGCCTTTAAATGACTTACCAGTGATAATTCTGACAATGTTTATAGTAGCCCTTTGCAGTAACTTACTGGTAAGCAATACCACATTTTTCTCCTGACAAAGCTATCCGTCTGTTCACCAGTAATACTAAAAAAAAACTATCAAGCAATCAAGAGAACGCAAGTCTTTCAACCAATGGGCAAGCTGTTTCCGTCACGGCTGCTGCTGCTGCTTCAACGACCATAGAAAATCATCGCCACAGCTGATTTGATTTGTGCCTTATTCCTTTCAAGTCTCTTTTGAAACCAACCAAGTAGAAAACATCCATTGTTCTTACCAAGAGTCCGAAATCGTTTTTGACGCCATCTTCTAACGAGATTCTTGTCACATTGCATTTCATTTCCCATCATTATTATACTCGATGCGTTTTCTTTTTTTCACCTCTCTCTTTCGTTTTATTTTTTCCTTTCCTCTATCCCCTTTGTTACTGTTGTTCCCTTCTTTCTCGTTTTTCCCATCTTTTCTTTTTTCCTTCTCTCTTTCGTCTGATTTTTTTCCTTTCCTCTATTCTCTTTGTTACAGTTGTTCCCTTCTTTCTCGTTTTTCCCATCTTTTCTTTTTTCCTTCTCTCTTTCGTCTGATTTTTTTCCTTTCCTCTATTCTCTTTGTTACTGTTGTTCCCTTCTTTCTCGTTTTTCCCATCTTTTCTTTTTTCCTTCTCTCTTTCGTCTGATTTTTTTCCTTTCCTCTATTCTCTTTGTTACTGTTGTTCCCTTCTTTCTCGTTTTTCCCATCTTTTCTTTTTTCCTTCTCTCTTTCGTCTGATTTTTGTCCTTTCCTCTATTCTCTTTGTTACTGTTGTTCCCTTCTTTCTCGTTTTTCCCATCTTTTCTTTTTTCCTTCTCTCTTTCGTCTGATTTTTTTCCTTTCCTCTATTCTCTTTGTTACTGTTGTTCCCTTCTTTCTCGTTTTTCCCATCTTTTCTTTTTTCCTTCTCTCTTTCGTCTGATTTTTTTCCTTTCCTCTATTCTCTTTGTTACAGTTGTTCCCTTCTTTCTCGTTTTTCCCATCTTATCTTTTTTCCTTCTCTCTTTTGTCTGATTTTTTTCCTTTCCTCTATTCTCTTTGTTACTGTTGTTTCCTTCTTTCTCGTTTTTCCCATCTTTTCTTTTTTCCTTCTCTCTTTCGTCTGATTTTTTTCCTTTCCTCTATTCTCTTTGTTACTGTTGTTCCCTTCTTTCTCGTTTTTCCCATCTTTTCTTTTTTCCTTCTCTCTTTCCTCTGATTTTTTTTTCCTTTCCTCTATCCTCTTTGTTAATGTAGTTCTCTTCTTTCTCGATTTTCCCATCTTTTCTTTTTTCCTTCTCTCTTTCGTCTGATTTTTTTTCCTTTCCTCTATCCTCTTTGTTAATGCAGTTCTCTTTTTTCTCGTTTTTCCTATTTTTTCTTTTTTCCTTCTCTCTTTCGTCTGATTTTTTTCCTTTCCTCCATTCTCTTTGTTAATGAAGTTCTCTTCTTTCTCGTCTTTCCTATTTTTTCTTTTTTCCTTCTCTCCTCGTCTGATTTTTTTTCCTTTTCTCTATCCTCTTTGTTAATGTAGTTTTCTTCAATATCGTTTTTCCTATTTTTTTTCTTCCCCTCTCTCTTTCGTCTTTTTTCTCCTTTACTCTATCACCTGTCTTACTGTAGTTCACTTCTTTCTCGTTCTTTCTATTTTTTCTTCTTCCCCCCTCTCTTTCATCTTTTTTTCCTTTACTCATTTCTTACTGTAGTTATTTTGTTTCTCGTTTTTCCTATTTTCCCCTTTCTTTTTCTTCTTTTTTTCCTTTACTCTATCTCCTTTCTTGCTGTAGTTCTCTTCTTTCTGCTTGTTCTTATTTTCCCCTCCCTTTTCGTCTTATTTTTTCTTTACTCTATCACCTTTCTTACAGTAATTCTCTTCTTTCTCGTTTTTCCAATTTTTAAATTTTTTTCTTTCTCTTTCATCGTATTTGTTTTTCCTTTACTCTACCAACTTTCTTTTGTTCCTTTTCTTTTTCTTTTAGTATCTATTCTTGCTTCCCTTTTCACTTGTCCTGCTTCCTTTTCTCTCTCAACCTATCGTTTTACCCCTGCATCCTTTAAATTCACTCCAAAATTATCGTCATTCTCTTCTTTTTCGTTTTTCCAATTTTCTTTTTTCTTTTTTTTTTTTTAAAGTTCTTCGTTTTCATTTTTACGCTACTCGTGTTTCTCTACTACCCAATTTTCTCCTTTTCCTTTTTTTAACTGCTATTCCCCCCCTTTCTTGTCATTTGAGCTACCCAAGTGTTTTCGCTCTTTCTTTTAACAGATCTTCTCTGACCATGAGTAATAGTTACTGGTAGAGTTCCTTCTCCGGCTCAAATAAATCGGTTTGTAATTTATAAGTATTTGATTAGGAGACCAAAATAATCTATTGTAACAACGCAAAAAATGTATATATAAACATACAATGAACGCGATTCCGAAACTTTTTGGCGTGGAATAAACAAAGACAGGTTGACATTCCGTTAAAATCAACCATTTACCAATTTCACATTTCTCAGTTCAAATTTCACGCCCTGCCGACAGTACTAAGAATAGGCTGACTGCATTCACTCAAGAAGAGTATGACCCACCAAAAATATATGGTATCCTACTTATGACACTAAACTGCATCCGATGGAGATCTGTGGAGTATAGAGTATCATTCCATTACCATTACTCTCAGATTCATACTGACCAGGAGTGGTTGTACATGAGGATCTACTCGTGTGTCAAATAGATCGGATTTTTAAAAAAATTCGTGGAGGATAGGACCGTGTGCAAAAAAAAAAAAAACCTCTTAAAAAGCAACTACACAAAACTGTAAATATGGACGTACAATGAACGCGATTCCCTTACTTTTAGGCGTAAATTTACCCTGAACGGATTGTTATACCTTTAATATCAATCAATTAATCTGAAGCAGTTACATTTCTTTTTTTTTTTTTTTTTTGAAGTGCCCGTGGTGTAATGGTTATCGTCGTAGGAAATGGACACGGTGACACGTGTTCAAATCCTGGATGAGACCGATTGCATTTTACATAGCACTAATACCCTTGGGAAAGGTATGAATCCAACTATTCTCTCTCCAGCTATGGGTAAATAGTAGGACAGACTGGTTCTTTAGCCTTGGTAGGGCAACTAGTCTAGGAGAAAGAAAACTCTGAACTCAAACCTGTTAAACTCCGCTTAAAAATGACCTTGTGTCATATCCTGCCCGACCGGGGGGGGGTGGTAAATATGGTTACAGTACTTTTTAAAACAAGTCTACATTTAGTTGTGTGTCTGATAGAAAATATCGTATGTATTAATTTACTCAGCTTTTGCTTAGATGCAGCACAAGGCCATATGAATGGCTTGCCCAAGGAGACTCGAACTCACTGGTGTAGGCTTGCTAAACATTACACCACCATAGTAAGTAAAAAGTAAAGTTGGTGACCGTAGTTGAGGGAGACCAGAAGGCTTAATTTTCAATAGCTACTACACCGAGGTGTAGGGGAGGGCGCTACTTCTTTCCCTGGATTGCTCCTCTTTACTCTTGATACGTACCTTATATTGCTGAGTGTTAATCAAGGAGGTATCAAGTACTATTTTAAAAGTCTTTGGTATGACGCGATCTGGGATTGAACCCAGGTCTTCCGGACCATAGGCGAACACTAAAGGCGCACAGAAAATGTCATATTTACAATTATTTTTCAATTTGTATACTTTTCTTTATATTTTGATCTTGACATAATTAGTTGAATGCAGAAAAAGAGTAATAAATTAGTGGATCAATTTGTCAATTAAATTAGCCAAATTTAAATGCAAAACTTTTTGTTTTAGAGGAAATATCAGGTAAGATATGACCATTGATACTTCTTTTACTTGACCTGATTTTTTTCACGAAATGCCCATGCAGACAGGTTTGTAGAGCAGTAAGACCCCTCTTCCCGCAAAAAGGGGTGTTCTATGTATGACACAAAACCGCATGTGATGGTGAGACACAATTTTTGGAGATCTAAAATATATTTATTATACTACACAGAAGAGGTAAGACTGCAAAAAGGGATTTCCAGAGTGTAGTACTAAACTGGATCAGATGGTGAGACTCCATTTCTGGAGATGTAAAATATATTTACTATATCACACAGAAGAGGTAAGACCGTAAAAAGGGAATTCCAGGGTGTAGTGATTTATAAAGCTCTTTGCTTCGATGTGGCATAAGGCCGAATGAATGGGGCATAAGAAGGTGAATCTCTAGTTATGGAGATCTAAAGAGTGTAGAGTACCCCTTCATAGCCTTTACTCACAGGTCAACTTAAGGGCCCCATCAACGAGTCAGATAGATCTGTCCCAAAATTATTGAATACTTGATGGCATATAAAGTAAAAGTAAATTTGGCGAACGTAGTCGAGGGTGACCCGAAGGCTCCCTTTTCGATAGATACTACACCAATGTGTAGGTCTAGGGCGCTACTCCTTACCCTGGATTACTCCACTTTACCCTTGACCCTCTCCTTATATTGCAGAGTGTTAAGCAAGGTAGCATCAAGTACCATTTTTTGGGTCTTTGGTATGACTCGACCTGGGATTAAATCCAGGTCTTCCAGGCCATTGGCGAACACTCTAACCATTATACCAATAATTTGAGGCTATAAGTGTTTGCTAAAGATTATAATCATTATTAGTTGCTTGAAACCATATAACTGCATGCAACGTCTATAATTAAATCGAAATAATTACTCGAAATCACATAAATATTGATATTAGATAAGAATACTAAAAATCATAAAACGGTGTGCAAATTATTTTTATCTTATTGGAATACTCGATATCAGATAACTGATATTAATCTATACCTCCCACCAGGTAGGATTTGACACAAGGTCATTTTAATGCTGGGGCCGTGTACGAATTGAGACTCATTCGCGGCAGATTCTGAAACTGCTTGATTCCTTTGGCATTCCTCAATTGGGAAGCTCCAGGCACCAAGCAATAAACTTAGACATGCCGAAGCAGGTATTGCCTCGGCTCGATATCATATAACTGTGTAAAAATTATTTGTATTAAGAATACTTGAAAAAATCATAGTTTACAAAGGATAATTATTATCAGTTATTTGAAAGCATATAACTGTGTGCAAAAAAATAACAATTATCAAATAGAAATGATTACTTGAAATCATATAATCATTAGTATTAGATAGGAATACTTGAAATCATACAACTGTTTGTAAAAAAATATTCTTGAGAAACAGTTTCGCCAAAAACGGAACACTGATGATGATGATGATGATATAAATATATATGACGTAAATATAAATGTACAATGAATACGATTCCTTAACCTTTAGGTTTGGTTTCTTCGTTTAATGGCATATCAACCTTTGTAGGCAATTTAATGCCAAAGCCATTCTTATAGAAGAACAGTGGTGGTACTATTTCACGTCATAGCTAGGAGGATAAGGGGGTTCATAACTTTCCCAAGGGTAAATGCCCGAAAGTGAACGTAATAGCGCGACTGAAGTACGAACTCGCTTTCTACGATTCATAAAATAACCCTAAATGGGTTGAAATGTCGTTAAAGTAAAACAATTAATTAGTTAATCAATCGGGCTGACTGTTGAAGGACTTTCATTTTTGTATCTCCCGTATTTTAATCTATTTAGACGTTAACGAAGGCATGGACAGCTATCAATAGGCTATCGATTATATGGAAATCAGACCTAACCGATAAAATGAAAGGCAGTTTCTTCCAGGCAGCGGTCGCATCGATACTCCTATATGGATGCACTACTTGGACTCTAACAAAACAACTGGAGAAGAAGCTAGACGGCAATTACACAAGAATGCTGCGAACAATCTTGAACAAGTCCTGGCGGCAACACCCCACAAGACACCAACTGTACGGCCACCGACCTCCTATCACGAAAACTATTCAAGTTAGGCGAACCAGACATGTAGGACACTGCTGGAGAAGCAGGGACGAGCTCATAAGTGCTGTACTCTTATGGATCCCCACACATGGCCGAGCAAAAGCAGGACGACCAGCACGAACCTACATTCAGCAAATATGTGAGGATACGGGATGTAGTCTAGAAGACCTGCCAGAGGCGATGAACGATAGGGAAAAGTGGCGAGAGAGGATCAGGTATATCCGTGCTACAAGCACGATATGGTGATGATGATGATGATGATAGACAACTAATGTAAGCCCATGCATCCTCCTAAAAAAACATAAATTAAGTGGTCTCAACATCTGTATAACAAGTGCTACTTTAATTTTGAATTTCTTGGTGTTCTTAATATTCATAAACTTATTGCTGATATTACTGTATCATTATTTATTTGTTTATTTTGCTTTTCCATCGGAATTGCCGATGTCAAAAAGCCTTGAAGCTTTTCTAACTTGATAATTGAAATTGCTGCTGCCAACCCGATTGCTTCGAGCTGCAAGGCGTTCGATTTACTTAAACTAAAACGTCACAAAATGAATAAAATCAAATTCTGTTTGGCTATAAATAGTTCGTTCAATCAAGTCGTGCATTTTTTTTCCTTTGAGTCAAAAAACATCAAAAGGTTTTGATCAGCGTATTTCACGCTCCTCAGCTGATGTTCTTGCATTCTGTTGCGTTCGAACTTAAAAGTCCCAAATGCAAAGAGAAGGTTTGCAGCTGTTTATTTATTTTACTCTTTATTTTTTATTTATTTATTTATTTTTGTTCAAAGGATTTTACGTCACGAAGCTAAAACTTTCAATACCCAACATAAATGGCAACCTATTTCAGATCTGCTAACATTTGGGTATGCAATATTCTCTTCTATTGATTAGTTGATTGATCTTAACGTCATGTCAACCCGTTTTGGGTTATTTTATACCTAGTGGTTAGAGGGTTATGTTCCTTGTATTTTCATATTTACATTTTTAACTGGTACTACCAATCCGGGTCAAAGTGGGCCTAGTAGTAATGGCAATGAAGGAATACTTCACACTCCCTAGATGTCCAGAACTAGAGACGCACTATCTGATGTAATGTAGTATCATATCTAGAAAATTATTTTTTGGAGGGGGGTCTTAGTTCTCTGTGGGTTGTTGTCAACACTTTATAAAACTCCACCGACTGGTCTTATTCTATTTAAAAAGTAACGAAAAGACAAATGGTGGATATCGTCTGAAAAAGAATTGTCTGACTTTGGGTTTTGGTTAAGAACTTTCAGTACAAATTTTAATCAGATGATCAGCAGTTTTATAATTCCTTGTAGAGAAACCGAAGTTAATTGCTGTATTATTCTGCGAATGTTTATTTGCATTGCTTTTGGTTTGCTAACATTATAAGCCGGTATTTCAATAGGTTAATTCTCCGATTTTAAATAGAGGTTGCTAAATTTATTAATACTGCCTCAGTTTTTTCTATGTTTAGAAGTTGGGAAAGTGCTTTTTTTTTCAAACTGTCCTATCGTAAATACATCATTTTAAACAAGATCTATTTGACCCAGCGATGGGACCCTAACAGGTACTACCACTCCGGGTCAGAGTGATGCCAATGAAAGAGTACTCCGAGCCGATGAGCAGCACAGGCTAGCAGGGTTCGAGTCTCGACTCGTTCCCGACCTTCCCTCCCCCTTATCCCCACTTTAATCGGCCTTCGGGCTTTTGACCTTATGTCAAGTCCTTTCTGGTGGGAGGCAGTGACAAATAGTCCTTAACATCAAATGAAGAGTCATACCAAGGACATCTATTTTGGGGGAGGTGATCTTACCCCTCGGCAAGAGATACAGTAAGTGTATTCCAAGCTCCGTCGAAGGTGCCCAACCCTTAATGGAACTCTTTTTCATGCAAAAAAAAAAAAAAAAAATGACATGCTCGAAACAAAAAGAGGAAAAAGAAAGAAGGTTATTACAAAAAAGACAGAAAATAAAATCGAGCTGAGAAAAAAAACAAAAGACAACAACAGGTAAATACACGAAAAAGAAAAATTGGAGCAAAATATTTTCAAAAATCAATTGCCCTGTCGGCTGGGGCTGTATAAGACCCCACCCCACCCAATGAGTGTCCTGGATAGGACACTAAACAATCTGATGCTGAAGTTCCAATAATGCTGGGGCTTTGGGGAATGCGGAGCACCCCTTCATTGCCATTGCTCCCAGGTCTACTCTGACCCGGAATGGTAGCACCTGATAGGGCCTAATCTATGAGTTAAATAAAACTAACGGCATGCTTATGCTAAACTGAATTGTTTGACTAAACTGAATAGCTTAAAATAGAAATGTTTTTGACAATTAAACCGAACTTACATTTAAAGAGCGTGCTTATGCAAAAGTGAATTATTTGAAATTGAAATGTTTTTTGACATTGAAACTGTACTTACACTAAACGGATTTGTTTGATATATAGACCTGTTTTGACATCTAACAGTGTAAACAAAATTGACAATTAAACTATACTTACATTTAAACTGCGTGTTTATGCTAAACTGAATTCTTTGAAATGGAACTGTTTTTGATATTGAAACTCTACTTACACTAAACTGATTATTTTGATATAGAACAAAATTTGTGCTTATACTAAACTGAATTAGCTGAATTAGAACTGCTTCATTAAACTGAATAGCTTGAAATAGAAATGTTTTTCACAATTAAACTATACTGACATTTAAACTGCGTACTTATGCTAAACTGAATTGTTTGAAATTGAACGATTTCCATAAAAATGGATTTGGCGTTAAATAACACACAAAGGTTGATATGCCATAAAACCCAAATAACCAACCGACCAATCAAAAATCAAAAAAGTTAATACAAAAAGAAAGAAAGGACAGATAGAAAGAGGGAAAATAAGAAATAAAGAAGCAGTTAGAAGCGGAAATAAAACAAAAATCAAGCAATGAAGAAATACTTAGAAGTTGGACCTTACAGTATTATTAGTTTTGTAGGTTATAAGATGCTTTAAGAAATCGAGAACAACTTGGAAAGGGTTTGATTTGTCCAGATGATGAAAAACAAAAATTGGAAATTCATATAATAAGCAGTAACTATCTGAGTATTATGCATTTTTGCTGATATTATTTATTGTAGTAAGTAAAAAACAAAAGAAAAACAAAGGAAAATTATTTGTTAGGAAGAGATTCAAAATAATTTTAAAGAATAAATTACGAAAAAATTTTGAAAGACAGGACAAAGTAAAAAGAAATTGAGGAAGGATTAAAATGGACAATGTGAAACGCAATGAAAGTTTCAATAAAAAGCAAAAAGACTGCACCATTCAGTCAAGTGTCAAATCGATTTTCCTTTTAATATCGTAAACCGCTTAATTTTTGCATCTTTTCTAGCTGTTTTCACATCTTTCAGATCTGGCTCGGCAGACATATGTACAACCAACGAGAACAAAAGAAGCACACCAAGCATGCCTACCGCTATTTTAGGAGCAAAGGTATAGCCGGCAGGCGTTGGGTAACGTTGGATGAATGCGCTGGGCATGCGCAGAGATGAGAAATCTAAGCCAGGAATATTCCCTAACCAGGACTAAGATTGTTCGACTAATTAAATTTGCCTCTCATTTGCTAATTAGCAACTTCAGAAAGACAGATCAATCAGGAAAATTCTACCCGTAAAAATAATTTCCTGTCTTTCTTGGTTTCGTTCGTTTGCCTTGTTAGACATTTTTGTTCTAGAGTGCACGTATGTGTGTGTGTGTGTGTGTGTGTGTGTGTGTGTGTGTGTGTGTGTGTGTGTGTGTGTGAGGATTTGTGTGTGCTTGCTAGCGCGTGCGCATGTGCATGTGCACGTACGCGCGCGAGTGTGAGTATTTGTGTGTGTATGCTTGTGTGCGTGCGTGCGTGCGTGTGTGTGTGTGTGTGGTTTTCTTCGTTGCTTTCCAAGTCTTTGGTTTTGCTATTATCATATTTTGTCTTATCGTTTCGTTGTTCTTCAATTTGTGCGCTGTTGACTTTTCAATCACCTGGAGTTGTCTGCCATTTTCAAGAACGATATGTCTCTAGTCACGTGTTTGACAATCTTTCTGAAGCAGAAAAACATTTTTCTTTTCTTTTCTTTACTTTTCTCTTTCTTATGATTGCCTCAGTCTCTTTAATCCTTTTTTTTTTTAATTACTTTTCTCGTCACTTTTCGCGACTAATTAACATGGTCCAGGCAAAGAGCAGCTTAGCCTGATGTCGGGAATCCTCATCAAACGATTCAGTATTTAGAAAGGCAGTAATTACATCCTTCTTAGTCTGCGTCCGTACAAAATCGTTCTGAGTCTTATCTAGATTATTTTATCAACTAAGTAATCTAATGTGAAAGCTATAGCTAAAAATGAGGTTTATATCTCCAAGGAGAGCTAAAATTAGGTCTATACCTCCAAGGAGAGCTAAAATTAGGTCTATACCTCTAAAGAGAGCTAAAATTAGGTCTATATCTCCAAGGTGAGCTAGAATTAGTTCTATATCTCCAAGGAGAGCTAAAATTAGGTCTATATCACCAAGGTGAACAAAAATTAGGTCTATACCTCCAAGGTGAGCTAAAATTAGGTCTACACCTCCATGGTGAGCTACAATAAGGTCTATAAATACAAGGTCGGTCTCTGCCGGCAGGGTTTAGAATACGCTGGTTTCATCCCCATGTAGAGGTTTAAGACCCATTATCACAAAAAAATAAATAAATAAATAAAAATGAAATAAAACAAATAAATATAAAATAAGCGGTGTCCTGTGTAAGATAATAAACTACACCTGAAAGTGAGGTTCTAGTTCTGCAGGTTTCGAGACAGTTGATTACCTCTTCATTGGCATTACTTCCAGTCCAACTCTGACCAGGCCCACATCTATGGGTCAGATAGGTCAGTTAAAAATTATTTATATTCAAAAGGACGTTGTGCAAAAAAAAAAAGAAGAGAACCTCCTAAGAAATTACACAAAAAATGCAAATATACAGGTACAATGAGTGTGATTTCTAGGCATAAAATAACCCTTGATGATTTGGTGTATCGTTAAAATCAATCAATGGGTCAATCTAAGGTGAGTTAAAATGACACCCAGTTTGTTGGGGCTGTAGAATACGCCGACTACAACTCTACAGGCTACCTGTTGGCCGTTGGTGGAGATCTATAATGCTTGAGGACGGGATCTTGGTGGCTGAGCAGTCTGTGACTCGGCAACTAAAAAGGTCACGTGACTCGCAATACTCCACTTTGGCTTTTACTGAGCTAGATGGGCGGTCGGAGAGGCCCGATCCGATCAATCGGATTGACATTTGGGCCTTCTTTTGGATTTGTGTAAAAATCCAAATGAGGACGATGGCTGTTGGGTCAGTCATACTGTGGAAAGTCTCGTAGCCCTTTCTATACCCGGGCAAGTCGTTATCTTTGGAACAAAAATCCATGGACAAATTAAAATTGTCTAACACCAGCATGAGTATACTGAACATGTATCACTGATGTTGCTAGGTGAATGGATTTTCCCCAAGGCACATCCCTGTGGGGAGCTACGAGGGGGTGGGGAGCTACGAGGGGATGGGGAGCATGTTCAATGAAACTCTAGGTGAATGGATTTTCCCCAAGGCACATCCCTGTGGGGAGCTACGAGGGGGTGGGGAGCTACGAGGGGATGGGGAGCATGTTCAATGAAACTCATATCTAATTATATAGATAACACAAATAAAACCCAAGCTAATTAAAAATAGACTCTGGGAAAGTTCTGATAGTGAGACAGAAGAAAAACCAAATGATTTCCCGTCATTCAACATGATGGAATCAGCTGAAGAAATTCCACCAAGTAAACTGTCTCCGTTCAAGTTTGAAAAAATATTATCAAAAAGCTTAAAACCAAAAACGGTAAAAAAAAACCGTTAAAAATGGAACACTGCTAATAGAAATCTGCAATTAAAACCATGCTGAAGAAATACTAAGATGGAAACACTTTGATAACATAAAAATAAAAACCTATCCCCACAATTCCCTGAACACATGTAAAGGAGTTGTAAAAAGCCATGAACTCTCCTTATTAGATGAAATAAAAACCAACTTACAAGACCAAAATGTCACGGAAATCCGAAGAATACAAATGAAAAAAAAAAAAAAAAAACCGGAGAAACAATAGATATAAATACATATATCATCATTCATCATCATATCGTGCTGGCAGCACGGATATCCCTGACCCTCTCTCGCCACTCCTCCCTATCGTTCATCGCCCTAGGTAGGTCTTCAGGACAACAACCTGTATCCTCACATAGCTGCTGAAGGTACGTTCGTGCTGGTCGTCCTGCTTTTGCGCGGCCGTGTGTGGGGATCCATAAGAGTACATCTCTTATGAGTTCATCTCTGCTTCTCCAGCAATGTCCTGCATGTCTGGTTCGCCTAACTTGAATAGATTTCGTGAATGACCTTTAACATCTACAAAAATCCTTAAGAAATTAAAATCGGATACCAGAAAATGAATGTAGACCCTCATATTCCAAGTCCCTTAAGATGTTCGAAATGTCAGGGGTTTGGGCATCACGAGGAACAATGTACACGACTATCAGTATGCAGAAGATGCAGAGAATACGACATGCATAACAACTACCAAAAAGACTATAAATTTGCTAATTGCCAAGGAAACTATGGCGCTGAATCTAGAGATTATGAGATATGGAAGAAGGAAAAAGAGACTACCAACTTAAAACAAACTCAAAATATCACCTATCCAGAAGCGGGAAGGATAGTAGAGAATACAAAATACGCGGTGACAAAAATATCCCAACAACCAACAAACAAAACTGTTATATGTGTGAAACAAGCACAACCACAAAACCTGAGGTAGTTGCTCATCTTGTAAACGAAATGAGATCGCTGAACCAGGACATGAAAACCGTCATAGAAGCAGTCACTGAAAAACACTGCAAAGACCCAAACACTAGAGTAGCAACAAGCCAAAAGAGACAGGCAAAGCTAGACAGGAAAAGCTCATATGCCATTATTTCTGAGGTGACTTCTGTCGCTAGGCCACTATAGACCCCATTCAAAGAGGAAACTACAGAGAATCCCCCGATTGGCAGAGACATGGTACAAAACAGGAAAAAAATAGATCCAGATCAAGACCGAGAACTATCCCAAGAAAGGACAGATTTGAACCCATGGAATCGGAGGCTTCCATTTGGCAAGCTAAGAAAATAGAGATGAACATCAAAGGAGGTGCCCGTGGTGTAATGGTTACCGTCCTAGGAAATGGACACGGCGACACGAGTTCAAATCCTGCATTTCACATAGCACTAATACCCTTGGAAAAGGTATGAATCCAATTATTCTCCCTCCAGCTATGGGTAAATAGTAGGGCAGACTAGGCTCTTCAGCTTTGGTGAGGCAACTAGTCTAGGAGAAGGAAAACTCTGAATTCAAACTTGTTAAACTTCGCTTAAAAATTGACCTTGGGTCACATCCTGCCCAAGTGGAGGGGTTGGTAAATATGATGAACACCAAAGCGAAAAATGAAAAGCCAGGAGGCGCAGTCAAAATGCCCTCAAGAACTAAGTCACCTATAAGAATTAATAAGCACTACAACGCTCAGAGATCGACAAAGCCCCTATGAAGAACCTATAGTATAGAAAGTATGGATAGCGATACAGGCCGTGTAATTGCCAACCTTAATCTTGAAGAAATATTAAATAACCACAACACTTGAAACTATTTAACTGTGGGCAAACTTATAAGCTCACTCAATTTTTTAAATGTTTATCTCTTACATATACATATCTATTTAAATGTGTGCAAACAAATGACAGATGTTAAATTGTTACTGTTGCATAGCAACTCTGGAAATCATTTAACTGTGTGCAAACAAATGAGGAAAAGTAAATAGAATGATTCGTATAACGAGAAATACTTGAAATCATTTAACTATGAAGAAAGGTAAGCTAGGGTTTGTTTAGAAATGTTACTAGAAAAATGTTCTCATACCATGTGTGATTAATATATAAGTCTACGCAGGATTTGTCATTGAACGATTTTCAATGTTTGATAAGACATAAAACCAAACAAACTTACGAAGAACTGTTTTTGACATTTAAACTACGTACTTACGTTGAACTAAATTGTTTGAAATTGAATTCTTTTTAAATTTTACTCAGTGTAAAGAAAATTGTACTTATGCGAGGCTCGTTAAATAAGTTTCCAGACTTTTTTCGTATGGCCACTTTTATTGATAGTACACACATGAAACTCAAGTCCCCTTTGAAGTAACCTCCTCCGGCTGCAATGTACTTGTTGTACCGTTCCAACAACTTCTGGGAGGCTCCATGGAAGTCCTCTTGTGTGAGCGTGTCAATGACCTTCGTCACAGCCTCTTTCATCTCCTCAATTTTCTCATAACGGCAGCCTCTAAGCTTAGGGAATAACCAAAAGTCACAGGCAGCAAGGTCTGGATTATAGGGAGGCTGATGAACTGTCTTGATGCCTATCTTGGTCAAATAGTCTGTGACAAGGATGGAGTTGGGGACTGGTGCATTGTCCTGGTAGAAATGTCACAGACCCGATTTGAAAAGTGCTGGTCTCTCCCTTAGGAATCTCTTCCTGAACTCCCTTAAAACCTCAACATAGTAACCTTAACCCTAACCTTAACCCTTTGGCCAATCAACTCTGGTGTATTGACTTCCTTACTCCTCCAACACCTCTCATCATTGGATTTGAACTTGTGTCACAGTGTCTCTTTCCTAAGACAATAACCATTACACCACGAGCGCCCAATTTGAGTATGCAATATTCTCTTCATCAAAATCAGACAAACAAAACCTGCTAGAAAAAGTAAGAATGAACCCACTAAGCAACGTTCTCTGGTGGACTTCTGCACATGAACCCACCAATGTTACCAGATGAGCAAAAACTGTGCGAACACTAGGTGCGGTCTAGAGGAGTCACCCAGAGCTGTGGCCGATATGGATGGATGGCGATGGATAAAAAATCTGTTGATGATTTTTTTTTTGGAAGCTAAAAAAAATTGCCTAATATACACGACCAGGTCCTATGTTGTAAATCCGAATTCTATTCCTGGTACCAAGTCAAAATATGCTGGATTTTGAATTTTACAAAAAGAAAATCCTAATTGATTGCTTTACGTACAAGAGATTCTTTCTGTAACATAGGACCAAAATACGTTGTGCCTGAAAGAAAGGAGTTCGCAGAAAAGAAACACTCAAAACTTGAATTTTAAGGAAGAAAATAATAGTCGCTTTTATTCTTGGGGATTACAGCGGACTGTAGTTTTAAAAATTGTTCAATAGCATTCTTCCTACCTCCTCTTCTTGGCGATGACGGCGGCGTCGTTATCGTTGGCTTGTGTATACTTTCATATCAGTCGAATTGCTGACAGGCTGGGCCGGGGCGTCATGGACCTCTGTTGAACCTGTCTGGAAACCTGTCTTGAACTGCCAAAATCTCGTTACTTGATTTCTTATCAAGCGATTTGATGGATCAATTCGAAGGTTCCGGAAGGCTCGTGATCACCAGTGAAAACAATAGTGTAGCACGTGAAAGTTCACGCGTGATTATATTAAAATCACGCTTGAACTCTGCCGGTCATTCTGCCTGCACGAGCAAGGTTCGTGACGTTTTTGATCGTCAGACCCATGTACCCAACGACCGATGACAGCTGATGTGCTCGCGCGTTCTCCAACCTTGAGACCGCCGCAATTCAATGACGGCGCCCGTCCGTAATATTACATTTCTTTGGGTCTTTTCATAAAATTTGATGAGCATTGGTTTAGGACGGGGAGGCGTAGTTCTTGTGGTAGAGAGGTTAAAGTTCTAGACTGCAGTAATGAAGTAAGCGAGTTCGAACTCCAGTCGTGCTATTACATTCCCTTTCGAGCCAATATCCTTGGGAAAGCTATAAGCTATAAATCTCCTTTTCCCGCCCAGCTATGGGTTAAATATTATCACGATTATTCTCTCGCTAGGTTGGCGTTGGTATCAAATAACCCACGAAGCTTTCTGTTTATATTTCTGAGATGAGGTTTTATGTACATTATTTACATTTTTCGGAATATTGTCCTCATTTTTGTCGCCATGTTTATCCCAACGTTTCGGTCGTGGTACGCTCTGGCCTTCTTCAGGTGGTTGGAATGTCGAACTTAACCCTTTATTTCGCTTAACGGGGTAGACTGTTCTAGTTCCACTGCCTTCACCGGGTATTGAACACACACTCTTTGGGTATGCCACTGGATCTAACCAACGCCTTTATCCACTGTGCCACTTTCAAATGGGAAATTAACAGGAGAAAACTGATAACTGACATCCATCAAACATGGCTCGTGGAACTAGAACAGTCTACCTCGGTAAGCGAAATAAAGGGTTAAGTTCGACATTCCAACCACTTGATGAAGGCGGGAGCGTACAACGGCCCAAATGTTGTGATAAACATGGCAACAAAGATGTGGTTAATAGTCCAAAAAATGTAAATATTACCCACGAAGGTTGTTATGCCATTAAACAAAGATAACAAATTCAAGACAGGAAAATAATCCTGTTAATTCAGTGGAGATCGAACATTATAGCTTAACGACCATCTAGATAAAACAGGAATTCTTCCTCGCTGTAGCCGCATCAGTATTATGGTATAGCTGCACTGCTTAGTCTGTAAAGAAACGCCTTGGAGAAAAAGCTTGATGGGAATTACACAAGGATACCGTGTACATCTACTCACGATCAATCCAAGTGAGACGGACAAAATATGTTGGGGGCTGCTGGAAAAAAGGATGAGTGAACTCACAAAGCAATGTTCTCTTGTTGACTACTATCGGTATTAGCTCACCGGCTTAGAGTGAACCTGAGAGTAATAGCAATAAAGGGATACTCCTTTGTTTAACCTTGATGATGATGATGATTGATACATTTTATTTGCTTCCAAATTTCCATTGATACATTTATAAACTCTCGCAGCTACGCTTCAGACTGTCTCAGCTACGCTTTTGAATATCTCAGCTACACTTCAAATTGTCTCAGCTACACTTCAAATTGTCTCAGCTACGCTTTAGAATATCTCAGCTACGCTTCAAACCGTCTCAGATACACTTCAAACTGTCTGAGCTACGCTTTAAACCGTCTCAGCTACTTGCCCCGTCGGCTGTGACTCCAGAGGGGTAAGACTTACCCTACGAGTGTTCTAGATATGACATTAAACAATCTGATGGTGAGGCTCTAGCAATTCTGGATCCTTGGGTAATGTGGAGTTCCTCTTTATTGCCACCGCTCCCAAATCCACTCTGGCTCGGAATGATAGCATCTGATAGGGTCTTATCTATGGATCAAATAGAACTCAACTATATACTTATGCTAAACTAAATTGTATGAAATTGAACTGTTTATATGTATAAAAATGTATTTGGCATTAAATTACCTGCAATGGTTGATATGCCATAAAACCAAACCTAACCAAAATGAGTTACTTCGGTGTTAAATCCCGAAAAGGGTTGACATGCTGTAAAACAAAACAACCACCAACGTCTCAGCTACGCTTCCCGGACACTTTAATACGATAAGTTGTCATATGAACAAAAATATTAGATTACCTGGATCAGCTCCCAAATACTTGTTGGTTATAAGTGCATATCTTTAAGAAACAATTAAATTCTGTATCGAGAATCGAAGAAGCTTTTCCGCCAGTCCATTAAAAAACTATCGGATACAATTGATCTATTCATAGTGTCTTCGTGTACTAAAGTTTGGGTCAATGCCAATTGAAACAAATGAATTCGCAAACCTCTGCCATTTTTTTTCTAATTAAAATTATAGATAGCTCTTACAATCAGTAGAAAAGAGATATCAGATATTGCATCGCAACAACGAAATGTAACTAAGCAATCCCTTTATAAAAATGACTTATTTCAAATTTTTATTAATGATCGTAATTGCCAATCAATCATTCCCTTTTTGTTCTGATTCTCTTTGCTTTTTTTATGTAAACGTCGGTTGATGGGTAATGATAATTTCAGTCATTAAAAATAAAACCTTGATAGGGCTGTATGTTGAGAGAATGATTGTGTAGCATTTCTTTAAATATATACATTACTAATTGTATTTGAGATAGCTTTCGCCAGCGTAAATTAGATCATCATCAGCTGCATCATTAAGGTGATACGCATTCTTTGGATTTCTCTCTCTCTCTCTCTCTCTCTCTCTCTCTTACACACACCATCTGTTCCAATCAGCTATAACTCTTGGTAAGTTTTCGAGACGACATCAAGTGTCCACACAAATCTGATGAATGTAATTTTTTGCTATTTGGCCAACAATATTGTGTCCATGCGTTGGAGTTCACTGGTGAACGTTACTTTCGAGTTTGTCTTTACTTCCCAAGCAGTGCCTAATATATATTCTTCATCTTAGGTGGTTTGAGTGATGTGAGGTAAGTAACTGTACAGCGGCTGTTTTGGGGGGTGCTGCTTCCTGGATCTGTTCATGACAACACGCTGTAGGAGTTGTGTAGTTACCATCCAACTTTTTCTCCAAGCGTTTTATCAAAGTGGTGCAACCATTCTATAGTAATGACATGGCTCCAAGTTAGAAAAATTATCTGATGAGATCAGATTTTCATATAGTCGTTTCAGGATGGTGACATCATGAGTTATTGCTACCGAAGTATATGAACACGTCTTCCAATTTCAGTGGCTTGTCATTTAATGAGGAGATGAGTTCACGTAGGTTCGAACAGATGTATTTGCAAGAAGCGCTAGGTCATCTGCGTGGTCTGCATCAGAAATAGATTCAGCAGTATATCGTCTACTTCTTGTTTTTTTTTTCTTTTTTTTAATGTAAAACCATTTTCTTTAATTAGATTGATTTGAGGTTCGTAGTACATTATCTAGGCAGATGTTGAATAGAAATGATGCTGATGGATCTTCTTGCAAGAATCAAGTGACAATCTCAAAGACATCGGTACCGTCATCAGGTGAGTGAAACATGGGGATCTAGCTGCTATTGTACACTTTCCTTTGTCTCTTCTTCACAAGGTTCAGTCGGATCTTTCTTCTGTCTTCTTTCGAATAAAAATCTTTTTCCTTGTTTTGGGGGATCATCTAAATCGATTCAACAGTTGTTGTTTTTATCTACCTTTTCTTTTCGAGTATTTTTTTTTTAGTGGGAAGCTTTCTGTTTTGCTACTGATTACCATATAGCATTAATGAGCGCACTTGGATAAGTTATGAGATTTTTGTTGAAACTCATTAACCGGCAACTTGAGATATATTTTCTAGTTAGTTTCTTTGCGCTTTAGAAAAGGCAATGATCTCACATTATCAATTTTAATTAGTTTTTCTTTCATATGAATTTCAGTCGATTTTTATTGCAGCTACCCAGACTATCATTTTTACAGCCATTATTAAACAGCGTAGACCTAAGTAGTAATTTACTAAGCGTTTTGCTCAGATGTGGCACAAGGGCCTATAAATGAGGTACCCAATAAGACTCGAACTCACTTATGAGGATTTGCTAGTCCAGCTTGCTAACCATTACACCACCCGATGCGTTCACGTAGACCCAAGTAAGTTCTAAGAAAAAGCAGGAAAATTTAGATGGTTGATTAGTTGAAAGATTTTAATTATATGCGTAGAGATAGGGACATCTCGTTCATTCTATGTTTCAATATACTTTTTTGTAGTTTTTTTCAAACGAGTTTATTTTTTGCACTTCGTCTAATCAAATACAAAAAATTTTTAAACAGATCTATTTGACTCATATATAGAGCCCTAATAGCTCCTACTACAACTACTTCTACTACTACTACTACTACTGCTACTACTAGTACTACTCCAAGTCAGTGTAGACTCTGGAGTAATGACAATGAAGGCATAATTCACACTCTCAAGATCTCTGGAAGTTAAACCTCACCATCAGATTCAATTTATTGTCATATCCAAAAACAATCCTTTTTGGAGAGCTAGGTTTTAACACTCTGCACAGTATACAATGTATTCGAACCCCTATCGATAGGTTTAAATTAAGATGAGAGAAACGCAATTAAGAAATAAATATTGGTTGACGAAACTAATAAAAAATAAGTAACAAATAATAATTGATAGAATCAAAACTCAACATAAGATTACTGAAATAATTTTTTTTCTTCCCTGTGTAAAATAAACAATTCCCATTAAAATGAAACGCAATTTCATGAGGATAAAAATTCTAAGTAGAGAAGACTAAAGGATGAGCCTGTGGAAATGCTATCAAAGGAAAGAAAACTATTTTCTTCGACTCATATTCATGCCCTATCCACGGAGTTTAGAATACTCTGACTGTGCCCCTTGCAAAGAAGTAAGACCCACCCTCCAAAAAGAAGTGTCCTGGATATGATGTTAAATTGCATCTGATGGTGAGACACCCAGTCTGGAGATCTGGAGAGTGCAGAGTACGTATATCCTGCCATAACCCCTGGTCTACCCTGACCCGGAGTGGAAGCACCTCTTAAGGGGACAACTCAGGATCAAATAGATGTTCCAAAATTATTTGTATTAGATAGAAATGATTGATGCCATATAACAGAAAATTACTTAAATTAAGAAAAGTTGATTGAAGCTATAGCCGTTTGCTAAACGGCCCATTAGTCTAGCGGGTAGAGCGTTCGCTTAACGGTCAGGGAGACCGAGGTTCAATCCCAGGTCGAGTCATGCCAAAGATTTAAAAAATGGTACTTGATGCCGCTTTTCTTAACACTCAGCATTATAAGGTATGGATCAAGGGTAAAGTGGAGCAATCCAGAGAAAGGAGTAGCACCCACCGACACCTCGCCGTAGTAGCTATTGAAAAGTGAGCCTTCGGGTCCCCCTCGACAGAGGTCGCCAACTTTGCTTTTACTTATAATTGTTTACTAAGGATTATTACTAGGTTTAGTTTGGTTTCTTTATTTAATGTCATATCAAACTTTATGGGTTATTTAAAGCCAAAAGCATCTTTGTAGAACATAGATGGAACTATTTAATCCATAGCTGGAGGATAAGTGGATCATTGGTTACTTCAAATCATATAACTGTGCAAATAAAGGAGTGTTATCAAATAAGAATAATTACAAGAAACCATATAATCATTAGTGTCAGATAGGAATATATCTGTGTGTAAAATAATTATATTTGATGGGATTACCTGATATCATAAAAAACTTAAGAAACAACTGCACAAAAGTATAAATATAAATGTACCATGGACGCAATTCCCGAATCTTTTGGTATAAAATAATGTAAACAAAAAAAAAAAGACTTGTTTAATTTTATGAAATTCAACCTTGATTCCACCTACCTACATAGATTTATAACCTTCTTTTTACTTGGCGCTCTGTAATTTCTTGCTTACATTACATCTTTTTTCCGAAATTCTGCCGATAAACCTCTGACGTAAATAATAATAATAATAATAATAATAATAATAATAATAATAATAATAATAATAATAACGGCCAGAAGACCAGACTTAATAATAATCAATAAAAAAGAAAAAGAAGAGAACTTGCAAAATAGCCGCGGCTGACCACAGAATAAAACTGAAAGAATGTGAAAAGAAGGATAAGTACCTCGACCTTGCTAAGGAATTGAAAAAACTGTGGAACATGCAAGTGACAATTATACCAATTGTAATTGATGCGTTTGGAACAGTAACTAAAGGATTACTAAAGGGACTAGAGGACTTGTAAGTTGGCTGACTAGTAGAGACCATCCAAATGACAGCATTATTGAGAACGGCCAGAATACTAAGAAGAGTCCTGGAGACTTGAGGAGACTTGCTGTCACTCAGACTCCAGTGAAAACCATCGGCTAACGCTGATGTGAAAAGCTCTAATGAGTGAATAATAATAATAATAATAATAATAATAATAATAATAATAATATAAGTACCTAGACCTTGCTAGACAATTAAAAATATGGAACATGAAGGTGACGGTGATACCAATTGTAACTGGTGCACTCGGAGCAATCCCCAAAGGACTAGTAAAGAGACTGGAAGACTTAGAAATAAGAGGATAAGTGAAGACTATCCAAAATACAGCATTATTAAGGTCACCCAGAATACTGAGAAGAGTCCTGGATACTTGAGGAGACTTGCTGCCTCTCAAACTCAGAGGAAAACTATCCCTAAACGATAGTGTGAAAAACACTCAAAGGTGTAATAATAAACAAGGCGTGCCGTCACACGGATTCTCTTGAATTTCTTTATCAGTCCCAATTAGCAATCGCTCTTAGCAAATCCTCTTGGCGACATATAGTGCCCGTACTGAGTTGATGAGTTTTTGTATGAGTTTTTGTATGAGTTGTATGAGTTTTTGCTGGTCGGCCAACATTGGTGTGTACATGTGTAAGAATCCATTGAAGAACGTCTATTCATAGTTCCTTCTTAACTTCCCAATAATGCCCAGCTTGACTTGCTTGTGTTGCTTGGACGAGAGAGGAAAGATAAGTTGCAGCTCAGTTGGTTTGTAGGGTGCTGCTTCCAGGATTTATTTAAAAGAGATCGCAGTGAAGCTATCATCTAGCGTTTTCTCAAAATGCTTTACTAGAAACCAAGTAGTGAAACTATGCCGTAGTAACGACACGGTTATAGCGTGGAAGGATTCCTGTCTTATTTTGTATTAAAATGAAAAAGAGAAGTGGACTGGTCGTCCTTACTGCCCGGCTGTAGATGCGCATGTACGTGACACATGTAGGTATTTAAGTGGCAAAGCATGAAACCTCCTAATGATTTGGGCCGTGCCTGACTCGTTTTCACTGTCACCATTATAATGGTGAATCTGTTCGTCGCTATAATTCTTTCGTAAAACAATCCTTCCGCCCTCTCACCCTCTCACTATTCGGAACATTTCGGACATTTTCGTCTCTTTGAATGCTTATTAGGAATGCGTTGTTGATGGTGAGAGTTGTACACGACTCACATAAATTGCACGGTCCTCAGAGAGCGTGATTGGCCGATATTACGGGTTCCGAAGACATTCCTTCACATCGTTTCGTGTTAACATCTCCACGGACCAGTTGCCGCCACCAGATGGCGTGCCGAACGCCGCTCGGGCACTTCGATGCCATGGTTATCAAAATTTTCTTTGTATATAATTTCACTCTAAATTAGCATGTCTGAACAGCATATAGCTACGTAAGTATGCTCGTATGGTGGGAGAAGGTGGCCGATCAGAAAGGACCTATTACTTAAGTCTGGATGTACAGGTTTGAGGTGGTGCGTGTGTCAGGGACATGGTGCGCTAGTATACATAGACTTTATTGGGAAAAAGGGTAGAGTTACCACCATATTTATATAATTCTCAACACGCTTTCTATGCATACATACATGGTTGGTTTTATATATATATATATATATATAATCATCTATGAATATGATTACCTCTAACAAATTTTATAAAAGTTCATTTTCTTCCGAAATGAAGTTTTATTACCGCGTACTTTACAATCAAGATTTTACTATTTTTAGTGGAAGGTTATGTTATCAAAACGAATATTATTATTTATTATTGGCTTTGAAATTCATTTGGGTATAGGGTATAGTTCAGTATGGGTTATTTAATGCAAAAGCCAACCTTTTAAAAATCATAGTTGTGGAACTATTTGACTCTTTGGTCGGTAGGATAAGGAGAGATCATGTCTTTCTATAGGGTATTCATCACAAATTAAACGTAATAGCGCAACTGGAGAATATATATATATATATATATACGCCAATGGTCCAGGAGACCCGAGTTCAATCCCAGGTCAAGCCTTACCAAAGAATCAAAAAATGGTATTTAATGTCGCCTTGCTTGACGCTCAGCATTATAAGGTAGAGATCAAGGGTAAAGTGGAGTACCTCGGTGTAGTAACTACTGAAAAGGCAGCTTTCGGGTCACTCTCGACTACGGTCACCAAATTTACTTTGCTTATATATATATATATATATATATATATATATATATATATATATAAACAACTCTGATATATGTATCCGATGGCATACGTTCGCATATATGCTGTTGTAGATATTGATTTTCAGCGATTTACGCGTGTTTTAATATGACTATTTGATATCTAATATATACACATAGATGTATGTGCGTATGCATGTATTGTTACTTTTGTATCTTCATGAGAATCCGAGTTGTCGACCGGTCGATGAGGCATGGAATACTCTCAGGGTATCCCCTGCAGAAAAGTAAAAATTCCACCTTAAAAAACGGGGTGTCCTGGGTATGAAACTAAACTTCATCTGACTGAAGCTCTAGTTCTGGAGCTTTGAGAAGCATGGAATAACCCTTCATTACCATTACTCTCAGGTCCACTTCTCTCTTGAAATGGTATCACCTGTTAGGGTCGTATCTATAGATCAAACTATCCTTTTAGAAATTTATTTTATTCAGTAGAACCATGTGTAAAACAAAACCCTTAAGTCATAACTACACAAAAATGTAAATATGATCGTAGAATAAACTCCAAATCTCTTGGGATAAAATAACCATATAAGGTCCCAGTAACGCTGGAGCTTTGGGGAAGGCGGAGTACCCCTTCATTGCCATCGCTCCCAGATCCAATCTGTCCCGGAGTGGTAGCGCCTTATAGGGTCCTATCTATCTATCTATCTATCTATCTATCAAATAGAACTAAACTGTACTTATGCTAAACTGAAATAGAACTGCTTTTTTTATGCTAAACCAAATTGTTTAAGATAGAACTGTTTATATGTATAAAAACGGATTTGGCAACCTACAATGGTTGTTATGCTATAAAACCCAACCTAACAAAACTAAAATAACCCTATATGTGTTGGCATTTCGTGCTTCAGTTAATTCAAATGTTAATCATTTTAATTATTAATAACTTATCAATGCTTACCAATGGAGGTGCCCGTGGTAAAATGGCTATCGTCGTAGGAAATGGACACAGCGACACGAGTTCAAATCCTGGACGAGACTGATAGCATTTCACATAGCACTAATACCCTTGGGAAAGGTATGAATCCAGTTATTCTCCCTCCAACTATGGGTAAATAGTGAGGCAACTAGTCTAGGAGAAGGAAAACTCTGAATTCAAACCTGTGAAACTCCGCTTAAAAATTGACCTTGTGTCATATCCTGCCCGAGCGGAGGGTTTGGTAAATATGATTAATGCTTACCACTGTAAAAGAAAAAAATTCTGATGTCTAACATATTCGTAGATATTAAGAGCGAGCGTGATATCTTATAAGATTATATTATTCACAGGATTATGTGGCAGTAGTCTTCAGTTGATGAGATAGACAAAGCTTTAAAAGTTTGTCTAGATTTGAATTGCTGACAATACAAGCAAAGTTATTCATGATATACCAGCCTAAACCCGTCATATAGATTTTATTATCTATATGAAGTGTTTATACGAGTATATCAATAATATAAGCATAATAAGATATGTGTGACATGCGAGTGTACTTCTAAAAGGCCACGATATTAGATTGCTACATCACGTTCTAGAAATCTTAGAAGCGTCTTTGATGTTTATCCGGGTGTTTATTAATCGTACATGCAATTGCAGACAATCATATTTATTTTGTTGGAAAGTTTTATCATTAGATAAGACAAAAAAACTAAATAGTATCACTGTTGTTCTTCTTCAAGGCTGGTTTTGACATTACATAACCCACAAAGGCTGATATACCATTAGATAATCAAACTAAACGTAAATAACGTTTGAAGCGACCCGTGCATTCTAAAAGGTAGATAATGTTTTTTTGTCATTGAAGTTTGATTCACGGTAGATTTTAAAAGTCTTTTATATAATTCAAAAGTCTTTTAGATTTTATATGATATAATCGTAAAATCTTTAATATAAATATATCACAAGTAAATGAATTATCAATATCAATTTGTATTCGTTGTGGTTGGTAAATATTTATCATTTTCTCTACATTGTAGTTTCTCAAGACATTTTTTTAATGATTTTGTAACTTTTTTGTAACTTCCGAAAATATCACTAAGATTTTTGGGAGGCAACGACATGCAAGAATTCTAGTAACAAATCCTTTAAATCGTTTAAATCATTTTCATTTGTAGACTTTCCCAGCGATCAATCTGTAATAATAAGTAAAGTTGGCGACCAAAATCGAAGGTTACCCCAAGGCACCCTTTTCGATAGCTACTACACCAAGGCGTAGGGGAGGGCGATACTCCTTTCCCTGGATTGCTCCACTTTGCCCTTGATCCGCACCTTATAATGCTTAGTGTTAAGCAAGGAGGCATCAAGTACCATTTTTTGAGTCTTTGGTCTGACTCGACCTGGGATTGAACGCAGGTCTCCCGGGTCATTGGCGATTGTTTCTTTAGACGGTGATAACTCTAAAAATGTTATATTTAATAGAATTTTGGTGGTTGCCATGTGCAGTAAAATCTAGTTTTGATTTAGAGATATGATTAAATAAGTCCTTTTTATTTGAACATATCCTATTGATCCTCATCAATTTTGAGTATGCAAGACTAACCTTAAAATGTTTGAGGCAGAGATTTAGAAGGGATATAATTATGTGTAAATGTAGGTTTCGTGTATAATGTTCGTTTGTGATTGATTATTTTCATATATATATATATATATATATATATATATATATATATATATGTGTGTGTGTGTGTGTGTGTGTATTAAGGTATCCAAGGGTGCTATGGAATCTGTGGATTTTTCGTTGCAAGATTTAATTGAATCATTCAGATGTGGTTTGCTTTTTTTTATGGCATATCAACCATCATGGGTTATTTAATGCTAAAGCTATCCTTGTAGAAGGACAGTAGTGGTGATATTTGATTTTTGTATATCTGTGGGTTGCATGGAGTGTTATTTTTGATTGATCATTTTAATCTCTCTCTCTCTCTCCCTCTCTCTCTCTCTCACACACACACTCTCTCTCAATATATATATATATATATATATATATATATATATATATATATATATGAGTGAATGTGTGTGTGTTTAAGTGTGTGTGTGTGTGCGTGTATATATATATGTATATATATATATAAATGAAAGTTTATAAGAATGCTACAAAATGAATGTATTTTCTGAGTGCATATGAAAATCGTATTAAAGTTAGTGAGATTTTGAAGTTCGTTTTCTCTTCCTATACAAATAGACAAAATGTCATCAATGTACCTAGAGCCCCAAAAAGCTGAAGCTATTAATTTTTGTGTATATATAAGTTTCATCATATTTACCCGTATATATATATATATATATATATATATATATATATGTGTGTGTGTGTGTGTGTGTGTGTGTGTTTGTGATCGCGCAGTGACTGTGTCCATAGCATAACCTTTAATTTGTTGGTAATGTTTTCCATTAAAGTTAGTATTATTTTGTGTGTGTGTATATATGTAGTATAAGACTTATTTTTTCTTTAAATGACTCTTTTATCCTTCTATCATCTACGCTTTCCTCAAAGGCTGATATTCCTTTCTCGTGTTTAATGTAAGAATATAGGGATTAAACATCTGTCAATACTAGCATAGTATTTTGGCTTAGCTTCTTTGTTTAATAGTATATCAATCTTCGTCGGTTACTTTATGATAAAGCCATCATTGTAAAAAAAACCAGTAGTGGTACTATTCAACTCATAGCGGGGATGATTAGAGGATTTATATTTTTACTGAGGGTATTAGTTCAAATGTAATAGCGTGACTGGAGTTCGAACTCACTATGAACTCACTGTCAAGCTTTTTGGCTACTACGCCATGAACACATCCCTTAAGCATTTTGGAGAATTGTTTTAATGTTAATTTTAAGAAATTCCGTAGTATGACATATGTAGGAGTTGTCTTTCTTGGCTCAAGAGTGTATATAGTTAAAAACATAGTTGTGTATCTTAGGTGTGCGATAGTTGATTAAAGAAATTGATGGCCTGCTTTGGTTTTAAGATATTTTCTCTCTCAAAATGAGGAAAGGAATATCTGATATTATCATTACCATAAGAAAATTAAGTTTTTTCCATTATATATTTTCTATATTCAACCGATGGTTATTATGTGTATTCGGTAGCAAATATAAATCGAGTTGGATAAGTACTTGCGGATTTAAGTGTTTCTAATGTTTTTATTTACCGATAAAATTTTAAAGTGAGTTTCTTTAAGTGAATTAATGATGGTATTTATACGAGCGAATTAGTAGCAAGTAACACTGCTTTGCACTGGGCTATGCAGGTGGCTTAGGCGACAGGCTCGCTATGCTCACAGGCTTTCAAAGGGCTCACTGTGCTCGCAAGCCTTATTATACAGTATTTGAAATACCATCAAATGATTTCAAAGATATTTTCTCTCTCAAAATGAGGAAAGGAATATCTGATATTATCTTTACCTTAAAAAAATGAAGTTTTTTCCATTATATATTTTTTTAATATTCAATCCATGTAAATCGATGGTTATCTAAGCACAACAACGTTATTGCACTCTTTAGATAAATAAACAACATTCCTTTTACTTATTGTTTTTTACCTTTTACCTTTTCTCTTTTTTATTTAATCATTCACTGTAGATGATCGGACCATAAAGAAAAAAATATTACAAAATTTCCCCTGACGGAATAATTCGCTTTATATACATATCCATAAGAGTACATCTCTTATGAGTTCGTCCCTGGACCCCCACACATGGCCGTGCAAAAGCAGGACGACCAGCACGAACATACATTCAGCAGCTATGTGAGGATACGGGATGTTGTCCTGAAGACCTGCCTAGGGCGATGAAAGATAGGGAGGAGTGGCGAGAGAGGGTCAGGGATATCCGTGCTACCAGCGCGACATGATGATGATGATGATGATGATATACAAATATTCCATAGAGGGAATTCCCGGTAAAATATTGTATTGCTTTGAGGTTTGGTTTCTTTTGTTTAATGGCATATCAACCTTCGTGGGTTATTTAATGCCAAAGCCATTCTCCTAGATGAACAGTGGGGGTGCTATTTAACCCATAGCTGGGACGATAAGGGAGTTCATACCTTTCCCAAGGGTATTTGTCCGAAAGTGAACGTAATAGCTCGACTGGAGTTCGAACTCGCGTGCTACGATTTCGCAGACCATCGCTTTAACCATTACACCACTGGACACCCCCTTGCTTTAAGGGTTATTAGCTTTTGTAAGGTATTTTTAAGTCTCCCAAATGTCAACTCCTCCATCTTTATCAACTTCAGTTGTGGAGTTCCCGTGACCTTATGGCTAACGTGCTGGACTGTGACATCTTAATGAGCAAGTTCAAACTCCAGTTGCAATATTAGGTTCCTTTTCGGACTTGGGAAAGGTATGAACCTCGTTATTCCCCAGCTATTAGTTAAATAGTATACTTATTGTTCTTTTTTAAGGATGGCTTTGGCATTAAATAATCCATGAAGGTTGATATGCCATTAAACAAGAAAGCTAAACCAAACTTTAGTTATGATTAAGTCATCCCTTTATGGGAATTTTATGAGTGCTATACATTCTTCATTTTTCGGTTTTTCATGCAATGTCTAATTTTAATTAAAAAAAAAATCTCTAACTGTTGTTTTGAATGATTAGATTAAGCACGGAGGGGCAGAAAGGGAAGTGAAGCAGAAAGACAGCTCTGGAAGGACGTCAGTCAGTAGTAAGACCAACTTCGGACGTAACACCAACAGCGCGAGACTTATAATACTAGTCGGACTGTCCCACTTGAGTAAATAAATAATTAACTCTATTTCCTGTGTATCTTTTCCTTGCCACGATACAGCACTTATGTATCTATTTACCTTCACAATGGTTTGGTTTGCTTTCTTTATTTAATGGCATATCAAACTTTGTTGGTTATTTAATGCCAAAGCCATCCTGCTAGAAGAACAGTAGTGGTACTATTTAACCCATAGCTAGGAGGATTTGGGGGTTGTTATCTTTTCCAAGGGTTTTTGTTCAGAAGTGAAAGTAATAGCGCGACTGGAGCTTGAACTCACTATCTATGATCCCGCAGTCAAGAGCTGTAACCATTACACCAGGAGGACAACTCCTCCTTCGCAGAATGCGATACAAGTTCATTTTAAAGTGCAATATAGCTGATTTAAATGAACTGTTTGCTGAATCAAAGCTAAAGAATCGAGTCTACCCCAATATTTATTCATAGATGAATGGAGAAAAGATGGACTGATAACTTTTCTTAGGGCATTGAAGCAAAGTGAAACAGCTTGGTACAGGATTCGAACTCGAGTTGCCAAGTCCATTTCCAACGATTATATTATGTAGTGTGTTGGACTGGAACAAAAATGAATCCTTTATTATGAATTTTAAATGTATAAAAGTGGTGAATACATAGAGTGATTGACACCATTATGGGAGCACCTTTATGATATAATTTCAAATAGTCTCTAAGTGTTCGCCATTCGTGTCAACATATTCTGAGAATTTCCCACAGGTGATTAAGAAATGTTTGTATTTCTATGGGAGTATCTTGATTAGAAAAGGAAATCTGATATTACATAAGCCCAATCGGCTGGGGCTGTAGAATACACAGACTGCATCTCTGCTGAAGAATACCCCCCACCAACGAGTGCCCAGCTAATGACACTAAACAATCCGATAGTAAGGCTCCAGTAATGCTGGAGCTTTGGGGAATGCGGACTATCCCTTCATTGCTATCGTTCCTAGGTCCACTCTTGTCTGGAGTGGTAGCCCCTGATAGGGTCCTAACCATAGAACAGTTTGACATTTAAACTGAGTGCAAATTAATGACTTATGCTAAATTTAATTGTTTGAAATAGAACTATTTAATCATTTAACTGTGTGTAAACAGATGACAAGGGGTTAAATGAATGGTTAGTGATTTATGACAATATTTGGAACCATTTAACTGTGTGCAAAAGAATGAGCTTAGGCTCATTTAAAAACTTTATCAAAAAATGTGTTTACAAATCATATATCTAATATATATTCATAAAGAGGGTTTGGCTTTAAATAATCTAAAATAGTTGATATGCCTCGTTGGAATTCGGATCGCCATCTTGTTTTCAGTTATGGGATTCCTAATACAAAAAGGTACGACTTTTAAGTACCAAGGGTGGAATACGTTTTGGCATTTGTCGTATGTTCCACAAGGCCTTTTTAGATGAGTCAAGGCGTAGGGCCTTAGCCCAAACACGCATAGTAAACACAAAAATGCCGAGGGCCCCATCGGAATTCTCTTAAAAGAGGCGCCTCAGGCGCCAGGCGATAAACCTAGTCACTCCAAGGAGGGTTAGAGCTTGGAAAGACGGCACCCTGAGGCTCGACGAACGCGTTCGCAGTCTTGTCAGTACAAAGCTGGAATACGGTTTTGGTAGTTGTCGTTCGTCCCACCGACCGGACGAGTGCGATACGAGGTGGGTCCAGGCGCAGGGTCGTAGCCCAGACACGCCTAACGAGCATAAAAATGCCTCGGAACCTAAAAGGGGCGCCTCGTGCGCCAGGCGATAAACCTAGCCCCTCCGAGGAGGATTAGATTAGAGCCGGGGGAGACAGCCACTTGAGCCTCGAGGAACGCGTTCGCAGCCTTGTCAGAACAAAGCTGGAATACGGTTTTACACTAGACCATAACTTGCCCATGCTCATATACGCTTTAGTCATCTCTGATTGGCCATATTTCCTGCTATTACTAATGGGCAAGTCTATAAATACTTCCTAGCAATGAGTAGACGGCAAGTGCTTATTAAAACCTCCCTCAGATAATCCAACATACCTCAAAACCAAACCAACCAACCACGATATTACAAAGACTATGTTTGCATAGATAGTGACCAAAAGTGACCAAAAGGAGACTTCAAAATCCGGCTATGATATAGGAATTCCGACTGAAACGTTAACGTTTTGTAAGACATCTTCTTAATCAATTGTTCTGTAGTGGATAACGCGCCAGATTACGACAGCGTATTAAGAGAGTTCAAACTCCAGTCGGGTTAATCCGTTTGCTTTGGAAGTATTACTCTTAGAAGAGATATGAACCATAAATTTATTTCCACCAGCTATGGATTGAATAGTACCGCAATTGTTCTTCTGATTTGGTATTAAATGTCAATTAAACAAAATAATTGTTTGGTTTTTCTGGGTCTTCAATGAAATTTAATATCTTAATAAGGTTATATTGTAACGGTTGCTTTTATTATATTTTGTAGGGCTCCTTTCAATAATTTTGGTTTGGTTTCTTTGTTTAATGGCATATCAACTTTCGTGGATTCTTCAATATCAAAGCCATCTTTGTAGAAGAACAGTAGTGATAATGTTATGTTTTGACCTGTTGACCCGGCCATTCAAGGTGATGCACCGGAAGGAAGTGACACATTTTAATGGCAGTTGTGAGAGGAAATCGCGTGGGCGGAAATTCGTTGATGAAATGGGACGAGGTAAAAAAAAATCCCATTATACTCTCATAGACTAACGCACCGGAAGAGAGTGACCTCTGAACTGCATGACAGCTATTTCCGCTCGATGACGATTACACAGGCCATTCCAAAGGTAGCGGAAGTGACACATCCCGGTCGCTAGATATCGGAAGAAGTTGCGGAGGCGTGGAGGCGTGTCCAGATCACCGCGTGGGAGTTTGAAGGTAATATAAGGCCGACGAATTGAACAGAAGGAGACAGGCGAGTAGAGTTGAGGACAAGCAGTATAGTTGGAGTCGGAGATAGACGCGATGTAGTAAGGAAAGCCAGCACCCAGCAGATTGGACTCGAGTGCTCCGGTTGAGCAGCCATGGAGAACGAGAAAGACACAACGCTGACGGCCATACCTTTGGGGTCAAAATATTTCAGTTATGTTCGGTCTCCAGCTCCCTCTCACACGCAAATTTTGAGTAACCCTTTTTGAAACCTTACAAATAAAATGAGAGGTAAAATATTTTATAAAGAAGTCTTCCTGCGTCTTTCTGTGTGCGTCGGTTATTACAGCGTCTTTATCATTGCGTGCGTCGTTTATCATTGCGTCGGTATGTATCCAGCATATATATGTATATTTCTGCATGAACATGTATATGACAATAAAGCAATAATATTTACCAATAGCTGGGGGGGTCAAGGGTCATACATTTCCCAACGGTACTAGTCTGAAAGTGAACGTAAAAGTGCGATTGGAGTTTGAACTCGCTTACGACGAAGTTTCTGTCTTTAATTGGAATCATTTTGAGATGAGGCTTCTTAATCTGAGAATTAATTTTTTTTATTGCGGACTTTTTGTCCTCGTCTCGGTAGTTTTTTGTGTTGTTTCTTCTTTCTCTACGTTTCGGCCAAATTTCACCTCTGGCCTTCTTCAGGTGATTTTTACCGCGACATCGGATAGGAATGCTGAGTCTTGTAACCGTATTCCCAGTAATTACTGCCTTCCATAGTTGTTGTCTATCGCACCACGTTTTTGACCATGTGAATCACTGGCCGGCTTGGGTACGATTTGAAACTGCTATCTTCTGACAATGCTCACCTGGAACCGTAGAGACTCAACGCCTCTATCCACTGCGCCACGGGCCCCGCGGGAAATCACCTGAAGAAGGCCAGAGGTAAAATTTGGCCGAAACGTAGTGAAAGAAGAAACAACACAAAAACTACCAAGATGAAGACGATGTTTCTGTCTAGAAAGTTAGCCACTACACTACGGTGGACCAGTCAGCTGGGACTGCAGAATACACTGACTGCGTCTCTGCAGAGGGGTAAGACTTCTCCACAGAGTGTCTGGGTTGCCCAGTCGGTTAGGGCTACAGAATACACCGACTGCATCTCTGCAGAGGGGTTAGACTTCCCTAACGAGTGTCCTGATATGACATTGAACAATCTGATGGCGAGGCTTCAATAATAATATAAGCAGAGAAATACTCGTATGTTCTATTCATACAAGTGGCAGCTAAATGAAAATTTTATCTGTGTACGTTAGATGAGCAAAATAACATATATCTACATAAATACAGTTATCTTTTGTTATATATATATATATATATATATATATATATGTATTTGCTCAACCCCTCAACCACGAGTAGGATGTGACCCAAGGTAAATTTTTTAAGCTAAGTTAGGCAGGTTATTATTTACAGTTTTCCTTCTCCTAGACTGGTTGCCATACCAAAGTTAAAGAGCCCAGTCTGCTCTACTATTTATCTATGGTTGGAGGAAAAATAGTCGGATTCATACCTTTCGTAAAAGGTATTAGCTCTATATGAGATGCCAACAGTCTCATCCGGGAGTTGAACCCGGGTTGCCGAGTCCATTTCCTGCGATGAAAAGCCTTACACCACTAGCTTCTCCTGCAGTCATATATGTATGCACCGACAAAACACCCAAATAAGCATTTGTGAAATCTCCAACAGCAATGCTTAGTTATATGTGCAAGAAAGATTATGTAAATATACGGCTGTGAGTACTGTTAGCCATCTGTCTATGTTCACACACACACACACACACACACACACACACACATATATATATATATATATATAGAGAGAGAGAGAGAGAGAGAGAGAAAGAAAGATGCGTGTGTGTATGTCTGTATCTGTGTGTGTAAGTCTGATGATTGTGGTAGTGGTGGTCGTTGGGTGAAGTGTGACCCCGGTGAAAGGACAAAACACCCCATTAAATCTGACAGAATTAATCTTCAGTGTTGTGGCTGGGAGTGTACTAGGGGTTGGGTAGCGAATGAACAATCTTGAAATATCAATTATGCAACAGTTATGGATTTACGACCAGATTCTTTAAGCCTCTACGGTAATTGAGCGAGTCTAATGAGTTGGCAGTTCTTCCTTACGCTTTCTCACTTTCTCTCTCTCTCTCTTCTTGTTTCTCTCTCTCTCTCTCTCTCTCGTTCTCTCCCTTCTTTCCCACTATCTCTCTCTCTCTCTTCCTGTTTCTCTCTCACTCTCCCTTCCTCACTCCCTTTCTCTTTCTCTCTATCTCTCACTCTTTCACTCACACGCATACACATTTTCCCTGTCTTTCTTCCGTTTTATCTTTTTCCATAACCTTAAACAACTCACGCTTTCTCTCATCACTTTATCCTTGCTCTCTCTCTCTCTCTCTCTCTCTCTCTCTCTCTCTCTCTGTTTCATCATTTGATGGCATATCAACCTTCTTGGGTTATTTAATGCTAAAGCCATCCTTGTAGAAGAACAGGAGTGATACTATTGCCAATTGGGGGGATAAATGGGGGGGTATACATTACCCTAGAGCATTAGTCCGAAATTGAACGTAATACCGTATCTTGCTTTCGAAATAAACTTGTTTACTAAGATTTCGCAGTCTAGTATGTTAACCGCTTAACCCCGAGGACTCCTTCATCTTCCTCTCTCTCTCTCTCTCTCTCTATATATATATATATATATATATATATATATATATATCCACGCACGCACACACACACACACACACACATATATATTTATACGTGTTTTCATATCGATCCATAGCTATTTCGTGCTTAAAAATTACATCAGCCATTTTATCTATCGATTTAGTAATCGACTGAGATCGGTACGCAGTGAAATATTTTGCAAACAGATCCTTCAGATTGATTAATTTGTTTGGAATCTATCTGGGATTTGTAGCTCAGCTCGATGGCTGAGATAGTTGCATATTATACTACAGTTCCTGTTAATGCTGATTTTCAAGGCAAGCACACTTTTCCATTTAGAAAATTAGCACGATGCAATATTCCAACTTCTACCACATTCGAGTACTTGTAAAATCTACAATAGTAAAGATATAGTAAAATCTACAATAGTAAAAATATAGTAAAATCTATAATAGTCAAAATATAGTAAAATCTACAATAGTAAAAATATAGTAAAATCTATAATAGTAAAAATATAGTAAAATCTACAATAGTCAAAATATAGTAAAATCTATAATAGTCAAAATATAGTAAAATCTACAATAGTCAAAATATAGTAAAATCTATAATAGTCAAAATATAGTAAAATCTACAATAGTAAAAATATAGTAAAATCTACAATAGTCAAAATATAGTAAAATCTATAATAGTCAAAATATAGTAAAATCTACAATAGTCAAAATATAGTAAAATCTATAATAGTCAAAATATAGTAAAATCTACAATAGTCAAAATATAGTAAAATCTATAATAGTCAAAATATAGTAAAATCTACAATAGTCAAAATATAGTAAAATCTATAATAGTCAAAATATAGTAAAATCTATAATAGTCAAAATATAGTAAAATCTACAATAGTCAAAATATAGTAAAATCTATAATAGTCAAAATATAGTAAAATCTACAATAGTCAAAATATAGTAAAATCTATAATAGTCAAAATATAGTAAAATCTATAATAGTCAAAATATAGTAAAATCTATAATAGTCAAAATATAGTAAAATCTACAATAGTCAAAATATAGTAAAATCTATAATAGTCAAAATATAGTAAAATCTACAATAGTCAAAATATAGTAAAATCTATAATAGTCAAAATATAGTAAAATCTACAATAGTCAAAATATAGTAAAATCTATAATAGTCAAAATATAGTAAAATCTATAATAGTCAAAATATAGTAAAATCTATAATAGTCAAAATATAGTAAAATCTACAATAGTCAAAATATAGTAAAATCTATAATAGTCAAAATATAGTAAAATCTACAATAGTCAAAATATAGTAAAATCTATAATAGTCAAAATATAGTAAAATCTATAATAGTCAAAATATAGTAAAATCTACAATAGTCAAAATATAGTAAAATCTATAATAGTCAAAATATAGTAAAATCTACAATAGTAAAAATATAGTAAAATCTATAATAGTCAAAATATAGTAAAATCTATAATAGTCAAAATATAGTAAAATCTATAATAGTCAAAATATAGTAAAATCTACAATAGTCAAAATATAGTAAAATCTATAATAGTCAAAATATAGTAAAATCTACAATAGTCAAAATATAGTAAAATCTATAATAGTCAAAATATAGTAAAATCTATAATAGTCAAAATATAGTAAAATCTACAATAGTCAAAATATAGTAAAATCTATAATAGTCAAAATATAGTAAAATCTATAATAGTCAAAATATAGTAAAATCTATAATAGTCAAAATATAGTAAAATCTACAATAGTCAAAATATAGTAAAATCTACAATAGTTTAATGAATAACTGGAAATAAACCAGTAAAATTTTTTCCCTTTCTCTCTTCTGCATACACATACATAACGTTTATCACCGTGAGAAATAGAATCGGTGATCCGAATTCAAATCCTGGACGAGGTTGTCGGCGTTTCACTTTTACGCTAATATTCTTGAGAAAGGCATGAATCCATCGGTTTTTTTATGGGTAAATAGTAAGGCAGTCTGGTTAGGTAATCAATCTCGGAGAAGAAAAACTTTAGATTTAAACCTGTTTTACTCGCTTTAAAAATTTACCTTCTGTCACATCTTTCTCGTGGGGGGGACGGTTGCCTAAATACTTTCATACACTCGCACAAATTTTATATATATATATATATATATATATATATATATATATATATATATATATATATATATATATATATATATATATTGAGAGATAGTGAGAGAGAGAGGATTATCGTTTCAAAGTGAAGCTTGAAACTTCATAATTTCCAGGTATTTTTTTCAATTACAATTTTATATTTTTGCAATCTGAGAAGCATTTTAAGAATTATTTTTTCTCTTCCTTTTCGTGGGGTGTGTTTGTGGTATAATGGTTATAGTTGTAGGAAATGGGCGCAGCGAACTGCGTTCAAATCTTGGATGAGACTATTTGTATTTGTACATTAAGTTAATACTCTTGGAAAACAAGCCCATTCGGCTGTGTCTGTTGAATACACTGACTGCATCTCATCAGACTTCTCCAACGACTGCCCTGCTTATGAAACTAAGCAATCTGATGGTGAGGCTCAAGTACTCCTGAACCTTTGTGAAATGTGAAGTTCCTCTTCATTGCCATCACACCCAGCTCCACTCTGGCTCGGAGTGGTAGCACCTGAAAGAGTCATTTAACTTTATTGACTTAAGCTAAATTGAATTGTTTGAAATAGAACTGTTTGATCATTTAACTGTGTGTAAACACATGACTGATGTTTAATTGAATTGTTTGTGATACATAACAATACTTGGAACCATTTAACTTCGTTGATTTATATATACAAAATCATATATATATGTATAAACCAGATTTGGCATTAAATAACCTGCCAAGGTTGATATGCCATAAAACCAAACCAAATCCAATCCTGGGAAAGGTATGAATCCAACTATTTTCCCTTCAGCTGTGGGTGAATTGTGGGACGAACAGAGCTCTTTAATCTTTGTATGGACAACTAATCTAGGAGAAGGAAAATTCTGAATTCAAACAAGTTGTAGATGTGTAGAGGGACTGGTTCCGCCTGGCTATTTCTGCCCCAGGCATGCAATATGAGTAGGGCCCACATGACCAAAACCAAGTAACAAGACTAGTATGTATTTTTCTTGTCTGAATTGCTCATAGTTCTTTATTTTGTGTTGTAATTTTTATTCGTCAACGTTATTACCGATGTATAAGTCGATCGGCAATTTTGAACTAATCAAAGAAATGCAAGTTGTTTCAAGTGAAAACTGAGATATTAGAGACGCATAACATTTTTGCGCATAAATGTGGTGTGGCTGGATATCTTGTTCAGATGTAAAAGTCTAAGGTCCTAAATCCTTCAGGACATCCGTTTTATAATGTGTCTGAAATGTTTCGGAAATTAAACATTTTTTTTTTATTGAAGATAACATTTCCTTGACAAAAACACACAAAACTAATGAAGGTGTGAATTAGGTGAGCCACGTGCAACAGTTAACTCGTCACGGACAATTATCACGTGATCACCTAGCGTGTCCCGTCTGTACGTTACGACATTGTACCAGTTGACCAGCTTCATGAATTATTGAAATAAAACTTATGTCACAGACCAAAGGAATGTCAAAGTTAGATGAAGCTAACGATGGCGAAGGAAAAAAAAGACATGGCAAAGAAATGAAGGAAAGGAATAAGCAATTAAAAAAGAAAAAAAAAAAAAAGAAAGAAAGAAAAAAAGAAAGAAAGAAAGAAAACTGGGATGACAAATTTAATGAAAAAGAAGTCGAAGTAAAAACAATAATAGAGATTGAGTCGAAATTAGAAAAAAAAAGAAGAAAAAAAAAAGGAAAATAAATCTGATTAGCTCACGAGAGTCTGGTGGCTGTTAGTGAGTGGAGTGTGAGGTGATCATCAAAGTTTGGTCAAATGCAAAGAACGGAACATTAGAAAAGAAAGAAAATCTCGAATGATAGATAGATAGATAGATGGATAGATAGATAAGAGACAGAGAGAAGGTGTGGGTAGGAGGAAATGACGTTCCCACAAACAAGCCGCCTATCAACTTTTCTTTTTCTTTTATCGAGCGACGACACAACTAAGTTGTTGGCCTTGGGTCCCAAATTCCTGTTGTCTCGTTCTTTCCTCGAGCAGCCGGTCACTTGGTGCTTGTCACGTGACGGTGACGCACCTTGCCCCACCAAATACCGCACGATTTCAAACAAAGCTTTAGAAATGAACGGAATGGCCAACCGATTCCTGTTGAGAGACCTCATTCCCATGCACTAGAAGTTCCTGCAGAATTGTTTTATTGTCTTTCCTTGTATTTTTCTTTTCTTTTCTTTTCTTTTCTTTTTTTTTTTTTTTTCTTTTTAAACGGTAGTTTGCAACCGAGATGTGAAATGTCTCTTTTTTTTCTTTCTTTCTTTCTTTTATCTTTCTGCATATCATTGACGTTTTGCATCTTTCCTGAGACGAAACTCTTTAATTACATTTTATTATTCATTAATTTTATTGTCTCCTGCTTTTGCCTCTTGACCCCACTCTTTTTTCTTCTTCTACCTCTTTGTTCTGCTTCTTGTCAAGTTGAGGCCGAATATCGACAACATTTACAATTTATAATCGACAATTCCCAGCAGGAAAAAGAAAATTTTCTCACACACAAAAGCGGTTCTTTACTACAGGTCAGACATTTACAGCTAATACCTGATATATTTGCAGGAGAATTTTGATGAATATTTGTACATGGAAATCCTCGACTGCATTAATATCGAAGATATTTCACATTATTTCAGTATTGGTGTAGAAAACCCCTTGTTCTTCTTTGTAATAAATTATTTTACGTTCATCGAAACTAGAGGGTGAGTAATTATCTTATAATATTCCTTAATATTATAAGATAATTACTGGAGGTGCCCGTGGTGTAATGGTTATCGTCGTAGGATATGGACACGGCGACACGAGTTCAAATCCTGGACGAGACTGATTGCATTTCACATAGCACTAAATATAATATAATTCGTAAATAGTAGGGTAGACTAGGTTCTTAAGCCTTGGTAAGGCAACTAGTCTAGGAGAATGAAAACTCTGAATTCAAACCTGTTAAACTCCGCTTAAAAATTGACCTTGTGTCATATCCTATCCGAGCGGAGGGATTGGTAAATATGATAATATTCCTTAATATTCAATGTATATACCCAACACTTCCACCAAGGTGGAAATGTTACACAAAATCAAATTTTAAGCGGAGTACAGCTGGTTTGAATTTAGAGTTTTCCTTCTCTTAGACTGGTCGGTGAAGTTTTAAACGCATATAACTTAAGAAAGCAAACATTTTGTGACACGTCGAGTTTCCTATTTACTTAAATCCTGGGAGGTTCAAGGAAGAAAAGCAAAATCTTGACTCAATTTAAATTTCAGCCAGTTGCATTAACTAAAAAGAAAGGATCTTTTTTGTTTGCCAGTTAATTATTTGGGAAAATTTTAACACAAAAATAGATATAAATAAACTGGATTTGGCATTAAATAACCCACTAGGGTTGATATGTCATAAAACCCAACACAACCAACCATTTAACAAGATATATGAAGGTCATTCAAAAAAGCAAAATAAATTCGAAAAAAAAAAAACAAGATATAAAATTTTTTCTGATTTTTTTTCTATAAAAATAAACCCTGCATTGTTTGGAATTATTTTATTGCAAAAATTATTTCAATCTCAGAAAAATATTTGATTTTAGGCTATTCAAAATGGCGGCAAATCAAACAGATCGCTCCAGCCTTGAGCAGAGGTCCGTCATCAAATTTCTACTGGCCGAGAAATGCAAACAAAGTGAAATTTACCGAAGAATATGAGATGTATACAGAGAAGTATGTCTTAGAAGAAAAAAGTTTACAAATTCGCTGAATATGGGTTTGCCACTACAAGCCTGAGTCAAAGTAACAGTCCATGACATGGAAATAGACTGACTCTGTTAAATAAAATTCTGGGCACAGCAGCCAATAAAGAAGGTCATGTAGACAAATTTCTCGATCATGAAAGGACCCATCCCTATTGATTTCCTTGAAAAATAAGCCACCGTAAACAGTGCATCCTTTTTCCAACTTCTGGGGGTCAAAATTTGGGCTCTAAAATTATTTTGCTAATATGTGTACTTCTATTATTTGTTTACAGATATTATATAATTAAAAAAAAAGCAAAAGCACTTTTTGATTCTTATTGAAATTGTATCATGTTTTCTAGGTTAGGCTAGGTTAGATTAATTGGTTTAATCGTATATCAACCCTTGATGGTAAAGTTATTTAATGACAAATCCTGTTTATATAACCGGCTCATTGGCCTAGTGGGTAGAGAGTTCCCCAATGGCCCGGGATTCAATCCCAGGTCGTATCATACCAAAGACTTTAAAAATGGTACTTGATACCTCCTTGCTTAACACTCAGCAATATATGATATATATCAAGGGTAAAGTGGAGTAATCCAGGGAAAGGAGTAGCGCCCTCCCCTACACCTCGGTATAGTAGCTGTTGAAAAGGGAGCCTTCGGGTCGCCCTCGACTACGGTCGCCAACTTTACTTATATATATATATATATATATATAGATTATTTTTTTCTTTATTTCGCACGACCGTTAGCTGATGAGTTTTCACTAGGTTCTGAGTGACAGCAAGTCACCTCAAGTCTCCAAAACTCTTCTCAGTATTCTAGCTGATTTCAACAATGCTGTAATTTGTGCGGTCTCCACTCATTCTATGGCTTCCAAGTCCCCCAGTTCCTGTACAGAAGCTTTGGTGACTCTACCGAGCGTACAAATTACAATTGATATCGCCATCACTTCCATGTTGCACAGTTTTTTCCAGTTCTCTAGCAAGGTCTAGGTACTTATCTCTCTTTCCATTTTCCTTTGATTTTAACTTGTAGTCAGCAGGAACGTTGGTAACTTTATTTTAAAACAAGTTAGATCTCATTTGTTTTCATAGAGTTAAATGTTACATGGTTTTAAGTATTGCTTATTTAGCACAAATAATTCTATATAATATTAATAATAATCCCATAAGATTGAGCAGTTCTACTTGACCCATAAAAAGGACCTTCAAAAATACTACCATCAACATGTTTTCTGGTCTTTATCACTGTTGCATATATGCTTATCTGTACATACATACAAGGAGACGCACTCAGAATAAGGGTTATCGTCGATAGACATGGAATCGGTGACCAGAGTGGAGGTTGTTTCACTTTGTGATAATACCCTCGCGAAAGGCATGAATTCAGTAACGTTGCAGGAAGGGCCGGGTAAATATATACATCTATATGCGCTCATTTTTCTCCAAATGCACGCATATGTGAAAAGTGTCCCAAAAGTAATGTTTCTTCCTTATTTCCCCGGAAGTTACAACAGGTTTATTTTGTGTATTAACAGCTGAGTTAAAAGTGACCTATTACTTACCAAGCAGTCATGTCAACCTCATGGCATCACTGCTTAAACGTATCCTGGATATGACATTTAATTGCATTCAATGGTGGGGTTCAAGTCTTTGAGTCTGAGGAATTCATTACCATTACTCTCAGGTCTACTCTGACCCGGAGTGGTAATACTTGTTAGGGTCCCATCAATAGTTCATACAAAACTTTTACTTGGTATCATTAACAATATTGAATAGAATTATTTGTTTTAAGTAGCAATGCATGAAACCATTTAACTGTGTGCAAACAAATGAGCTCCTTTTGTTTAAAAATAATGCTACAAACTCTTCGCTTACAATCACATATGTATATTGCCCAGTTGACTAGGGCTGTAAAATACACCGACTGCTTCTCTGCAGGTGGGAAACCCCACCAATGAGTGTCATAACACTAAGCAATCTGATGGTGAGGCTCCAGTAATGCTGAAGCTTCATTGCTATCGCTCCCAGGTCCACTCTGGCCCGGAATGGTTGCACCTGATAAGGTCATATCAATGGGATAAATAGAACTAAACTGTGATGGTGAGAGGGAACTATTGCGTACATATGCTAAACTGAATTGCTCGAAATAGAAATGTTTTTGTATGTTAAACTGAATTGTGTGACTTTGAACTGTTTGAATAAACTGAATAGGTTGAAATAGAAATGTTTTTGACAATTAAACTGAATTATTTGAAATAGAACTGTGTATTTGTATAGAAGGGGATTTGGTATTAAATAACCTATAAAGGTTGGAATGCCATAAAACCCAAACAAACCAAATTAAATCACATATGTATACATAAGATTTGGTATCAAATATCCCACAAAGGTTGATATATGATGATATAAAATCAAACTGCTTAGACGCCTTACCCTCACTAAAATTGTATGCACATTCACTGTTTGAACTCCTTAAACATTCGGAAAACGTTAATGAATATTAAGTAGGTAAGTTTTTTTTACCTCATTTTGGTTGCATGCGATTCAGTTGATCCCGGTAACAAGGAAAAAACAATTCGTTATTGACTGGAAGGATCAATCACTACAAGCATTCTACCATCATCTGCTTCCGATGTTTTGGGTTAACTAAAGCAATTTGTTCATCGCTTGCAAAAATGCATAAACAATGTGGGAAAGTTTTATTTTCCCGGGAATATCCTATATATATATATGTGTTTGTGTGTGTGTGTGTGTGTGTGTGATAAACACATTGCTACTTTTAATGTAATTTTCTTTAGCCCAGTCGGCTGACAGGGCTGTAGAATACACCAACTGCATCTCTGCCGACGGGTAAGACTCCCCCAACGAGTGTCCTGCTTTTGACACTAAACAATCCGACGGGGAGGCTTCTGAAATGCGGGAGCTTTGGGAAATGCGAAATATCCCTTCATTGCCATTCCTCCCACGTCCTCTCCGGTTAGGAGTGGTAGTCCTTGATAGGGTTCTATCTATGGGTCAAATAGAACTGTTTGACATTTAAACTGTGTTAAAAAATAATGATTTATGTTAAACTAAATTGCTTGAAATAGAACTGTTCGATCATTTAACAGAGTGTAAACAAATGGCTCATGTTTCGTTGAATTGTTAGTGATACACACAATACGTTGAGTCATTTAATTGTGTGCAAACAAATGAGTGATATTGAATAGAATTATTAATGTTAGAAAACAATAATTGAAACCATTTAACTGTGTAGAAACAATGGTGTTTATAGTGTGCAAAGAAACTAATTCTAACTCATTTAAAAGTGAAATAACTAATAAACTATTCCCTTACAAATCATATATGTATATCCATTTAACTGTGTGCAAATAAATCACCGATGTTAAATTGTTACTGCTACATAGCAATACTTGAAAACATTTAACTCTGCAAAAAAGAGCTCAGACTCGTTAAAAGACGTTTTTGCGAAATGTGTTTGCAAATCCTATAAATTCCATATATATGAATAAACAGGATCCGGCATTAAATGACCTATAATGGTTAATATGACATAAAACCAAACCAAACTAATCTAATCTTCTTGATCAAATATTGATTTCCAATGAGCGTGAGCTTCAAATGTCTTATAGTGTCCGTATCAGTGGTTGAATTGGGCGCTCGTGGCGTAACGGTTATTGTCGTGGAAGTGCTCTCGCCAACCAAAGTTCAAACCATGAGCGAGGCTGTTTACATTTCACTTAGCACTAATGCTATTTAAAAAAGTATGAATCCAACTCTCCTCCCTCCGGCAGTGGGGGCGGACAGGGTATGGCAACTGAGGCATGGACAACCGGTCTAGGAGAAGAAAAACTCTGAATTCAAACCAGTTGTAGACCTAGAGAGAAATAGGCTCCGCCAGGCAATTGCTGGCCAAGACACACTGCAAAGTAGGGTCCCCCACGAAAAAATCAATTGATATATATATAGAGAGAGAGAAAGAGAGAGAGAGAGAGAGAGAGAGAGAGAGAGAGAGAGAGAGAGAGAGAGAGTCATCTCTCCATCTCTTTTTTCTTTTCTCATTATAACGTTGCGATTGACATATTCTTCGACTTTCTTCTGTTGTAAGTTATTAGCGGTGAGTGTGACCCGGAACTTTTTGTCTTTTCAAAACCCACACAATTTTGTGTTACCAAATTCTTGAACAAATTTTTTTCTGGATAAAGAATGAGACTTTGTCTTCGATTTGGAAACGCAAAAAAAAAGAAAAAAAAACTCGACACGAATGAGGATCCAATTCTGGAGTGGTAAGGAGTGTAGAGAACTCTTCTATTATCATTACCCCCCGGTCGACTCTAACTCAGAATTGTAGTATTTGTTAGGTTCTGTTTAAAAATATTCGTATTAAACAGAACTTGGAGCAAAAAAAAAACTCTTCAGAAGAAACTACACAAAAATGTAAATATGAACGTACTAGGAATGCGATTCTCTAACGTCTAGGCACAAAATAACCACAGACGGATTAATATGCCATTAAAATCAATCAATTAATTCTTCATAGAAATAAAAACAGAAATCACAGACAATAAAATGTTAAATAGGACTCTTATCAGTGACTCAAGGATTTTTTGTGGTAGAAAATGGTTGGTTGATTGGTTGGTTAGCTATTTTGTTTAATGGCATATTAATCCTTGTGGGCTATTTAAAGCCAAATCTTGTTTTTTTATTTGTATATATGATTTTATGTATATCAATAAACTGGTAGAAATAATTTTCATTAACTTCATGTGCATTAATAAACTGGTTGAAATCATTTTCATTAACTTCATGTGTATCAGTAAACTGGTAGAAATGATTTTCATTAACTTCATGTGTATCAATAAACTGGTAGAAATGATTTTCATCAACTTCAGGGGTATCAATAAACTGGTAGAAATGATTTTCATCAACTTCATGTGTATCAATAAACTGGTAGAAACAATTTTCATTAACTTCATGTGTATCAATAAACTGGTAGAAATGATTTTCCTCAACTTCATGTGTATCAATAAACTGGTAGAAATGATTTTCATTAACTTCATGTGTATCAATAAACTGGTAGAAATGATTTTCATCAACTTCATGTGTATCAATAAACTGGTAGAAATGATTTTCATTAACTTCATGTGTATCAATAAACTGGTAGAAATGATTTTCATCAACTTCATGTGTATCAATAAACTGGTAGAAACAATTTTCATTAACTTCATGTGTATCAATAAACTGGTAGAAATGATTTTCATCAACTTCATGTGTATCAATAAACTGGTAGAAACAATTTTCATTAACTTCATGTGTATCAATAAACTGGTAGAAATGATTTTCATTAACTTTATGTGTATCAATAAACCGGTAGAAATGATTATCATTAACTGTTTCTGTGAGCATCAGCCACCATCTTCTAGCACCTTAAAGATAATAAGAGCAAAGTGTTTGTTTGCCATTGGACCAATTTGTCGAATATGGTCGTGAATTAATCATATCTGTACTACAGATTGACATGATGAGCCGATAAATGGGATCGGGCCTCTTCGACCGTTCATCTAGCTCAAGTAAGAGATGAACGGTCAGAAGTGGAAGCATAGAAAAAGTTATCAAGAAGCTCTACCACGAAATAAGGAGTTTATTGCTTGAATTGTGAATAGATTTTAATTTTAGTATAAAATATCACATAGTTATGTTCATGTAGAGTACCAACCGATCATAATTGAAGTAGATCAGTGCAAAAAAACACCAGAAAAGTTACTGAACTAACATTCAACAGTTTCTAGGCGTTTGCAGGAAATTTGAAACAAAAAAAAAATTGTTTCCGCCAGAGGTGAACGAGGATTTGAAAAAATATAGTTACAAAGTCTGCTCTGCGCTCTTTTTTGTGATCAAAGATAAGAATAGGTGGCTTGTCTGCGACAACGGAGAGCCTACCACGCATTTACAACAGTGAAATAAAACAACAAATAATTTCCCAAATTAAATATGTATCAAAAGAAAGTTACACACATTACTCAGTGATTGGCAAGTGAAATCACTCACAAAAAAATCTTGAATCCTAGTAAAACCATGACTACCATTGATACGACAAATTGTTCCATGACCTACACATCGAATATTGGTCAATCAAAATGTCTTGATCACATGTCTTATAAAAACTATTCCGCAGAAATTGAACGAACTAGGATTTGAAACACTACCTAACCCAGTATACTCACTAGACTTCTCTCTCTCTCTCTCTCTCTGCCAATCTCTCAGTCCGTCTCTATCTCTCTATCTCTCTCCAGCCGACTAAAACTTTTTCAAACATTTCGACAACTCTCTGTAGGTGAAAATTTTCAACAACCAATCACCTGCTTTATATGCTTTCGAAAAATTGATCGATTTTAGGGATCGATAATTTTTTGTCAACGAAATGAAATTGCCAACAATTCCTAAATTCTAATGGTTCTTATTGGTCTGGTTTCCTTGTTTAACGCCATGTCAACCTTTGTGGGTTATTTAATACCCAATCCATCTTATAGAAGAACTTTGGTTTGGTTTCTTTGTTTTTAATTTCATCTCAACCTTTGTATGCTATTTAATCCAAAAGCCACTTTTCTAGAAGAACAGTAGTGGTACTATATAACCCATAACTGGGAGGATAAGGAGGTTCATACCTTTCCCTAGGGTATTTGTCCGAAAGTGAATGTAATAGCGCGACTGGATATCGAACTTGCATACTACGATTCCGAAGTAAGTCCATCGCTTTAACCATTACACCACGAGGGCACCACCGTAGAAGAACAATAGTGATACTATTCAACCCATAGCTTACGGGGGATAAGGGGACGTTTAAACTTTTCCCAATGGTCCGAAAATGAACGTAGTTATACGACTGATGTTCGAATTTGCTTACTTCCATGTCACAGTACAGCATTTTAACAACTGCACCACGGGAACTACACCTTATTCCGAATTTAGCTGTGTTATACTGCTTTACACTTTAAATAGAAGTCATTTTAACTCCAATCGAAAAAAAAACCTTCATTGCTCAAAACTGTGTTGGTTCGACGAAAGATTTTCAAGTCATTCTACGTAGATTAAGTTCCTCTTATGACAACATTTCTCGTGTCCTCGACTTATTTTGGATGCTGACCTCATACTTTTACGAGATCTCTTTTGATTTGCGTCTGCAAAACTCAAATATTAATGATGATTTGATAATTTGAAAGTGATTAGATTTCTGGCCCGTATTTCACCTCAAAACGAGTGACCACTTCTCATCATAGCATACTATTTCATACAATGTTCTAAAATACTAAAAGGCCAGAGGTTTTATTGTACAAACACCAGGATCAATTTATCAAAATGTTGAATTTATCAAACGATAAGCGAAGATTGATCGTAATTTGTTCGACCTGTACACGAGCCATATCAAAACTAAGAATTTTACTTCACATAGAAATGAATTACTTGGAGCTATTCTTTTCTTTTTTTTTTTCTTTTAGGTTTGGTTGGATTTAATGGCATATCAACCACTGTATTTTCATACATGATAATTAAATATATATATGATTTGTAAACACATTTTGATGATAACATTCTTAAACCAGCCTGAATTCTTTTTTTGCACACAGTTAAATGGTTTCAAGTAATACTATATAATAGTCAGAATTTAACATCAGTGATTTGTTTGCACACAGTTTGTTCTATTTGACCCATAGATAGGACCTTATCAGGTGCTATTATTCCGGGTCAGAATATATCTGGGAGTAATGGCAATGAAGAGGTACTTCACATTCCCCAAATAACCAAGCCTGGAGCCTTGCCATCAGATGGTTTAATGTCATATACAGAACGTTCGTTAGGGAGGGGGTCTTACTCCTCTGCAGAGATGTAGTCAGTGTATTCTACTGCCCTGGGCTACTTTTTGCTTGAGTAACATGTTCATTCTGAAATATAGAATTGATCAGATGCTATTTAATAAAATGAAAAAAATTTTCTTAATTGTTCGATTGATTTTAACGGGATATTAACCCGTCTAGGGTTATTTTTATGCCTAGCGGTTAATTGTACATTCATATTTTCAGTAGTTTCTTCAGAAAATTTTAACATACGATCCGATCAAATACAAAATTTTTTAAACAGATCTATTTGACCAACTAATGGGGCCGAAGCAGGTACTATCAGTCCGGCTTTGAGTTGACCTGGGAGTAATGGAAATGAAGGTACTCCACAGATCTACAGAAGTGAAGGCTCACCGTCAGATGTAGTTAAGTATCATACCTAGTACACCACAAAAAAAGTGGTAGGTCTTAATCCTGTTTATGGGATACAGCCAGCATATTCTAAGCCCCACCGACGATGTGACCGTAAATGAAAAGTTGAGATGGATATCGAAGAACCAATGCGGTCAGTCGGCTATTTTTATTCTTAATCTTTTTCGTGCGGTTGGACAGTTTCTCTCGTTCAAACAGGTTCCCAGCTCAACGTATACATTGTTACTATTTTTCTCAGAATCAATAATGCTAGACTGAATGACTGTGCTTCGGTCAAGGGTTCGAATCTAACTCGTTCTTAATTCATTTATCATTTGTTTATAAGTCTGATGACGTCATTACTCTCTTTGTTTTCAGAAGATGAAAAAAGCCGAGTCCAGTTTAACAAATAGTTTTTTTTTCTTTTATTGTAACGTTAAAACAAAAGGGCCAAATTCCTAGACTTGGCTTTATATATATATATATATATATATATATATATATATATATATATATATATATATATATATATATATATATATATATATATTCGGGTTTCTGTAATAAGTAATCATCTCTGATTTTTTTATCGTTTGCAAACCGACATTTTTTCCGACGCGAAATACGAAACTTGGTATTGTTGAATACTATATATATATATATATATATATATATATATACGACTTTTCAGTCGATATATATATATATATGTATACGACTTTTGAGTCGTTGGATTTTCTGACCGATTTACTTTTCCGATTCTATTTAAAATCATATAAACAAATAGCAAATCTTTTGTTTTTATTTCACTTTATTTCAATTTCTTCAAGAATCAGCCTTTTATTTAGATGTTTAATAGATGTGTACTAATCTGAACTTTGGATGGCACGACGATACTAAATAAGTACTCACCTTTTTGTATGAGAGTCATTCAGTTATTAAAGGGTTTTTTGCTGTTTTCTTTTTTGACTGAAGAAGGATACATACGAGGGTCATTCAATGAATCAGAAAGTTTTCTTTTCTCAGAATTTTTTTTTTAAAATGTATACTCTTCATTGTTTGGAAGTAGCAAATCGCAAAGAAATATTTTAATCTCGAAAAAATAATCTTTTGATGCTTTTAGAAATGGTGACAAATCAAATAGATCGATCTTGGCTTGAAAGTGGTCTGTCATCAAATTATTGTGAAGTACGAACCATGGGGAGTTTCTGTGATGTGCACGGAGAAGCATCTTTTAGTCAAAGAATTTTTACAAATGGGCTAAACATGGGTTTCCCACAACGAGGCTGAGTTGAAAACACACCGACTCCAGTAAAGAAAAAGTTCCGGGCGCAGCGGTCAGTAAATAAGGTCATGCTGACAGTCTTCTGTAACATAAAAGGACCTATGACTATTGATTTCCCTGAAGAAGATGCAATAATAAATAGTGTTTCCCATTGCCGATTCCATAGGCAATATTTCATCTTATTTATTGTACTTTATTATGCCAGATTCTGTACTTGCCAGATCGTTACGGCAGGAACTCAAAATAAAATACACTTAACATACAGAGTTTTTAACTGATTGATGATTGATTGATTGATTTTAACAGCAAGTCAACCAGTATTGGGTTATTTTATGTTTTGCGGTTTGGTAATACTGCCATGAGAAATTCGACATCTTTTGATGGATCCATCTGCAAATGCCTGGTTAAAGTTAAAGAAGCAAAAACAATTTGTCAGACAACATTTTCAATCACGCCCTTTTTGCTTGCTTACGTGCGTGCGCGCGTACGAGCTTGGAATTAACCTTTATATATATATATATATATATATATATATACACGAGGGGCCTGAAAGGTTCATAAGATGGCATCATATCTACTGGCAATGACTTTTTTGATCACTTGTATCTAAGCACTGCAAAACCAAGGGAGGAAGTGAGTGAAAAACATAGATGATTATGTTGAAAAATAGACCTTATTTAGTCACATTCCACGCGAATATCTTGTCAGCCTATGATCTTTTCAGTCGACTCCTGAATAAATATATATATATATATATATATATATATATATATATATATATATATATATATATATATATATGCGTATATATATATGTGTGTATAGAATTATTTCTAGTCGATCAAAATGAATTCTTGCTTCCACTGGTCCGTTATTTAAACGATGATCAACTTGATAATCATTCTGGTGGACCATTTTGGTGCCAGAACACATTGGCGACGCATTCAATGAGTAACGAACTCAGTAGCATTATATTTTACAAAGCAAACTCGGATTATAACGAGTGTCAAGCATAATTCA
>OY757916.1:28993631-29216131 GCA_963585895.1 Sepioteuthis lessoniana | reverse complement strand
CGGAGAATGATTTTTGGGAGTTGATAAGAAAGAAGTAGGGAAGGGTTTGTGCGAAAGGGGTTTTTGGCATGACTTGTTTCATGGAAAAGATATTGACTATAATGTGATGTCACAAAAAATTGTCTATATTGTGGTGTCTGGGTTGTAATTGGAGTGAGGAAGGGCTAAGAGGTAAAAATGATCAGGAAAAGTAAAAAGGATTTTCAAAATTATGGTGGTACAAAATGAAAAAAATATTTTTTCTTCAATCTGTTTTCTATTTTGATTTTGTTTTCGTTCAGTACGATGTTGCTTTTAACTAGAAAAACAATGTCTGTCTTGAAGAAGTTCGTGAAAATGAAATAAAGCCCGAACGAAATATTACACTTCTAAATCTGAGTTAAATGCTTAATTTATCCAAGTTTCGACATATTTCTCTCATACTGTCATATTCACTACAAATCTATCTTTCCATCACACACACACACACACACACATATATATATATATGTAAAAAATTGATAACAACGATCCAAGGGGAAGGAGAGATTTAATGAGAGGTCGACACTATAAATCTCTCCTTCCACTTGGATCGCTGTTATCAATTTTTCTACATATTGTCGGATTACAATCCTTTATCTACTTTTCATATATATATATATATATATTTATAAGACCTTTAATGTTAAAAAAAATCCTCTTTTCAAAATAATTCTTGCCTAGTCCGCAAGTCTTTGGCTTGTTGGGTTAAACAGAAGATATCTCCCGAATCTCAATGATTCGTTTTCTATACACATTTTTGTGTGTGAGCATTCAAAAAAAAAAAAGGTTAAATGTTTATTGTCTTTTTTACTTCATTTCCAGTCGGCTAGGGCTGCAGTATACGGCGACTACATCTCTGGAGAGGAGTAACAACCTTATCCAATGAGAGTCCCAGATATGACACCAAAACATATGATGGTGGGACTCCAGTCATAGAGCTTTGGGGAATGTGGAGTACTCTTTAATTGCCATTACTCCTAGGTCTACTCTGAACCAGAGTGGTAGTAACTTTTAGGGTCCCATATTGGAGTCAAATTGAAATATGTAATCATTTTTTTAATACTTGAAACGATTTAACTGTGTGTAAACAAATACATTGAATTGAAAAGAATTACTACCGTTATATAACAATATTTGAAACCATTTAACTGTACTCCAACAAATAAATAGTGTTGAATAGAAATACTAATGTTTTATAGTAATACATAAGTAAGTAAGTAAATTTGCCAACCGTAGTAGAGGGCCACCAGAAGGCTCCCTTTTCAATACCTACTACACTGAGGTGTAGGGGAGGGCGCTACTCCTTTCCCTGGATTGCTCCACTTGACCCTTGATACGTACCTTATATTGCTGAGTGTTAAGTAAGGAGATATCAAGTACCATCTATATAGTCTTTGGGATGACGCGACCTGGGATTGAAACCAGGTCTTCCGGACCATTGGCGAACACTCTACCCAATGAGACGGAGGGCAAACAAATAAAGTGTTGAATAGAATTTCTATTGCAATATAGCAATACTTACCGGCTCATTGGATTAGTGGGTAGAGTGTTCGCCAATGGTCCGGGAGACCGGAGTTCAATCCCAGGTCGAGTCATACCAAAGACTTTTAAAAAATGTTATTTGATACCTCCTTGCTTAACACTCCGCATTATAAGGTACGTATCAAGGGTAAAGTGGAGCAATCTGGAGAAAGGAGTCGCACCCTACCCTACACCTCGATGTAGTAGCTATTGAAAAGGGACCCTTCGGGTCGCCTTCAACTACAGTCGCTAACTTTACCCGTGCGCAAACGAATATTGTTGAACAGAAATATTAGTGTTAGATAAACAAATGAGATCTGGTTCGTTCAAAAATAATGATATCTATAAAATATTCATTTACTAATCCTATATATATATATATATATATATATATATATATATTATCTGTATAAACAGGATTTGGCATCAAATATCCAATAAGGGTTGATATGCCATAATACAGAAACAACCAAACGACCATCTATTTCTTTTTCTGCTTTTTAGAGTATTATTGCTGGTGTTATACTTTTCCGTGAACATGAAATAAGAACAGCAAAAATCCACAGAAAAATGGCAAAAGAAATAAAATTCAAAAGATACCGGAACCAGATCCAATAATACTATCAAAATAAAACATTAAAAAAACGAAAGGAAATTCTTCCAACGAGTTAACTGGGAATTGTGCAAAAGACTGAACTTTGATCATTCGAAGAAATGTTATATGCACAAATCAGAATCTGTCCTATCAAAAAAACACATATAATTCTCTATGTCTTATAAACGAAACTCCCAATAAAGGCGAGAATAACAGATATAATTTTAATCAACAAAAAGAAAAGAACTGTAATCTGGTGCATTTCGCCGTCCCAGCAGACCACAGAGAGAAAAATAAAAAATGTTGTAAAACTCAACGAATATCTGGCCCTTAACGACAAGCTAAAAACGAATTATGACGGTGACGGTGATACTCATCGTAATTAGAGCCCTTTGAACAGTTCCCAAGATCAGCTAATCCATAGCACTGCAAAAATCTGCTAAGATACTGGAAAAAGTCTTAAAGATCTGCAGGGACTTGCTGTCATATAGACTGCAGTGAAAAACCACCAATTACTGCTGATGTGAAAAACTAGCAAAGAACAAAATAATGTAAATCAGACGATTACTCTATCTGGGATCATTTTCACTCATTCAAGTCTTAATACAAGTAGGAAATTGTAAAATCAACGACTACCATGAAGAAAGTTATGAGAAATATCATACGTGAAATCTACTTCGTTTTGTAGCTTTGCGTGTTATGAAGCTGCTGTCTTTTAAATAGAAACGAAAATTATCGCCAAATTCAATGCAACTCTCAACATCGCTCCTATAAATACTAAGATGAGTAAAAAGTTTTGCAATATTTTTATATATTCTGTTTGTGGGGCGTATATCACGTAACCGATGCAGTGTAAGCCGTGAAAAGTACCCACAGTGATTGGTAGTATCGTTGTAGGTGATGCACTGATTCGTTGTGCATTGCTTTACTCCGTGTGTCACTTGAAAGCCACGCAGATGAATGTGCAACGTAATCTAATTCAGAAACTTATGCTTAACGATTCCATAAAGCATTGAAAGAAAACTTGTTGCATAAAATGTGAAGATCTCGGTAGAACAAGAAGATAATAGAAGAAATTTCTCTCGAATTGCAAGAAGCTTAATGATCTGGCAAGCTCAAATAAGCCTTAAAAGGTGGGTTCCAAGGTTACGCTCCAAGTCATAAAGGCAAATCCGGCGCCTGGCACTCACAGAGTATCAGGTGAGCTCAGCTTCTCAAAGTTCAGTGGAGTTTGTTACCTTGGCGACACCCTCAAAAGCATGCCGAATTGTGTCTTTCGTTACCAAAATATTGCAACACTTTTCACTCAACCTATGATGACTTTAAAGTCATTATAAATTCAGAGCTAATTAGGAAATTATTTCATGCTTTTTAGCCAGTTTTCTACGTTACCAAATATTGCGAAATTTTTCACTCAACCTATAATGACTTTAGAGTCATTATAAATTCAAAGGTAATTTGGAAATTATTTCATACATTTTTAGCCAGCTTTCCGGTTTGTAACAGTTGTGTACAGATTATATAATACAATTTGAATTATTCTTTTTTGATTTGATGACGTATACGATATTGTTTCATTTTAAACCCAAATAAGTTTACAATTAGGTATACTATTTCACCGACAAAAAAACTCCTGTTTCCCTTGATTAAAGTTCACGGACCGGCAGCCTGCAAACTACTTTTCTATGCCACACAGAAGAACAATTTTGGCTCCAAGGCCTTGTGCCTTCATTATATCAATTATAATGAAATAAACAGAAGAACAATTTTTGGCTCCAAGGCCTTGTGCCTTCATTATATCAATTGTAATGAAATAAACAGAAGTACAATTTTTGGCTCCAACGCCTTGTGCCTTTATTATATCAATTATAATGAAATAAACAGAAGTACAATTTTTGGCTCCAAGGCCTTGTGCTTTCATTATATCAATTGTAATGAAATAAACAGAAGTACAATTTTTGGCTCCAAGGCCTTGTGCCTTCATTATATCAATTATAATGAAATAAACAGAAAGACAATTTTTGGCTCCAAGGCCTTGTGCCTTCATTATATCAATTATAATGAAATAAACAGAAGAACAATTTTTGGCTCCAACGCCTTATGCCTTCATTATATCAATTATAATGAAATAAACAGAAGAACAATTTTTGGCTCCAACGCCTTGTGCCTTCATTATATCAATTGTAATGAAATAAACAGAAGTACAATTTTTGGCTCCAACGCCTTGTGCCTTTATTATATCAATTATAATGAAATAAACAGAAGTACAATTTTTGGCTCCAAGGCATTGTGCCTTCATTATATCAATTGTAATGAAATAAACAGAAGTACAATTTTTGGCTCCAAGGCCTTGTGCCTTCATTATATCAATTATAATGAAATAAACAGAAAGACAATTTTTAGCTCCAAGGCCTTGTGCCTTCATTATATCAATTATAATGAAATAAACAGAAGAACAATTTTTGGCTCCAAGGCCTTGTGCCTTCATTATATCAATTATAATGAAATAAACAAAAGAACAATTTTTGGCTCCAAGGCCTTTTGCCTTCATTATATCAATTATAATGAAATAAACAGAAGAACAATTTTTGGCTCCAAGGCCTTGTGCCTTCATTATATCAATTATAATGAAATAAACAGAAGTACAATTTTTGGCTCCAAGGCCTTGTGCCTTCATTATATCAATTATAATGAAATAAACAGAAAGACAATTTTTGGCTCCAAGGCCTTGTGCCTTCATTATATCAATTATAATGAAATAAACAGAAGAACAATTTTTGGCTCCAACGCCTTATGCCTTCATTATATCAATTATAATGAAATAAACAGAAGAACAATTTTTGGCTCCAAGGCCTTGTGCCTTCATTATATCAATTGTAATGAAATAAACAGAAGTACAATTTTTGGCTCCAAGGCCTTGTGCCTTTATTATATCAATTATAATGAAATAAACAGAAAGACAATTTTTGGCTCCAAGGCCTTGTGCCTTCATTATATCAATTGTAATGAAATAAACAGAAGTACAATTTTTGGCTCCAAGGCCTTGTGCCTTCATTATATCAATTATAATGAAATAAACAGAAAGACAATTTTTGGCTCCAAGCCCTTGTGCCTTCATTATATCAATTATAATGAAATAAACAGAAGAACAATTTTTGGCTCCAAGGCCTTGTGCCTTCATTATATCAATTATAATGAAATAAACAAAAGAACAATTTTTGGCTCCAAGGCCTTTTGCCTTCATTATATCAATTATAATGAAATAAACAGAAGAACAATTTTTGGCTCCAACGCCTTGTGCCTTCATTATATCAATTATAATGAAATAAACAGAAGAACAATTTTTGTGTCTAATATTTTCTCAAACCTCGGTAATTTCTCTCTCTGTCTGTACATGTTTCTCCCCAGAAAAGTGTAAAATTTATTTTAGTATTTTATTCTCTTTCACTTTAAGATCAAAAGCCGAAAAGTACAAATAATCCTATTTTATGTACATTTTTAATGTTTATAAGATTTTGTATAATTTCTTTAATGTTTATAAAATGTTCTTAATAAGAACGTTAATGAAATCTCCATCGGCTTGTTTCAAAGACTTATTGTGATGGAGGGGTGACTGAGATAACTGAAAACCAACTCCCACAACAGAATATGATGATTGTTTTGTTTGTTTTATAACGTGTGAAGAGGGAGATTTGTTGATTTGTATTGGCGTGGAGGGTATAGCTGAGATGCCCGATAACTATCACACAACAAAACAGGAGGAAATTTGTTTTGTAAGAAAAATAGATTTTTCCTCTCATACTGGCATGGGGAAGGTATAGCTGAGATGTCAGACAATACGAGTAAAAAAAAAATCATAAAAAAATCTTTGAGGATGGATTATTAAATAAACAGAAATTATATCTGCTATTTCTTTAAATGTAATAAAGCATTGAATTTTATACTCTTGTTCGGTTGTTGATTAGTTGCGTTTTAAGGCACGTCAACTCTTGTGGGTGATGCTAATTCCTGTTCATACATATACATCAAATATATATGATTTGTAAACGAACAGTTTGAAGGTAATTTTTAGACGAACAAGGGATCATTTGTTTATACAGTTAAATGGTTTTAATATTGCTATGTGACACTAACAGTTTTATTTGCACACAGTTAGATGGTTTCAAGTGTTGAATTTTGCTCATGCTTTTTAGGCTTGATTTGGTTTGGTTTGGTTTTATGGTATATCAACTATTTTTGGTTATTTAAAGCCAAATCCTGTTTATAGATATATACTAAATATATGTGATTTGAAAACACATTTTTGATAACGTTTTCAAACAAGCCTAAGCTTATTGTCTTGCACACAGTTGAAGGGTTCCAAGTAATGCCATGTATCACTAACAATTCAATTAAACATCAGTCATTTCTTTACCCATAGTTAAATGATCAAACAATTCTATTTCAAACAGTTCAATTTAGCATGTCATTTGTTTGCTCTCAGTTTAAATGTTAAACAGTAGTAATTGACCCAGAGATAGGAACATATCAGGTGGTAACATTACGAGCCAGAGTGGACCTGGGAGCGATGGCAATGAAGGCATACTCCGGATTATCCAAGGCTCCAGCATTACAAGAGCTTCACCATCAGATTTAGTGTGATATCCGGGACACGTGCAGTGGTGGTCTTACCACTATGGAGAGATGCAGTCGGTGTATTCTTCAGCCCCAGTCGACTGGGCTGCTTGTTTTTTTTTTTTTTTTTTTTTTTGGTTGTTTTGATAATATTTATAATATAAACTATAACAATTTAGTCATCAAATACAATAAAATGGAAGAAAAAAGAATTAATTCAACGTAAAATCGGAATAAAGGGAAATTTGATTGATTGGTCTGGTTGTTTGGGTTTATGGCATATCAAACTTCATAGGTTATTTAACGCCAAATCCATTTTATACAATTAATCAGTTCTATTTCAAACAACTCAGTTTAGCATGAGTACACAATTTAATTGTCAAAACATTTCTATTTCAATGTATTCAATTTATTTAAACAGTTCTAATTCAGCTAATTCAGTTTGGTATAAGTACAGGTTTTCTTTACACACAGTTAAATGTCAAAACAGTTCTATATCAAACAATTCAGTTTAGTGTAAGTACAGTTTCAATGTCAAAAACAGTTCCATTTCAAACAATTCAGTTTAGCATAAGCACGCAGTTTAGATGTAAGTACAGTTTAATTGTCAAAAACATTTCTATTTCAAGCAATTCAGTTTAGTCAAATAGTTCTAATTCAAACAATTCAGTTTAGCATAGATATACAGTTAGTTCTATTCAACCCATAGATAGGGTCCTATCAGGTGCTACCATTTCGGGCCATGGTGGACCTTAGAGCAATGGTAATGAAGGGGTGCTCCGCATTCCCCAAAGCTCCTGGATTACTAGAACCGCAGCGTCAGATTGTTTAGTGTCATATTCGGGACACTGGTTTGGGAAGTCTTACCTTTCTGCAAAGAAACAGTCGGTGTATTCTACAGCCCTGTCAGCCGACTTGGCAACCACACTCCGAAAGTGAACGTAACAGCAATAACATAATATTGAATAGAATAAATATGTGGGAAACTAGCAGAAAAGTAAAGCTTTTAAATTAACTGATTGATTTTAAACGGCATGTCATTCCGTCTAAGGTCATTTTATACATTTAGGTTAGGAAATAGTGTTCATTATACGTTCATACTAACATTCATTGTACAGTTGTTTCTTAAGAGGTTGTTTTTTTTTTGGTACACGATCATATGGAATACAAATAATTGTTATATAGACCTATATCGGTTTCCGTTTCTTAATTAAATGACATATCAATCTTTGTGAGTTATTCAAAGCCAACGCCAACCGTATAAAAGAACATTTGTGAATCTATTTAACACATATGTGGGAAGAGGTCTAGAGGATTCATATTAGTATTCCTTTTGATTGGGAAAAATTGCAACATATTAACTGTATTGCAGATCAGCTTTATAAGTAAGTAAAGTTAGCGACCTTAGTCAAGGGTGAACCGAAGGCTCCCTTTTCGATAGCTACTACACCAAGGTATAGGGAAAGACGTTACTCCTTTCCCTGGATTGCTCCACTTTACCCATGATCCCTACCTTATAATGATGAGTATTAAGCAAAGAGGTATCAAGTACCATTTTTTGAGTCTTTGGTTTGACTCAACCTGGGATTGAACCCAGGTCTCCCGGTCCACTGGCGAACATTCTAACCATTATACATAAACGGGTGGATATCATGCCTCCTTCATCTAACCCGTTGTCTCTTTCATCTAGGACTTTATGGTCTATTTAAATCCTTAAATCTAAGAAGCCCACTCAATATCGCAACAGTTAAGCAGCGATAAGCTAGCTCATTATCAGAGGGGTGAATACTTAATAACAGCATGTAATGTAAATATGTATATCAGACTAAGCAACGCTTAGTCAATAACAAATTGCCAAATTCGAATTGTTTCGACCAGATAAATTTTTTTTGTTAATTTTCGAAAAACAAGTTGTATTGGTTGCTGCAAATCTTCAAAGAATTTAACAAACATAGTAGGCGGCATTTTTTTGACCAGTAAAAGTTATTAATATTTTCAAAGGAACAGAAATTACTTTCAAACTTTTTGAAGAAAGAAAAAAAAGAATCTACCTGATGCTTCTATTCAAACAAAAAAAATCATTAAAACTAGCATGCTTGTATTTACCTAACCTTACCGGCACAAGCAGGATGTGATACAAGGTCAATTTTTAAGGGCTGTACAACTAGTTCGAATTCAGAGTCTTCCTTCTCCTAGACTGGTTGCTTAACCAAGGCGAAAGAATCTAGTCTGTCCTAATATTTTACAATAGCTACAGGGAGAATAGATGGATTCGTGCCTTCCCCAAGGTCATTAGCGCGAAGTCGAATGCAAACAGCCTCGTCCAGGAATTGAACTCAGGTCACCGATTCCATTTCCTACGACGTTAAGCATTACGTCAATTGCGTCTCTACATTCAAATATTGCAGTAAAATTTGCTGTACTTTTTGAAAATTTAGGTTTATGTCTTAATCTATAATATCAGTTGAGTGCTACCTCTCCTCAAGGAGAACTATTACCAATTCAGCTAACCATATTTATCAACCCCTCCACTCGGGTAGGATATGACACAAGGTCAATTTATAAGCGGAGTTTAACTGGTTTGAATTCAGAGTCTTCCTTCTCCTAGACTAGTTGCCTCACCAAGGCTGAAAAACCGAGTCTGCCCTACTATTTACCCATAGCTGGGGGGAGAATTATTGGATTCATACCTTTTCCAAGTGTATTATCGCTATGTGAAATGCTATCAGTCTCGTCCAGGATTTTGAATTCGTGTCGCCGTGTCCATTTCCTACGACGATAATAATTACACCACGGGCACCTCCACCAACTCAGCTAACACATCCTCATGATCATCATCAAGATGAGTCAGCACGGATTTCTCTCTATCTCTTTCTTCTTATCCACACCTCCCTTTTGGTAAGTTCTCTAGATGACATTCAGTGTCCGCACAGAGTTGATGAATATGAGTTTTTGCTGGTCGGCCAACAAAGATGTGTCCATATGCAGTAGTCAATGGGAAAATGTCATTTATGAGTCTGTCCCTATATCCCAGCTGTGTCCAGCATATCTTGTTTGTCTTACTTAAATAGTTTGTGAGATGGGACGTAAGTGACTCGACAGCTGCTGTCTAGTAGAGTGCTGCTTCCAGGATTTGTTCAAAACAGCGCGTTGCATCTTTGTACAGTTCCAATTTAGGTTTACCATCAGAGTCCAAGTGGTTCAAGCATACTGTTGTACTGCTTACGAAGAATCCCCGTTTTATTCTATTAGAGAGATCCGATTTCTATATGGTCGATAAGCTATCAATAGCAGTTCATGCTTTAATATGTTGACATCGCTTTCAGTAGATGAGATATTGCTATCGAGTTATATGTACTGATTTTATGAGAAGATGCCGCCATATGTCTAGTTGACTGCTTGGGTTAAATAACTTTCCCTGTAGAGAATTCGTTGTGGAAAGCAATGTGGCGCACAGTTTTCATTACAATTTTTAGAAATACCTTATAACCATTTCTCTGGTAAATAATTCTGTCGACTTGATATGAATTTTGGTGGAAAATAAAGTTATATCTTTTTCGTGTGTGTGGGAAGGAGTTTGGTTGTGATTTACGGCATATCAACCCTTGTAAGTTATTTAATGTCAAATCCTGTATATACATATATATTAGATATATATAATTTGTAAATGAATAAGTTGTAGGTAACATTTTTACACGAGTCATTTGTTTATACACAGTTCAATAGTTTCAATTATTGGTTTCTAATACTAATAGTTTCATTTGCTACAGTTCAATAGTTTCCAGTATAGTAAATGGTTGACCGTTTCTATTTGATCCATAGTTTGGACTCTAACAGGCACAACCACTCCGAGTCCAAGTGGACCTTGGAGTAATGTCAATGAAGGGATACTCCCCATTCTCCAAAGTTTCAGGACGGGAGCCCCACTATCAGATGCCAGTTTAGTGTCGTATCCAAGACTATCTTTGCGTGGGGTCTTATCCCTTAGTAGATACAATCGGCATATTCTACAAGCACTCGTCGACCGGGGTGCCTTTTTTTTACGTTGAGAGGTTCACTGCAAGTTCGTGTCAGGTTGTTCTTGTTTATCAATAGAAAAAGAATTCGACCAGTAATTTTACAATAAAAAAATTTAGACTACATGAAAGAAATAAAGTATAATGGTAATTACTTTTTTTTAATCAACAAAAATCGTATTAAGTAGTTTCATCACTTAAACTTAAGGAGTTAAAAAAGCCATTACGTTCTGAGGTAGAGGCAAAGCAGGCTAAAAGTGATGGGGGGTGAAGATACCATTTCCACCAGTTAAGCCTAATCTACAATATGATTAATGTTGTGAGACCGAAACTTACCTGCATCATGGACTCTTCCAGCACTAAATTACTAGCGTAGAAATATCCTAATGCGGTAGTAGTGGTAGCAGTAGTACAAGGGTACTAGAAGTACGAGTACCGATATTAGACACTATCCTTTGTAACTTTTGTTGATATATCTTTCTTACCTCTAACCCGTGTTCCGTGTTTTCCTTCTGTGTACCGACTTTGGGTCCACATCAATTAATAACCTGACTTTTTATTCGTTAAAATGAAACGCAGTTTCTTCCAGGCAGCGGTCACATCGATACTGCTATATGGCTGCACTACATGGACGCTAACAAAACGGCTGGAGAAGAAGCTAGACGGCAATTACACAAGAATGCTACGTGCAATCTTGAACAAGTCCTGGCGGCAACACCACACAAGACACCAACTGTACGGCCACCTGCCCCCTTTCACGAAAACTATTCAAGTTAGACGAACCAGACATGCAGGACACTGCTGGAGAAGCAGAGACGAACTCATAAGAGATGGACTATTATGGACCCCCACACATGGCCGTGCAAAAGCAGGATGACCAGCACGAACATACATTCAGCAGCTATGTGAGGATACGGGATGTTGTCCTGAAGACCTACCTAGGGCGATGAACGATAGGGAGGAGTGGCGAGAGAGGGTCAGGGATATCCGTGCTACCAGTGCGATATGATGATGATGATTATTCGTCAAAAATAATTATTAAAAAATATAAAGGAACTCATTTTACTCAATTTCGTTCTTACTTTTGGTATATCCCCTTTTTTTCGTTTGTACATTTGATAAATCTTTTCCCTATTTTATTATAATTGGTGGCTAAATTGCAATAAATTGTATTATAAATTCTAAAACAGAGATTACAAGAGCTAAATTCAAAGTTTTATTACATTTAAATTAATAGCAGATATAATTTAACAATCCACTCTCAAACGTTTTTATGATTTTCTCTTTGTATGCATAGCCTATCATCTCAGGGAGGTGTCCTCGTGGTGTAATGGTTAAAGCGATGAACTGCGGAATCGTAGTACGCGAGTTCGTACTCCAGTCGCGCTATTACGTTCACTTTCGGGCAAATACCCTTGGGAAAGGTATGAACCCCCTTATTCTCCCTCCAGCTATGGGTAAATAGTAGGACGGACTAGGTTCTTCAGCCTTGGTGAGGCAACTAGTCTAGGAGAAGGAAAACTCTGAATTCAAACCTGTTAAACTCCGCTTAAAAATTGACCTTGTGTCATATCCTGCCCGAGCGGAGGGGTTGGTAAATAGTATCATCTCAGGTGCACCTTCCTGATGTCAATATGAGTCGACAGTTCTATTTCTTTTTACGTTACAAAACAAACAAACAAACAAATTTCTTGCGTCCTGTTATGCGTATTAGTTGTCTGTTATCTCAAGGATACGATCTACCCCAATATTTGTCGAATTTACTCCTTTTCGTGTCATAAAACAGAAAAAAAATCCTCATTGACTGTTGTGTGAGTTACTTTTCTATAATCTCAGCCAACTTTTCATCACAATAGATCTTTGAAAGAAGCCGATGTAGATTTCTTTAACTTTCTTTAACGATTTTTAAATATATATGAAATTTGATTGAATCTATTTTTCAACTTTTGATCTTTTGAAAGTAAAAGTGACTGAAATATAAGAGAAAATTCATTCAATCTCAAGGACAGTGAAGAGAGAGAAAAATTGCTCAATTTTAAGAAAATATTAATCACGAAATGTCTTCTTCCCCGAGCCCAGAAAAATAGTTTGGGGGTCGCATGTAATCCACCAGCCGCGTAATTGAGTCCCCTGTCTTAAAAGATTGTTGAAGCACCTTTTTGTGTGACATATTTCTCGTGTAGTGAGAGTTATTTGGCAATTCCCAACCTCTCTTCGCATAACACATGACAAACTGCATTGAGTTACATGGTATCAACAACAGGAAATAATCTTGACTCGACTATTGATGTGTACTAATTTTTTTCTTGAAGATGTAAGAATAAAAAAAAATTAAAGACAAATGAATGATAACAAGTATGAAAAAAGGCACACAATAAAATAAACGAGACAAATAGAAAAGATAAGAAAAAAGAAAAAATAAATGAAATTCAAAGAAGGAAGAAAGTCATCACACAAAAAACATAGCTTTGGACATAGCTTTGGACAAAATAAGATACGAAAAAACATGATGAACGAAAGAAAAATATTTGCTTTGAAATTATTGCATGATATCATAGCTTGGTTTGTTTGTTTCTTTTTTTTTTGTTTTTTTTTTGTTTTTTTTTGTTTGCTTAATGGTATATCAACATTTGTAGATTATTTAATATCAAAGAAATAGTGAAACTAGAAAAGCAGTTGTGGTTTTAATTAACCAATACCTGGTTTGGTTTGGTTGGATTGGGTTGAGTTTTATGGCACATCAATCATTGTTGGTTATTAATGCCAAATCCATTCTTATACATATCATCATCATCATCATCATCATCATCATGTCGTGCCGCTAGCACGGATATCCCTGACCCTCTCTCACCACTTTTCCCTATCGTTCATCGCCTCTGGCATGTCTTCTGAGCTACATCCCGTATCTTCACATAGCTGCTGTATGTATGTTCTTGCTGGTCGTCCTGCTTTTGCTCGGCCATATGTTGGGGTCCATAGGAGTACATCACTTATGAGCTCGTCCCTGCTCCTCCAGTAGTGTCCTGCGTGCCTGGTTCGTCTAACTTTGATAGTTTTCGTGATGGGGGGCAGGTGGCCGTATAGTTGATGCTTTGTGGGGTAGTTGCCGTCTAGTTTCTTCTCCAGCCGTTTTGCTAGCGTCCAATTAGTGCATCCATACAGCAGTATCGACACGACTGCTGCTTGGAAGAAATTGCGTTTCATTTTATCGGTCAGGTCTGATTTCCATATCACCGATAGTTTATCGATAACTGTCCATGCCTTCGTTAGCCGCGTGTCGATGTCTTTTTCGGTTGATGAGACACTGCTTCCTAGGTAGGTGAATTTGTCAACCAGTTTCAGAGAGGTTCCGTATAGTGTGGAAATGTCGCCTGCTTGATTAAAGCACGTATATTCAGTTTTGTGTGCATTGACATGGAGGCCAATGCCTGCGACGGCTCGTTCCAAACTATGCAGTAGTGTTTCGGCTTGGTTGGGTGTATTTGCTAGTAACACTATGTCACCACCTTACTCGGCGTCGATAATTGTTTTTGCTGGGTACCTTCTGCTTCTTTTCTTTGTCAGCTCGAAGCCGTTCTCTCTGATTTTATAAATCGATGTTGACCCTATCAGGTGCAACCACTCTGGATTATCCAAGGCTCCAGCATTACAAGAGCTTCACCATCAGATTTAGTGTAATATCCGGGACACGTGCAGTGGTGGTCTTACCCCTATGGAGAGATGCAGTCGGTGTATTCTTCAGCCCCAGTCGACTGGGCTGCTTGTTTTTTTTTGTTTTTGTTTTTTGTTTTGGTTGTTTTGATAATATTTATAATATAAACTATAACAATTTAGTCATCAAATACAATAAAATGGAAGAAAAAAGAATTAATTCAACGTAAAATCGGAATAAAGGGAAATTTGATTGATTGGTCTGGTTGTTTGGGTTTATGGCATATCAAACTTCATAGGTTATTTAACGCCAAATCCATTTTATACAATTAATCAGTTCTATTTCAAACAACTCAGTTTAGCATGAGTACACAATTTAATTGTCAAAACATTTCTATTTCAATGTATTCAATTTATTTAAACAGTTCTAATTCAGCTAATTCAGTTTGGTATAAGTACAGGTTTTCTTTACACACAGTTAAATGTCAAAACAGTTCTATATCAAACAATTCAGTTTAGTGTAAGTACAGTTTCAATGTCAAAAACAGTTCCATTTCAAACAATTCAGTTTAGCATAAGCATGCAGTTTAGATGTAAGTACAGTTTAATTGTCAAAAACATTCCTATTTCAAGCAATTCAGTTTAGTCAAATAGTTCTAATTCAAACAATTCAGTTTAGCATAGATATACAGTTAGTTCTATTCAACCCATAGATAGGGTCCTATCCGGTGCTACCATTTCGGGCCATGGTTGACCTTAGAGCAATGGTAATGAAGGGGTGCTCCGCATCCCCCAAAGCTCCTGGATTACTAGAACCGCAGCGTCAGATTGTTTAGTGTCATATTCGAGACACTGGTTTGGGAAGTCTTACCTTTCTGCAAAGAAACAGTCGGTGTATTCTACAGCCCTGTCAGCCGACTTGGCAACCACACTCCGAAAGTGAACGTAACAGCGATAACATAATATTGAATAGAATAAATATGTGAGAAACTTGCAGAAAAGTAAAGCTTTTAAATTAACTGATTGATTTTAAACGGCATGTCATTTCGTCTAAGGTCATTTTATACATTTAGGTTAGGAAATAGTGTTCATTATACGTTCATACTAACATTCATTGTACAGTTGTTTCTTAAGATGTTGTTTTTTTTTTGGTACACGATCATATGGAATACAAATAATTGTTATATAGACCTATATCGGTTTCCGTTTCTTAATTAAATGACATATCAATCTTTGTGAGTTATTCAAAGCCAAAGCCATCCTTATAAAAGAACATTTGTGAATCTATTTAACACATATGTGGGAATAGGTCAAGAGGATTCATATTAGTATTGCTTTTGATAGGGAAAAATTGCAACATATTAACTGTATTGCAGATCAGGTTTACAAGTAAGTAAAGTTAGCGATCTTAGTCAAGGGTGAACCGAAGGCTCCCTTTTCAATAGCTACTACACCAAGGTATAGGGAAGGACGTTACTCCTTTCCCTGGATTGCTCCACTTTACCCATGATCCCTACCTTATAATGTAAGGAGGCATCATTATCCGACGAAAGTTAGTGTCATACCCAGAAGAACCCTTTTCAGAGGTGGTTGTTACTCTTCTACAGGGAATACAGTCAGCTTAATCTTAGCCCGCTAACAGGTCGATAGAGCTTTTTAAAGTTGTAGAAGTATCTAAAAGAAAGGGTGTTTCAAAGTGCGTTGAGTGCGAGCAGAGACTGGAATGGAATTCCCGGAGAATCTGTTGACACTCATTTCAAGACTTAGTGAAATTTTTATAAAAAAATAAATAAAAGAAAATGGAAGTATAAAATGAAGTATGCATCTAAAATGACACTGGTGGACAGAATTGGATAGGGGTTGTCGCCATCCGGAAGTGATTCGTTCACAGGTAAAAATCAATGACTTTCGAAAAATGAAGAAAGATGAAGACCTTTCAGAAAGCTGCCAAGAAATCTTCAGAGATGAAGGGATTCGGTTGTCTAATTTATTTTTTTTATTTTCTCCCCCCTTTTTTTTTTAATTTTAAAGAATCTTTTTGTACTTGGTTTTTTAGAATATTCTTTTCATGAAAAAATGCGTTCGTCAATACTCAAATGTCATTGCCGTTTTCTCTCTTGTGTATCATCCCCCTTCCATATTTTCAGATTCATGCTGTCTTAGGTTTTTTTAAATGGGGTAAAGGAAGTCTTTTTGTTTCTTCTTGTTTTTTTTTTGTATGTTTTTGTTTGTTTTAAGGGTGTTTCGTGTTTTAACAAAAAATTTTTGCTTTGTTTTTAATTTTGTTTATGACTTAAAAATTTAACGACAAATATGTTTGGTTGCTAGTAAGTTGAATCAGGTGAGATGTGAGTGTCAAATTAGATTGAACGAGGGAGGGTGACAACGAGATTTGACGTGAGGTGACGTAAAATGACGTGATCACATATTAGAAAATAGTGAAAGTTTGCGCAACATGAGAAGAGTAAAAAATTGTTTTTGAACAAACGTAAGAAAACAGAAAAGTGTTTCTTTTGTTTAAAGGAACATTCAAGTAATATATAAGTATTTATGATCCTAACTGATTGATTCAGAGCACCTTACACGGTGTAATAGTTGACAAACTGGATTAGCAGCTTCTTTATTGTGTACTATAGTGTAGTAAGTGTGGGTATTGAACCTGACAACACCATACCTCAATCTGGCATATATATAACAACAATCGCTGATTCACCAATTAAACGGCCAACTTTTTCTTATTATACAAATTTTCCCCTAGGTTTTTGTATTTTGCATTTTTAAACATCCATCGTTGACATTGCTAATATCATGCCTCATCGTCCTGATGATGGTTCAGTAGAACCGAAACGCTATAGTGTCGACTTCTCAATAAATCTCTCCTTCCACTTGGATTACCTTGTTATCAATTTTTCTACACACACACACACACACACACACACACACACACACACACACACACACACACACACACATATATATATATATATATATATATGTATGCATATATATGTATGCATATATGTAAGTATGTATGTATGTATATGTTACACCTACGAAACTAGATCATTTACAAAGCTTACGTGTGGATGTAAAAATTGTCTAACCCTTGTCTCGTGCTCTAATAGGTCGTTTAAAAACAAAAATATTTATCACGAACTATCAGCTGACTTGGACTCTCCCGTTGATCTCGACGTATGGGTCGGTTTCGGTAACTTTTGTTTAAATGACATATCCATCTCCAAGGGTTATTTAATGCCAAAGCCATCCCAGCTGAAGAACAGCAGTAATTCTTTTTTAACCCATAGCGGAGGGATAAAGGGTTTCATACCTTTTAGTATTAGTCTGAAAGTGAACGTATTCGCGCGACTAGAGTTCGAAATCGCTTACTTCAATGCCATTGTCCAGAACTTTTGTTGTATAGCCACATAATACGTATGCATACGGAAACATATTCAACACAATAAGGACGAGCGGACACAGTTCTTTAGAAAAATATACCTCTCACTTTATTCGAAAGGGTTGTGTGTGAGAGGTGAGTTGGAGACTGAACAAAGACTGCAACATATTGACCCCCCACCAACTCTTCTGGCTATCACAGCCCTTCTTTCCCGTTCTCCTGGGCTGCTCAACTAGGGGGCCCAGCCTCTACTGGGACATGGTTCTCATTCCAGCATCTTCTCTCCAACTGATCTGATCTTCCTGTCGCCGGGGTTATATAATCATTTGAAGCCCACCTACTTCTTGCGAGCGTCACATTTACACTCAATTCAACCCGTCGACAGTCAAGTTATCCCCTGATATCTTCGACCGGACGCATCTGTTATTTACACAGGTGCATTTCTTATTTTGACATCTCGGCCGGGGGTCAATATGCAACACTTTAACTACTGCACCACGGAGACTCCTTCTCGACGTATGAGTAAACAATAGTTCGCTTGAAGATATGAACCTTTAGATTATCTACATATGTAATTTGTTTATAGTGGTGAAAGTTTGTGCAGAACCATCCACACTTCTTGGAGGAGCTGATAACAGAAGAATAATGCACCAGTTTCCCCAGAAATGTAGTCCTCGGGTTTTGAATTCAGAGAGTTTCCTTCACCTAGACTGGTCGCCCTACCAAAGCTAAAGAGCCCAAAGTACCCAACTACTTTACTCATAGCTTAGAAGATATAAGTCTGTTTACTTGCGTTTGTGTATTTTTAAGCCGTTCGAAATGCCAAACGGTATAGCGATTTATAATTCCAGTCATGATTAATTTTATGCTTTCAGCCTTTTAAGGTATGAATCCAACTCTCTTTGCTTTGTTCCAAAGTCAATCATTTTGACACTGCTTGAGCAATCAGCCAATAAAAGAGTAAATGTCTAAGTGTGTATTTAACCATTCCCTTAACCACAAATAGATTGTGACACAAGGTCATTTTAAGCGGAGTATGGTTGATTTGAATTCAGAGCTTTCCTTCTCCTACATTGGTTCCCTTACCAAGGCTAAAAAAAACACTCTCATCTTTGGGGGAAAAGATGGTTTTAGGGCTTTCATAAGGAAAATAGAGCGAAATGAAATGCTAACAGTCTCGTCCATAATTTGAACTCGGGTGGCCTATTCTATTTCAAACGATGATAATCGTTACGATAAGTGCTCCTTCCCTATGTACTTAGATAATCAGGGAAACGCACATACATATTTATAATCAACCTGTTCTTTCATCTATCTATATATCTATCTATCTATCTGTGTTTCTGCCTCTCTCTATATATACATATATATATATATATACATATATATATATAGATATATATATCACTATCTATCTATCTATCTATCTATCTATCTATCTATCTATCTATCTATCTATCTATCTCACAGTGCTTGTTTGTTTCCATCTATCTATCTATCTATCTATCTGTGTTTCTGCCTCTTTCTTTTTATACATATATATATATATATATAAATATATATATATATATATATATATATATATCCATCTATTTATCTACCTATCTATCTTAGCTTGTTCCTTTTTTATCTGTATATCTATCCAGTCTTATAGTTACCATTATATCGCGATAACACAAGCAAATATTCTGGTTATAAACATTTGGTACACTCTGATGATAAAAATATAGTAAATTTCCATTCATTTCCGATGGTATTATACAGCTTATACAAAACATTGACGAGTGTCAATAATGCTGAGCAGAAATATATATTGATTTATTCATTTTAAGATGGCTAACTCAACTTTGAAGGTCGACATATCTTACTTCTGCTGATTTGGAAACTGTTTTCGCCATCAAAACTGATTCGTTCTGTAATGGCTCCACTTGGAGGATCTCTGATAGCCTCTTGTGGTTGGCATTGCATCTGCGACTAACCGACGCTAGACATTAAGGGGTTTCACCTTTACTGCTGTCTTCAGATTGGAAAATGTCATCGTCGAACATTTAGATTCTGGAGACCTTACGCCAACCCGTAAGACGAGGATGAAAAGAGAACAACGCCATCTTGGTTGCATAACAACCAAAATTGATTTATGCAGAATGCATGTTTGGACAAACAATTTCTGGATTTTGGAACGACGATGAAAATTTGCTGTCTGCACTTTTTGTACGTGTACATTTAAAGTATTGGTACTGCTTTCTTTGATTAACGGTATATCAACCTTCATGGGTTATTTTAATGTCAAAGCCATCCTTGTAGAACAGTGGTGGTACTATATAACCAATAGCTGGGAAATAAGATGGTTCATACCTTTCTCAAAAGTATTAGTCTAAAAGTGAACGTAATTGCGAGACAAGAGTTCGAACTTGCTTATAACGATTTTGCAGTCTTGCCACTACGTAACGCTTACCACTACGCTACGGTGACTCTCCTTACACATAGTATTGGACAAAAGTTTTTTTTTAAATACAGACAGTGAAAAAAGTGAACTATTTTTTTTATTATTGTCCCAAATTTGAATGAGACTTTAATAGTGCAGACACATATAGGAAGTGATTATTTTCCGACGACAACTCCTTACTAGCTATTAGCAAAAGGACTAATCCCAAATTTGGTTATCAAATCACGGAAAAGAAAATTTTAAGAAATTTGCTATTTTTTAGCATGTAAAATTTTGTCATTAGAAAATTATGACTCTTTGCAACGACTAAGGGACTTTTGACGACAAAATCAAGAAAAATAATCACTTCCTATGTGTATCTAAGACATTGAAGTTTCACCGAAATTTGTGGCAATAGTAAAAAAAATCAGTTTTTTCATGATCTGTTCTTTTTGGCGGGGTGGGGGAATAGGGGATGTCCAGATTATTGGCCCAGAAAAAGAAAATTTTCTTGGTGTTCTCGATAACGTCACTATTCAATCTGAATTCAAAATTCTTTCTTTTACTCGAACTAAAACACAGACCATTGACATTAGGGTGGTTTGGTTTGGTTTGGTTTTGTTTGGTTTTATGGCATATCAACCATTATAAGCTATTTAATGCCAAATCCATTTTCATACATATAAACAGTCCTATTTCAAACAATTCAGTTTAGCATAAGTACACAGTTCTATTTAACCCTTAGATAGGACCCTGTCAGGTGCTACAACTCAGGACCAGAGTCGACCTGAGAGCGATGGCAATAAAAGCGGTACTCCGCATTTTCCCAAGCTCCAGCATTACAGATTGTTCAGTGTCATATATAGGATACTTTTGGAGGTAAATGCAGTTGGTGTATTCTGCAGACGCAGCCGACTGAGCAAATACCAGGGTGTGGTGGGGAAGACACTGAAATATCTTATCTGTTAAAGGCACCACATTTAGCCTAATGGTTAGTGAGCTGAATAAGGGGACCATTAATAATGAGTTTTATTATCACAGGAGCAATCATCATCATCACCAACATGAAAGAGTACTGAGAGCACCGATTCCCTGAAATCCCTCTCCCCATTCATCCAAACCAGCCATCCCTCTTGGTAAGTTTTCTAGATGGCACCTAGTATCTGCAAAGAGCTGATGAATGTAAGTTTTTGCTAATCGGCCAACACTGGTGCAGCCACGTAGAGGAGTCCATGGAAGAACGTCACTTATGAGTACGTTCTTACTTCCCCAGCACAGTCATGCAGTTCTTTCACGTCTTATTAGGATAGTTTGTGTGATCGGAGGTGAGTTGCCGTATAGCTGCAGTTTTGTGGGGTGCTGCTTCCAGAAGTTGTTTAAAACAGCTCGTCGTTCCCTTATTTAGTTTCTATCTTGCTTTTTTTTTAACCATTTCGTTAAAAACCAAGTCGTGCAACGATACAGTAGTACTTCCATGGCTGCAGGTTGGAAGGATTTTAAACTCAACCAAACATAGTTATTGATAATTACCTCAGTCGCTAAGCAAGTTTGTCAAGTTAATATATATATATATATATATATATATATATATATATATATATATATATATATATATATATATACATATATATATATATATATATATCTGTAAATCTTACCGTCTGCTTCTCAAGTACAATTATTTTGTTTTTTTCCGCTTTGGTGTCTAATTTTTTGCTTGTCTGACTTTCAATTCATGTGGGGAGATAATGTTATTCTTGAATTTAAATAAAAAAGAAAGTTGTTTGTCCAAACATTCATCAAACGAACTTGCAGACACGCCAACTTGCATAATGAGTGAAAAGGCAGTTAAAAAAAACGTTTTAAGAAGCCTCACGTCAAGTTTTTTCCCGCGCTATAAATTTGATCAGTATCAGCGGTAGATTATGTCATAAAAAGCAAGAAAACTAAACGCCCAGTCGACAGTGTTTAGATTACGCTATGTCCCCAGCTGATCCATCCCCCAAAAAAGGGTGTCTTGAGTATGACACTTAACTACACCTGATGGTAAGGCTATAGTTCTGGAAATCTGGAGAGAATGAAGTACCTTTTCATAGCCAGGTCCACTCTGACCCAGAGAAGTAGTACATGTGAGGGTCCTATTTATCGATCAGTTAGATCGTTTGAAAAATTCGATTGGACCCTGTGCAAAAAGAAAAAAATTTAAGAAACAACTACAAAAAATATGTAAATACGAACATAAAATGAATGTGAGACTCTAACTTCTTGGCCTAAAATAAACCAAGATGGGTTGATATGCCTGTAAAAACAATCAATCAATCTATCAAGAAAACTGAACTTTCTCAATATTTTTGTTTTAAAATAATTTTTTCCATGAAATTTTATTTACATTGGGTGGGAAAATAGCAAATGATACGGAAAAAAACTCAGATTTATTGCAAAACCGATAGCGGGGAGCCCTTTTGGCGTTGTGGCTAAAAGGGCTGAACTGCGACATTGTAGTAAGTGAGTTCGAATTCCAGTCACGCTACGACGTTCATTTTCGGATTAATATATTTGGGAAAGTTATGAGCACCCTTATCTCAACTCCCCCAGCAATTGGTTAAATAGTAACCTTCTATTCTTCTAAAAAAGACTTTGGTATTACGCCGACTACGCTGATGACTTAGCGTTACTGGCGAATACGCCTAATCAAGCAGAGACACTACTGCATAGTTTGGAACGAGCTGCAGCAGGCATTGGCCTCCATGTCAATGCGCACAAAACCAAACGGGCAACATTACCACTCTAGACGGAGCCTCTCTGAGGCTAGTGGACAAATTCACCTACCTAGGAAGTAGCGTCTCATCAACAGAAAACGACATCGACACACGACTGACGAAAGCATGGACGGCTATAGATAGGCTCTCAATAATATGGAAATCAGACCTGACCGATGAAATGAAGCGCAGTTTCTTCCAGGCAGCGGTTGTATCGATACTGCTATATGGATGCACTACATGGACGCGAACCCAACGGCTGGAGAAGAAACTTGACGGCAACTACACAAGAATGTTGAGAGCAATATTGAACAAGTCCTGGCGAAAACACCCCACGAGACGCCAAATGTACGGCCACTTGCCTCCCATCACGAAAACTATACAGGTCAGACGAGCCAGACACGCCGGACACTGCTGGAGAAGCAAGGACGAGTTCGTAAGTGACGTACTCCTATGGACCCCCACATATGGCCAAGCAAAAGCAGGACGACCAGCCCGAACTTACATACAGCAGCTATGTGAGGACACAGGATGTAACCCTGAAGACCTGCCGGAGGCGATGAACGATAGGGAAAAGTGGCGAGAGATGGTCAAGGATATCCGTGCTGGCGGCACGACATGATGATGATGATGATTAAATAACCATGGAAGGTCGATAATGCAAAAAAAAAAAAAAAGAAAAAAGACAGGGAAAAATTTACCATCGTGTTGCAATCCAGCAAATTCACCCACAATGCTCTTTTGGTCATGTTGTATTCCTTGGGTGCCGTAAAACAAAACAAAAAAAAAGTAAAATGAGTCAGTAATTTTGACATTTGGTCACTGGGACTGCTTTTGCTCATGCGTGCATGTTCATCGACACCACTCATTACCATGTGTCATATACTACACAGGATGGTATACAATTAAATCCATATAGTAGTTCACTTTCGTCTTCGTTTATCTTTCTCTCCTACTTACTCCAGTTTCGACTCTTTCGAGAAATAAAGTTGAGAGAGTTATATTTTTATAAAGAAAAGTGTTATGATTCGTTCATTTATCCTCATTCATTATGCTCATTCCATAACATGGATCCCTTTGACCACATCTTACACATATCAGACTTCTGTGGCAGCTCTCCCAGTGGTGTCCATATTTATGACATTTAAAGCAGCGAAAGAGTACGTGGATATACTGTTCTATCCTTTCGAGCCAGAATCCAATTTTCTCTTCTTTAGGGATTATTGATTTATTAAATGTCAGAATGTATGTGAGAGTTTATATTTCTTCTCCACTCCTTTTAGTAGTTATCCGTTCATTGTCCATGACCCCTTGCTCTCCTTGCGATGTTTTTACTTCTTCTGGTGTTGCCAAGGATAATTCCTTGTTTTTTATAACTCACTTTCAGGTTTTCAATCTTCCATGTAGGTAGGTACTACACTTCAAACTGTCCCATGGAGTAATGGTTATCGTCGTTGGAAATAGATACGGAGACACAAGTTCAAATCCTGGATTAGGTTGATTGCATTTCACATTGCACTAATACCTTTGGGTAAGGAATGAATCCATCTATTCTCCCTCTAGGTAATTGTAGGGCAGACTGGGCTCTTTAACCTTGGTATGGTAACCAATCTTGAAGAAAATCTTGCAATTCAAACCAGTTAAACTCCGCTTGAAAACTGACCTCGTATCGTATCCTGCCCGTTTGGTAATTACGTACTCTTCAAATTGTGGAAAGGTTTCACTTTGATTAAGTTTTCGGCATGATTTTTGTTATATACTACTCTAAATAGTCTGTATTTTTTCCTTTTTCCTTTTTTTTTCATTGCTCACAGATTAGCTCTGCTGGAGATTACTCTCTCAATAAAGAAATGTGATAGTTTGGCCAAAGGAGTTTCCTCCAGCGAATCAATTACGATAAATCCAATGAATTTTGTTATTTTTTGGTCTGAATCGGATTCAAAGAGATTTCGTTGTTTGTTTTTGTTTTGTTTTTGTTTTGTTTTTAGCTATATTTATTAGCTATATGTGTTGCTTGTTTTTTTTACTGGTCTTGAGTTCCACCATCCACTACAAAGTCCAACTTTTGTTGGGATTTTACCTAAGAGATACCCATTCGACTTGATTGGGACAGGGATAAATCAGCCCGTATACTCGTATCAGAAGAGGGATTGAGAGCCCCTATTAATAAAAGTTGAACTGTAGACAAAGTAAGTTTTATTTCAACATGATTGGCCCTCAGTCACCGTCTTCTAGCACTTGTAAGATAAAATAGGGTTGTGTGGGTAATAGAGCAATGTGAAATACAACCTCGTCCAAGATTTCAACTCGGATCACCGTGTCCATTTCCTACGACTACAAACATTACACCACGAGCACTTCCTTAAGAAACAACTTCCAAAAAGAATATAAACACATATGTACAATCAATGCTATTCCCTAACCTATAGGCATAAAATAACATTAAATGGCTTGACATACCGTTAAAATCAATCAATAAACCAATCAATCAATCAATAATATAAACGATATATTGCTGTACGAAAAAATGTCTCACTTGATAGAATTAATTCCGATCAAAACTATCCTTATAAATGATATGAATAACAATATTTTTCTCAACAGATTAATTCTTTGTATCATATCCTTGTGCCACACTAAGTGGTAATAAGTATTTATATTGGTTCCTTTACATTTTTCTGCAATATTAGTGAAAACTTAAGCTAAAATCAATAGTTGGATTAGGATCTTTAAACTCCCATTCAACATTTATTAAACCCAGATAAGCCTGAAATCACTACATTATTAATTATTTACCATACTAGCTTGCTCTTTTAATTCATCGTTCCACTTTTGCGAATCTAGGCGCTCATGGCTTAACAGTAATAGCTATAGAAAATAGAATTAACAACCCGACTTCAAATTCTGAACGAGACTGTTTACATTTCACATGGTGCTAATACCCTTGGGAAAGGTATGCATCCAACTATTCTCCCTCCAGCTGTGGTTAAATACTAGGGCAGACTGAGCACTTTAACTTTGGTATGGCAACCAGTCTAAGAGAAAGAAAATTGAAACAAACTGTACTCCGTTTAAAAAATTGACTTCGTCTCGTCTCCAGCACATGGTGGGAGATAAATACTTATCTTTATACATCAAATGTACGTTGACTTTCTCAGTCAGGATTTACTATTTTCTTCGTTACGCTTTGACTGCCTTGGCTTCTAGTATAGGATCATCTAACGTCACCTGCAGGATGATTTTTCCTACGATCGCTATGAGGTGATTCAATTAGTTTCCCTAACAACACATTCAGTTGCTTAAAAGAGAAGACGGGACCAGTAGTTCTCTTTTACTCTGAATATCATAAGAGAAAGACGTCAATTTCGCCCACCTGTGAGCATATGTAATCTTCAGAAACTTGGATCTCTTATTCAGTGGCACATTAAAAAATGCCGAAAGCTTTTATATATTACAGACATGTTCATGAAAATAACTGGTCACTAATGTAAGAACCAAAAGAACATTATAAGGGAAGCAGGTTTAGTGTAACGGTTAATGGAATCACCGACTCGAGTTCAAATCCTGGACGAGTTTGTTTGCGTTTCACTTCGCGCTAATACCCTTATGAAAGGCATGAATCCATCCGTCCCTCTTCAATGGGTAAATAGGAGACCAGAATGTTTTTTTTAACCTTGGTTTTGCCAATGGTCCAGGAGACCTGGTTTCAATCCCTCGTCGAGTTATACCAAAGACTTAAAAAATGGTACTTGATGCCTCCTTGTTTAACACTCAGAATTATAAAGTACGTATCAAGGGTAAAATGGAATGATCTAGGAAAGGAGTAGCGCCCTCCTATACACCTCTGAAAAGGGAGCGTTTGGGTCGCCCTCGACTACAGTCGCCAACTTTTACTTGGGCAACCAATCTAAGATAAAGAATTCTCTGAATTCAAAGAAGCTCAAGTCCGTGTAAAAATAAACCTTGTGTCACATCCTGTCCATGGTGAAGAGGTTAGATAAATATATACAAATAGGTGAATGAATCATGTCTCATGTCTATGACAAACATACATTTTCCCTTTTCTTGTATCTTCGTTCCTGTTTGTTTACACAAATAAAATCAAGTTATAAGAATTAGCTCTTGGATCTATTCCTGAATGGAGATTAATATCTAATTGTAGCTGTATTATTGTGTTATAAATAACCTAATTTCAACAACACACTTCAAGCCTGCTTCCTGCATGAGGGGTGAAATACAACAACAACAAAAAAAAAAGAAAAAAAAAAGACTGCTGCTGCTGCTGCTGCTACTACCACTAACGACCATTCGGTTTCACCTCACCATGTCTCGTTAACTCTTTCATATCGCACTCACAAATGACACAGAAAACTTTAATCTATCTTTACTAGTGATAATCAATTTTTTAAATATTTCAATACTAATAGAGTGGAGTACTGGCTAATGTGCTGGACTGTGGCATCCTAGTAAGCAATTTCGAACTGCAGTCACGCGATTATCCTTGGAAAAGGTATTAACTCCCTTATCTCCCCACTAACTATGAATTAAATAGTACTACCACTATCCATCTACAAGAATGACTTTGGCATTAGATAACCCACAAAGGTTGATATGCTATCAAAACCAAACCAAACCAAACTAATAGCTCATTTTCAATCCTCATTTTCAAAATCAAAATTACTCAGGGCTGCAGGAAAAATTGTCTTGCTCCATGAAACATTTGAACTTTTTTTTCCAATAATTACGTGGTACTGATTGAAAAAATATTCATTTTTGCTCATTAGCTTTGCCAACATATAAAACTACATAACGCCTCAATACATTGAAAAATATATGTTATTTATGCCACAATACACTGTAAAATATAAGCTATTTATGCCGCAATACACTGAAAAATATATTCTATTTATGCCACTATACACTGAAAAATATATGCTATTTAAGCCACAATACACTGAAAAATATATGCTATTTATGCCACAATACACAGAAAAATATATGCTATTTATGCCACAATACACTGAACAATATATGCTATTTATGCCACAATACACTGAAAAATATATGCTATTTATGCCACAATACACTAAAAAATATATACTATTTATGCCACACTACACTGAAAAATATATGCTGTTTATGCCACAATACACTGAAAAATATATGCTATTTATGCCACAATACACTGAAAAATATATGCTATTTATGCCACAGAAAATAGGTTTTCGTTAAATGTTTCTTTGCTTTTGCTAAAATCATGAAGCAAAGAGTTAAAATAAACTTATACATATAAGTTGAAAGTTTTCTAAGAATCTTGTTCATTAGATAAAGGTTTTACTTCAAAAAAAAAAAAAAAAAAAAAATGAACGAAGTATTCCCATATTAATTCATTCAAATAAATCAATTCAATAATCTTTAAAATTTCAATTGTCTTCGAAATTTTCCTGACAAATTCTTAAAAGACTCCATATCTCTGAAATATTGGAGGCTGCAACATTGAAATAAGAGAAAAGTGTCTAAAGATTTAACGAAAAGTTTCTGAGAATTCTTAGACAAATTCCCGAATTTTAAGAGACCTGATGCTGTATTGTTAAATTGATTTTCCCGTCAGCGGGTCAAAATAAAGTGTATAACATTGTCATACTCCGAAAATAGTTACACAAAAACTCAAATCCATTGCTACATTTCAAATATCATAAAACCACATAAAAATAATCAATTCTATAATATATAATATAATGAATCATTAAATTAAAACGAAAATAGAAAATCTACCATATCAAAATATAGTCGTCTTGTTTCGTTCGGAAATTCTGAGAATCACATTTCATTTCATAACAAAATCCGGAAGGAAAAAGACTATGGGCATCTCCTGAACATAATTTCATTACAGATCTGATTTTACAAGATATACAGTATTCCCATCACACAACAATGAAACGAGAAGGATATAAATAGACATTTTCGAAACCAGCGCTACAAAGTTAGTTAAAAAGACTTATGATCTTTCATGGGGTGATTTTGTTGTTAGCCTGTGTTATCAATCTGTTTTATGTTTAAAAAACAATTTACTTTTGCTTGAGAAAAAACATAACAGGTTTCCTTACATAACTAAAAGAATTGATATTTAGTCACATTTTAGACCTTGTAAGTACAAATCAGGGATGAACATGATGGCAAGAAACTTGCACATTTATATATATATATTGTTCAAAACAACACTCTCAAATAAGCTGAGGGACGGTATTATGATGATGATTAAAAAAAAAACAGTTTGTTTTTTTCTTAATAGAAAAAGATGCCGCATTTTAACGATTGAGAGTTGACAGTGCTTTTTTCAAGCACAATCCTAAAATCTAATTTTAACCGAAAAATAAAATTATTTTCCTTATATTTTTAAAATTTGTATTTTCCTCTTGAAAATGATTTTTTTTATTGTCACCAAATTCTTTGAAACATTATCACCGAATGAAAGGACGACATTATTAGCCCGATTTAAATTTAATTCAAAAAAGGATTATTTTAAAAATAGATTAGAAATTTTAAAAAGCGAAAACTGAGACGACATGCTATGAAAGAAGAGAAAAGAGTAATGTAAAGAAAGAAGCATCAAACTTCTCAGGCTTGTTTATTGGCAATATTTGGGGTATCAGCGTTCTTGTTTCATGCAAGAATCACATTTCTACCTGTGTTTCTTTTTATTACAATTCTGCAAATGGTTCAATGCAAGATGTCAGCAAAAAAATTATGTACAACATGCACTGGTTAATTTTACGGCATATCAACCCTTGTAGTTTATTTAATGCTTTGCCCAGTCGGCTGGGGGTGTAGAATACTGAGGTTTCAGTAATGCTGGAGCTTTGGGGAATGCGGAGCACCCCTTCATTGCCATTGCTCCCTGATCCACTCTGGCTCGGAATGGTGGCACCTGATAGGGTCCTATCCATGGGTTAAATAGAACTAACTGCATACTTATGCTAAAAACTGAATTGTTTAATATAAAACTTTTTTGAAATTTAACTGCGTGTAGACAAAATCTATAATTATATTAAACTGAATTAGCTGAATTAGAACTGTTTGAATAAACTGAATAACTTGAAATAGAAATTTTTTGACAATTAAACTGTTTACTCATGCTATTTGCATAAAAATGGTCGACACGCCATAAAACCCAAACAAACAAATTATTTAATGCTAAACATGGGTTTCCATGTTACTGCAGACACAACAAAATATATGAGCATTAATCAAAATCAAAATTGGAGACATCTACACACTAAAAGGTGGTTCTCAGGAACTAGTGGACATGTTCACATACCTCGGAAGCAGTGTCTCATCTACGGAAAACGACATCAATACGTGAATAGCGAAGGCGTGGACAGCTATCGATAGGCTGTTAGTCATATGGAGGTCAGACCTGTCTGATGAAATAAAGCGCAATTTTTCCAGGCTACTGTCATATGATATACTACTGTATGGATGCACCACACGGACGCTGAGAAAGCGTAGAGAGAAAAAAAACTTGACAAAAATTGCAAAAGAATGCTGCAAACTGCAATGAACAAATCCTGGAAGCAACGTCCCTCAAAACAGCAGGTGTACAGCCACCTCCCTCCCATCTCTAAAACCATCCAAGTCCGACAAACTAGACATGCTGGCGAAGTAAGGACTAACTCATAAGCGATGTTCTCCTTTGGACCCCTTCACATGGACGAGCAAGCTTTGGACGTTCAGCTGGAACTTATCAATAGCATCTCTGTACGGACACAGGATGTAGCCTGCAAGACCTGCCGGAAGCGATGGACGATAGAGACGTGGGAGGGGAATCAGGGAAATCCATGTGGGAGGCACGACATAAACATGATGACGAGGGGGATATAGATTAAATATGATTTGTTGACGAATAGTTTGTTGGTATCAATTTTTAAACGAACCGGAGATCAATTGTTTACTTACAGTTAAATGGTTTCAAGTATTGCTAACTAAAAGCAATAATTCAATTTAATATAAATAATTTCTTTACACACTGTTAAATGGTTTCAAGTATAGTAAATGATTAAACAGTTCTATTTGACCCATAGATGGGACCCAAACGGGTATTGTCACTCTGGACCAGGGACTAATGGCAATGAAAGGGTACTTCCCATTTTCCCAAACTCCAGTCCTGAAACTCAACCATCAAATACAGTTTAGTGTTGGGAGAGGGGTGTTTTACTCTTCTGCAGAGACGCAGTCGGTGTATTCTACAATCCCAACCAACGGGGCTGAACATGTACGTCTTATAAAAGGTAAAAAGAGCAAATCTTCATTAATAATAATAATAATAATAATAATAATAATAATAATAACCCAACACCTGTCCAAGAAAACGCACATAAACTCCTATGGGACTTTGATATACACACGGATCACCTAATATCGACCAGAAGATCAGACCTAATAATAATCAACAAAAACAAAAAAAAAAGAGAACTTGCTAAATTGTCGACTTTGCTGTCCCGGCTGACCACAGAGTAAAACTGAAAGAATGTGCAAAGAAGGATAAGTACCTCGACCTTGCTAGAGAATTGAAAAAACTATGGAACATGCAGGTGACAATTATACCAATTGTAATTGGTGCGTTTGGAACAGTAACCAAAGGATTACTAAAGGGACTGGAGGACTTGGAAGTTGGCGGACGAGTGGAGACCGTCCAAACTACTGCACTATTAAGAACGGAGAGAATACTGAGAAGAGTCCTGGAGACTTGAGGATACTTGCTGTCTCTCAAATTCCAGTGAAAGACCATCAGCGTTAGCTGATGGGGAAAACTCTAATGGGTAAATAATAATAATAATAATAATAATAATAATAATAATAATAGCCAATGTAGGTAATGTGGAGATAGAGATGAAACGATCAACTGCATGATAAACGTCTGCAGCAAATTAGCGCAAAAAGAGTATAAGACTAGTCAAGACTGGTTGAGGAAAGTAAACCATTGGTAATTGTGTGAGACATTTTATTTTCACCCTACGAACAAGTGGCGTATGTACAAATCAGAATCTGTCCTAGAGAATGAGACGCGCTAACTTCTCTGTAATTTTGAGATACAAACAGAAAAGAAAGATTAGTATTTCGACTTTGCCAGGGAATTGAAAAAACTGTGGGACATGAAAGTGACGGTGACATCAATTGTAATTTGTGTTCATGGTACAGATACTAAAAGTTTGATACAGGGACTGGATGACTTGGAAATAAAAGGACGAGTGGAGACTATCCAAACTACAGCATTATTATGATCAGCCAGAATACTAAGAAGAATCTTGGAGATTTGAAGAGACTCGCTGTCACTTAGACTTCAGGGAAAAGACATCAGCTAATGCTGGTGTGAAAAACTCTCAAAAGAGTAAAATAATAATGATTATAATGAAGGAGGTGCCTGTGGTGTAATGGTTATCGTCGTAGGAAATGGACACGGCGTCACGAGTTCAAAACCTGGACGAGACTGATTGCATTTCACGTAGCTCTAATACCCTTGGGAAAGGTATGAATCCAATAATTCTCCCTCCAGATTTATGGGTAAATTGGAAGACAGACTGGGTTCTTCAGCCTTGGTGAGGCAACTAGTCTAGGAGAAGAAATACTCTGAATTCAAACCTGTTAAACTCTGCTTAAAAATTGACCTTGTGTCATATCCTGCCCAGGCGGAGGGGTTGGTAAATATGATAATGAAGGAGGTAACAATAGATGCCGTATTTCCCGGTCTGTAAGACACGTGGCTTACAAAAGTATTTCCGTTAATACCATTCACGGCAAAGCTTTAGGAGTGTCGATTTCGAACTTTAGAAGGTAAGCTTTTTAATCAACGAATAATACCAGTGAATAGAATACTGTCGGATATTCGCATTTAATTATTTTAAAGCTAAATGTCTTATATACTAGAAAAATATGGTATGAATCGAAATTATGTTGAAAACAAATTGCTGAACAAAATATGCGAGTAAATATCAAAGGATAAACATGTTGATACATTTCTCATGTGTAATTTGTGCGGTGGCCTCGGAAAGGGTCACTAATGAAAATGCAAATACGGATATTAGATAACAGATTATATTACACAAGAAAGATAGAGTTACATAGAAAAGGTAAGAAGTCTCGTACTGTTCGGATAACACCGATATTGATCTGCCCCTTGGCAGCGAAATCTCTAGTACTAATAACGGTGAGAAGAGTCCATTATGGTAAAATGGGTAAGGCTCCCACAGCAGGTTCTCTAAATTCCATCCTATGTATGACCAGAGCAGTTAGTGTCGACTTCTTGCTGGTCGGCCAACACAGGCACGTTCATGAGTTGGAGTGCAGTAAAGAACGTCACATGAGTTAGTACTTGCTTCTCTAGCATTGTCCCACATATCTTGTTTGTCTTACTTGGATGGTTTTAGTGATGGGAGCCGTACAGCTGTTGTTTCGTGGGTTGTGCTTCCAGGATTTATTCTGTATAACTCGAATCATTCGTGTACAGTTTCTATTTAGCTTTTTCTCAAGGTGTTTTGTCAACGTCCATGTGGTATATATGTATATGTACAAGGGGCATGCAATAAGTTTCCAGACTTTTTTCGTATGGGCATTTAAAATTGTCGTAGACTCTTTAAAATTTAGTATGCTATTGCTATACATCTTTTAAGGTGACTGGAGAATTCTTATGATTTCAGGTTTAAATGAACAGCTACAGCAGTAATTGGAATACACCCTACTAAATCCTGATTGTCACAGCTGATGAATTTCAAAAATGCAATCTGACACTTTAGAAGAACGATATACAATAAAATTCTGTTTTGAACTTGGAAAAATGTCACAGAAACGTATAGAATGCTTCAGACTGCTTTTCGACCGTCTTGCATGAATCGAGCATCAGTTTTTGAGTGGCATAAGAGATTCAAGTAAGGCATGGAGAGTGTGAGGGATGATGAGAGGTGTGGGAGGAATAAGGAAGTCAATATACCAGAGTTGATTCGCCAAAGCTTCGGGTTGGGTTTAGGGTTACTCTGTTGAGCTTTTCAGGGAGTTCAGGAAGAAATTCCGTCGGAAGAGGCCAGCACTCTTCATCGGGTCAGTGGCATTTCCACTAGGACAAAGCACCAGTCCACATCTCCATCCTTGTCACAGACTATTTGACCAAGATGGGCGTCAAGACAGTTCCTCAGCCTCCCTATAGTCCAGATCTTTTGCTTATTCCCTAAGCTCAGTGGCTGTTGTTATGAGACAATTGAGGAGATGAAAGAGTCTGTGACGAAGGTCATTGACATGCTCACACAAGAGGACTTTCATGTGGCCTTCCAGAAGTTGTTGGAACGGTAAAACAAGTGCATTGCAGCCGGAGGAGATTACTTCGAAGGGGATCAGAGTTTCATTTCATGTCTGTACGAGCAATAAAAGTGCCCATACGAAAAATGTTTGGAAACTTATCGTATGCACTTCGTATATATATATAGTTTCATTTCATGTGTGTACTAGCAATAAAAGTGCCCATACGAAAAAAGTCTGGAAACTTATCGTATGCGCCTCGTACATATATATATATATATATATATATATAAATTTTGTGCGTCATTAGCACCTCCGAACCGCAAAATATCTACAGTGCTCAATACAAAGTATGCTGAGCAATATCAAAATATACTAAAAAGTTATTTTAAAAAATAAGACAAGATAACAATATGCGAGTATATTTTATCTATATCATCCATGTATCTACGTGTGTCAAGTGTACTTTCATCTGAACAAGAGACTTTATACTATCATATAATTACAATCAATGTACATTTTCTTTTTTAAGTTGAGGAATTATATTGTGAATTGAATTGAACTCAATTCACAATTACAATCGACTCGTCACTTTTCTCACTTTTCCGTCTAATGATTGTGCACGCGACATGAAACTTAAATCTATGGATTTCGTGTTCATAATTTGATACTTTTTCTGGGTTATATACCTGCCATAGTAACGTCGAACACGTTTTCTAGCAAACTTTTCGTATTTGCATTTATTTATCTTTTTATACTACGAAACCGCATAGAACACAAAATCGACAACATCCTTAGGAAAAACCAAAATGTCTTCCGAAGAAATAGATCCAAGACCTCACAAATATTGACCATTCGTAAAATCCTTGAAGTGACATTACTTTTTGTCGACTTTACCAAGGCCTTCGATTCTATTCACAGAGGAAAGATGGAACAAATTCTACTAGCATACGGCCTACCTAAAGAAGCCGTAGCAGCAATAACGATTCTCTATTGAAACACAAAAGTGAAAGTACGTTCACCAGATGGAGACACAGAATACTTCGACATTGTAGCAGGAGTACTACAAGGGGGAACGCTAGCCCCATACCTCTTTATCATCTGTCTAGACTACGTGCTTAGAACATCGATTGATAAAATCAGAGAAAACTGCTTCGAGCTGACAAAGAAAAGAAGCAGAAGGTACCCCCCAAAAACAATTACCGACGCCGACTATGCCGATGACATAGCGATACTGGCAAATACACCCAACCAAGCCGAAATACTACTGCTTAGTTTGGAACGAGCCGCCGCAGACATTGGCTTCCATGTCAATGCACACAAAACGGAATATATGTGTTATAATCAAACAGGCAACATCTGCACACTCGACGGAACCCCTCTGAAACTAGTAGACAAATTCACCTACCTAGGAAGCAGCGTCTCATCAACCAAAAAGGACATCGACACGTAGCTAACGAAGGCATGGACAGCTATCGATAGGCTATCGATCATATGGAAATCAGACCTGACCAATAAAATAAAACGCAGTTTCTTCCAGGCAGCGGTCGTATCGATACTGCAGTATGGATGGACTACTTGGACGCTAACTAAACGGCTGGAGAAGAAGCTAGACGGCAATTACACAAGAATGTTGTGAGCAATATTGAACAAGTCCTGGCGGCAACACCCCACAAGACACCAACTATACGGCCACCTGCCTCCCATCACGAAAACTATCCAAGTTAGACGAACCAGACATGCAGGACACTGCTGGAGAAGCAGGGACGAGCTCATAAGTGATGTACTCCTATGGACCCCCACATATGGCCGGGCAAAAGCAGGACGACCAGCTCGAACATACATTCAGCAGCTCTGTGAGGATACGGGATGTAGCCCTGAAGACCTGACAGAGGCGATGAACAATAGGGAGAAGTGGCGAGAGAGGGTCAGGGATATCCGTGCTCGCGGCACGACATGATGTTGATGATGATAGGATAGACAAACTTAAGGTAACACATAAGTATCTTAATAAACAAACATGTTTATTATCTATATTTTCCAATATTTCAGTGAATAAGTATTAGTGTCAGCAATACTTGAAGAATTATCTGTGTTAGATAACAATACTGGAAACCAATTAACTGTATACAAATGGAATTATTAATAATAGATAGCAATACTTGAAATCATTTAACAGTGTGCAGATACATATCTCATCATCATCATGTCGCGCCGCCAGCACGGATATCCCTGAACCTCTCTCGCCACTTCTCCCTATCATCCATCGCCTCCGGCAGGTCTTCAGGGTTACATCCTGTGTCCTCACATAGTTGCTGTATGTAATTTCGTGCTGGTCGTCCTACTTTTGCACATCCATATGTGGGGGTTCCACAGGAGTACATCGCTTATGAGCTCGTCCTTGCTTCTCCAGCAGTGTCCCGCGTGTCTGGTTCGTCTAACTTGTATAGTTTTCGTGATGGGGGGCAAGTGTCCGTATAGTTGGTGTCTCGTGGGGTGTTGTCGCCAGGACCTGTTCAATACTGCTCTCAACATTCTCGTGTAATTTCCGTCTAGTTTCCTCTCCAGCCGCTTCGTTAGCGTCCATATGGTGCATCCATATAGCAGTATCGACACAACCGCTGCCTGGTAGAAACTGCGTTTCATTAGAATTATAAATGTTGGATAACAATATTTGAAACTATTTAACTGTATGCAAAGGTTCTAAGTCATATATATATATATATATAACTTAGAACCTTTGTTTGCATACAGTTAAATGGTATGCAAAAAAAGCTTCTAAGTTATATATATATATATATATATATAACTTAGAACTTTTGTTTGCATACAGTTAAATGTTCCCTCCCTCTGAACCCATCCGTACATTTTGGATAATCGCCTCCAGAGGACCAGAATGTCTGAAACACGTGTCGTATATATACATATACCGAACAATAATAAAAAATATATAAATACCAAATTTTAATTATTTGCAGACGTTTTCATGTTAAAATATTTACTTGCCTCACGTTGGACCCTCAACAATCTCTCCGTCTCTCTCTCTTTCTCTCTCTCTCTCTCTATATATATATTGAATTAGAATCATTGTACTCTATCGTTGACAGTTTTTTTTTCTAATTTATAGACACCACCCTTATAGATAAAAAGCAATAGTTTCCTAACTGAACTATTTCATCCTCGCCATTGACCTCTGAGAATCTTCTGTCCAGCATCTGGTGAAGCACACTGATGACCGTTTGGATTCATTCGTCTTACTTCACACTCACAATGCTGCTTCTCCTGGTTTCCGTTGATATACGCTTGTATGGCTTGAATAATATTCTCCAGCCTCGGAGATTGTTAAACGGGTTATATATGTCCACTCTAATGCTCAGAGTTCTTAAAATGTGAGTTTTCTTTTTCAGAAAAGAAAAAAACAGTTCTATTTCAAACAATTCAGTTTAGCATAAGTTCACAGTTTAACTGTCAAAAACATTTCTTTTTCAAACTATTTAGATTTTTCAAAAAGTTCTATTTCAAACAATATAGTTTAGTATAAGTATAGTTTTGTCCACACACAGTTAAATGTCAAAACAGTTCTATTTCAAATTATTCAGTTTAGCATACAAGAACAGTTCCATTTCAAACAATTCAGTTTAGCATAAGTATGCAGTTTAAATGTCAAAACAGTTCTATTTCAAGCAATTCAGTTTAGCATAAGTACGCAGTTTAGTTCTATTTGACCCATAGATAGGACCCTTTCAGGTGCTACCATTCCAGGCTTGAGTGAATCTGGGAGTGATGGCCATGAAGAAGTACTCCGCACTCCCCGAAGCTCTAGCATTACTGGAACCACACCATCAAATTGTTTAGTGTCATATCCAGGACACTGTGTGGAGAAGACGAATCTTACTGCTCTGCAGAAATGCAGTCAGAGAATTCGACGGCCCCTGCTGACTGGGCAAAAAGATACTACGTATCCAATTAAAATGTCCAGAGTTTAAGTTTATCCTTTGTATTTTAACTTACTTAAGCTAAATTAACTTGTTTAAAGGTGTACACGAGTCAAAATATGATCCGACATTTCATTGATTCATAAATGATGTATAAAACATAAACTAGATCTATATGTTAAATAGCCTATCTTGTACAGCTACTAGTGAAGTTGGCGACCGTAGTCGAGGGTGACCTGAAGGCTCCCATTTCAATAGGTGTAGGGGAGGACGCTACTCCTTTCCCTAGATTTCCCCACTTTACCCTTAATACCATATTTACCAACCCCTCCGCCCGGGCAGGATATGATACAAGGTCAATTTTTTAAGCGGAGTTTAACAGGTTTGAATTCAGAGTTTTCCTTCTCCTAGACTAGTTGCCTCACCAAGGCTGAAGAACCTAGTCTGTCCTACTATCTACCCATAGCTGGAGGGAGAATAATCGGATTCCTACCTTTCCCAAGGGTATTAATGCTATGTGAAATGCAACCAGACTCGTCCAGGATTTGAACTCGTGTCGCCGTGTACATTTCCCGCGACGATAACCATTACACCCCGGGCACTTTACCCTTAATACGTACCTTATATTGCTGAGTGTTAAGCAAAGAGTTATCAAGTACCATTTTTAAAGTCTTTGGTATGATGCGACCTGGGATTGAACCCTGATCTCTCGGACCATTGGCGAACAAAATACCCACTAGGCCACCCATAAACATTTAACTTTATCTCCAACAATTTTTTGTCCAACGATTCCTTTTTATTTTATTCGAGCTCTGATTTTTATTCCTTACTTGAACAATTAACCTTCAATTTATTCATTGTCCTTTTAGCGGGGAATTTAAACTTAATTCTTTCGATAATATTCATTTTTTGGAGATTCATTTCACAGAAAGTTTTTGAGCATTGAAATATCTGAAAAATATAAATGATAAGCATTTCCACTTGTTAATAGAACTATAATTTTAAACATTAAAATGCATGCAAAATATAAATACGAGAATTATTAAGCTCTTACGACGAAGTAGAATATTTCAGCAGTTTCTGGACCAGATATTGTACATTGAAATATTGGAAAATAAGGATAATAAACATTTCCTCTTGTTAATAGGACAATTATTTTGAACTTTAAAATGCATGCAAAATATTTACAGGAGAATAATAAAGCTCTCACCGGGAAACAGAATACTTTAGCAGTTTCGGGAACAGTTGCCTGTCTATGCTATTCAATGTTTCTGAAGGTTATATGTTTTTATCTTCTCCAAAACCACGTATTCATTGCTCTGGTTATAGGGAGGCTATTTATTTTTCCTTCCTTTTGCCTCCTGATGAATATAATATTCACTCCTCGTAAGTTTATTTCTTATATATATATATATATATATATATATATGTGTGTGTGTGTGTGTGTGTGTGTGTGTATGTGTATGTATGTATGTATCCCTATACATTTTATACTGTCGGATTTATTTCCGGTTTTCCCCAGATATCTGATATATACATATGTATATATATGTGTGTGTGTGTGGGTGTGTGTGTGTGTGTGTGTGTTCATTTCCTTTATATATATATATATGTATATATGTGTGTGTGTGTGTGTGTGTGTGTGTGTGTGTGTGTATTGCCTGAATAAGTGGGTATTAACAATATACGAGAACTTTGTGTATTTATGGTGAAATAAACGATAACCATGATTGAATTATGAAAGTTGTAAATAAACAGCAACCGGAATTATAGTGTGAACTGGGTGAAATTATAAATGAATAAATGCTGGCCTGGATTATCGTGGGAACATTTTGAATTCATGGCTGAATAAACGCTGATCTGACTTAGATGGTGAAATTTGCTAATTTGTGGCTAAATGAATTTCATGATTGATTGTTTAATTTTAACAGCATGACAAATTCTCTAGTGTTATTTTATGCCTAGAGTTTAGGCAACCCCTTTCATTGTACGTTCATATTTACATGTGTAGTGGCTTTTTAGAAGATTGTCATTCCTTGTTTTGCACACAGTCCTATTGAATATGAATAATTTTTAAACGGATCTACAATAGCGGTCATAAGTTAAGGAACAGAACAACAAATATTTAAATGAATTTTGCTTGAAAAAATTTGCATGTACATTTTACGAAAATTTCCCAAAATATACTCGGAACATTTATATATAAATTTATATATTTATTTCATGTAAAGTTATCTAATATTTTTTACAGTAAATTAATAGTGAACTAAAAAAAAAAACAAATATATATTTTTCCCCCTGTCAAAAGTTAAAGGAACGCTGTTGAATTATATTAATTTAGGTAATTTTTAAACAACTTGATTGCTAATTTTTATTTATAGTCAACAATCTGTTTTTAAGCAAGATGGGGGTGAAAGCACGTAATTATTTAACTCAAGAAAACACTTAAACCAAAACCGAGAACTAGCGGGCCTCTTATGACTACCAAACGGCAAGATCAGATAATTGTTAAAATATCTTTAAAAGACCGTTTCGATACAGCAACGTCTATTTCTCGTGAATTTTGTGGGCAAACAAGAAAGCCAATCTCCAGAAAAACTGTTTCTCGTAGGTTAAATAAGAAGAAATTAATGGCTCGGATTCCATTCCACAAACCTTTGATTTCAAAGAAAAATCAAAACGTTTGTCTTGACTTCGCCACAGAAGAAATCATTTGGACAAAGGAACAATGGAATATAGTTCACATTAATGATGAAGCTAAATTCAACTTGTTTGGATCTAATGGTAAGAGTTTTGTAAGACGAAAAAATGGGGTACGCTTATCTCCCCAACGCGTTAAGAAAACTGTGAAATTTGGAGGGGGAGTGTGATGGTGTGGGGGATGATTTCTTCAGTGGGAGTAGGACCCATTGTTCATTTTCACGGTAATATCAATACCCGTGTTTATAAAGAACTTCTTTGCCCGCACACTCTTCCTCATTTACGCAAAGGGACAGTTGAAACTCCAATATTCATGACGACGCGCCTTGCCACAAAGCTAAAACTGTGCTAAAATTCCTCAAGAGGATGGAATAGTTGTTATGAAGTGGCCACCTCAACGCCCCGATATGAATCCTCTAGAGAATGTATGGAAAATCATTGGAGAGAAACCTCAGAACAGAAATCCTCAAAATATTGATGATTTATGGGATTTTCAGAAAGAAGAATGGGAAAGAATCACTACCACCTTTTCTAAGAAGTTAAATGTGGTCAAAGATGCTATGAAATAATCAATGCAAAGGAAAATTCACTAAATATTGAATTTTTCTTTAGTTTATATATTGATCTAACAAGGATTTATGATGCGTTCCTTAACTTTTAACCTGGGTAAAATGTATATTTTTGTTTTTTCAATTGACTGTTTACTGTAAAAGAAAATTTAGAAAACTTTATTTGTAATAAAAGCATATTTGTTCCAAGTATATTTTGTGAAAATTTCATAAACGTACATGCATATTTTTTTTCAAGTAAAAATCATTTCAATATTTGTTGTTGTTCCGTTTCTTATCATATTTACCAACCCCTCCTCTCGGGCAGGATATGACACAAGGTCAATTTTTAAGCGGAGTTTAACAGGTTTGAGTTCAGAGTTTTCCTTCTCTTAGACTAGTTGCCTCACCAAGGCTGAAGAACCTAGTCTGCCCTGCTATTTACCCATAGCTGGAGAGAGAATATTTGGATTCCTACCTTTCCCAAGGGTATTAGTGCTATGTGAAATGCAATCAGTCAGGTCCAGGATTTGAACTCGTGTCGCCGTGTCCATATCCTACGACGATAACCATTACACCCCGGGCACCTTCTGTTGTTCCGTTTCTTATGACCGCTACTGTATTTTACAGATAAATGAGAGCTTAACAGGTTCGTAGTTTCCTTTATTTTGCCCAAAATAATTTCGTTTTTGATTTCTTGAAACTTATATCAAAAATAATTAACTCAAAGGAATAGAAAAAACTTTTCAAATCTAATTATGGGGGTTTGGGATTAAAGTACATTGAATTGGGAAACATAATTCGAGCACGGAATAGTTTCGTTTCGAAATGCTTTATTGAATAACCAGGTCACTTGTTCGAAATTATGTCTCCTACTGTATTCGAAAATTATAATTAACGACACCTTACATCATGAATTTCAAGGGGTACTCGAAATTCCTCCAATTTAAGAGCCTTCAGATACAGTTTAGTGTCATACTCAGAGGGTTTTACCTCTTTGCAGGGGATACAATCAGTGTATTCTAAACTCTGTCGATAGGACTATGAGTAAATTTGGAAAAGCATTAATATGGAGTTCCCTTTAAATATCAACTGCTATTCGTGAGTTTGAGATGTTTACTCCTTTCAACAGAAACTATTTTTTCGGTATAAAGACCACCAAAAAATTCTGTTGTATATTGAGGATTCATCATCATCATCATCATCATGTCATGCCGCTAGCATGGATATCCCTGACCCTCTCTCGCCACTTCTCCCTCTCGTTCATCGCCTGTGGCAAGTCTTCAGGACTACATCCCGTATCCTCACAGAGCTGCTGAATGTATGTTCGAGCTGGTCGTCCTGCTTTTGCCCGGCCATATGTGGGGGTCCATAGGAGTACATCTCTTATGAGCTCGTCCCTGCTTCTCCAGCAGTGTCCTGCATGTCTGGTTCGTCTAACTTGGATAGTTTTCGTGATGGGAGGCAGGTGGCTGTATAGTTGGTGTCTTGTGGGGTGTTGCCGCCAGGACTTGTTCAATATTGCTCACAGCATTCTTGTGTAATTGCCGTCTAGCTTCTTCTCCAGCCGTTTTGTTTGAGTCCACGTAGTGCATCCATACAGCAGTATCGATACGACCGCTGCCTGGAAGAAACTGCGTTTCATATTGAGGATTAGGAAGCGAAAATTGCTGATCAACTAATTATCGATTGGATTTGATCCTTATAATGTGTTGTACATATAAGTTGGAATAGACTGGGGCGTGCATCCCAGTACTTCACTCCTCAGAAACTCTTCTGTCTTTTCTTTTTATTATATGAATGATTAATTCAAACATGAATTCTTTAATGCTATCACCGAGTTAGTACTATTGAATGGTAGCACCACTATTGTCTTGAACGTAACCTGAAGAAATAGCATAATGGGAACTACACAGGAATGCAATGGGCTGTTTTCGACAAATCCTGGAAACACCATATTACAAAACAGCAACTGTACGTTCACTTGTGGAATGTGAGCAAGGCATTGTTATATACAAGCGTGTAGTCGCAAGAAAAATAAGACTGACAAGAAGATTTAGTTTATTTCGTTTATTGAATAAAAAAATAAACAAGCGGATGGAATATCTAGCCGGCTGACGGGCGGTTATCAGGTCGGCAGCAAGCGGTTGCTTTGATCTGGTTTGATGGTGTTGTCAGGTGACACTCTCAGCGACAGTCGGGATTCAGCTGCCTGTGTGACCTCCGCTTGCCCGATTTATATGTTCCCGACTTCAAACACCGGCTCCAGAAAATACTATTTGTGGAAAAACATGATAAGTTGAAAAACATACCTTTTTTATAACTGAGAATTTTCTGGGGATTTTGAATAGACTATGCGAGGAGCCTATGCACAGAAGCCATGCATTTTCTCAGTTTGACACTGGCCGTTGTTGGATCAACATTCGGTAGATGTTATTTTCTTCAGCAATGTCAATGTCTGTCGGTCTGTGTTTTGTGTGTTTTAGTAGTTAGATGTGTGAAGAGTTAAGTGGATGAATCGGAAGATATTTCTGTATTTTAATATAACAGCATCATAGGTACTTGTGGTGAAGTAAGGACGAACTCATGAGGAACATTCTTCAATGGACTTGAACACCAGTGTTGGCAGACTAGCAAAAACTTATCAGTTCTGTGTGGACACTGGATGCCGTCTAATAACTTACTTAGAGCGATATTCGATTGGGACTAATGGCAAAAGAGCTAGGGGAATCAGCCTTGATAATGATGATGATTATGGATAGTTCCTAAGGATGATGATGATGATGGATAGTTCTTGACGATGATGATGATGATGATAACAGGTAGTTCCAGATGATGTTGATGATGATGGATAGTTCCTGATAATGATGATAATGGATAGTTCCTGATGATATTGATGATGATTATGCATATTTTCTGATAATGATTATAATGATAGGTAGTTCCTTATGATGATAATGATGATGATGGATAGTTCCTGATGATGATGATGATGATAATGATGGATAGTTCCTGATGATATTGATTACGATTATGGATATTTTCCGATGATGATAATGATGATCATGATAATGATTATGGATAGTTCCTGATGATGATGATGATGATGATGATGGATAGTTCCTGATGATATTGATTATGATTATGGATATTTTCTGATGATGATAATGATGATCATGATAATGATTATGGATAGTTCCTGATGATGATGATGATGATGGATAGTTCCTGATGATATTGATTATGATTATGGATATTTTCTGATGATGATAATGATGATCATGATAATGATTATGGATAGTTCCTGATGATGATGATGATGATGGATAGTTCCTGATGATATTGATTATGATTATGGATATTTTCTGATGATGATAATGATGATCATGATAATGATTATGGATAGTTCCTGATGATGATGATGATGATGGATAGTTCCTGATGATATTGATTATGATTATGGATATTTTCTGATGATGATAATGATGATCATGATAATGATTATGGATAGTTCCTGATGATGATGATGATGATGGATAGTTCCTGATGATATTGATTATGATTATGGATATTTTCTGATGATGATAATGATGATCATGATAAAGATTATGGATAGTTCCTGATGATGATGATGATGATGATGGATAGTTCCTGATAATGATGATAATGGATAGTTCCTGATGATATTGATGATGATTATGCATATTTTCTGATAATGATTATAATGATAGGTAGTTCCTTATGATGATAATGATGATGATGGATAGTTCCTGATGATGATGATGATGATAATGATGGATAATTCCTGATGATATTGATTATGATTATGGATATTTTCCGATGATGATAATGATGATCATGATAATGATTATGGATAGTTCCTGATGATGATGATGATGATGGATAGTTCCTGATGATATTGATTATGATTATGGATATTTTCTGATGATGATAATGATGATCATGATAATGATTATGGATAGTTCCTGATGATGATGATGATGATGGATAGTTCCTGATGATATTGATTATGATTATGGATATTTTCTGATGATGATAATGATGATCATGATAAAGATTATGGATAGTTCCTGATGATGATGATGATGATGATGATGGATAGTTCCTGATAATGATGATAATGGATAGTTCCTGATGATATTGATGATGATTATGCATATTTTCTGATAATGATTATAATGATAGGTAGTTCCTTATGATGATAATGATGATGATGGATAGTTCCTGATGATGATGATGATGATGATAATGATGGATAATTCCTGATGATATTGATTATGATTATGGATATTTTCTGATGATGATAATGATGATCATGATAATGATTATGGATAGTTCCTGATGATGATGATGATGATGGATAGTTCCTGATGATATTGATTATGATTATGGATATTTTCTGATGATGATAATGATGATCATGATAATGATTATGGATAGTTCCTGATGATGATGATGATGATGGATAGTTCCTGATGATATTGATTATGATTATGGATATTTTCTGATGATGATAATGATGATCATGATAAAGATTATGGATAGTTCCTGATGATGATGATGATGATGATGGATAGTTCCTGATAATGATGATAATGGATAGTTCCTGATGATATTGATGATGATTATGCATATTTTCTGATAATGATTATAATGATAGGTAGTTCCTTATGATGATAATGATGATGATGGATAGTTCCTGATGATGATGATGATGATGGATAGTTCCTGATGATATTGATTATGATTATGGATATTTTCTGATGATGATAATGATGATCATGATAATGATTATGGATAGTTCCTGATGATGATGATGATGATGATGATGATGGATAGTTCCTGATGATGATGATGATTGATTTAATGAACACAAACCTTAAACCTTTTGTATAAGTGCCAAATCGTTTAATAGGAACTAAAGTCAGAAATGATTAATTAATATTGCTTAAATTAGTTGGCAGCAAATACATGAAACTTTTTTCTTTTTAAACCGTTTTTAAAAACCTGGTCGATTGAATAATCATTTATTCGTTTATTATGCCTCCTGTGGTATCTTCCCTTTTTTCTATCTCCTCATAGCAAACTTGAAAAATCTTTGCACAAAACATATTCTGTATTAATATATCTTTTACTATTAATATCTATATACAGATCAAATTATGTTCAATTTGGTTATCCATCAAATAGTTCCAAAAATATCCTCTTAATTTCTTTTTCTTACCATTATTTCTGAAATCATCCAACTCAATCGTGATTTTTTACACCACTGCTGTTTTAAATCTGATTTTGTAATTAGTTCCAAAAGTATATTACTCTATTAGCAAAAAATTCCTATTAGCTTATGAAAACTGCCTTGACGGTAAATTTTCAGCTCGAGGAGAAATATTTTTAAAAATGCCTATCATAATTAGAAATTTAATTAATTATTTTAAAAACTTCAATGAGATCCCTTCTCATTCCTCTTTCTATAAATGCAGTTAATCCTATTTTCTCCAATCTCTTCTTGTAACTGAAATCTTTAGCTCGTTTTATTAGTTGTGTTACTCTTTGTACGCCTGTTATCTTAATATTACATTCCAAATTTCAATATCTGGATATTGGAACCCAGGTTTGAGTCCAATATTCTATATGAGATCTTAGAATTTCAAATGTCATTAAAACAGCATTTTCCTCCCTTGAAATTCTAATCGATATAATAGATAAAACATGATCGCCAGCTTTAAATTTATCATCATTTTTTATTTCCTGGTTGCTTTATATTCAATCTTGATATTTCTGGATCCAATATGTAGTAAATTTTTTTATATTGAAATTTAAGATCAGAATATCTTCCCCTTGTGACAATTCATTTGGATATATCAGTGTTATATCTTTTGATTATGGTCTAACTGTGACCATACCCCCTCGGCCCCCGGAATACATCAACTTCTTTAAACCATTTCAATCTTGGCCAGTGAATCATCTAGTGGTTCCGATAGGGGTATCACATATTTCTTCATGGCTACAAGAAATACAATCAAGGGAGTGGGAGAAAAAGAACAAAGAACAAACGAGGGCTTGGGTTAACTTAAGTGCAAGAAAGGTGATTCTGTGACTCTGCATTCCCTGTGCCTCCGTAGACTAACGCTAGCGTGTATTTCTAGCGAAATTTCTACAAAGACACTAGGAATGCTAACTCATCCTGACTGGCCTTCCCTCACTGCTTCTGGACCCTATATCATGCCGACTGGTCTCTTCTGCTGTCCGGTGTCGACTGCCCCTCTGCGTCACCCTAACTGCCTCCTGTGGGTTCCTTCTTCCAACTCCTGACTGGCGTTCCCTCGCCCACTTCCGGTCTCGGGGAGATCTCGATTCTAAGCCCTTTGTTTGGTTTCGCGCCAAGACAGACAAAGGGATCGTCTGCTTAGCGGACCACCCACTTAGTGTCACATAACAAGTAGTTTAGCATCATTAGCAAGAAGTTCTATTGCTTTATTTTTTACGTAGGATCGGATGGAACAATGAACTATTACTTTATTAAAAAAACAGAGTGATCAGTCAATCCTTATAAACTTCCAACTGTCGTCTTAAAGTCTCAAACATTCCCCTTCATTACACATGTTAAAGGGAGTGGTAACAGTGGTGTGGTGGTTAACGCGCTGCACCGAGATATCGTGGAAATCGAGTACGAACTCCAGTCGTGCTTTGGGGAAAAATGAACTTTTTTATACCTCCGGTTATGACTTATACTCATATTTACCAACCCCTCCGCTCGGGCAGGATATGACACAAGGTCAATTTTTAAGCGAAGTTTAACAGGTTTGAATTCAGAGTTTTCCTTCTCCTCGACTAGTTGCCTCCCCAAGGCTGAAGAATCTAGTCTGCCCATAGCTGGAGGGAGAATAATTGGATTCATACCTTTCGGGCAACTGCAGTTATGACTTTTATAGTCTCACAACTGTTCTTCAACAACGATAGCTTCGTCATTAAATTACCCATGAAGGTTGATATGCCATTAAACAAAGAAACCAAATCAAACTTACATTCGATAAAAAGTCGGAAACATTTTTATGTATATCCTTTCAATTAAATCATTGGGAGATCATTAAGATACTTTTACTAATTATCAAATCATCAAAATATGAATCAAGATATAATTTATAATATATGTACTTACATTTATAAGTGCTAATTTATTTTGTTTTGATTGGAAGGTACTAATTTAGATTTTATAATGCATTAGTGAAGTTTGTTAAATTAATAAACTTGTGTTTAAAAATTCATAACATTAATGAGAGTCCCAGTTGTGTAGCAGCTAACGTGCTGTACGGCAACATCGGAGGAAGCGTGTTCGAACTCCAGTCGCACTATTACTTTCATTTTCAGACTGAAAATATCCTTAGATATTGGTATGCGTCTCCTGCTGAAATTCCCTATCCACCTCTCCGCAATGAATTATATAACACAACTATTGCTCTTCTAAAAGGTTGGCATTGGCGTTAAATAGCCCTCGAAGGTTAATGTGCCCTTAAAGGAAGAACCCTACCAAACAACTCTATAAATCAATAATTACTGCAGAGTCGAAAAAATAAGAGAAATCTGATCTTTTACATTGATCACTTTCATCTGATTATCTAAAAAAAGAAAAATAAATTTTCTATTTTAATTTTAATTTTTAAAAAGGGCTTTAAAAAGCGATCTATCTCTTTTTGGGCGAGATAAAACTCGATCGTTTAAGCCAATTAATTACATTGTGCAATTAATATGGCTGAGTTATCTTTTTATAAATGGAAACCGCGTTTTTATTCAATAACTACATCTTTAAAATGATGTCCAGGTCTTTATATGCATAAAATGTTTGAAATAAGATTTCTGCTTGTTTTTCTTAAAATGACTTGTCACTGTTTCACTTGTTATTTACAAAGCTTAGCTTAGTTTAGGTACAAGGCAGGAAGTGTGGGGAATTCGGTGAGGATTGAACCCACAATTCAGCTGTAATGGATCTACGAGACAAACTTGTTAAACATTACAAAACGATGTTCTCTCTCTCTCTCTCTCTCTCTCTCTCTCTCTCTCCCTCTCTCTCTGTTTCTCTGTGTCTCTCCCCATAAAGATAGATCGATAGATAACAACAAAAATGTATCAACGTATAGAGAGAGAAGCAAAATAAGATATTAAGATAGATAGAAAGAGAGATGGGGAAAAGAAAGAAAGATAGAAGGAAAAGTTATGAACTACTAAGGATAGACAGATACTAATAAACCAAATTGAGATGGAGCAATAGTTAGTACAAATATCTTAGTTTAGCAGAAGGCCAGATGTATGGAGTATCCGATTAGAATATATATAAATTGGCGACCTTGGATGAAGGCGGCCCGAAGGCTCTCTTTTCAATAGCTATTATACCAAGGTGTAAGAAAGGGCGCTACTCCATTCCCTGGATTGCTCCACTTTACCCTTACCTTATAATTCTGAGTGTTAAGCAAGGCAACATCAAGAACCATTTTTTTAAGTCTTTGGAATTGAACCCCGGTCTCCCAGACCATTGGCGAATTTTCTACTTATTAGGCCAATGGTCCGGACTACTACGACGACTCGTCCAAATTATTAAGTCACTCTTAAGAAGTTTTATTTCTAATCCTTAAAGTGTTATTTATAATGAAACAAGTTAAGCATCAAAATAGTTTTATTTATTATACTAAATGCAAGTCTTCCGCAGTAACTCTGACCTTAGTATAACCAAATATCCGTTAAAAAATTGATTTGAAAGCGTTTTTCTTCTTTAGAATTGAGCACGAATAAAACATTTTCCAAAAGTTACGTTATACCATCACTTAAACTCACATTGTGTTGAATTAATGCTTGCAAGATACAACCGGACATTGGCATAATGGTTAGAGTATTCGGCAATGGACCGGGAGACCTGGGTTCAATCCCAGCTCGAATCATACTAAAGACAAAAAATGGCACTTGATGCTTCCTTGTTGAACACTCAGCATTATAAGGTAAGCATCAAAGGTAAAGTGGAGCAATCCAGGGAAAGGAGTAGCGCCCACCCTACACCTTGGTGTAGTAGCTATGGAAAAGGGAGCTTTCGAGTCATCCGCGACTAAGGTCGACTAAACCTAGATACAACCTGTTTTACCTATACTGAGAACAATTTCATCAATCACCAGCTTGCGTGACAGAAAGCTGACTGCTCGAAACATCACTATACAACTGAACGAATATCGTGGAAAAAGTGTCTCAACATCCTCAGTGAGGAGAAGACTGTGAAGTTGGCCTATATGGCAGAACTGCTGTTAAGAAACAACTGTTGAGTAAGGAGAACAATGTCAAAAGGTTCCGGTGGGCCAAGGCGCACAAAAACAGGACAAATTTTGAAATCTTTCGGTTAAATAGAAGGATATATGTGCAGTGAAGAGTTGGTGAAAGAGCTGCAAAGCCCTTTATCCCACTAACTGTACAGCATGGAGGAGGCTACATAATGGTGTATGGGTCTTTTTCCAATTGCAAAATCGGGGATTTGCAGAATGTGAAGGGCAGATTGAGTCAGATCGGCTATCACTGCATACTGCAGCATCACGTGATCCGATATGGAACGCAGCTTGTGGAAATTTACTAAGCTTTTTGCTTAGATGTGGCACAAGGCCATATGAAAGGGGCACCCAATGAGACTCGAACTCACTCGTGTAGGTTTGCTAGTCAAGCTTGATAACCATTACACCACCAGAGGCGCCTTATGGAACGCAGCTTGTGGATCAAGGATTTGTACTTATGCAAGATAATGATCGAAAGCATACGTGTAAATTCTGCTAGAGGTCCTTTAAAAGCAAAGAGGAACAGCATGTTCTATAACCGATGTCTTGGTCGATGCAATCAGTGGATTTAAATCCCATTGAACTGGTGTGCGACAAATTTGACCGAAAAGTCCGAGCTAAACAAGCCTCAAGTGTGGCTCACCTCGGGCGACTCTTACAGGAAAGCTGAGCAGAACTAACTTCAATCTACCTCCAGTCTTTGGTGGAAAGAAACCGAGAATCTGTGTAGCAGTGATAGCGGCCAAAAGGGATCATTTTGATGAATCAAACGTTTAAGAAGTCTTTTGTCTTGTTTTTTTTTTGGGGGGGGTGTTTAATTTCTAGTTAATGTTGCTCAGGAAGATTTGTAGTTTATATAATAAATAAAACCATTGTGGCGCTGAACTTGTTTCATTAAGAATAACACTTTTAAGATAAGTAAGATTTTTGAGAGTGGCCAAATACTGATAGTATATATATATATATATATATAGATAGATAGATACTGGTAAGATATATATATATATATATATATATATATATATATATATATATATATATAGAGAGAGAGAGAGAGAGAGAGAGAGAGAAAGACAGACTGATAGATCGAGGGAGAGTCATTTAGTAGCTTTAAAATTGTACTATAAACCATTACCAAACAAATTTTATGCACACCAAGGATTCGTTGGTAAAGGCGAACGAGATTATTTATATTTACGAAACTTATTGTACGTCCCATTGGGTAGGGCTTATAATGTGCTGACTGAATCCCTAAAGAGGGGTAGAATCTCCTCAAAAAGGTTTTTTTTTTTTGTATATGACACTATACCACACCTGATGATGAGACTCAAATTCTAGAGATCTGGAGAGTGTGAAATAGTCTTTCATTGCCTTTACTCTCTGGTACACTCTGACCCGGAGTTATAGTATCATTTAGAGTCCCATCTCTGTCCTGAAATGTATTAGTATTCGATTGGACCGTGTGCAAAAAAAAAAAGGAAAAGAAAATAAAAAAAGTATCTTTGAGATCAATTCATAAAAATATTTCAAAACTGACAGAGATTCCCGGACATGAAGTTTCAATTAGGTTCAAAATGTGGTACTTTGGATACTATCTAATTCATGATATCCATTATGAGAAAAAAAAATTTACAGAATGCATCTATCTTTTTGACGAAGTTAATTGTTTCTAATAATATATGTACTGAAACAAATAGGAAGAAAAGAGATCTAGACTTCGTAACTGGGTGTCGATGCTTTCGTAGACTATAAAATAAAGATAGTTTTTTTTAATCTACAGCATAATTATCTATTATGATTGAGAATAATCGAAAGTTTATCTCTTCTAGACAAACTATTTTACGTTTTGTTATATCAAATAAATTATCAGCTTGAAGACATTCAGTTTATTTGTTTGTTCATTTAGGTTTTATGACATATCAACCTTTGTGGGTTATTTAATGCCAAATCCATTTTTATACAAATAAACAATTTTATTTCGAACAATTCAGTTTAGCATAAGTACGCGGTTTAATTGTCAAAAAAATTTCTATTTCAAGCTAATCGGTTTAGTCTAACAGTTTTATTTCAAACAGTTCAGTTAAGCGTTAGTACAGTTTCAATGTCAAAAACAGTTCCATTTCAAACAATTCGGTTTAGCATAAGTAAGCAGTTTACATATCAAAACAGTTCTATTTCAAGTAATTCAATGTAGCATGAATATGCAGTTTAGTTCGAGTTGACCCATAGATAGGACTATATCAAGTGTTACCACTCAAGGCCAGAGAGGACCTGGGGGTGATAGCAATGAATGGGTGCTTCGCATTCCCCAAAGCCCCAGCATTTCTGGAACATCACCATTAGATTGTTTAGTGTCTTATCAAGAACATTCGTTGGGAGCGGGGTATTACCCCTCTGCAGAGATCCAGTCGCTGTATTCTACAACCTCAGCCGACTAAGCAAAATACATTCAGTTGACATAACGTACATAACATTCTTATATTGTGAGAATACATTGCAAAGCATAAAAGCAAAAGCACTTGTTGTAAATTCATTTCTGTTGTCAGATTAGCCAGCAGTATTACCACCCTTATAAACAAAGTAATTATTATGGAGTGTAATGGTTATCGTCGTAGGAAATTGACACAGCGACACGAGTTCAAATCCTGGACGTGATTGATTGCATTTCACATTGCACTAATACCCTTGGGAAAGGTATGAATCTGATTATTCTCCTTCCAGCTATGGGTAAATAGCAGGGCAGACTAGGTTCTTCAGCCTTGGTGAGGCAGCTGGTCAAGGAGACGAAAAACTCTGAATTCAAACCTGTTAAACTCCGCTTAAAAATTGAGCTTGTGTCATATCCTGCCCGAGCGGAGGGGTTGGGTAAATATGATATGATAAACAAAGTAAGGTTCCAGGTGACTTTCATCAAGAAGTTAAGATTATGTACTGTTCTTCTATACAAGTAACTTAAATTCATTTTTAATACACATAAGAAAATTGTTATCATTTTGATCAATCAAAGGATTCGTATATATTGATAAGATCAATCTTTTAATGGTTGAAAATTTTGGCAGAATTATATTTTTGCTGTCTCTTAATAACTTGTACTCTTTGGGAGAGTAGTTATAAAACAATGAAGAAAATATCATTTCTATTGTATAATCAAATTTGTTCTGTGTCATGAAATTTAATTGCTCAGATATGAATTTTATGGTAAGTTTGTTTGATTCTTTTTGCTCCACTAGTATAAATGACATAACTAATTTTAATATAGAAATCGCATTTTGAATTTGGCTTGCTTTTGTACTATGTACGTTTTCTTCATGTTTTCCATTAGAACTTCAAGAGTATTTTGATCAGTTACATGTTTAGGAATCATATAGTGCCCTATTGTATTCATCTCCACATCTCTACAAAACACATGTACTGCAAAGTCAGATTCAATTGCAAGAGACAGATTGATTTTTGGATATGAGGATTTAATGATGCTGCACATAATGTCTCTTACTGCCTAAGCACACTCCAGTAATTTCTATCAATAAAATTTAATCTCTCTTCTAGATCATCAATATTAGGAAATTTCTTCCGCTGTTTGTATGCTAAGTCATCAGTAATACTTTGATTTTAAGCACTTTTAAGGGCAGAATTCTCTTAGAATCAGGTGAATCTCGAGGTGTTCAATGAAGATAAATATGACAGTTTGGTTGAATTCTAGGGATAGCACCAACAGGAAGATATGTTTTCTAAAGTTTAACTGCAAATGCGTCTCCTATTTTTTCGTCTAAGGCTTTACGATTCCCTCCTTATAAACTGAGGTAAAAAAATGTAGATCCTATTCCTAAGGAGATTTTTAAAACTAAACCTTTAATTTCTTGTAAAAATCTTAGAAAAATAGTTAGCAAAAATCTACAATATGATTCATTTTTCTTATAATTCTAGGAAAAACGAAGAGAGTGTTCTACGATAATTCAATTCATCAATTCGATGAATCTTTGTAAAAATAAAGAGAGAATTTTTTTTAACGGTTATGCATTTCTAAAATTAAAATAATTAATAAAAAACATTTTACGAGTAAAACCATTTGAAAGAATTGTTAAAATTATTAGAATTAATTTCTATGCCAATGAAAGTATTTCTTTATGAATTTATATCGAAAATTTCTTTAAAGTTTATTTTTTAAAAAAAATGAGATTTGTAATATTCAGACAGATAAATAAAAAATGTTAGATCGTCTAAAAGTTAGCTCGTAACTTTGTTTTAATCTATTGTCAATAACAAGATGAAATTAATTCAATCATAAAAGTTCCAATTGAATTTAGTTGCTTTTAAATACAAAAAAATACTCTGCAAAATTTACTCGGAGTGATATTCCTTCTTTTGATTGTCCGTGTCTATATATCAGATAGTTTTATCTTTTGGAAAAGAAAACTCATGGACTTTAGGTCTATTTTTATAATTTCCATTGCAATGAGGTAAAACACACCTATGAGACTTTATGTTTGTTAATGAATTGATTCAATATTTAAAAGAAAAGTCAGGTAAATAATTTAGAATACAGTGAAAAATTTAATACTCTAATTACATGTTTCCTACAAGCTGGAAAGACTAAATGTTATATACTCATCTACAGCATCATAACGACACAATAATTAAACAGACACACGCAGAAAGACGCAGGAAGTTAATCAGACGCAGTAATAAACGACGCAGGAAGACTTCTTTACAAATATATTTAACTCTCACTTTATTTGTAAGGTTCGAAAAGGTTGTGTGGGGTTTTACTGTGCGAGGGAGCTGGAGATCGAACATAACTGCAATATTTTGACCCCTCACTATTATGGCCGTCACGTTGTGTCTTTCTTGTTCTTTAGTGCTACCCAACCGGAGGCCTAGGGCCCACTCATCAGGACCCAAAGGCCCCTTCGGCCTGATGTGGCTATCCCTACCACATTTCGTCTCCACTGGAACTCGAACTCTCTGGCCGGAACTCAACTGCCCGGAACCCAATTCAAGTGGCTCGTCGAACTCAACTGAGTTATATGATCGTTCGACGCCCACTCGATCTTTTAAATCGAATGTTTAATCGTCATCAAGCGAAAATAACTGTCATGCAGTTCACAGGTCACTCTTTTCCGGTGCATCACTCTGTAGTGTACCATGGGAATTTTTTTGCTCGTCCCATTTCATCAGCCAATTTCCGCCCACGCGATTTCCTCTCATAACTGCCACTAGAATGTGTTACCTCCTTCCGGTGTATCACCTTGAATGGCAGGGAGATGCCCGTGGTGTAGTCGTTATCACCGTAGGAAATGAACACGGCGACACGAGTTCAAATCCGGGACGAGACTGATTGCATTTCACATAGCGCTAATACCCTTGGGAAAGGTATGAATCCAATTATTCTCCCTCCAGCTATGGTTAAATAGTAGGACAGACTAGGTTCTTCAGCCTTGGTTAGGCAACTAGTCTAGGAGAATGAAAACTCTGAATTCACACCTGTTAAACTCCGCTTAAAAATTGACCTTGTGTCATATCCTGCCCGAGCGGAGGGGTTGGTAAATATTATCACCTTGAATGGCATTTTTGGCCGGGTCAAAAGGTCAAAACACAACATAAAGATAGTGACGTCACATGTTTTCCTTCGTCCACAGAATTGGTCTTCTCTTCCGGTTGTCTCCCCCAAGCACTCTAAAATCTTTTTATCGGATCTTGCGGCGTGAATGCCAACCAGTACTGCATGCTGTTTCTAAATTTCTGAAGAAAAGAATTCCGTCATGGTGCAGCTTTATACAGAGACAGTGTCCATCTAATTCTAATTTGCTGCACAGTAGACAAAACCCTTAAACCAATAAACAGCATGCAAGAAATTAATGATTTAAAATGGCGACAATCGACCCATCACACCCTGTAAATGTTTAAGAATTTTCACCTTAATAGAACCACAGTTAAGTTATACTGAATAAAGCTTAGGTAAAGCATTTACCTTATTTGTCTTTAATACACATTTTAAAAGTTGAACCTTACTATTTTTCCCGTTCTTTCGTTAAATGTTTGATATACGTAATCAAGGAAGTTTATGTGATTTCCATTCTCTTCATCGTTTCTGTTGATTTGGTTATTTCTTTTTTTTTAAACTGTATCTACCTGTTTCTTGTTATTGTTGCTGCTATTTCACAAGTGACGATTATACCGTCAGCTTAAGTTCTCGGTAGTCGAGATGACCTAAGCGATGCAGTTGGTTTCCTTGACTCCGGATCACTTCTTTACAAACGAGACCAGAACCCGCAAGCTATGCTTTCTCTTTTACTCGTCATTTACGAACGGATTTTTCTCTTTTTCACCCACGACCTTCCGATGCCTGTCGCTTGCTGTTGGCAGTTTCCTTTCCGACTCTCTCTCTCTCTCTCTTTCTCTCTCTCTCTCTCTCTTTCTCTCTCTCTTCCTTTCTTCCTTTCTTTCTCTCTCTCTCTCTCAGCAGAAAATTACAAATCACCAAAAAGCAGATAAAGATATTGGCAACGAATCAAGCGTTAAACGGAGTAGCCCCATTACTTCGTGTCTCGTTTACTTCCCGAATCTTTTCAGAATAACGCCCAAGTAGATAAGCCTTGCGGTTCTAAAAGTGTGTTTAGAAGCGTGGTTTGATTTTTTGAGTGATTCGATGGTTGGATGGTTGGATGACGAGCAAGGTGGTTTGTTTTGACCAGTTGAGTAAGTTTTGCAAAATTGCAGCTAAGCCAACATAGGCATTAGGTAACGGAGTGTAACAGAAAGACGCCTTAATTTGTGCCGCCATTATTTATTAGTATAGCTGTCGGGAAAGAAAGAAAGAAAGAAAGAAAGAAAGAAAGAAAGAAAGAAAGAGTCAGGCTGAGATTAGTTGATAGATAGATAGATAGATAGATTCAAGCTGAGAAAGAAAGAAAGAAAGAAAGAAAGAAAGAAAGAGTCAGGCTGAGATTAGTTGATAGATAGATAGATAGATAGATAGAGAGATTCAAGCTGAGAAAGAAAGAAAGAAAGAAAGAAAGAAAGAAAGAAAGAAAGAAAGAAAGAAAGAAAGAGTCAGGCTGAGATTAGTAGATAGATAGATAGATAGATAGATAGACTCAAGCTGAGAAAGAAAGAAAGAAAGAAAGAAAGAAAGAAAGAAAGAGTCAGGCTGAGATTAGTAGAAAGATATATATAGAGATAGATAGAATCAAGCTGAGAAAAAAGAAAGAAAGAAAGAAAGAAAGAAAGAAAGAAAGAAAGAAAGAAAGGGTCAGGCTGAGATTAGTTGATAGATAGATAGATTCAAGCTGAGAAAGAAAGAAAGAAAGAAAGAGTCAGGCTGAGATTAGTAGATAGATAGATAGATAGATTCAAGCTGAGAAAGAAAGAAAGAAAGAAAGAAAGAAAGAAAGAAAGAAAGAGTCAGGCTGAGATTAGTTGATAGATAGATAGATAGATAGATAGATAGAAGCAAGCTGAGAAAGAAAGAAAGAAAGAAAGAAAGAAAGAAAGAAAGGGTCAGGCTGAGGATAGATAGATAGATAGATAGATAGATAGATTCAAGCTGAGAAAGAAAGAAAGAAAGAAAGAAAGAAAGAAAGAAAGAAAGAAAGAGGAAAGAAAGAAAGAATCAGGCTGAGATAGATAGATAGATAGATAGATTGATTGAAGCTGAGAAAAAAAGAAAGAAAGAAAGAAAGAATCAAGCTGAGATAGATAGATATATAGATATATAGATAGATAGATAGATAGAATCAAGCTGAGAAAGAAAGAAAGAAAGAAAGAAAGAAAGAAAGAAAGAAAGAAAGAATCAAGCTAAGAAAGAAAGAAAGAAAGAAAGAAAGAAAGAAAGAAAGAAAGAAAGAAAGAATCAGGGTGAGATAGATAGATATAAAGAATCAAGCTGAGAAAGAAAGAAAGAAAGAAAGAAAGAAAGAAAGAAAGAATCAGGCTGAGATAGATAGATAGATAGATAGAAAGAATCAAGCTGAGAAAGAAAGAAAGAAAGGAAGAAAGAAAGAAAGAAAGAAAGAATCAGGCTGAGATAGATAGATAGATAGATTCAAGCTGAGAAAGAAAGAAAGAAAGAAACAGAAACAAAGGATAAGTCAGGCTGAGATTAGTTGAGAGATAGATAGAGAGATAGAATCAAGTTGAGAAAGAAAGAATGAAAGAAAGAAAGAATCAGGCTGAGATAGATAGACAGATAGATAGATAGATAGATACGAAGAGATTGAGATAGATAGATAGATAGATAGATAGATAGATAGATAGATAACTTCAAGAGATCAGTAAATCAAATTAGCAACTACTAGAGTACATGGAAAGGGTCGGGGAGTTAGAAAGCAGCTCTCTTTACTTTGGAGTGGGGTGACATTACGAGCCCACTATTAACTCTATGGGATCGGAAAAAGAAAAGAGACGTCGAATTAACTATTAATTTCATCTTTACTGGAAAGGAGATGAGCACAGTCAAGTAACTCCTCATTCTGTGTGGATGATATTACAAATTCATCAATCAATTCCAAGAAATAAAAAAGATAAAACAAAAAAATCTTTAAAAAAATCAAACAAACAAACAAATAAACAAACCAAATCAGTTAACGAATCACCAATCTCATGTTACTTGAAAAGGAGACGGGGGCTGCCACGTAATTTCAATTTTCCCTTGTATTGGGATCACACTGTGTTACCTAATGGGTAGAATAGACACTCAGATTTGGATTATAGCTTTGACGAGGAAAAAGCAAATAATTTGGATGGAAAAACTACTTGTCATCTGGACACTTAAGATAATAACAACTGTTTTACAGTTTTTTTCGCACTGTCAATGAGATGTAATTCTCTTAATCTGATCATACATTATGCTAATTTTGGCATATGCCTCATGGATCGGTCATCTCTGGTTTAAACTCTAATGCAGCGTACCAAATTGCCAGCGACCAAACTTTTGAAAATATTGAAAAAATATCATTGAAAGGCAAAAAAGTAGACACCGTGTCAAGAAAAGAAGGAGGAAGTGGAATCGCCGACATTGAAGATAGCGTCGATGCATCGATACATCGACTAGAAGATTACATTTAAAAAAAAATGGTGCGGAGGAAGACTGATTTCAGCCACTAGAAACACAACAGACTACACAAGCATCAACAGAACAAAAATAACCAGAAAACAAAAATTGGGAAGAAAAACAACTGTATGGGTATTTCAAGTGACATACGTCCCCGAAACCTCACACAAGAAAACTTGGACATGTCTAAGAAAATGAAAACTTAAGAGAGAAACTGAATCTCTTCTAATCGCAACAAAAACAACACTATAAGGACTGAGAGTATCAAATTGGCAGAAATTGACAAGACACAACAAAATAGCAGATGTAGGTGATGTGGTGATAGATATGAAACGATCAAATGCAACAAATTAGCGCAAAAAGAGTATCAGACGAGACACGACTGGATACTGATCCACATGGAATTGTGCAAAAAGTTTAAATTTGACCATACGAACAAATGGTATATTTGTAACATATTGACCTTCGACCCAGCCGTCAATCAAGAAACAGGTGCATCCGGTCGAAGATATCAGGGTATCACCTTGACGGGTTGAATTCGGTGCAAATGCGACGTCCACAAGAAACAGGTACTATTTACCAACCCCTCCGCTCGGGCAGGATATGACACAAGGTCAATTTTTAAGCGGAGTTTAACAGGTTTGAATTCAGAGTTTTCCTTCTCCTAGACTAGTTGCCTAACCAAGGCTGAAGAACCTAGTCTATCCTACTATTTACCCACAGCTGGAGGGAGAATAATTGGATTCATACCTTTCCCAAGGGTATTAGTGCTATGTGAAATGCAATCAGTTTCGTCCAGGATTTGAACTCGTATCGCCGTGATCATTTCCTACGGCGATAACGACTACACCACGGGCACCTCCACAAGAAACAGGTGTGTGTCAAACAATTATATAACCCGGGGCGACAGACGGATTGAGTTAGTTGGAGTTAGTTAGTTGCAGTTCGAATTGCAGTTCGAGGCAGTGAGAACCAGCTCCCAGAGAGAGGGCTTGGGCCCTCAGGACCCCCGATTGAGCAGCCCAGCAGAATGAGAAAGAAGTGCTGCAATAGATAGAGGAACTTGGGGTCAATATGTTGCAGTCTGTTCAGTCTCCAACTCACCTCTCACACACAACCCTTTCGCAACCCTTTTGCATAAAGTGTGAGAGGTATATTTTTCTAAAGAAGTGTGTTCGTTCGTCATTATTGTTGATTATGTTTCCGCATATAAATGTATACGTATAGTTGTATCACGGCTATATAACATATTCTCAGGGATTTTGAAATACAATCGAATCACATAATCTGGGCCAGATGACCAGACCTAATGAGAGTAAAAAAAAAGAGAGAACCTGCCAACTGACTGAAGGTAAAATTGAAAGAAAATGAAAAGAAAGATAAGTATCTAACCTTCTTAAAAAACTAAAAAAACTATGGAACATGAACGTGACGGTGATACCAATTGTAATTGGTACACTTGGTACAGTCAACAAAGGGTTGGTAAAGGGACTGAAGGACTTTGAAATTAGAGGATGAGTAGAGACCATCCAAACTATAGCATTGTTGAGATCGCCCAGAATACTGAGAAGAGTCCTGGAGATTTGGGGACACTTTCTGTAACTCAATCTCCTGTGGAAAACCATCAGCTAACGCTGGTGTGAAAAACTCTCAAACGAGTAAAAATAACAACAATAGGGAATTGCAAAAACTATAGAACATGAAGTTGACAATTATACCAATCGTGATTGATGCTTTTGGTACAGTAACTAAAGGATTATTAAAAAGACTGGAGGACTTGGAAATAAGAGTACGAGTTGAAACCATCTAAACTACTTCATTGTTCAGAACGGCCAGAATACTGAGAAGAGTCCTGGAGACATGAGGAGACTTGCTGTCACTCAAACTCCAGTGAAAAACCATCAGCTATCACTGATATGAAAAACTCTCGAGGAGAAAATAATTATAAAGTGACGGTGATACCAATTGTAATTGGTACGCTCGGTACAGTCAACAAAGGTTTGGTACATGGATTGGAGGAAATGGAAATAAGAGGAGTGGAGACCATTCAAGCAATAGCATTGTTGAGATCGGCCAGAATACAAAGAAGCGTCCTGGCCACTTGAGGAGACTTGCTGTCACTCAAACTTCAGTGAAAAACCGTCAGCTAACGCTTGCGTGAAAAACTTTCAAATGAGTAAAATAATAATAAAAAAATAATAAAAATAAAATAAAAATAAATAAAATAATAAATAAAAGATATGCAGAGAAATCTCTGGAAATATAGTTTTAGGCAGAAAGAAAACTCAGGAAGACTGTAATATCCCAGTCGTAATATACAAAAATGTCATTTATTTTCTTCCATCAAAGAATATGGAAATTTTAACAAGAGTTTTTAAATGCTGATATTTCAGCTTTCATAATAAAATTAGAATCCTTTTTTAGATTAGTTAAAGCAGAATGTCCCTAATGGGATCTAAAAACAAAAACAAAAGCTTTTTGTATTGCCAAATAATAATGATAATAATAATGAAAACTTGGAGAGTGGAATTGACAGCAGGAGAAAGAAGCTTAGCTGAAGCAAAGATCCAAAGAGATATATTTCAAGGAGATACACTATCACCGTGACTATTCATAATTGACATGATGCCACTTAACCACATACTCAGAAAGTGCACAGCCGGATACAAACTTTGTAGATCGCAGGAAATGATCACTCACCTAATGTACATGGACGATATCAAACTATTTGCAAAAAATCAAAAAGAACTGGAAACTCTAATACACGCATTTAGAATATACATTCAGTACATAGGAATGGAATTTAGCATAGAAAAATGTGCCATGCTAGTAATGAAAAGTGGCAAACAACATATGACAGACGGAATGGAACTACCAAATCAAGACAAGATTAGAACGCTCGCAGAAAACGAAATCTACAAATACTTGGGCATCTTGGAGGCTGACACCATCAAACAAGTGGAGATGAGAGACAAAATTCAAAAAGAATATCTCAGGAGAACGAGAAAGCTACTCGAGACAAAACTATCTAGCCGAAACCTTATCAAAGGAATAAATACCTGGGCTGTACCCCTCGTCAGGTATTTGGAACTCTTTTTGAAGTGGACCAGAGAATAAACAAAAGCAAATGAACCAAAGAACAAGAAAACTAATGACCATGAATAAGGCATTACATCCTTAAGATGATGTCCCCGCTGACCACAGAATAAAACTGAAAGAAAGTGAAAAGAAGGATAAATACCTGGACCTTGCTAGGGAATTGAAAAGGCTATGGAACATGAAGGTGACAATTATACCCATCATGTTTGGTACGGTAACTAAAGGATTATTGGAGGGACTAGAAGACTTGAAAGTTGGAGGACGAGTGGAGACCATCCAAACAACAGCATTATTTAGAATGACCAGAATACTGAGAAGAGTTCTGGAGACTTGAGGAGACTTCCTGTTACTCAAACTCCAGTGAAAAAACCATCAGCTAAAACTGATGTGAAAAACTCTCAATGAGTAAATAATAATAATGATAATAATAGTAATAATGATAGGGTTATTATCTCTAACTCCCTACTATCATAATTTACTGTATTAACATATGTGACTTGATTGAGAGGGAAAAATTTTATGTGAAAAATTTTCACATATTTGTATCTTGATTTGTACTTATGATATTACATCTTCAACAAAAAGCTAGTTAAGAAAAGGTTATCCATTGTTTATTCGTATTTTGTAACAACTCATTAAATTTAAAAACTATTCGAAACGTCTTTTGTTGATTGATCGATTGATTTTAACGTAATGTCAACTCGTATTAGGCTATTTTATGCCTAGAAGGTAGGGTTCATTGTATATATATTTTTAGTGTAGCCGTTTCTTAAGAGTTTTATCGAATATGAATAATCTTTAAACAGATCTATTCAACCCTTTGATGAAACCTTAACAGTTATTACCATTCCGGATCAGAGTGGACCTGGGAGTAATGTCATTGAAGGGGGTTCTCAGTATGAATGATTTAAACATGAACTATTTGACCCATCAATGGAAAAATAGCGCAATGAATTGCGAGGCATACTCCTCTTTCGATGGTGTGTCCTCCGATCACCGGATAGTCACGGCAAAAATACGACTAAGCCTACGAAAAAACGCCACACGAACAGCGACCACCAAACACTATGAGTGGGCCCTTCTTAACAACAGAGACATTAGAGATAAATATGTATTAGAATTGAGAAACAGATTCAAGACACTACAAGAGAAGACAGAAAAAGGTACCCCAAATGACGAATATGAGAACTTCGTCAACGCGCACCTCAAGGCGGCAGCGAAGTGTATTCCAACAAAACCAAGAACTAAATATAGAGTCCCATGGGAAACGTTAGCGGTTAGAGAAAAACGCGCACACGTGAAAACTGCATCCAAAAGCTATAGGAAGAACCCAGCAAACACAAATGCTCTAAAACTAAAAAAAGGCACAATATCAATTAGCAGGCATATATCTAAAAGAGCGGACAGAATACATCCAAAATCAGATAGATAAGATTAGAGACTCAGTGGAAGATAGGCAATCTAGGATAGCCTGGCAAACAATAAACGAAGTGAGTAGAAGGAACAGCACAGCCAAAGAAAAATTGAAAGCTGCAAACCAACAAGAAAGAATAAAACTGTAGAAACAGCATTTCGAAAATCTACTAGGAAACCCATCGAAAGTTACGCATGAACCAATCACCAGAATTATTAGTAAGCAATTGGACATTAAACTAGGACCGTTCACTCAAGCTATGTGAGGATACGGGATGTTGCCCTGAAGACCTGCCAGAGGCGATGAACGATAGGGAGAAGTGGCGAAAGAGGGTCAGAGATATCCATGCTAGCAGCACGAGATGATGATGATGATGGTGATGATTAGACCCATAGATTGAACCCTAACAGGTACTACCATTTCGTGTCATAGTGAATATGGGAGTAATGTCAATGAAGGGATACTTCATACTCCCCAGAAATCCAGAACTGGAGCATCACGACCAGATGCAGTTTGGTTTCATACCCAGGACAAACCCCTTTTGGTGAGGAGATCTTTCCCTTCCTTAGTGGGTATAGTCATTGTATTCTGAGCCCTAACGACGGGGAGACTGGTAATGTGAGTACCAAAGATGAAATTGATTGCCTGTACTAGTTGGCTATCAGGGGAGTCAAAAGTTGAATTCATCCGAAGATGAAGATAATCTGAAAAGTCACAGAATGTGAGCACTTGCATAAGTGAGCCCATCGTGGAATTGTTTCATGCTCTTAATTAATGATGATTCCGTGAAATAAGAAAATTTTGGGTAAACCGACCTAAATAACTTACCTTTTCTACCGTGCTATTACGTTCACTTTCGGGCAAATACCCTTGGGAAAGGTATGAACCCCCTTATTCTCCCTCCAGCTATGGGTAAATAGTAGGACGGACTAGGTTCTTCAGCCTTGGTGAGGCAACTAGTCTAGGAGAAGGAAAACTCTGAATTCAAACCTGTTAAACTCCGCTTAAAAATTGACCTTGTGTCATATCCTGCCCGAGCGGAGGGGTTGGTAAATAGTACCTTTTCTACCGTGTCTGAAAAGGCCAACTGAAACGCAGCTTGCATGCGGAAAACAAGAAATGTCTAGTGCTGCGTATGAACACAAAAGTTAGTTTAGACGAAAGGAAGTTGGATAAATCAGTACTATATTTGCTTTCAAATCCCCCGAACGTTTTGGTTGTTACTCAGATATATAGATAAATAGGTAGATATGAATCAATTGAGATAGATAGATAGATAGATAGATAGATATGAACAGACTCAGTAAGATAAACAGATTTGAACTGATAAACAGGCAAAAATGATCGATCCATTAATTTTAACGGCATGTCAACCTGTCAAGGGTTATTTTATGCCATGAGGTTAGGAAATCGCGTTCTGAAATATCTTTTAATACAGTCCTAAGAAATAGAAATAATATCTTTAAAATCTATTTGAACCATAGATAGGACCTTACCATGTACTACTATTCCAGGTCAATGGACCTGGGAGTAATGTCGAGGAAGGGATGCTTCACACTCATCAGTTCTCCAAAACTAGAGATTCACCATCAGATGCAGTTTAGTGTTATACACAGGTCACACGTTTTTAACCGGAGTCTTAGCCTTCTGCAGGTGTTACAGTCAACATATTCTTAGCGCCACCTGCTGGGCAACTGAGAATATCAAAACTCTTTTCGCAATTTTTTAAGCACGTCATTAAAATTAATGTTCAAATCTAAATAAAAAATATATTGATCAGTTCTCATTAAAGCTAATTTTGCTGAAATGATTTCCGTTATTGTTGACAAACCCTTGTCGAAAACAGAAAATTCATATTTTCTGTGACCCTAATCATTTCAGATATTTTGCATTGATTTCTAATCGGCTGGGGCAGTAGACTATACACCGACTGGATCCGTGCAGAAGGTTAAGACCCCACTCCTACCCAACGTGTGTCCCGGATATGACACCAAATTACTTAATGACGAGGATCTAGTCCGGGAGCTCTTGGTAGTGTGGTGTACCCTTTCATTGAACCAGAGAGGTAATATCTGTCAGGATCCCGTCAATGGGTCAAAGAGAACTGTTTAGCCACTCAACTATGTGGAAACAAATGACTGATGTTGAATTAAATTGTTAGAGTTACATAGCGATGCTTGAAACCATTTAACTGTGCGCAAATAAAACTTTTAGCGTTTGATAGCAATACCTGAAGCTATTTAAGCGTGTGCAAACAAATGATTAATGCTAAATAGAATTATTCGTGTTAGATAGGAATACATGAAACCATCTGACGATGTGCACCTAAAACTATTTGTGCGAATGCCCAGTCGGCCGGGGCTGCAGAATACCCCAACTGCATCTCTGCAGAGGGGTAAGACCCGCCCAACGAGTGTTCTAGATATGACACTAAACTATCCGATGGTGAGGTTCCAGTAATGCTGGAGCTTTGGGGAATGCAGAGTACCCTTCATTGCCATTGCCCCTAAGTCCACTCTGGTCCGGAGTGGTAGCACCTGAAAGGGTTCTAGCTATGGATAAAATAGAACTTAACTGTGGTTTCGAGAGTTCACTGTTTTTGTATAGACACTGCATATATATGCTAAACAGAATTGTTTGAAATAGAACTGTTTGACATTTAAACTGCGTACTAATGCTAAAATGAATCATTTGAAAAAAAATGTTTTGACATTTAACTATTAACATTTATGTATTTCCCAGTCGGCTGGGGCTGTAGAATACACCGACTGCACCTCTGCCGAGGGGTAAGACAACCCAACGAGTGTCCTGGATATGACACTAAACAATCTAATGGTGAGGTTCCAGTAATGCTGGAGCATTGGGAAAATGCAGAGCACCCCTTCATTGCCATCGCTCCGGGTCTACCTTGGCCCGGAGTGGTAGCACCTGATAGGACGTTATCTATGGGTTAAATAGAAATAATCTGCGTACTTATGCTAAACTAAATTACTTGAAATAGCACTGTTTTGATATTTAAACTGCGTAGTTATGCTAAACAGAATTGTCTGAAATCTAACTGTTTTCACATTAAAACTGTACCACGCTAAATTGAATAATTTGAAAGGGAACTGTTTTGACATTTAACTGTGTGTGGACAAAAATATACTTATACTAAACTGAATTGTGTGAATTAGAACTTTTTCACGACACTGGATAACTTGAAATAGAAATGATTTTGATAATTGAAATATGTACTCATGTTAAACTAAATTGTTTGAAATAGAACTGATTATTGGTATAAAAGTGGATTTGGCATTAAATAACCTAAAAAGTTTGAAATGCCATAAAACCCAACCAACCAACCAAATAGAAGAGTGAGTAATACTTGAAACCACATAATGGTATATAAACAAATGATAGAATTATTAGTATTATATAGCAATACTTGAAACTTTTAACTGTGTGCTGACAAAAACAATACTTGTGCGTTAACAAAATAGCTCTAACTCATTTTAAAATAAAAAGATCTACTGACTATTCACTTACAAGTCATGTATGTATAACGATCTAACTGTGTGCAAATAAATAACTGATGTTAAATTAAATCGTTATGTTATATTTTGACCTTCGGCTCGAGCAAAAATGCCATTCCAAGGCGATGCACAGGAAGGAAGTGACACATTCTAAAGTCAGTTGTGAGAGGATATCGCGTGGGCGGAAATTGGCTGATGAAATGGGACGAGCTAAAAAAATTCCCATGGTACACTCATAGACTGATGCACCGGAAGAGAGTGACATGTGAACTGCATGACAGTTATTTCCACTTGATGACGATTTAACGATTTCAAAGATCGAGTGGGCGTCGAGCGATTATATAACCCAGTTGCAGTTGAGTTGCAGGCTGTTGGAAACGAAGGGGCTTGGGGCCCTGATGAATTGGGGTCCAGAGAAGATGCTGATAAGATGCAGTAAAGGAAGCCATTTCCCAGCAGAGTGGGCCCTGGGCCTCTGGTTGAGCAGCCCTGGAGAACGAGAAAGACACAACGTTGACGGCCATAAGTTTGGGGTCAAAGTATTGAAGTTTCTGTTCGATCTCCAGCTCCCTCTCACACGCAAACCTTGAGTAACCCCTTTTCGAACCCTTGCAATAAAGTGAGAGGTATATATTTTTGCTAAAGAAGTCTTCCTGCGTCTGTTGTTCATTGCGTCGGTATGTATCCAGCATATATATGTATATTTCTGCATGAATCAGCAGATGACAATACAACAGTTACAGCTACGTAGAAATACTTCAAGCCAAATGAAACAGTTGATTATTCTCTCCAGCCCGATACACCATCGTACACTAGCTACAGGGAAATTGTAGCACAGACTCCGCTCTTTAACTTTGGTAAAGTAACCGTATTAAAAGAAAAACTCTAAATTCATACCGATTCTACTCTGCTGAAAAGAAGATCTTACATTACATTCTGCCCGTGCCGGAGCGGTTGGTTTAGTTTGGTGGGGTTTTATGGCATATCAATCATTATAAATCATTTAATGCCAAATCCATTTTTATACATATCATCATAATCATCATGTCGTGCTGCTAGCACAAATATCCCTGACCCTCTCTCGCCACTTCTCCCTCTCGTTCATCGCCTCTGGCCGGTCTTCATCCCGTATCCTTACATAGCTGCTGTATGTATGTTCGAGCTGGTCGTCCTGCTTTTGGTCGGCCATATGTGGGGGTCCATTGGAGTACATCACTTATGAGCTCGTCCCTGCTTCTCCAGCAGTGTCCCGCATGTCTGGATCTTCTAACTTAGATAGTTTTCGTGATGGGAGGCAGGTGGCCGTATAGTTGGTGCCTTGTTGGGTGTTGCCGCCAGGACTTGTTCAATATTGCTCGCAGCATTCTTGTGTAATTGCCGTCTAGCTTCTTCTCCAGCCGTTTTGTTAGCGTCCAAGTAGTGCATCCATACAGCAGTATCGACACAACCGCTGCCTGGTAGAAACTGCGTTTCATTTTATCAGTCTGGTTTTATTTCTATATGATCGATAGCCTATCGATAGCTCTCCATGCCTTCGTTAGCCGTATGTTGATTTCTTTTTCGGTTGATGAGACCCTGATAAACAGTTCTATTTCAAACAATTCGGTTTAGTATAAGTATACTGTTTAGTTCTATTTGACCCATAGAGAGGACCCTATCAGGTGCTACTACTCTGGGCCAGAGAGGACCTGGGAGTGATAGAAGTAACGGGATTCTCTGCAATCTCTAAAGTTCCAGTATTACTGAAGCGTCTCCATGAGATTTTTTGTATCATATCCAGGACACTCGTTGGGGTTGTCTTACTCCTCAACATAGATTCAGTAGGTATGTTCTATGGCCTCAGCCGTCTTGACCTGCGCAGTAGTTGGGTAAATACATACATACGTACATACAACCATCTAAAAAACTTCCATACCAGTATATTACGGACTTTTGTTTTGTTTTGTTTTTACTGCATAACGTGAAAAAAAAAGTTGTTATCATATTTACCAACCCCTCCGCTCGAGCAGGATATGACACAAGGTCAATTTTTAAGTGGAGTTTAACAGGTTTGAATTCAGAGTTTTCCTTCTCCTAGACTAGTTGCCACACTAAGGCTGAAGAACTAGTCTATCCTCCTATTTACCCATAGCTGGAGGGAGAATAATTGGATTCATACCTTTCCCAAGGGTATTAGTGCTATGTGAAATGCAATTAGCCTAGTCCAGAATTTCAACTCGTACCACCGTGTCCATTTCCTACGACGATAACCATTACACCAGTTGTTATGGTGATGGGTCTTGATGTATATTTCCCTGTCTTCAGATTTCTTGGTTGACGCTTCATGAATTTATTGATACGGTTGAAAAACACGTAATAACAAATCCGCACAGGCAGAGATTTGAGAATATTAAACAGTAAAAGAAAAAAGAACAATTAGATCTGCATTGTTTATGTACTTCACTGAAGCCCAACCAACAAGAGAGAATGAAAAATCGAGGATTTATTTCACTTCAAAACAAAGAATTGTGATTATTCCCAGAGGCACTCGTGGCCTTACGATTATTGTTGTAAGAAGTCGATAGGTAGACCCAAGTTCAAATTCAGGATGAGGCTATTTGGATTTCTCATAGCACAAATACCGTTAGGAAGGATACGTATCCCTCATCCTCCCTCCGTCTTTGGGTAAATAGTAAGACGGATAGGGTTCTTTAACCTTGTTATGGCAACCGGTCTAGGAGAAAAAAAAACTCTGAATTCAAACCAATTGTTGACCTGGACAGGGATGGGCTCTGCCAGGTTATCCATACCCAGAAAACGCTACATGAGTAACCCCTCAACAACAAAACCTGTTTATTAAACCAGTTAGAGGTTATTCGTAAGGTTGGGATAAAAGGAATGAGCAAACTTGCATTTATAGTTTGGCTCCCACGTTAATTTGTATGTGAATAACTATTATCTTTAATGTTGATAACTTGCGAAGAGGACCAGTCTGAATTATAGTTTAGGCTGGCCACCTCGGTGAGTTTCTAAGCCGTCTTTCAAAGCAAGAGGTGATTATCGGCATCTTGTAAAGAAAATCATCGAATGAAAATACTTTTGCTTTGTTGCACTCCAGAAATTTGATTAATTAAATTCAAAACGCCAACTTTCTCATCGTTGTGTTCAATCGAAAATGGCCTCTTACCTCATCTGTCTATAAACTGCCTTCCGCTCGGAGGTGATGGAAGAAATTGTTGATAATGGGAGAAGTCACTAATTTCTTTCAATTAAATTAGTTATGGTTGAAGACCCGGATCAAAGAGACATGAGAGCTTTTTAATTTATAGTTTCCGGTTCATTTCTCTCATCAAAAACATTACGTAATAATTATTTAATATATCTAAAAGTTTGTTTTGCTTGTTTAATAATGTATTACTAACTTTGGCCGGGTGTCTCCGCGAGTTTCCAAACCATTGTTCATAAGGAAGCGGAAACATTTTGTATTTTCAAGGGAAAATATCGAAAAAGAGGCTTATAAAACGTTAAATCCTCTTCCCCTCAAAAATACGCCCACTTTGTAGAATGCCGTATATTCTCATCCGATAAAAACTTTGCGTGTGTAAATAGGTGGTAAAGGCTAGGCCTAGTTATATGACGCATATTGTGTGACCTCTGTATATTGGGCTAAAGTCTAAGTTTCAAGGGGGTGTCCTTGTGGTGTAATGGTTAAAGCGATGGACTGCGGAATCGTAGTAAGCAAGTTCGAACTCCAGTCGCGCTATTACGTTGACTTTCGGGCAAATACCCTTAGGAAAGGTATGAACCCCCTTATCCTCCCAGCTATGGATTAAATAGTACCACTACTGTTCTTCTAAGAGAATAGCTTTGGCATTAAATAACCTATAAAGGTTGATATGCCATTAAACAAAGAAACCATCTAAGTTTCAGAAAGTTGCATGATACACAAATATATACGGTATTTCTATAAAGGATTTTTTTTTCTTTGGGGGAAGGTGAGAAAGAAAGAAAGATAAAAAGAAAGTGAGAAAGGGTCAATTTCAGGAATCAATGCACCTTGCAGATTCCAGTCCAATTTTCAATTTACTGAATCACAGTTCAATCATGACTGAAGACGAATAAGTCTGTCTCTTTTTGCTTTTTTTTTTTTTTTTTCGAAAGAAAATATAATTCCTGCTCATCTTTGAGAAATCAGAAGTCTGAAACTGAAGTTTTTTTTCCTTACTTTTAAGCAAACTTCTCAAATAGAAATATTATAGGAAACCTAATCTTCTGTTTTCAATTAAACGTCTAACTGATGCCTATAAAACTCTCAACCGACAAAAAATCTCTTTGGTTCTTCCATGGAATAATATCTCGGACCTTGCAACTGTTTATTTTATTCAACCCAAATAATCTGTTCTAAACTGTTGGAGCGACACAGCGTCACATTTTCATCTTAATGAAAAATTAAAACTGTTATTCGCCTGCTGTCGAACTAGAGTGATTAGTATCTGCTTCAAGTATTAGTTTTTATATTTATTATGAAAAGCAAAAAGAGACCGATATCTTTCGACAAAAGAAATAAATAAATAAAAATAGCCAGAATAGAAACCAAATGACTGGTGAATTTTCCCTAAAGAATAGACATACCAAACATTCCGAAAGATCGAGTCAGAAAAGAAATTGGTTACTTTTGACCAAACACAAAAGCTCTTATTTATATGGAAGTTCTGACTTTGATGCGTTTTTAACAACACATTTTGTATAAACCCCATGAAATCTCGCTGTGTAATCTTAAAGGAATCTTTGAAAAAAAAAAAAAAAAGAAAAAAGTCGTTTCTAACGTTATTCGTTGAATAGTTATTTAGGAATTAACATAGTACCCGTTAATAAGGACAGAATTATTCAATACTTCCACTGAAATAAAAACAAAATAAGACGAAAAAAATTACTGATGTATAAATAGATAGATAACTCTGTCCAATAGAAAGAAAATAAAATATTTAAAAAAACTAAAAGATTTCCCCATGAGACTTTCTAATCATTTTTTAAAAAATAATTTCAAGGTGCAGATTAAAAAAAATCATTCATTTTCCCGGCACGTCTGGATGTTTTGTTGCAGAAACATACAATATATTGGGAAAAAATGATACTTGGGGGGAATCAAAAGTTTTGCAATATTTTGGATGGACCCCACACACACACACACATATGGCCGCGCAAAAGCAGGACGACCAGCACGAACATACATTCAGCAGCTATGTGAGGATACGGGATGTAACCCTGAAGACCTGCCAGAGGCGATGAACGAAAGGGAAAAGTGGCGAGAGAAGGTCAGGGATATCCGTGCTAGTGGCACGACAAGATGATGAGATGATGATGATGTCACAAAATCGAAAAATGCTTGGTTACATTTTGTAGATACACACACTTAAAGGATCAAGCAGTTCTATTTCAAGCAATTCAATTTGTCAACAAAGTTAAATTGTTCCAAGTATTGCTATGATTCACTAACAATTGATCAGACATCTGTTTTCACACAATTATATGATCAAGAAGTTCTATTTGAAGCAATTCAGTTAAGCATAAGTTATTTGCTTGTACTCAGTTTAAATGTCAAACAGTTCTATTTGACCCATTGATATCAAGTGCTGCAACTCCGGGCCAGAAGGGACCTGAGAGCAATAGCAATGAAGAGTTACCCCACATTTCCTAAAGCTGTTAGAGCCTCACCATCTGATTGTTTAGTTTCATAATCAGGACATTCGTTGGGGGAGATCTTAACCCTCTGCAGATTTGCAGTCGGTGTATTTTACAGTTTCAGCCAACTGGGCTGATGTTACCGAAGAAATTCAAGCAAAGCAGGTATCCCATGTGTTTAGTAGACGATACAGTTTGGAACACTTTCTTTAACTAAACAGATGTTTAATATTTTTTTGTGTAAATAGAACTCAGTCGTTTCACTCAAAGGTCTTCGAGGGCATCAAGTCCATGCGATATCCAATTCGAGAAATATCATCTACAATCTGAATATGACCTTGTTTTTGTAGTAACTTGTCTTCTTGCCCAGTCGGCAGGGGCTGTAGAAGACCACTGATTACTTCTCTGAAGAGGGGTAAGACCCCCACCAACGAATCTCCTGGATATGATACTAAACAATCAGATGATGAGGTTCCAGTAATGCAGGAGCTTTGGGGAATGCAGAGTACCCCTTCATTGCCATTGCTCCCAGGTCCACTCTGGCCTGGAGTGGTAGCACCTGATAGGGCCCTATCTATAGGTTATATAGAACTAACATCATATTTATGCTAAACTGAATTGTTTGACTTGACGGAATAGCTTGAAGTAGAAATGTTTTTCACAATTAAACCGTACTTACATTTAAACTGCGTGTTTATGTTAAACTGAATTATTTGAAATGGAACTGTTTTTTGACATTGAAACTGTACTTACACTAAACTGAATTGTTTAATATAGAACTGTTTTGACATTTAACTGTGTATAAAACCAAATCTGTACTGATACTAAACTGAATTAGCTGAATTAGAACTGCTTGACTAAACTGAGTAGCTTGAAATAGAAATGTTTTCACAATCAAAATGTACTTACATTTAAACTGCGTACTTATGCTAAACTGAATTTTTAAAAATAGAACTATTTTCATAAAAAATTGATTTGGCGTTTAATAACCTACAAAGGTTGATATGCCATAAACCCCAAACAACCGACCAACCTTGTCTTCTCAAAAGTTCTAATCAGAATTTCATTACCTCTTCAAGATGATATGATAAAAAAATAAATTGGTAGAATTGATTATTTAATCAAGACACTGAACCGTAAAATTTGCACCGAAAACTTCAGTTTCAAAACTTTTTACTCGGCACGGTCTTGAAGAATTTAAAAGTCATGAAACTCTTCTTCATCGAGTAAAATTATCCGCAATTGAGAAATCATTTTTCCCAAATACTTGGGTGAGTTAAAGGTTTTGCAATATTTTGATAACTTATTTGTTTTATTCTTCAAGTTACAAAAAAAAAAGCAGTTGAGTATTCAAAGTAGAGGCTATAATGATGCATTGTCTGAAACCACCTGTCTGTCAGTTCTTCGATCACATGCTGATACCAGTTCTTATCTTTTTGAGGGGAAGAACTCCTTCACTGAAGCTTCCACCTCCTTTTGGATGTTAAAGTGTTTCAAATGCAGAAAGTGGGCTATGGATTGGAACAAGTAATAATCTGAAGAAACTAAGTCACCCATTGTGATTATTTATCTTAACCCTGTAACTTTTTGAATTATTTTCATTTTTTTTTTTCATAGGTAACATATTATTAGCATTGAAAAAGTTCCTTGAAGCATCTAAGGATGAATAATTGTTTACCATTCCTTAACACGACAAAAATTTTATTTCTTCAATGAGTCAAAAGTTTTGCAATATTTTGATAACTTATTTGCTTTATTCTTCAAGTTTCGAAAAAAGCAGCAAAGTGGAGGCTATCATGTTGCATTGTCTGAAACCACCTTTGTGCTCGTTCTTTGATTTCAGACAAAGAACTCCTTCACTGAAGCTTCCACCTCCTCTTGGTCGTTGAAGCGTCTCAAGCTCTGAAAGTGAGCCACGGATTGGAAGAAGCAAAACCTCCAAGGGTCTATATGCTGGTTGTGGCATCAGTTCTGTTCCCCCAGGTTCCTGGAGTTTTGCCGGAAAAGCGACTGTTGATATTTGTATGCAAATATCGCAAAATCTTTGACTGGCCTTCGTAATTTCGAAAACTGCATTAAGTATAAGACATCTCCTTTCCAACAAAATAAATGTAAACACGTGTTGATACTTTCTTTGTAAAAGAATTACTTATATTGATAAGAACAAAGAAAATTCATAAAAAAATCAACAACACATCTGGGTCACAATGATTTTGGTTTCATTTTACACGTGCAGGGTCTTCAGACGTCAGTTTTTAAGAGACGACTGTCTCCCAGATAGCTATCATCACCACCATCATCATCATAAAAGCATGTTGACAGCACAGACTCCCTTCACTCTCCTTCTCTCTCCACCCCTCTCTCTCTCTCTCTCAGTTCGTTTCTATCGCTCTTAGTAAGTCCTCTAGATGGCATCCAATATCAGAACAGACCTGATGAATGTATTTATTTACCTAACCCCTCCACACGGGCATGTTATGACAAAAGGTCACTTTTTTAGCGGAGTTTAACTGGTTTGAATTAAGTTTTCATTCACCTTAACTTGTTGTCATATCAAGGTTAAGACCACAGTCTACCCTACTATTTACCCATAGCTGGAGAGAGAAGAATTAGATTCACACCTTTAGCAAGGGTATTAGTACTATGTGAAATGCAATCAGCGTCATACAGGATTTGAACTAGTGTCGCCGTGTCCATTTTCAACGAGGATAACCTTTATACCACAGGTACCGCCATCAAAACTGAAAGATATGTTTTTGCTGATCGACCAGCATCGGTGTAGGGGCCTATAAAACATCGTTTATGAGTTTGTCCTTACTTCACCAGCAGTGCTCAGCATTTCTTGCTCGTCTTATTTGGATGATTTATGTGATTGGAGGTAAGCGGCCGAACAGTTGCTGTTTTGTCGGATGCTTCTTTCAGGATCTGTTCAAAATAGTATGTAGCATCCTTGTGTAGTTCCCATCTAGCTTTTTCTTCATGCTTTTTGTTAGAGTCTCAGTAGTGCATCGATACAGTATTACCAATACGGCTACAACTTGTAAGGATATAGCCCCAAATCCGCCGCTAACCAATGCCTGAAACCTTGCAACAAATAAACAAACATACATCCACATGAACTTTCAGAATAACGCATGCGCACTCATACATCCGGAGCAAATTTCAAGGAGGCTGAATTAACACACTCACTTCTAGAAGACTGTAAAGCAGTTATAGGGTTAGGCCTTGAACAGAGTTTAACTCAACTGATCCTACCAAGAGGATAACAAGATTTGCTTAACTGTTCATTATCGAAAGGTCTTCAGATCAGTCACTCATTATGTAGCGTTATACATTTCTGGATCGCCCGAAGGCATTCTACTGACCTCTAGCCATCTCCTTCGTTTGCGCATGCGGAAACACTTTCCGTGGAAATCCTTTGCAATCCCGGATGTCTTAATTAGTGTCGGCTCTTCTGGGTTCCGACTCTGGATGGAGACCTCTTGAGTCCAATGACGACGACCTTTTAACCCAAATAAATTGCTAGGTACAGTCCAGTTTACAAACCTATTTTCTCTTTCTTTTACTTCTCTTTGTGCGTCTCTGTATGGGCGTATCTCACTATTGCTTTTCTCTTGGTGTCTGTCTGTCTATCGGTTTGCTTCTTCCATTTTTACGTCTTTCCCTTTCTCTCTATCACTCCTTTGCTGTCTTTCTGCCTCTCTCTCTCTCTCTCTCGTCCTCTTTCTCTCTTTCTCTCTCGATTTTGCAGTCTGTCAGTCTCTTTCTTTCTTTCTTTCTTTCTTTCTTTCTTTCTTTCTTTCTTTCTTTCTTTGGTGTCTATTTGTCTCTGTCTTTGTATTTTCTTTCTTTCTTTTATTTATTCTCAGTCTGTCTCACTGTCTTTCTCTCTCTCTCTCTCTCTCTCCGTCTCTCTCTCTTCCTCTTTCTCTCTTCCTCTCTCAAAGTTGCAGTCTGTCAGTCTCTTTCTTTCTTTCTTTCTTTCTTTCTTTGGTGTCTGTTTGTCTCTGTCTTTGTATTTTCTTTCTTTCTTTTATTTATTCTCAGTCTGTCTCACTGTCTTTGCCCCCCTCTTTCTTTCTCTTTCTACATTGCTGTCTGTCTGCTTGTCTCTCTATCTACTACCTCTCTGTCTCTCTGTCTCTCTCTTCCTGTATTACATGTGTACTTTTTCTTTCTTTCTTTCTTTCTTTCTTTCTTTCTTTCTTTCTGTGTGGTCTGTCTCCCAGTCTCTATCTCTCAACCATTTTTTCTCTTATTTTTCTCTTTTCATTTCCTGTTCTAACTTCCGTTTTTGTTTAGCTGTTTCTTTTCACTAATTGATCTCAAATAATGTAACGACACATCTGTTAACACAGCCGTTGCTCGAGATTATATTAAATATGAGTATGTTATTATCCAATTTTTGAAAATATCTTATGGCTCTCATAAAGATTTAGAACGCTGACACATCAACTCCGTTTGATAGTGCGTCTTAGGAATATTTTCTCTGGATTATTGAAAAACTAATCTATCTTTTAGTGGGAATCATCTTGAATAATGGAACAAAAACTTCGCCTTGATTTGATTAATAGATTGACTGATTTTATCGGCTTGTTAATAGGTCGAGGGTTATTTTATACCAAGAGGTTAGGGAATAATGTTCATTGTACGTTTATATTTACATTTTTGTGTACTAGTTTCTTTTGAGTTTTTTTTTTTTTTTTTGCCCACTGTCCTATTAAATATGGATAATTTTTAACAGATCTATTTGACTCATAGATGAGATTTCAACAAGTTCTATCACTCCGGGTCATAGTTCACTATCAAATGAAGTTTAAGTATCCTACCTAGGACAAACCTTTTAAAGTGGATCTTATTCCTCTGCCGTCTGCGTATTCAAAGCCCCTCTGAGGGCGAGTGGGGGTTATAATCTTGATTTCATATGACAGTATCTAATCAAACAGTCAATTGAAATGAAGAGAAATTTTACTTATGAATTATTTTTGCTAACAGGTGTGTGAACACCTTAAAAAGAAATAGCTGTCTGATTTGAAAACAATAAATACTAAAAAACAATCCCAAATTTCCAGAGAACAAAAGTTAGCACAAGAATGAAAAAGCAATGTTCATTGAGGCGATTATCTTTAAGCTTATCTCCTTTTCAACGATTAAAAAGAAGACTGTTGATCTGCTATACAATTCTTACATTTAATTATAAGAAGATCCAAAGATCTTGACGTAGATGAATGATTTTTAGTATACAACTTGCTTTGTGCTTTAAGGGTAAATGACGAGTCATCCAATGAGTAATCTTGATAATATCCATACACAGCTTTGTAAAATGTTTCTTAGACCAAACAAACTTTCACATTTTATTTCAAAGAATTGAACGTAGTCACCATTACAAGCAAGAAAATGCTCGTTAAATGGGCGGTTTCTGCAAAAAAATGATCTTATGTACATAACTATTCTCCTTTCTTTTTGTCTACCAGAAATTACTTCTTTATTTTAATTGTCTCTTTTCATTCTGTCAACCACAAATTACATTTTTTCTAAAAAAAATACGATTGTTTCTTTTTTTCATGTGAACTACAATATTCTAAATAAATTGTCTCCTTACAGAAAGTAAACACAATTGCTTTTTTCTTTATAAAAAAAAAAAGATTGTCTCCTTTGTTTCTGTCAACTACATTTTTTTATAAAGTCTTCTTTCTTTGTGTCACACACAAATTGCTTCTCTTTTCTATAGAAAAAATTGTCTCCTTTCTTTATGTAGACAACAATTTTTATAAATTGTCTCCTTTCTTTGTATCAACTACAAAATTCCTCTTTAAAAAATTCGTCTCCTTTCTTTATGTCAACTATAAATTGTTTCTTTTTGAGGGGAGTTAGAGAAATTGTCTTTTTGCTTTGAGTCAACCACAATTCGTGTTATCTTTTTTTTTTTTGCTAAATTGTCTCCTTTTTTGTGTCAATTATAAATTTCTTATTTTTGTAAATTGTTTCCTTTCTTTGTATCATCCGAAAATTGCATGTTTTATTGGAATTTATCTTCTTTTTTTTTTGTAAAGTGTCTTCTTTCCTTGGGTCAACCTCAATTTCTTTTTGTAAATGTCTCCTTTGTTTGTGCCGACTACAAATTGCTTTTTTTTTTTTCGCCTTTTTTTTTGTAAACTGTCTAAATTCTTTGTATCAATCAAAAATTGCTGTTTTTTTGTAAATTGTCTCTATTTTTCGTATCAACAACAAATTGTTTTTTTTTTCGTCTTTTTTTGTAAACTGTCTAGATTCTTTGTATCAATCAAAAATTGCTTTTTTTTCTAGTAAATTTGTCTCTATTTTTCGTGTCAACGACAAATTGTTTTTTTTTTTTCGCCTTTTTTTGTAAACTGTCTAAATTCTTTGTATCAATCAAAAACTGATTTTTTTTCTTGTAAATTGTCTCTTTTCTCCGTGTCAACTACAAATTGCTTTGCTTTTTTTTTTTTTACTAAAAAGTGTCTCCTTTCTTTGTGTCAATAACAAATTGCTTCTTTTTTTTTTTTTTTTTTGATAAATCAACTCTTTTCTTTGTGTCAACCACATTTTTTTTATATCTAAACTGTCTTTTTTATTTTGCTGAACCACTTATTGCATCTTTTTTTTTTGGTAAATTATCTCCGTTCTTTGTGTCCTCCACAAATTACTTCTTATTTTTTGATGAATTGTCTCTTTTCTTTGGATCAGTGGCGATTTTTTTTTTTTTTGTTTAGCTCTGCTACAATGTAAAAGAGCTGAGTAAGAATTATATTTAAAGCACAAAACTCTATATCGCGGGTAATAATCAACATTAACTATCGCTCAGCAAAAAAAACCTTCTCTGGGGTTTTATAGCCGGTAATTTTAATTTCAAGGCACTTAAAATACATTTACCATCAAGCGATGGCATCCAGTTGTCTTATAAATCATTGTAGTTGTATGTATACATACGGAATCAATTTAGTTTTAATCAACCAGAAAACAAAAGTAAGATTCAAAGTCTTGTCACATTTAAAGAAATAGTCGATATAACCTTTGTTTATTTAACAAACCACTCTCAAACATTTTCAATTACTTTTTTATTTACATGTGTTGTATATCATCTCAGGTACACCTTCCCCACGCCAATAGAAGTTATTAACTCTACCCTTTCTCACTTCATGAAATAAAAATGTTCTTCACGTTTTATTGTGCTAGTTAAATATCTAGAATCTCAATCCACCACAATAGATCTTTGAAACGAGTTGATATAGATTTCATTAACGTTCTTATTTAGAATGATTTTAAATCAGTTCAGTTTATGATCTTGAAGTGAAAGCGACCGAAATATTAAAGTATATTCTACTCTCCTTAGATGATTAAGGGCGAGGAAGAATTTACCAAGTTTTAGGAAAATATTAGTGACGAAATTTTTTCTGCTGTGTGTCAAAGAAAATTACTTTGTGGGCCGCGTGTTTGATTTGATTTCTTTGTTTAATGGCATATCAACCTTTGTAGGTTATTTAATGCCAAAGCCATCCTCGTAGAAGAACAGTAGTGGTACTATTTAACCCATAGCTGGGAGGATAAAGGGGTTCATACCTTTCCCAAGGGTATTTGCCCGAAAGTGAACGTAATAGCGCGATTAGAGTACGAACTCGCTTACTACGATTCCGCAGTCCATCACTTTAACCATTACACCACGAGGACTCTCCCCCCCCCGCGTGTTTGAGATCTCTACATTAGAGACGAAGGAAATAAAACTTACCAGCGCCTCAAAATTCGACCATCAGTTACTCATTGCCTTCTTCATTGTCAGGGCACTGAGTTAAGTATTTAAAGACGTTTGCGAAACGCCAATAAGAATAAAAAATGTGAGTGAAACTTCGCTGGCTACGAAACCATGGTAGTTGACGAAAATAGAAAGAAAAACGTGCCGCAGGTTTGTATAAGCTTGCTGTCACTTTATCCATTGTAAGCCATCTGAAACACTTTTATATTTTTGTGTGGATGAATATGTATAACAAAACTATTGTGTGGATAGTTATGAGTAAATTACAACAATGTGTAAATGACTGTAGATGACTGTGTATAAATATTAATTACCACAATATGTGTGTGTATGTGTGTGCGTGTATGTGTGTGTGTGTGTGTGTGTGTGTGTTTATAAATATTGATTGTTAATGTTTGTGTGTAAACATTCATAGCAACAATGCATGTGCGTTTGAGTATTATGAAAATATTGATTACAATATGTGAATGTTTTTGCGTAAATATTCATTGTAATAATTTGTGGATGGTCGTTTGTAAATATTGATTGTAATAATGTGTGAGTGGTTGTTTGTAAATATTGATTCGTATAATGCATTGTTGTTTGTGTAAGTATTCGTTGAAATCATTTGTGGATGGTGGTGTGTAAATATTGATGGCAATTATTTGTGGTTTGTTGCGTGTAAATAAAAATCACAACAATTTGGCCGGTGAATTGATTAGAATGGTGTATAGAACTGATTGATTGATTGATTGATTATTTGATCGGCATGCCAAACCGTCTGGGGTTATTTTATACCAAGGAGTTAAGAAATCGCTTTTATTATAGTTTCATATTTACAAGTTTTGTGTAGTTGTTTTTAAGAGTCTTCTTTTGCACCTGGTCCAATCGAATACGAGTAATTTTTAAACAGATCTATTTGACCCATAGATAGAGCCTAAACAGGTACAATAACTCCGGGTCAGAGTGGACCTGGGAGTAATGGCAATAAAAAGCTACTCGACACTGCCCAAATCTCCAGAAATGGAGCTTCATCATCAGTGTTTTTGTACACATTTATAAGGTTTCAATTATTCCTATCTAACAGTAATGATTATATTGTTTCACGTAATTCATTCAGATCTGATAAAAATCACTTGTTTGTGCGGTTATATGCTTTATGTTCTTCATGATACTCTCTAAAAGACAAATATAACTTCAAGTAACTATTCCTAATGCAAATAATTTAGTTAAATAGAATCCTGGTTTCCTATTGAATGAGAATAACCTTTAAACAGATCTTTTTAACCAATAGATAGGATCCAGACAGGTACTGCCTCTCCGGGTCAGAGTGAACTAGGGAGTAATGACAATGAAATGGGGGTTAATATTCTCTAGATATTCAAAACTAGAGCTTCACCATCAAATTCAGTTTGATATCATACCTCTGACACTCCTCTCTGAGAGGATCTTACAATTCTGCGGGGGATACAGTCAGCTCATTTTTAATCCCCGTCATCAAAGTGAACGTGTAAAGGAGTAGCTGTAATATTGATTTCAATAATATAAGTGTGTGTGTATACATGTGTGTACATGTGTGTGTGAGTGTAAATGTTGCCTGGAATAATGTGTCGGTCTTTATGTGCATATATTGATTACAATAATGAGAGTATTTAAAGATATTGATCGAATTGTGTCGAAAACTGCTGGTAAATATTGATGACCATGATATGTGAACGGTTTTGTGTACATATCGATTGCCACAATGTGTAGCTGCCTGTGTGTAAATTTTGATTTCAACAACGTCTAGATTGTTGTATACGGATTGATGTGTTTACATATTGATTACAACAATGTGTAAATAGTTATGTATAAATATTGATTAATTTTAGGTCGTTGTGTTTAAATGATGTTGGCAGCCGTTTTGTAATGCATTAATCAGACCCGTTTTTCATCTCAAAAACTACGTTCACCCACTTCAATAGTACAAAGGTCTTTGAATCTTTCTTAGAATACATAAACTTTATCCACCATTGGCTTGGACCAGACATTGGTTCTATTCTTAAGATGATTTGTGAAACTGAATATTCTTTGCCTTAAAATTTACGGCAAAACCACATTTTTAAAATTTTGTTCCCATCATTTTTCTTAAAATGTTACAAATGTAACAGTTTTATCTAATAAATAATTGGTGGAATTTGCTGGCGTAAATATATAATATGACTTCCTTGCTCAGATATATGCTGATTTAAAACAAAATAGCTATATGGTTTCTAGAAATATCCTGATTTTTTTAAACTGAAAGGTTTTATGATATTTTTTCATGACAATTTCTGTAAAATTTTGTTTTTAACAACCAGATTTTATATAGTGGTAAGTAAGTAAAGTTTTCTCCCTTTAGTCGAGGGCGACCAGAAGGCTCCCCTTTCAATAGCTACAACACCGAGGTATAGGCGAGAGCGCTACTCCTTTCCTTGGATTGCTCCACTTTACCCTTGATACGTACCTTATATTACTGAGTGTTAAGCAAGGAGGTCTGAAGTACCATTTTTAAAGTCTATGGTATGACGTTACTTGGGATTGAACCCAGGTCTCCCGGACCATTGGCGAACTCTCTACCTACTTGGTCAATGAGCCGGTAACAGATTTTATATAAACAACCCTTAAAAATGCGTTTTTGGTGAGGGATAAACAGCGAAATATATTCTGCATATCTGTGAATACCATGAAAACGTCGATGTAAATCATACTACATATATATATATATATATATATATATATATATATATATATATATATATATATATCACACCTGCCAAGTAGGAGGAACTACTACAAGAACGCAAAATTAGAAGGGACTGACCAGTAGCTTAATTCCACTCCTGTTTCTTAATCGTTCTAGCATATAACATGTTAACCCCCTCTGCTCACGCCTATGAATGAAATAATTTGTAATTTGATTTCCACCTAATTCTTATTCCTACTTTTATTTTTTATTTTTTATTTAATTTTTTTATTTTTTATTTTCTGATTCTTATTTTTAATTTTATTTTTTGATTACCTTATTTTATCTTCTGAATTCGAACTGTAACTCCACATTCGCTACTCTGCGACGTGAGGGAAGTATGTAAAGAGTCATCTGACGAGACGGAGAGTATTGCAATAATATTCTCCGCCGAAATAAATTTATTATGATGACTAAACCGAGTTTGAGTCTCCATTAAATTGTACTATATATATATATATTCTATAATAAGCGCCTTCGTGCAAACTTTTTTTAATAATTTCATTCATTTCTATTTCAGGTCTTTGGAAAACATTCATAATCAAAATTTTCTTTAAATTGACAATATTTTGTCGTCAAAATTGAGTTCCAGAATATAAATCAGGTATGTGATATGTATACTTCCAATTTTTGAAGCAAAAATCCCTGTCAAACTGTGTGTATTCATTTCAATTAGATTGATACTGCCATGTGCTTTTAACACTCCTTCAAAAACTGGTTTTAGATTACACAAGATTTACTATACCGTTAGCGTAAAATTTACTAGACCGCTAGCGTTAAGAATTTACTATGCAATTTGCTTTCAAAGGAGATACATGGATTTATGCCCATAACAATATGCCTATTTGTTGGGTATCACCTACCTTTTCAGCATAATGAGCTGTTCCATATGCCATATATGGCAGTAGCGGAGATCAATCTGAAAATAAGCCTACGAGTCAGACCACAAGAGCCGTTCCTATTGTTGAAATATATCATTACTCTATCACTGATCCTATGTTCTTATTACTAACAGTCTCTCTCTTGTAAATACTCTTTTCCTGTAAATGTAACTATTTTCCTCACATATCGTGGTTTGTCTCATTATTATTACTACTTGTGTTCACTCACCAGAACACAACACTATTGTATTGATAATCATATCTGTGGACAAATTTGCAGTATGCAGTCCAAAAGTTCATAAAACGTTTAGCCAATGCTGTTATACTGACTAAACTAAATTCAGTAAATATTCATAAATATTTATATGTTAAACTATTTCTTTTTAAAAATTAGAGATTTATTGTACTAATTGCATTTGTGACAATATGCACGACACGGCCGGTCCCCACTATCTCAACTACTTAAATCAGCTCATGGCCATTCGATAGTCTAGTGGTTTCTCTCATCTCCGGCCAGGCGCATTTCACATGTTTTACAAATATGCCGCAGATATAACATATATAGCAGAGAGTGGAAGAAAGAAGAACAAACAAGCACGGACTTAGGTTAGCCCTAAGCGTAAGAAGGGAGACGTTTTTGGCACTTTTCTGTGATTTCTGTGCATCTGTGGCTATCGTATCCGAGCGAAATTCCCACACAGCTACCAGGAACGGTGACTCATCTTCTCGCGCTGGCCGACCCAGCCTCTAGATCCACTGGTCCCAAGTCCTCCTTCAGCAGCCGCCTGTCTCTAACCGTCGCCTTTCCCTGACTGCCGCTAACTCCTCTCTGTTCACTGCTCTGGGACCTTGCCTTTCCTCCTCTTCTTCCGATTTCGTAGGAAATCTCGCGCGCAAGCCCTATGTGTGGATTTTGCGCCAAAATAGACAAAAGAATCCTCTGACTGACACTCACCCACACCTACACAACGAATACTCACCATCGTGTCTCACAATAAATTATGTGAGATTTACTATGTAATTTGCATTAAATTAAGGAAAATTTGCAATGCCGTTCGGATTAGATTACGTAAGAATTGCTATACTATTAAGATTAAATTCCATATAAGGTTCATTATACCATTTACATTAAATTACATAAGATTTATTATGTCATTTACATTAAATAAGGTATAAGATTTATTGTACCATTTGCATTAAATTAAGTAAGACTTATGTAAATTGCTTTGACTTACGTCAGACTTATGACGCCATTCGCATTAAATAACATAAAATTTACAATGCCATTTGAATTTAATTCTGTATAAGAAGTATTGTTCCATATTGACTCACGGCTAACGAAGGAATGGACAGCTATCAATAGGCTATCGATCATATGGAAATCAGACCTAACCGATAAAATGAAACGCAGTTTCTTCCAGGCAGCGGTCGTATCGATACTGCTGTATGGATGTACTACATGGACGCTAACAAAACGCCTGGAGAAGAAGCTAGACGGCAATTACACAAGAATGCTGCGAGCAATATTGAACAAGTCCTGACGGCAACACTCCACAAGACACCAACTGTACGGCCACCTGCCTCCCATCACGAAAACTATCCAAGTTAGACGAACCAGACAGGCAGGACACTGCTGGAGAAGCAGGGACGAGCTCATAAGTGATGTACTCCTATGGACCCCCACATATGGCCGGGCAAAAGCAGGACGGCCAGCACGAACATACATACAGCAGCTCTGTGAGGATACGGGATGTAGCCCTGAAGACCTGCCAGAGGCGATGAACGATAGGGAAAAGTGATATCCATGCTAGTGGCACGACAAGATGATGATGACATAAGATTTACTATAGCATTTGGGTTTAATTATGTAAGATTTATTATGCCATTAGCTATAAATTAGATAAGAATTACTAAACCATTTGTATTAAATTTAAGTTCATCTTGCTTCTATTGTATCTGAAAAGATTCATGGAGGTGCCCGTGGTGTAACTGTTATCGTCGTAGGAAATGAACACGGCGACACGAGTTCAAATCCTGGACGAGACTGATTGCATTTCACATAGCACTAATACCCTTGGGAAAGGTATGAATCCAATTATTCTCCCTCTAGCTATGGGTAAATAGTAGGACAGACTCGGTTCTTCAGCCTTGGTTAGGCAACTAGTCTAGGAGAAGGAAAACTCTGAATTAAAACCTGTTAAACTCCGCTTAAAAATTGACCTTGTGTCATATCCTGCTCGAGCGGAGGGGTTGGTAAATAGAATCTGAAAAGATTCATTCAAAGTGCATTCTACTTACTCAAGTATTAGAGTAACGTCGTCGACTGGAACTCTTATTTTTTAAACCAACCGGGGGTATTCACCTTGACATTCGACAGACTTAAATCTCAACCGGTACCACGCATCCACTCCCGAGACAAATGTAAGAAAAATATAAAACATAATAAGATATTTTTTTACCAATCGGCAACTGTATACAGCTTTCAATCTGATTGCCGTGTGTTTATAAATAGCTCTAGTTTTCTCCAGCAGGCAGAAAATATCCGGCTACCATAGCTGACACATCAAAGAGACGTCAACACGATGACCTAGCTACAGAAGCAAAATGGCAGCAGGGACCTCACCGATGACTAGCAAACAGCAACAGCAGCGCTTTGAAGGGATCCTGAACGGTTATTAAGTAGCAGCAATAACAACATCGACAAAAGACGCGTCAACCAAATTAAATTATGCGCTAACAACTAACTCCTGTACATCAAATGATGATAAACTTTTCCTTTATTTATCTCATGCAGGTCGCATCTCTTTTGTGTTACTTCTCACACTTTTACTGATAGCATGAGTTATTGTACCCAAAAACAACGGTTAACGTACAAGGTCAACCCTCGGTTGTCGGAACTATACTTCCCGCAACAAAAGACAAACTTCAGTACAAAGTTATTAATATAAACAAAACACCAACAAAAAACAACTACAGATTGGGAAATAAGTCCGATAATTATCTGGCATTCATTTAAGCTCATGATTGGCAATTAAAAAGAATATTTGCTTTCTTTCGAAGATATGTTTTCTTTTTTCTTTTTCGTTTATTTTCTTTTTTCTTTTTTTATCTTTAGGTGTTTTCTTTTTCTACCTTCTTCCTATTAATTCATTCCACCCAAAAAATAAACAGTGAAGCCATCAATTAGATCCGCCGCAGAAGTCCGAATCTTAATTCCGATAGGCGTGTCTACTTCATTTCTAGCTGCGTACCTATTTGTCCGTCCATTTCTTCAAGAGCAACGTTTAGACGTCTTTGCCTCTGCTTTTTCCTTTACAACTGTTGCGGTTGCAGTGATAGACTTATTTTTGCTCTCTCCAAACTGGAATCCGATAACCAAGGGAAAACAAAACCAAACAAAAACAATCGTACAATGTAATGTTTCTTTTAGATAAATCAGTTTATTTAGATGAAATATAATGCCATCGTTGAAATGAGGGGTGACGAGGCTGAATGAAGCGTTTTATTTGAATTCTGTTGCACATTCACCCCATGAAAATGAAGACGGGCGACGAACGATGCTATAAGTATTGCATTGCTGCTGTTACCTAGGTGTGAGCAACCTTTTTTTCGAAAAGCGGACTGCATTAGGCATGGCTCATCATCAGGCGAGCTGTACTACTAAAAACATTCCAGGTCATTTTACTTTGACCGTACCTCAACCATTCTGTCTACAGAAGACCATATGCGTTAGCATCTGTCTCAGAAATTGGGAAAAGATGATTTTTCTCTCTTCGGTAAAAGTAAAAAGAGATATTCTATAAAAACTGAAGCGGGACAGTCAGAAAACACCGAAGGTCGCCGTTTGTCTATATTAGCAATCTTAAAAAAATAAATAAAGATACGCTCTGAATTATTCTGACTTCTCTGTCTTTGAAGAATCGTTTTGATTTCTTTGCTTGATCTGAAATTTTTAAAACCCCTTGACTGAGTCTCAAAACTTAATGAAACTTGTTAAATATCTTGTTCATAAGAACAATTTTGAAATTCAAATCTTTACAGCTAGATTTGATTTTTAGAATTCATTTATTGAACAGTTTTCCAACTACTGGCTGAACTGGAAATCAGAGAAAGAATAGAGGTCATTTATTGAAATATGCTAGAATACTTAGAAGAGTCTTGGAGATCTAATGAGACTTGTTGTCAAGAAGACTCCTGTGTAAGACCAACAATCTAGTTAAATATTGTTTGAAAAACTCACAAGGCGTGAAAAAATGGAATTTTGCTAGAAGCTTAAATTTGACCAGATGAACAAATGGTAAATATGCACAGCCTAGAATCCATCCCTGGAAAATGAGCATTCAAACTTCTCTGGGGTTTTGAGATACAAACAGATCCCCTAATCTCAGCCAGACAACCAGACCAAGTGATAGTCAACAACAACAACAACAACAACAACAAAAGAACCTGCCGAAAAATGGACTTTACCGTCCCAGCAGACCACAGAGTGAAAACAAAGGAAAACTAAAAGGGAAATAAGTACCAAGACCTTGCAAGAGAACAAACAATCGATGTAACATGAAATTGAAGGTGATACCAATTGGGATTGGTGTTCTTGAGACAATCTCCAAAAGATTTGGTAAAGGGACTGGAAGTCGTGGAAATAAGAAGACAAGTAGAGACCATCCAGTCTACAACATTAAGATTGGCTAAGAAGAGTAATGGAAACTTGCGGAGACTTGCTGTCACTTAAACTGCAGTGAGAAACCACCTGCTTATGTTGCTAATGCTGGTGTGAAATAATAATAATAATAATAATCCCAGAGACGAAGTGGACAGACTATACGTACCAAGAAAAGAGGGAGTAAGAGGACTTGCCAGCATCGAAGACAGCGTTGACACATCCATACAACGACTCGAAGTCTACATAGAAAATCACGAAGAAGGACTGATTACGGCCATCAGAAACAATACTGACAACACGATAGATAATAGAATGACAAAACTAGGAAACAAAAATGGGAAGAAAAACAACTCCATGGGCTTTTTAAACGACTAATAAACAACATCTCACACGACAAAACCTGGACATGACTAAGAAAAGAAAACTTTAAGAGAGAAACAGAATCTCTCCTAATGGCAGCACAAAACAGCGCCATTAGAACCAATCACATCAAGGCGAGGATAGATAAGACGCAACAAAATAGCAAATGTAGACTCTGTGGTGACAGAGATGAAACCATCAATCACATAATAAGCGAAAGCAGCAAACTGGCACAGAAGGAGTACAAGGCTAGACACGACTGGGTGGGCAAGGTGATCCACTGGGAAATGTGCAATAAATTTAAATTTGACCATGCCAACGAATTGTATATGCACGACCAAGCACCTGTCCTAGAAAATGACACACACAAACTCCTATGGGACTTTAATATACAAACGGATCACCTAATCTTGGCCAGAAGACCAGACCTTATAATAATCAACAAAAAAAGAAAATCTGCAAAATTGTCGACTTTGCTGTCCCGGTTGACCACAGAAAAAAACTGAAAGAATGTGAAAAGAGAGATAAGTACCGCGACCTTGCTAGAGAATTGAAAAAACTGTGGAATATGAAGGTGACAATAATACCAATTGTGATTGGTGCTTCTGACACGGTAACTAAAGGATTATTAAAGGGCCTGGAGGATTTGGAAGTTGGCGGCCGATTGAAGACTATCCAAACAACAGCATTGTTGAAAACGGCCATAATACTGTGAAGAGTCCTAGACACTTGAGGAGACTTGCTGTCTCTCAATCTCCAGTGAAAGACCATCAGCTCACGCTGATGTGAAAAACTCTAATGAATAATAATAATAATAATAATATACAAGGCGTTGCACACGAGATGTATAAGGCAATAGACTTTTGTTGGTTTGGTCTGGTCTCTTTGTTTAATGACATATCATCTCTCGTGGGTTATTTAAGGCCAAACTCAGCCTTGTAAAAGAACAGCAGTGGTGCTATTTAACCCCTACCTGGGGGATATGGGAGTGTTCATGTCTTTCCTAAAGGTCCGAAAGTAAACGCAATATTGCAAATGGGGTTATAACTCGCTTACTTCGATGTCGTAGCCCACTTGGCTTTGGGGGGACTCACTCTTACACCTTGAAGATAAGATTGCTTTCTCACATATGGGTTGTTTAGTCTTTGTCTTGGATACATTATTTCATAAACCGAAATCGTTCTCAAACAAAAGAACAAACTGACAACCACAATTCTTTTGCTAACTTTTTTCTTTCATCATTTTTGACGGCGCCAGTTTCGAAGATTCGCAAAGATTTGTTGCTTTCATTTTCAGCGAGCATTCTAATACTTCCCCCATTCAGTAGTTCTATTGTTTCTCTTTTTCCGTTGTTCAGTATCAACGTTGCATATTTCTCCATGCCAAATTCCATTCCTATATCTTTCACTTTAGACTCTAAGCGTTTGTATTAAGGTTTCCAATTTCTTTGGTTTTGGAAAAAAATTATCATCACACACACACACACACACACACACACACACACACATATATATATACATATATATGAGAAAGTGAGAATATAATTATTTTAGCATTTTTATTGCTCTGATAGTCGGCATACGAGCATTTTATTTCATCAAATATTTTAAACGATTGTTATTTTAACAAATCGTTTCTCTCAGCTGTTTATATATATATATATATATATATATATAAATTATTGGTGCATACAAATTTAAAGAGGCAAATGCTCAGGGACATATGCAAATCAGGAGATTGCAATATATGGAAAAAAATTAATTGGAATTGCGATAGCCGTTTCATATGACATTTGTCAAGCGACAACGTCACTTCCCCTTGGTCTTGCAATCATTTTCATTTTTCACCCACCTTTTAATTAATTTTGTTTACATTGTTTTAAACGATTTCTTATGTTGTCGCTTGACAAATGTCAGATAAAAGGGCCCTTGCGATTCCAATAATTTTTTTTTCTCCATATATTGCCATCTCCCTATTTGTACATGTCCCTTAGCATTTGCCTCTTTATATATATATATATATATATATACTGAGGTGCGGAAGCAAAAGCGGATAATATTTTAATACTGGTGTTACTACTTCAGTTTGGCTTGGATCTGAGCCTCAACAAGGTGTTCTGGTTTAGTGAATACCTATGATAGGAACTGTCTCCTAGACAATGAGACTTACATACAGAACTCGTTGCCGAAACATGAATGTCGGCAATAAGAAATTTATTTATATTATACATCATATACGGGTCGGGACTGATATTGATAAGTGTTAGTCGACATTCACATTGATGTTAGTGCTAGAAGGTAATAGAGAGAAGGTTATAGACTCCAATAGATAATCGTTGCGCTTTTAGTGAGTTTAAATGAGTTGGGGTTTTATAAGGTCTTGTAGGCTTGAAATTAGAGTTTTGGGTTTTGCACCAGAATGAATTTGATTGGTTATCAAATATTCTGTTTTATGGAACATCAAGTTTTGATGCGTGGTGCCACAGAGATGTGTTTTGTCCATTTGATCCTTGGTTGTAAAGCAGTTAACTTTCGCTCCTTAAGAAAGTTGTAAGATGCACAATAGGCCTCCTCCATTTTCTAAAAAGCTGAAAGTTGTATCAATTTGTTCATAATAAATATATGTTTTAAGATTTGGGGGGAAATGTGACGTTTTCTTCTTGATCTGGTTTTAATTTTGGGTGAATCGTCAGTTTGTGGTGAATTTTCAGATGGTGGTGTATGTTGTAAATCAGGAGAATGTGTGTGTAGATTTTTTTCTGAAAAAGCTGGTTTAAGTCTGTCGATGGAGATATTATCTGTGTTTCTACCTTTCATTTGTTTGCTCTTGGTAAGATTTTTATGTGTCTTGGTTAATTTGATGTAAGTATTTTTTAAATTCCGTCTTCTAAAGTAAAAACTTATTTGTATATACATAGATTTCTTAGCGTATAACTGCGTTTTTTTTTATGTTGAGTTAATGTAAATTGTAATTATGACATTTTAAATTTTTTGTATGAAATGTGAAGATGAATTAGAGCATGTGCTATTTTCTAAGAATTGTCCTGGTAATGACAACAATGTGCCGAAGGCTAATTCGTCTGGTGTGCGACCAAGGTCTTCTTTAATAATGATTCTTACTGAAAAGAATATAAAAGGTAAGTTATCAATTTAATTGTTTGAGTTTTGCTTTATGGGTGATGATTTTTTGGGTTGCCTGTGGAATATCTCCATTAATCTATTAGCATATGATGTGGTTTTAAAGTGTTTTGCTCCCAGCAAGTAACTAAATTCCTGGAACAGCTGATCGAAATTGCGTGCCCTGATCAGTGGTGATGTTGTTGGGCGCTCCAAAGGTAGATATCCGATCTTTTGATATTGTGTTTGCGAATTAAATTGTTGATATGTCTTTGAGTGCAATTTTGGTAGGCCAACGTGAAAATCTGTCAAAAATTGGATACATGAATGACCTTGATAGCTTGGTAAAGAACGAATGATTTCAATGTGTACGTGTTTAAATTTTGCATCTGGGTAGCTGAAGGTACCTATCGGTGTTTTGACAAGGCGCTGTATTCTATTTTCTGTCTTTCTAGGCATGTTGATGTCCATTTTCTAATGACTGGGCCGTGTTAGGCCAAACGAAACGGTCACTTAAGGTCTTTATCGTTGATCGCTTTCTTGACTGTAAAAGATTATGTAGATGTCAAAATATTTGTTTCATCAGTGTAAAAGCAATATAAGGTGTTTAATGTAGTATCAAAATAAATTGTTTTGTTGCTGAAAAGAACTGGAAATTGCTTCAGTTTTAAAGAGGTGTTTAATGATATTTCTGTTAGTGTGGTTTCAGATTTTTGTTTATCGGAAATTAAATCAGGTCTTAATATATCATTGGTGATTGTTGTTTTATCTGTATGTGACAGGGCGTCGAATAGAGTGTTTTGCTGTCCCTTGATGTAAGGAATATCTCTTGTATACTGTGAAATAAAACTTAGGAACCTGATTTCCGTTGTTGTGTATTTGTCTGAGCTGCTGTTCATGGCATAAGTTAAAGGTTTGTGATCTTCGAGTACGTGTCTAAATTGTTTAATTACGAAATATATAGCAAAGAATTCTCTGGAAAAGGTATTTTACTTCGTCTGAGTATTTTGTTAATTTAGATGAGAAAAAGGAAACAGGTTTTCTTACTGAATCGATTTCTTGTTCAATTACAGTTCCTATCACTGTGTTGGATGCGTCTATTGTGAGAAAGATTTGTGCTGATGTATTAGAGTTTAGTGAAGTTTGCAAGCGTTAATTTTGCTGAATTTAAGCCATGTAAAGCATCCTGTTGTAGAAATATGTTTTTTTTTTGTTTTTCTTCTGTAACTGATTAGTTAATGTAAAAGCGCAGATGATAGGTGAGGTATAAAATGGCGATGATAGTTTATCAGCCCGATGAATCTTCGTAACTATAAGATTGAAGTGGGTGTAAGGACATTTTCATCTGCTTTCGCTTATTCTAGTAAGGGTAAAATTCCGTTTTGGTCGGTAACATGTCCAAGGAATATAATCTGCGTGGTACTAAAGAACACTTACCAATGTTGATTTTGAGATCGAATTGAAATAGTTTTTGAGATCTTTGATGTAGGCTATCTTTATGTTTCTTGATGACTTTGCATGCGATAAAAATATCATCAATATCAGGACAATGTCAATCAGTCTTTGTATCAACCCTTAACCGAAGCGTTAATTAGATATTTCCCGGAACAGGACGCACCTAGGTAAATAAATTTAAGCAGTCAGGTGGTTCATCGGAAGTCGTGGGCGTTATGAAATGATATATGCAGATGTCGCGTGAGAGTTAGAGTCAGTGTGAGGGCCTGAGTCAGTGCCAGCTTGCAGTCACTGAGAACGCTCCACGGAGGGAAGCAGCGACCCACAGCGGCCTCCGGTTGAGCACCCCCAGCCGTGTAGCAGAAAAAGAGTCAAGTGGGGGCCTTGAAAAAAACACAGCATGGTATGGTCAACTTTTTCTTAAGTTGTGGGTAAATATAGCAGTCTATCTTTGTCTCCATCCGTCCGTCCGTCCGTCTGTCTCTCCCACACACTACAAAGATTTGACCCCTTTTGAAAGAATAAAAAGACCTATATATTTTATAATTAGTTTTTCTGGTTCTTTTCTCATCACGGAATATATCTGAAAATGAGTTGAATAAGTTTAAGATAAGTTTTTAACACTGCTGCTAGTGTAATATAATGGCCGAGGGATTTCGTTTTATACCTTTGGGTTTAGTTAGACTGAGAACCTTTCGGCTCAGTGCATGGGTTAATTGGGTGCAACATTAACGCAGGTGTTCATGCGCGCGTGCGCGGGCGGAGCGGACATGTCACTCAGAGATGTCACAATAGCCCAAGATGGGAAACGGGGCTAGCAAGTGTGAATGGCGTCACGCACCGGAAGCACGCGGAGGATTTTGGGAATTTTGAAGAAAGTGAGTAGAGTTGAGAACTGGACACCGAACGAGAAGGGTTGACTTTCGCTTGCTCGCGGAGACCTTGGGCAGGTGTTTCACGATATGGTGGGGGGGCTGATGAAAAAGCCAGAATAGAAAGAATGTGTATCTCTCTCCTTATGTCGAAGAACCTTTAAACTCAAAGGTAATAAAAAGTTTCGTACCTGAATTAAGAAGTCGTAAGTGTTTTTCGTGTTTCGAGATTCCTATGTTCTATGTATATATATATTATGAACAGTCTATGTACGTGTCGCATATCCGGATATCTGGCTATGGTACACTAGTATCGTGGTCGTGTCGATTGGTTAAAGCATCCAGTTTTTGTTTACCTGATGTAAATATCTTATTGGCGATGTCTGCCAGTTTGTCCAATGAAGTGCCGTCCCTCATAGGGATGAATATTTGCACTATGGTGCTCGGTATTATGTTCAGCCGTAAGCAGTGCAGAATCGAGTTAGACATATCGTGTCATCAGAGGTGACTTTTCATAAGATCTGAGAAGTTCGGACGGTGTTAAGTCACCTATGCTTATATTATTGATCAGTTCCAGCAGCAACTGTTGGTCCAAACGGTCTATCTTTTTAATGATGGCTTTTTTTTAGGGATATTTTAGAGCTCAGTATCAGGAACATTCTCGACGAGTTGATTTACGATATCAGAACGTAATATTCGCACAACACCGGTAAACTTTCTTTTTTGCGAACGGATTCCTCTTGGCAGTGAAAGTAGTCTGGAATTGAAGAAATCAATTTTTTGGGGGTGTTGATCACATTGTTGGAAGGTATTTGGAGAGCTGATGAAGAAATTAAGTTCAAACGCGCTTCTGCGATGTCCACCACATGGGAAGTCATGATATCTGTTTTGTTGAAGAAAATTCTGTGTTGTTTGCTTGTGTTCGAATATCGGGCTTAACACTTTTGCAGAGGTGGAAATAGGCAATGTTTTGATACTGATGCTACTAAGTCAATTTTGGTCCGATCTGCGCTTGAACAGACACAGAAAAACAAGAGCAAAGGTATATAAGGCGTTCTTGTTTATAAACTCCTGATATTAGTTTATAGACGGGTCGCAACTGATATTGATAAGTAATAGTCGACATTCACTTTGATGTTAGTGCTAGAAGGTATTAGAGAGAAAATCATAGTGTCCATTTTGAGGAGGTGCCCGTGGTGTAATGGTTATTGTCGTCGGAAATGGACACGGCGACACGAGTTCAAATCCTGGACAAGATTGGTTGCATTTCACATAACACTAATACCCTTGGGAAAGGTATGAATCCAAATATTCTCCCTCCAGCTATGGGTAAATAGTTGGAAAGACTAGGTTTTTCATCCTTGGCGAACTAACTAGTCTAGGAGAAGGAAAACACTGAATTCAAACCTGTTAAACTCCGCTCTGGAGGTGCCCGTGGTGTAATGGTTATTGTCGTAGGAAATGGACACGGCGACACGAGTTCAAATCCTGAACGAGACTGGTTGCATTTCACATAACACTAATACCCTTGGGAAAGGTATGAATCCAAATATTCTCCCTCCAGCTATGGGTAAATAGTAGGGCAGACTAGGTTCTTCAGCCTTGGTGAGGCAACTAGTCTAGAAGGTAAACTCTGAATTCAAACCTGTTAAACTTCGCTTAAAACAATTTACCTTGTGTCATATCCTGCCCGAGCGGATGGGTTGGGTAAATATGCATAGAGTCCAGTAGATAATCGTTGCGCTTCAAGTAGGTTTAAATGAGTTGGGGTTTTATAAGGTATTGTAAGCTTGAAATTAGAGTTTTTTGGTTTTGCCCGGGTATGAGTTTGATTGGTTATCAAATACTTTATAATTTTGGAGTCCACTGAAATTCGATACGTGGTGCTACCGGTGCAGGGATGTGTTTTGTTCATTTGTTACCATTGTTGTACTGTGAACTTACGCTCGGTAAGAAAGTTGTCAGAAGTATAACAATATATATATATATATATATATATAGTAAAGTTGGCGTCCGTATGTTGCATACTCATATGCAGATGCATGCAGAATCATAACGACGACACAATAAAGACGAGCGACACAGTTCTTTAGAAAAATATACCTCTCACTTTATTGAAAGTGTTGTGTGTGAGAGGGAGTTGGAGACTGAACAGAACTGCAACATATTGACCCCCACTCTAATGGCCATAACAGCGTTTCTTTCCCATTCTCCTGGGCTGCTCAACCGGGGGCCTGGGGGCCCAGCCTCTCTTGGACATGGTCATCATTCTAGCATCTTCTCTCCAACTGACTGAACTTCCTGTCACCGGGGTTATATAATAATTTGACATCCACCTACTTCCTGCAAGCGTCACAATTTCGCACTCAATTCAACCCCTCGACAGTCAAGGTTATCCCCTGATCTCCTGATATCTTCGACCGGATGCACCTGTTATTTACATTGGCGCATTTCTTCTTTTGAAGTCGGAGGTCAATATACAACACGTATCGAGGGTACCCGAAGGCTCACTTTTCAATAGATACTGCACTGCTATATTGGGAGGGGTTTATTCTTTTCCTCGGATTTCTCCACTTGACTTTTGATCCCTATTTTGTAATACTGAGTGTTAATCAAGGAAGCATCAAGTACCATTTTTATAGTCTTTGGTATGACTCGACCTGTTATTGAATCCCGGTCTCCCACGCTATTAGCTAACATTCTATCCACTTGGCTAATGGGCTGTTAATATACAAGAGAAAACTTACTTTCAATTGTTATAATTTAAACTGGCATATTAATTAATTGATTAATTAATTATATAATCAGTTTCGGTGCTTCCTTTACATTATTTTGACAATATATTAGATGACTCAGTTCATACCGTATCCAACTTTCAAAGATAAGATTTGCAGAGTATCCCTTCTGTAGGGTTATGTTCTCAGTTCCCTAAGAGACTTGTTTCACCCAAAACTAGTATAGCCATAAAATACCCGACTGCCTCTGGTCGGTTCTAGTTAAGAATGATTCTGGCCGGTATCGGCGCAACTTGAATGATCTTCGTCAAAGGAGCGAAGAAACCATCTTCTCTCAGGGAGCCTTTCCACAAAGAAGAGAACATCCTCCCACGAGTTTTAAGACATAGTTTTATCTCCGACTAAGAAGACAACTCAACAGAGCTTCCTAATAAGGAAGTAAATATTCCACCAACGAAATCAGGAGGCACTGATGAAGCGGTCGGTTAGTCTAGCTACCCAGAAGATTGCCGTTGTAAAGAACGGTACAAACAGAAAAGGAGATGTAGGCTTATGTCTCAGTGTTCGTGTTGGAGATGCCTGTGGTGTAATGGTTATCGTTGTAGAAAATGGACAAGATGACACGAGTTCAAATACTGGACGAGACTGATTACATTTCAGATTGTACTTATACACTCAGGGAAAGGTATGAATCCAATTATTCTCCCTCTAACTATGGGTAAATAGTAGGTCAGGCCGATTTCTTTAATCTTGGTTCGGCAACCAGTCTAGGGGAAGGAAAACTCTGAATTCAAACCTGTTAAACTCTGCTTAAAACTTGATCTTGTATCACATCCTGCCTGTGTGAAGGGGGTTGGTATATACATGTGTACATATATATATATATAAGTGCATGAGTTCATGTGTACGTGTGTGTGTTTGGTTTGTTTATACAATTTTGTACATATTTAAATATATCTTGATGAGAAATTCTCTCACAGATACCCACGTAGAAGTTCTCACCCACTCACATACACATCTGTATCATAAAAAGTAAAAAAAATGTGAGTCAAAAGTTTTGCAATATTTTGGTTATACGTGAGGCACAATTCAGCTGTTCCGTATGCTTTTGTCGAGTTCATGGAGGGGATTAACAAAACTAGACTATGAGATGTAGAACTCACCTGATACTCACCGAATGTTTCCGGCCAGATTTGGTTTTATGGCTTAGAGCACGGCCTCGGAGTCCATGATTTTATGCCGAGCTGACCTTGCCTGATGGTCGAGGTTCTTGCAAACTGAGCCAAATTTTTCAACCATCTGTTTACAGTATAAAGATCAACTGTGCCTTCATCTTTCATTTCAAGTTGTTTCTGCGGCGCTATGGCCCTGTTCAAACTCCCGAATTAGACTACAATTTTACATTCATCTTTGCAGGTTTCAAATTATACGTGAGTGAAGCAATGCACAACATGTCAGAGCACCAACTACCATGATACTACCAACCACAGTGGGTACCTGCCACAGCTTGAAGTGCTTAGATCACACACCGCAAAATAACTTTTGACTCACCCGTGTAATTTCTTGAGAAGAAAATGCCAACATAGGATCTTGTCGATCTTCTCTGTCGTCGAAGCAAAATGATAAAAACTTTTTTTTTATCGGTTGGCGTACTGTTCGAAAGCAATGGCACCAGCAGAGGTCAAGAGTCGAGCCGAAGTCTCTGTCAATAATGCAAAACGAACGTAGTTCCCAAGGACTTCAGAACGTCTCCCTTAGGAGGTCTTGTCATGACTTTAGAGCTGTCGGGCCTAACCAAGAGAAAACGGCACCACTTGACCGAACCAAGAAGAAGCCTGGAAAAAGATGAAATAGACCTTTTCTTGCTACCATACGTTACTTTCGTTAGCCTCCCCCTCTTCCCCCCTCTCTCTCTCTCTTTATATATATATATATATATATATATATATAAACCTTCACGGTCTGACTCTCTTGAGCCTACGTGTCTTCTCACTTTCGTTGCTATCAAGTGTAGCTGTATTTACGACATTCAGCCTCTGGGCGTGGGTCATCCTGTTTACACGCGTTTTTTGATGACATCAACTTCCTTAGTTTGTACACGACATTTTGAGGTGATCGTGGTGTAACGGTTATCGTCATAGGATATATACACATGCGACCCGAGTTCAAAACCTGCACTAAGCAGTTTGTGTCATAGATCTCGCTAATACCTTTGGGAAATGAATGTATCCAACTATTCTCTCTCTACTTATGGATAAATAGCAGGATAGACTGGTATCTTTAATTTTTGTAAGACAACCAGTCTAGGAGAAGGAAAACTCTGAATCCAAAATTGACTTAAAAATTGACCTGCTCGGGGCATAGGGTTTGGGTAAATTCATACTTTGTACCCTATAGTCTTGGGGGTCATTTCCAAGTAATCTCAACACAGAATTGCTTGTAGGTGATGACACCGAGCTAGGTCACGTAGCGACATAATAGAAGCTGCAGATATATAAGAAAGTGCAAAGAGCACATTGGCTGATACGTTTTGATTAAAAGCAACAAAGATAACACAATTACATTTAAAAATATATGAATTAATGATACTATCCAATCTCCAGTTGCAGAGATATCCAATACTTAATTTCTCAATGTACACCATATTCTGATATATTCGACCAATGTTCATCTAACTTTGTATTCTTTAAGAATAGGCGTCGCAGACCATGACGTTTCCAGAAATCCATTCTCGATCTGTTTTGTCTCTGTTCTTTGAACAACAGAGACGTGTATCTTACCATTCCATTCAACAGTAAAGTCAGCGTGGCTATGACTATTTTACTGTCCACTAATCTTAAGTTAAACTTTTTCCGTTTTTGTCCCCTTTTTATATACTGCTTGTTCATAGAAAAATATGTGAATATTTTATCTGTTAGAATATGTTTTCAACACTTCTTGGTTTGGTTTCTTTGTTTAATGGTATATCAACCTTTGTTGGTTATTTAACGCCAAAGCCATTCTCCGAGAAGAACAGTAGTAGTACTATTTAACCCATAGATGGTAGGATAAGGGGTTCATACCTTTCCCAAAGGTATTTGCCAGAATGTGAACGTAATAGTGCGACTGGAATTCGAACTCGCTTACTACGATTCCGCAGTCTATCGCTTTAACCATTACACAACGAGGACACCCCCTCAACACTTCTTATGTTTTTATTAGATATATATGAAAGTAAATATGGATCTGAATCCGACAGTATGAAGAAAGTAGAAAAACAGAATAATCCAAATTAGAGGAATCTACTGTGATGTAAAGCCAACGTTAAACGTTTCGGTTTTAATAACCTTCATTAGGGCTTTGATATCATGAAAATTGTTCACATAGCGATGGATGCTTGTCGAGATAACAGGAGCAAATAAAAGGTATACAACGAAAAAGATACAAACGTGCATATCGTGTTCTTAATTTAAAAGTATCAAGTACGTGTTTGGTACGTGGGATAATATTTGAAAATGTTGTTTTTTTTTTAAGAGACGGGAAAAATCCTCACGTCTTTTAAAGAGATAGGTAAGTTTTCGTATATAAAGATCGTTTTGAAGTCATCAATGTTAGATGTTGTGTAAGAATGCATTTGGTATTTGTATCACCCTGCAGACAAGCAAGCCTTTTTACCGTTTTCGAATCCCTTTCATACACTGCAAAAATAAAAGGTATACTGGGTGTGACACTAAATTGCATTTCATGGTGTGCTATACTTCTGGAGATCTGGGTAATATCGCTAAGAGTCCAATCTCTGGGTCAAATAGATCTGTTTAAAAATATTCGAATTAAATAGTACTGTTGAAATCAATCAATCATTTTTGTATTAAAGTCGAATCGGTTTATTAAATGGACCTTTCTTTTTATTAGGACCCATTCCATTATCATGAGATTGATGAGTGTAGTCACACAAGGCTGACAAAAGCGATGAACATGAAAGTTCCCAACAATAGGATATATATATATATATATGTGTGTGTGTGTGTGTGTGTGTGTGTGTGTGTGTGTGTGTGTCTAAATCTCAACAGATGATGATTGTTTGTCGTTCGCTATCTTCTCCTATGGACCTGCATATTGATTGCCGTTGTATATTCTCAGCTGCGATATCAGAGTGAGCAGACGCCTCTAGGTGTATATTTTGGCAAGGGAATTCTACACACAATTCCAATGTTAATTTTATTCGTAAATTTCTTCTGCAGAATTGTACAAGCTTTACGAAATTTGAATCCAAAATAGATGACAAAATTATTCGAGGATAAGAAATATTTTTTCTAACGGCAAATTTAATGTATCATTGAAATTCCGAATTCGATCCTGATTGTTATTAGTTTGATTTGGTTCGATTTGTTTAGTTATCAACCCCCTCCCTCCTCAATGGATCTTTTGTGTACCGGTGTTGTGTTAGTTGATGAAAGGAGAGTGTTTAGTCGAGACTCCACTCACCAAGGTCCAAGATTAGCATTAATATATCTGATACACTATCACGTAATAAATGAAAATAAAGACTATATAAGCTCATTTACACTTGGAGAACAACTTAATACATGTATAATATACATGCCGAAAGTATTGACAAGAATACGCGAGCAAGACCCTACAGACAAAATATGCACATTTTTTTTCTATGAACAAGTAGCATACGAAAGGGATACAAAAACAGTAAAAAGTCTTACTTGGTGAAGCTACATACAATGACTATAATCTGGAGAAGAAACAACGTGTCTTTTGTCCAAAGTGCGGAAGCAAACAGGCACGTCTTCACTGTTTAAAGAACAGAGATAAAAGAGTGCGTGATGTATTCTGGGATTATCGCATATTACCATCCATGAAGCCACCTTGCGAACACGCCACACTTTAAGGAAGACAAATACTTATTCTCTCTACAAGCACCACATCCCTAAACCAATAAAAAAGAATTATGCCTAAAGTGCATTGATGAAAAGAAGAAAGGGCGAAACGATTTTAGCAGAGTAAATTAATGCTGCAAGGTTTCATCTCGATTGGAATTTGATATACATCCTATTTATACAAATAAGATAGAAACGTATATACAAACGAGTCCCAAAATCTAGAAATATGAACATATTGTAAGACAATATAATTGTAAGACATTACTACTCAAGTGAGTTATATCCTCGCTGAATAAATGATGTTTCAAGGTCTTATGCCTGACGAAGACAGATTTTGCAGTTTATTTATTTGATGCTTCCTTTTTACTGTCATCTTACATAAAAAAAGAATTAAAAATATCTGCTCAGAACACTATAAATACGATATCTATATACAGATTAAATTATGTTAAATCATTCGTCCAAGAGTTCCCAAAAATTGCCTCTTAAATTCATTTTCTAACTATTTTTTCTGCAGCCATCTTATCTTATCTTGATTTTTTTTAGCACTATTGCTATTTTAATCTGATTACGCAATTTGTTTCAAAAATATATTACTCTATTAGCAAAAAATCCAATTGGTTTGTAGACTTAGTTTTTGAAATCTGTCTTGACTGTAAATTTCCAGTTTGAGGATAAATATTGAAAGAATGTCTGCCATATTTAGAGATTCCATTGTTATTTTTTAAAGTTTCAGTCTGATCATCTCCCATTCTTTTTTTCTTGTAAAGTAAAGTAGTAAAGTTGGCGACCATAGTCGAGGGCGACCAGAAGGCTCCCTTTTCAATAGCTACTACATCAAGGTGTCGGGGAGAGTGCTACTCCTTTCCCTGGATTGCTCTACTTTACCCTCGATACCTACCTTATATTTCTGAGTGTTAAGCAAGGAGGTATCAAGTACTATTTTTAAAGTCTTCGGTATGATGCGACCTGGGATTGAACCTAGGTCTCCTGGATAATTGGCGAACACTCTACCCTCTAGGCCATAGAGTAAAGTAAAGTAAAGTTGGCGACCATAGTCGAGGATGACCCGAAGGCTCCCTTTTCGATAGCTTACTACACCAAGGTGTAGGGGGGCGCTACTCCTTTCCCTGGATTGCTCCACTTTACCTTTGATCGATACCTTATAATGCTGAGTGTTAAGCAAGGAGGCATCAAGTACCATTTTTTGAGTCTTTGGTATGACTCGATCTGGGATTGAACCCAGGTCTCCCGGGGCATTGGCGAACACTCTAACCGCTAGGCCAATGTCCGGTACTAGGCCATAAAGTAGTTAATCCTAATTTCTCCAATCTCAACCTATAACGGTAATCTTTTCCCTTTTTTAATAATTTTGGCTACTCTTCTTTTACTGCTTTCTAATCTCAATATTACGCAACAATTTCTGCATCTCAAAAGTGGATGACCCCGCCAGCAGGAGCTGTAGAATACACTGACTGCATCTCTACTGAGGGCTTGATATGACACTAAACAATCTGATGATGAGGTTCCACAAATGCTTGAGTTTTGGGGAATGCGAAATACCCCTTCATTACCATTGCTCCCAAATCCACTCTTGCCCGGAGTGGTAGCACCTGATAGGGGTACTATCTATCAGTCAAATAGAACAGAACTGTGTACTTATGCTAAACTAAATTGTTTGTAATAGAAATGTTTTTACATCTAACTGTGTGAAAACGAAAAATTGTAGTTATGCTACACTGAATTGTTTGAAATAGAACTGTTTATACATATAACGATTAATTTGGCATTAAATAACCAACAATGGTTGATATGCCATAAAACCAAACCAAACCGAACCAAATCAACAAAGGACTCCAGAGTTATGAACAATATCATATTTACCCGACCCTTCTGCTCGGGCAGGATATGACACAAGGTCAATTTTTTAAGCGGAGTTTAACAGGTTTGAATTCAGAGTTTTCCTTCTCCTAGACTAGTTGCCCCACCAAGGCTGAAGAACCTAGTCTGCCCTACTATTTACCCGTAGCTGGAGGGAGAATAATTGGATTCATAACTTTCCCAAGGGTATTAGTGCTATGTGAAAATGCAATCAGTCTCGTCCAGGATTTGAACTCGTGTCGCCGTGTTCATTCCCTACGAGGATAACTGGGGTAAACGTTGAAATAATGCTCGTTGCCGATTTGGTAACAAGAAATCAAATCAAACTTGTGCGACTAGTTCGCAAATTGTGTTTCTTTAAACGATATAACTCAACAACTGTGCGCTCATCAACTCTTTAAAATCTTATAGATATCTGCAGTGATCATCTTTATTCTTAAAATATAGGAAATCAAATGGGAGAAATATATGTATTAACTCACGAGATCGAAGTTCTAAAAGGTAATAAAAAGTGTTGCGTTCAATCAAAAAATGCTGAACTCTGTCAGGGGCCTATCTGAGCATATTTTCACCCATAAAGTTGTGACAATTACCCTTAGTTACCATAGTCCTTGATGTTAACAGATTTTCTCACGCTATTTATAAACTCTTACTACCACCCACGAGAACTTCTCAACATCACTCACCAACGACTCACGTGCAGCAAGTCAGCGATACAAATATTCATTACTTCAAGCGGCGAAACATTTAATTCACCATCAGCATCAACATCAAGAGAGAATTTATTCATTCATCGTACTCCTCTCAATTTCAGAAAACTGTACCACAAGCTTTTCGTTCTTTGCTACCATTATTATGTGCTTCGTCATCATCATCATCATCATGTCGCGCCGCCTGCGCGGATATCCCTGACCGTCTCTCGCCATTTCTCCCTATCATTCATCGCCTCCGGCAGGTCTTCAGGATTACAACCCGTGTCCTCACATAGCTGCTGTATGTAAGTTCGTGCTGGTCGTCCCACTCTTGCACATCCATGAGTGGGGGTCCACAGGAGTACATCGCTTATGAGCTCGTCCTTGCTTCTCCAGCAGTGTCCTGCGTGTCTGGTTCGTCGAACTTGTATAGTTTTTGTGATGGGGGGCAAGTGTCCGTATAGTTGGAGTCTCGTGGGGTGTTGTCGCCAGGACTTGTTTAATACTGCTCTCAACATTCTTGTGTAATTTCCGTCCAGCCTCCTCTCCAGCCGTTTCGTAAGCGTCCATGTGGTGCATCCATATAGCAGTATCGACACAACCGCTGCCTGGAAGAAACTGCGTTTCATTTTATCTGTTAGGTCCGACTTCCATATGATCGAGAGCCTATCGATAGCTGTCCATGCCTTCGTCAGTCGTGTGTCGATGTCCTTCTCGGTTGATGAGACGCTGCTTCCTAGGTAGGTGAATTTGTCGACTAGTTTCAGAGAGGCTCCGTCTAGTGTGGCAATGTTGCCTGTTTGGTTGTAACACATATATTCGGTTTTGTTTGCATTGACATGTAGGCCAATGCCAGCTGCAGCTCGTTCCAGACTATGTAGTAGTGTCTCTGCTTGATTAGGCGTATTCGCTAGTAACGCCAAGTCATCAGCGTAGTCGGCGTCCGTGATTGTTTTTGCGGGGTACCTTTTGCTTCTTCTCTTAGTCAGCTCAAAGCCATTTTCTCTGATTTTGTCTATCGAAGTCCTAAGCACATAGTCTAGACAGATGATAAAGAGGTACGGGGCTAGTGTGTCTCCTTGTAGTACTCCTGCAACAATGTCGAAGTATTCCGTGTCTCCATCTGGTGAACGTACTTTTACTTTGGTGTTTCTGTAGAGAATCATTATCGCTGCTACGGTTTCTTTTGGTAGGCCGTAAGCTAGTAGGATTTGCTCCATCTTCCCTCTGTGTATGGAATCGAAGGCCTTGGTAAAGTCGACAAATAGTAATGTCGCCTGTAAGTTTTTTGCCCGAACGCCTTCCAGGATTCTACGGATGGTCAGTATTTGTGAGGTTGTGGATCTGTTTCTCCGGAAGCCATTTTGGTTTTTCCTAAGGATGTTTTCCATTTTGGGTTCTATGCGGTTTCGTAGTAGGGCATTGTAGATTTTGGCTGCTATGGATGTAAGTGTTATCCCTCGGTAGTTCTTGGCTAGTCCGAGGTCGCCTTTTTTAGGGAATGGAAGGATGCATCCCTTCGTCCATCGTTCTATCCTATTTTGACTATAGACTGCGTTGCATTGCCGGAGCAGTATATCGTCGAATTGTCTCGTCTTCCACACTTCTGGGGGGATCTCGTCTAGCCCCGCCGCTTTCCTATTTTTAATTCTTCTGAGAACCGTGTCGAGTTCTTCTTTGGTGAAAGGACCTAGTTTTACGTCTAATTGCTTACTAATAATTCTGGTGATCGGTTCATCCGTTATTTCCGGTGGGTTTCCTAGTAGATTTTTGAAATGCTGTTCCCACAGTTTTATTCTTTCTTGTTGGCTTGCAGCTTTCAATTTTGCTTTGGCTGTGCTCTTCCTTCCACTTACTTCGTTTATTGTTTGCCAGGCTATCCTGGATTGCCTATCTTCCACCGAGTCTCTAATCTTATCTATCTGATTTTGTACGTATTCTGCCTGTTCTTTTAGGTATATTCCTGTTAATTGATGTTGCGCCTTTTCTAGTTCTCGTGCATTTGTATTTGTTGGGTTCTGTTGATAGTTTTTGGAGGCAGTCTTCACAAGTGCACGTTTTTCTCTAGCTGCTGGCGTTTCCCAAGGGACTCTATATTTAGTTCTAGGTTTTGTTGGAATACACTTTTCTGTAACCTCCAGGTGTGCTTCTACAAAATTTTCATATTCGTCATTTGGGGTGCCTATTTCTACCTTCTCTTGTAGTGCTTCGAATCTGTTTCTTAATTCTAATGCATACTTATCTCTAATATCTCTGTTGTTGAGTAGGGCCCAGTCATAGTGCTTGGTCGTCGCTTTACGTGTGGCGTTTTTTCTTAGGCTTAGTCGTACTTTGGCCGTAACTATTCGATGATCGGAGGACACACCCTCGAAGGAGGAGTATGCCTCGCAATTCATCGCACTATTCTTCCATTTCCTGTTTATAAGGACGTAGTCTATCTGTGCTTTACTCTTATTCGCGTATGTGTAGGTCCATAATTTCCCCTCCCTTTTTTGAAAGTTTGTATTGAGGCAGGTTAATCTATTTTCTATCATGAAATCTATTAAATGCTGTCCATTCCTGTTAGACGCGTAGTGTAGGCTGTATTTGTTGTGACTGTTTTTCCCGATTTGTGCATTCATATCTCCGCCAATGACTAGCAGGTTGTGTTTCGGAATGCTACGTACTAGGGAGGATAGATCTTCGTAGAAGGTGGCTATTTCGTTTTCTTCGCTAACATTGGTAGGGCTGTAGCAGGAGATAATTGTTGCTTTGGGGTTGCCATTAAACGTTGCGGCCATCATCCTAGGTTGTATTCTCTCAATGCTGTTCAGTGTTTTTAACGCTCTCGGTCCTAGAAGTATTCCCACCCCTCCTACCGATGCATTGACAGAGTTTTTCCATGCCGATACAGTCACCAGCATCCATCCATTTCCAGTTTCGTGATACTTGATATCTTCGGTGTGCGTGTATCGGTGCTCTTGTATGCAAATTATATCTATCTTATGTTCTACGGCTGATGCAGTTAGCTCTGATAGTTGACCTATTCTATTTAGGGTTCTTACGTTAAATGTCGCTATCTGTATTGTTTGTTTGCATTTTAGTAGTTTTTGTTTGTGTTTGAGCTCTGTAGCTGATTTTTCGAACACCGAGGCCAGGGCTCCAACCTCAGCAGGACGCGCCCCTTTTTTACCCGCGCGAAGAGCGATGCGGTTTATGGATCTGGTTTGAGTACTAGTCATGGTTATCTTTCGATGGCTGTTTTTGTTCTCATCTATAGAAGCCACTCTTATAGATGAGCAGCAGTAGTTCCCCGATCGAACTGGCAATCTTGAGCGTTAAGCCGCAAGACTCACACGTACAGCATGCTGCTTCCCATGTGTACGCGGTGGTAAAAAAAAAAAAAAAAAAAAAAAAAAAAAAAAAAAAAAGAAATAATAAAAGAAAAAATTCTTTTTTATCTTAAGTTTTAACTTAGTTAAAGTCCAGGACTGCTGGATGTTAAAATTCAAAGAAATTTTGTGGTGTATTTCATGGTTATCTAGTGGTGGACAGACAGAAAGAGAGAGAGAGAGACAGAGAGAGAGAGAGAGAAAGAAAGAGAGAGGAGGAGTCAACTCTTTTATGGCTTTCGTCTTTAGCACGTGTTAGACTACATTTGAGGTGTTTTGGATTTTTTTTTTTTCCTTTCTTTTCAGGGGGGGGCAATTTTGGGGGTTTTCTTTAGCAAATTTAGAAGTTCGCCTTCCAAAAGTAAAGTTTTCCTGAAAATTAATTCGCATAAGTCTTCATTCTTCATTTAAACAACACATAATACAGCTGAGATTTAAGACATTACTATTTTAAATCAAATGTGCATTTTTAAATGAATAGTTTAGTAGAATAAATTTACTGACCTCTGTGAAAAACTTCTGGAAACGGAATCACTTCCAAACGTATGCATACTATTTCAACAAATGAAGGATTAAATTATTACTAATTTTAGTATTTATATTAAAGGTTCCACTCCTATATCATGGTCAACTGGTGGTGGACAGAGAGAGAGAGAGAGAGAGAGAGACACAGAGAGAGAGAGAGAGAAAGAAAGAGAGAGGAGGAGTCAACTCTTTTATGGCTTTCGTCTTTAGCACGTGTTAGACTACATTTGAGGTGTTTTGGATTTTTTTTTTTTTCCTTTCTTTTCAGGGGGGGGGCAATTTTGGGGGTTTTCTTTAGCAAATTTAGAAGTTCGCCTTCCAAAAGTAAAGTTTTCCTGAAAATTAATTCGCATAAGTCTTCATTCTTCATTTAAACAACACATAATACAGCTGAGATTTAAGACATTACTATTTTAAATCAAATGTGCTTTTTTAAATGAATAGTTTAGTAGAATAAATTTACTGACCTCTGTGAAAAACTTCTGGAAACGGAATCACTTCCAAACGTATGCATACTATTTCAACAAATGAAGGATTAAATTATTACTAATTTTAGTATTTATATTAAAGGTTCCACTCCTATATCATGGTCAACTGGTGGTGGACAGAGAGAGAGAGAGAGAGAGAGACACACAGAGAGAGAGAGAGAAAGAAAGAGAGAGGAGGAGTCAACTCTTTTATGGCTTTCGTCTTTAGCACGTGTTAGACTACATTTGAGGTGTTTTGGATTTTTTTTTTCCTTTCTTTTCAGGGGGGGGGGCAATTTTGGGGGTTTTCTTTAGCAAATTTAGAAGTTCGCCTTCCAAAAGTAAAGTTTTCCTGAAAATTAATTCGCATAAGTCTTCATTCTTCATTTAAACAACACATAATACAGCTGAGATTTAAGACATTACTATTTTAAATCAAATGTGCATTTTTAAATGAATAGTTTAGTAGAATAAATTTACTGACCTCTGTGAAAAACTTCTGGAAACGGAATCACTTCCAAACGTATGCATACTATTCGTATCCTAATTAATTCGGGGGTGTCATCGTGGTGTAATGTTCAAAGAACTGGACTGTGGAATCGTAGTAAGCGAGTTCGTACACCAGTGGCGCTATCACGTTCACTTTCGGGAAAATACAGTTGGGAAAGGTATGAACCCCCTTATCCTCCCAGGTATGGGTTAAATAGTACCACTACTATTCTTCTAAGAGAATGGCTTTGGCATTGAATAACCTACAAGGGTTGACATGCCAATTGTCAAAGAAACCCAACCAAACCTAATCAATTGGTCTAAATCCTACAAAAACTCTAAGTCGCTAAGTTCAGAAATATTGTCAACGATTCCTATTTTCTACGGTACAACAGCATGGGTATTCGAGGCTCTTATCGTAGAACAATAATCTGACCATTTGTAGTGCGATTCTCACTCCGCGTCATGTTATTTTGATTATGTTCAGGTCTTTATATTATATATGTGTATGGTGAAGCAAGAGAAGATGTGCATATAGTGACAGAGTTTTGAATGAAACAAACAAATAGAGCCGAAGAAAAATGTATTTTATATACAGGAGTATACAAGATAATTTTTGGAAGGGAACGATTACATCCATGAATGCACTCGTGGTGTAACGGTTATCGTGGTAGGAAATGGACACGGCGAACTGAGTTCAAATTCTGGACGAGACTGCTTGCATTTCACATTGCACTAATACTCTCGAGAAAGGCATGAATTCTACTCTTCCTCTTCCATGGATGGGTAAATTGTCGTGCAGACTGAGCACTTTAACCTTTTTATTTGAATTACTTTCTTGTTACAGTCTATATGATTTTTTTTTATTTTTTGGGGGCGGGGGTTGTGCGTGTGTGTGTGGTCCCAATAAGATATTTGAAAATTTTGCTTCCTTGGGCGGACCGATGAGGTCTTCATAGAAACCACTGAGACAATCATGGAAATAACTCAGAATGTGCAATGGTCAACAGACGGAGAGGGTTTAAGGGCGAGATGACCCGTAGGGAAGGGAATAGAACTGCTTGTGAGACCGAGAATGAGGTTGCTATTTGACAAATGTGGTCGTGAAAACTCCTGCTATGTGGGAATTAAGTAATGAAGGTGAGAAGCAGAGTCACATGACTCACAGTGTCGTAACTTACCGGAACTCTTTTTAATGACCCAACCGGAAGTGGTCACCTCAATAGCCACCGCTAAAATGACCAAGACGAACCGAAATCTCGACCAGATTCTCGGAACTACTTCTGGGACGATCGCGAGAAAAAAATATAAAGGATAATAAAAAATATTTTCTGACCAATCAGAAACCATTACACGATTTTCAAGCGAATCAATTTGAGAGCCGTTTCAAGCCTGTCAGAGAGCGTATAATGTGGTTGATTTGACTCAACAGTCAAAAGAAAATGGATCCAGGTAAGAGCTACTTTAAGGATTGTTAAACGATACCTAAGCAGCAGCTTTCTCAGAGATATCAAACGATCACTAAGCAGCAGCAGCCTTCAAAAGGATGTGAAAAGATGACTAAGTAGTACTAGTGAGTTCAGAAGACATTGCAAGCGATTACTAAAAAGCAGCAGCAGCAGTAGAGACCTCAACAAGGATACGACCACGAAGTAGGACGTTTGCTAATAACCAAATTACGTTGTTGGATGACAGCTAATACCTTTACATCAGCCGATGAAAAATTCTTTCCTTTATTTCGTCAACTTGGTGCTACTTCTCACTCTTTTACTCTTTGTGTGAATTATGGTGCCCAAAACGACGACAAAGGTTTATCCTTATTCGTTGGTACCATTGCTCCTACAACAGCAGTAAGGATATTGCGATTTTTTAAAACTTACCTCAGTTTCATTCCATCCTCTAGATTCTACACCTGCCTTTATGAAACAAAGTTAACTGATTGTTATGTAACAGGATTGACTTGTTTTGGGAAATATCGTGATTGTAGTTTTCTTTCTAATTGTCTGGATTAGGTTGGCGGAGGAAATCAGGTTTTTGCAGTTTTGCCTACAGAGCAAGTTGATTGTTAGAAGACAGAGCTGTGGTCCCGGGTGGCGAGAGGCCAACTTATGTTGTTGAATTTGAAAGCTGGCTACAGGTGTGGTTTAACAATATTGTAGGCGTTGTTTTGGGTTGGTGAGTCCAAAGGAAATCACCCTTGAACTTTACTTGACCAATTGCTTATTCAGAATGTATTTTAAGCGTGGGAGTGGATTTTGTTTGCGGAGAGATATTGTGACAGGGTTTTGATGTTATGAGGTGGTTGGTATTTGAACTGCGAAGAAAATGGATCGACTCGTTTTGGGAGAGACAGAGCACTCACGAAATTTAGATTTTTGGTCGAGATATACTCCGTATAAGCGTATAAGCATCAGTCACACATTTCGCTAAGTTGCTAAAGTTGACTTAAGACCGGCACATATATAACCAGTCTAGATGTTGTATTCTGTTTTGTCTAACTATAGATGTCATGCTATAGTTGATTGTATTTCACTCATTGTTGTTATTAAACTGCTTATATTTAATCAAATGTCATTATTGTTCTTCCGGAGAAGGGATCGACTTACATTGTTCAAAACATTAGTCAATGGAGCAGATTACCCCAGCATATCGGCTGAACACTCGTTTCTTTAACCTATAAAAATCACAACAATTTAAGAAATATCAAGCCAGATGATCCCCGACTGAAGCTTTCTTATCTGCACAGTTTCGAATTATAAACGCCTCACCATTCCGACAACTGTGTAGAGATTGAGAATTCCGACAGGGTTCGAACTGAGCTGCACGACAGGAAATACAGCATGTTCAGAATAAAAGAATTATATTACATTGGTAGTGACCAGTATACATGACCTCGGCGGTGAGGGGTTGAATTAATACTAACCTCTAATTTGACTGAAAGACTTCGAACTTTAAATCGTCTGTCAAAAGGACTTTATTCCACGGCTCAATTGTTCAGTCTTTGAGCACCTTGGCCCACTGAAATCCATTGACATTGTTTTGCTTCCGCAACAGTGGTTTCTTGACAGCAATTCTGCCATTTAGGCCAGCTTCACAGAGTGTTCTCCTCACTGTGGATGTTGATATATTTTTACGACATTGGTTCATTTGTGCAGTGATGTTTGGAGTAATCAGTCTTCTACCATGCAAGCTAGTAACTCTAATGAAATTCGCCTCTTCATAGGTAAGACAGGTAGTACCGGGCAAGCAGTAATTTAACACAATATAGTTTACTATGACTTCAAGTGGTTGTATAATGTAATTTTTGGAAACCCTTTTATTCAGACTCAGTACTAAAGAAGGAAAACGCCTTCAAATCAATTTTTCAAAAGATATCTGGTTATACGAAGGTCAAAGTTACTGAGGAAGACTTGTATTTAGTCTAATAGATAAAACTACTGTGAAGCATGTTTCATTTAAAACAACAATTTTAGGATGAGAAATAAAAACTTTTGAGAGTATCCAAATACTTTTTACGGGTAGTATAATTAAATGGTTTCAAGTATTGCCATCTAAGATAAATATTCTATTTGCACACTGTTAAATGGTTTTAAATATTGCTATTTAGCACAAAAATTCTGTTTAATATTATGATAATCCTTAGTAAAAGATTGAATGGTTCTATTTGACTTATAACTAGAATCCTAGTTGGTGATACCACTCAAGGTCAAAGTAGATCTGGGAGTAATGGCAATTCAAGAGTACTCCACATTGATTAAAGCTTCATGAGATGCAGTTTTGTGTCATATCCCGGACACTCGCTGAAGTGGAGGGGGGTCTTAACCCTCAGCAGAGATGCAGTCGACGTATTCTACAGCCTCAGGGGCGCCTCGGGTAGCGTAATGGTTAGCAAGCTAGACTAGCAAACCTACACGGGTGAGTTCGAATCTCATTGGGTGCCCCATTCATATGGCTTTGTGCCACATCCATGCAAAAAGCTTAGTAAATTACTACAGCCTTAGCCGATTGGTCCACCTGTGCTTTAATCGCAACTTGACTGTAAAATCTAAGTGAACAGGTTTTCATAAGTAGAAAGCACCTTTTTTCTGGATACTCAGTGACTCTTATATGGTGGTAAAATTTAATTGGCATAGTAAAAACAAAACAAAACAAAACAAAAAAAAAATCAACAAACAAGCAAACAAAAAATAAAACAAAACAATTATTAACATCCTTGATTCACTCTTAGATCTAGTCCAATAATAAGACCTTAAACTTGCTTTCAGCTTTTGCTCAAGTACCTAGGTTAATGCGCTAGTTTAGCAAATCTATTGAATGTTAGTTCGTTTATTGGGTATTTCGATTCATAAACATATCATTGAGCCAAATTGATTTTCATCCCAAAATATATCGGTCGGAGATTTTAACTCATTCGTGAATAAATTAATTTTTCTGGGTGAATGTTCTGTTTCTTTTTTTAAGAAATATTTTTTTTTAAATTAAAAAAATTATAAATAAATATTTCTTCTTTCATCCTTGCTATAACTGATCTCAAATGTTAATAATTATCATCAAGCCACATAAACCGGGAAAAAAAAAAAGTATTGATTTAATTTTTGTGTTGATTCGCGGTACCTGTACTCACATCTGTCAAAATACAGCGCATTGAGTAATTTGATTTATGCTGCCATTGATATCTAGGTTCAAGCCTGGTATTGGATGGTCTTCAAAAGGAAAACACTGTTTAAGACGATAATCGAAAGACAGATAATTGGGGCGGAAAAATTCATTTTTATACAAGTGAGAGTCAAAAGTTTTGCTAAATTTTAGTACGTGATAGTTTGCGTCGCGTATATCACGTGACCGAAAAGGTTAAAGCAGAGGTAGATACCAGCAGTGGTTGGTAGTATCGTGGTAGTTAGTGAGTTGACACGTTCAGCGTTGTCTCATTCCATGTGCAATTTGAAAGCCGCCCTGGAGAACGTTCAACGTGCGTAGTTTAATTTGGAAAGATAGGCTTTACGATTGGTTTGGTTTGCTTTGGTTTGGTTTGGTTTTATGGCACATCAACCATTTTAGATCATTAATGCCAAATCCATTTTTATAAATATAAATATTTCTATTACAAACAATTTAGTTTAGCGTAAGTATTGGTTTTGTTTGCACACAGCTTCAATGTCAAAAACATTTCTATTTCAAACAATTCAGTTTAGCATAAGTACACAGTTTCAATGTCAAAAATAGTTCTATTTCATACAATTCAGTTTAGTATAAGTATAGATTTTTGTTTACACAGAGTTTAATGTCAAAAAACAGTTCTATTTCAAACGATTCAGTTTAGCATAAGTATAGAGTTTAGTTCTATTTAACGCATTCATAGGACCGTATCAGATGCTCCCATTCCAGGCTACTTCGCATTCCTCAAAGCTCCAGCATTATTGGAACATCATCATCAGATTGTTTAGTATCATACCCAGGACACTCATTGGAGGGGTCTTACCCCTCAGCAGTGTTGCAGCCGACGTATTCTATAGCCCCAGCTGACAGAGCAACAGGCTTTAAACGTTCAAACGAGGCCATAACGTTGCAGAAACAACCAAGAAATTTCTTATATGAAAATGGAAGGCGCTGGTGATTAATTCGCAAGCATTCCTTCACGTTATTACATATATGCACTTACAGTCCTGTTCACAAATATCAGCAATCAGTTTATTTCTGAAGATATAGCAAAAAAAGTGATAGGATGTCTATAATGGTGACAACAACTATATACATTAGGATTCATATACTTATCCTATTTACCAACCCCTCCGCTCGGGCAGGATATGACACAAGGTCAGTTTTAAAGCGGAGTTTAACAGGTTTTAATTCAGAGTTTTCCTTCTCCTAGACTAGTTGCCTCACCAAGGCTGAAGAACCTAGTCTGCCCTACTATTTACCCATAGCTGGAGGGAGAATATATGGATTCATACCTTTCCCAAGGGTATTAGTGCTATGTGAAATGCAATCAGTCTCGTCCAGGATTTGAACTCGCGTCGCCGTGTCCAATTCCTACGACGATAACCATTACACCACGGTCACCTCCATTCATATACTTATGCACACACAAATAATTACCTGTGTACATTCTTACATATACATATATATACATGAGTATAAATACCTTACGCCCTCCCTCCCCACTCTCTCTCACTCTCTTTCTCACACACACACACACTCTCTCTCTCTCTCTCTCTCTCTCTGTAACATACCCATACATGAATACGTGAAATGTACATAGAATGTTCATGACTCATACATAGATAACATAGGAATCCCAAAAACACGAAAAACACTTACGACTTCTTAGTTCAGGTACGAAACTTTTTATTACCTTTGAGTTAAAGGTTTTCCGACACAAGGAGAGTGATACACAATCTTTCTAGGCTGACTTTTCCATCTGCCCGCCCCCACCACGCGCGGCACCCCACCGCAAACTACTGGTCTGATATCGGCGAGCCCCGAAAGTCAACCGTCTTCTTCGGACGCTAAAACTCAACTCCTGACTTTTCTCAAATCTCCAAAATCCTCCGCGCACTCTTCCGGTGCATGACGTCATTCACATCCCCAGGTCATATTTCTACCTGGGATTTCTATTTTGACATCTCTGAATGACACATCCTCCCCGCACGCGCGTAAACACCTGCGCTCATGTAGCACCTAACTAACCCATGCGCTATGTGAAAGGTTCTCAGCCTAACTAAACCGAAAGGCAAGATATATAAAACAAAATCCCTCGGCCATTAAATTACATCTCTAAACATTTACGAAACATTAATAAACAAGCATTCGTACTGTAACGTAATGACCAAGGGATTTCGGTTCATGCCTTTGAGTTTAGTTAGGCTGAAAACCTTTCGACTCAGCACATGGGTTAGTTAGGTGCAAAACTTGATGTAGGTGGTAACGCGCATGCGAGGCGGACGTGCCACTCAGAGATGTCACAATAGCCCGAGATGACGGAACAGGGTGACAGGGTGCGGGTGACGTCATGCACCGGAAGCGCGCGGAGGTTTGTGGGAGATTTGAAGAAAGTTAGAGAGTTGGAAACTAGACGCCAAACGAGGAGGATCGACTTTTGAAGCTCGCAGACGCGAGGCGAACTTGCGCCCTACGGGGGCCAAATGAATAAGATAGCATAGCGAGATTGTGTCTCTCCTCGTTATGTCGAAACCTTTAACTCAAAGTTATTAAAAAGGTTTCGTACCTGAACAAGAAGTCGTTACGTGTTTTCAAATTTCGAGATTCCTATGTTCTTTATGTGTTCTACGTTGTGTACATGTAATGAACGTCCCATGTACATTTCGCAAATAGACGTATTTACCTATAGTACAGTACGTGTTAATGCATATATGTACAAGACCTCAATTCATATATGAAGAGACTTGCAATAAACGCTAATGGCAACACGATTACTTCATTCGCTAGAGAACTCAAACCTACTGGTCACAAATATCAACACCAATGAAATGTCAGTTAGAAATGTAGATTGGTTGGTTTGTTGGGTTTTATGGCATATCAACCCTTGTAGGTTATTTAACGCCAAATCCATTTTTATGTAAATAATCAGTTCTATTTCAAACAATTCAGTTTAGCATGAGTACACAGTTTAATTGTCAAAAACATTTCTATTTCAAACTATTCAAGCAGTTATATTTAACAATTCAGTTTAGTGTAAGTACAGTTTCAATGTCAAAAAACAGTTCTATTTCAAATAATTCAGTTTAGCATAAGCACGCAGTTTAAATGTAAATAAGGTTTAATTGTCAAAAACATTTCTACTTCAAACTATTCAGTTTAATCAAACAATTCAGTTTAGCATAAGTATGCCGTTCTATTTATCCTATACATAGGGCCCTATCAGGTGCTACCACGCCGGGCCAGAGTGGACCTGGGAGAAATGGCAATGAAGGGGTGCTCTGTATTCCCCAAAGCCCCAGCATTACTGGGACCTTACCATCAGATTGTTTAGTGTCATATCAGGACACTCGTTTGGGTGGGTCTTACCCCTTTGCAAAGGTGTAGTCAGTGTATTCTACAGCCCCAGCCGACTGGGCAAAAGAAATGTATCTATAGAACAAAAACCGAATCTCGTGAAACAGTTTTGATTTATCGACACTCATGGTTGATAAAGAACAGGAAATGATAAAACAAGGTTTTTAGAAATTTGGTGCTTTTCTATTTATTTCTGTAGATAGAGTAAAAAAAATTGAAAAGGTACCGATCACGGTGACCCAGAATGTATGTATATTTGTGAACAAATGAAGATTGATTGATTTCTGTGGTATGTCAACCCGTCTAGGATAATTTTATTATTTACATTTTTTGTGGAGTTGTTTCTTAAATCTTTGTCTTTTCGAATAGGAAAAACTTTTAAACAGACCCGTAGATGGGACCCAAACAGGTTTTATCACTGCGGGTCAAAGTGGACCTGGAAGTAATGGCAATGAATCGGTACTCCACACTCTCCAGATCTCTAATACTATATAGCCTCATCATTCGATGCAGTTTAGCGTTAAACCGAGGACATCCCTATTTTAGCTGGTGCGGGTAGGTTTTACTCCACTTCAGGGTACCAACCTCTCCGCTCCGGCAGGATATGACACAAAGTCAATTTTTAAACAGATTTTAACAGGTTTGAATTCAGAGTTTTCCTTCTTCTAGACTAGTTGCCTCACCAAGGCTGAAGAACCAAGTCTTCCCAACTGTTTACCCATAGCTGGAGGGAGAATAATTAGATTCATACCTTTCCCAAGGGTATTAGTGCTATGTGAAATGCAATCAGCCTCGTCCAGGATTTGAACTCGTGTCGCCGTGTCCAATTCCTACGACGATAACCATTACACCACGGGCACCTCTTCAGGGTATACTGTCAGTGTAATCTAAGTCCCACAGATAAAATACTTTGTCTAAAAGGAAAAAACAAAAATGAGAATTGTACTGATAAGGCAAATAGCTTTTTTAGCATCCCAACAATGGGTGGGAGAGTCTCCATGACGTAGTGGCTAGCGTGCTAGACTGCGTCATCGTAGTAAGTGAGTTCACGTTATTATGTTCCCTATCGGACTAATACTCTAGACAAAGAAATTAACTCCCTTATCTCCCATTCTATAGGTTAAATATAATCACTATTTTTCTGTAAGGATAGATTAGGCATTGAATAACCCACGAAGGTTGATATGCTATTAAACAACAAAACCTTACCAAGCAGGGCACAAATTGAACCGGCAACTGAAGGATGTTATGGTGTTTGAAAAATAATCTCAAACATTCTATAAATTCGCAAGTTTGTTTTAGTTTTTATATTTAATCATTTTTTTTTCTATAAGTATTGTATTACTGTGTCTTTTGTTGTATATCTCCATAGCAACTGCCACCCATCAGAAGGAAGAGACATAATCATGCTGAGAAGGTTTAGTCTAGACAATGCCACACTATGCGCACTCACGGCAGCACGAAATCATTTTCCTTTTGTTTATTTCTTGTTTGCTTAAGCAGCATTTTTTTTTTCCCTAGCATCTCTTTTCACCTCCCACCTATAAAAGTTGAATTCCAATTGATGACCTTCTTAGAGAAATTTGTCCCAATGCTCTTCTTGTTCGACCAATCACATGATACACAGGGAGGTGGTGATCAACTGATTTGCTATCGTGAGGATCAAGAGTAACAGCAGTGATGATAATAATTCTTATATAAAAGACTCCAGTCGTTCTGGTTACCATAACAATGTACTTTCACTTCGGCCTTTTGCAATTTATTTTTTCTGTTCATCATTTCAATTTTGTATAAGAATAGCCATCAATTTTTCTTTCTCGTAGGAGAATTTATTTGATGATAATTAATGTTTTTGTATAATATCAGAAAATCTTTTGATCATTCGTTTGCCTTCAACATTGTGTAGGATTTTTAACTAGTAATCTGCCTTCATGTTTTCAGCTGATATCAACAATATCGATATATATATATATATATATATATATATAGTCATCCACAAACAGATCTGTTTCGTTCTATCAGAACTCATCAGTGTGGCTAGACATATTAGCTTCCCGTAGCTGGGATCGAAACCCGGTTGACTCAAACGCCAATCCAAGCCTCTAACCATCAGCCACGAGGATCCAGTAGCAGCGAAGTAAATTTTAAACTGTTATGAATCACAATTACAATTGTTTACATACATCCGTTTAACGGCTACCGAGACTTCAATTCATATATGAAGAGACTTGCAATAAACGCTAATGGCAACACGATTACTTTATTCGCAAGAGAACTCAACCCTACGTGGGTCGGGGAGTGTATATCTCACTATAGTCATCCACAGACAGATCTGTTTCGTTCTATCAGAACTCATCAGTGTGGCTAGACATATTAGCTTCCTGTAGCTGGGATCGAAACCCGGTTGACTCAAACGCCAATCCAACCCTATAACCATCAGCCACGAGGATCCAGTAGCAGCGAAGTAAATTTTAAACGGTTATGAATCACAATTACTATTATTTACATACATCCGTTTAACGGCTACCGAGACCTCAATTCATATATGAAGAGACTTGCAATAAACGCTAATGGCAACACGATTACTTCATTTGCTAGAGAACTCAACCCTACGGGGGTAGGGGAGTATATATCTCTCTATAGTCATCCACAGACAGATCTGTTTCGTTCTATCAGAACTCATCAGTGTGGCTAGACATATTAGCTTCCCGTATACATATATATATTCAAGGGTGAGTCAAAGGTTTTGCAATACATGATTGTTTGCGACGCATATATTACCTGAACGAAGTTTTAATCATGTTAGGTACCCGTGGTAGATGGTACTGTTATATTCTCATATGCAGCATCATAACGACAATATAATAAAGACGCACGCAGGAAGACTTCTTTAACAAAATATGTACCTCTCACTTCATTGCAAGGGTTCGAAAAGGTTACTCAAGGTTTGCATGTAAGAGGGAGTTGGAGACCGAACAGAAACTGCAATATTTTGACCCTCACTCTTATGGCCGTCACGTTGTGTCTTTCTTGTTCTCCTGATGCTCAAACGGAGGTCCAGAGGCCCACTCTGCTGGGTGATGGCTTTCTTTACTGCATCTTATCAGCATCTTCTGCGGACCTCAACTCATCAGGGCCCCAAGCCCCTTCGGCCTGGTGTGGCTTTCCCTACCACACTCGTCTATAACTCCTTCTCCAACTGTAACTTGAACTCGAACTGTCTGACTTCTGTCTTGACTGAGTTATATAATAATCCAACGTCCACTCGATCGCCTACTCGATCTTTGGAATGACATGGTTGATCGTCATCCAGCGGAAATAACTGTCATGCAGTTCACAGGTCACTCTCTTCCGGTGCGTCAGTCTATGAGTGTACCATGGGAATTTTTTTACCTCGTCCCATTTCATCAGCCAATTTCCGCCCACGGGATTTCCGCTCATAACTGCCATTAGAATGTGTCACTTCCTTACGGTGCATCACCTTGGAATGACATTTTTGGCCGGGTCAAAGGCCAAAATACAACAGTACGCTGATACGTTGTGCATTATTTCACGCCTTCTGAGATTTGGAAGCTGCACAGATGAATGTGCGACGTGTCAAGTCTAGTTCGGGAAGTTTTACTTTACGAATTCGAATTGGGTCATTAGGCGGTGGAAGCAACCTAAAATATCTGTTATACGAAAGGTCAATGCGCAGTTGATCACAGTAAAGAATCCAGGACGGTGAAGAAATTTGGCTCGTTTTTCAAGAATGTCGATGATCAAACGAGGTCAACGAGGTATAAAACTGTCCATAAGGAGGTGCCTGTGGTCTAATGGTTATCGTCATAGGAAATGGACACGGTGATGCGAGTTCAAATCCTGGACGAGACTGATTGCATTTTCACATAGCACTAATACCCTTGGGAAAGGTATGAATCCAATTATTCTCCCTCCAGCTATGGGTAAATAGTAGGGCAGACTGAGCTCTTTAGCCTTGGTGAGGCAACTAGTTTAGGAGAAGGAAAACTCTGAATTCAAACCTGTTAAAGTCCGCTTAAAAATTGACCTTGTATCATATCCTGCCCGAGCGGAGGGGTTGGTAAATGTGGAGGCATAAAACTGTCGATTCCAATGCTGTGGTTCAGTCCACAGAAACGAATTAAATAGTATCAGGCGAGCTCTGCATTTCACAGTACCCTGTGGTTCGTCACCTTCATGACCTCGGCAAAATCCTCCTGAGCAGATAAATTGTGCCTCATGTTACCAAATACTATAAAACCTTTGACTCACCTTTATATATATATATATATATATATATAGAATTGGACTAAAAGAAAAAAGGCATCCGACATAAAATAATTTGTTAAGACAACTGATGATAATTGATATAGTGTATGACTTGTTAGGACAATTTATCACCACTAAATATTTGGTTAGATATTCATTAGAATCAATTACTGTTTGAAAGTGTCTGGTAATGCTTACAAGAAGTGATTAACTATGAGCAAGCAATTATTTTTGCAATATGTTAAATAGGTTAGAAGGCTTGCAATTTTTAAGCTTTCTATAAGATATTAACCAGAAATTTTCGCTACAAATAAGAGGATTTTGACAACAATGGTCAAGAACAATAAACACTTCCTGCATGTATCTTGGTCACTGAAGTTTCCTTTAGATCTCTACCAATAAAAAAAATGTCACATCTCCTCCTCCCTACCGCCTAAACAATGTACGTAATCACGCTTCCTCCTTGCATGCCACTCAAGCAATTTACGTGGTATTTCCGCCGAGAACATCTGCGTCCTGTTTACTTTAGGTACCTGGTGCACTTCCTGTTATTTTCATTCCTCGTGTCTGGCATCTGGATCAATAGATGCCAAAGGGATCTTCAAGTCAATATCCAATAATGGTGAGGCTCCAGTCCTGGAGCTTTAGGGAATGTCGAGTACCTTTTCTTTGCTATTACTCCCATCTATGGGTCAAATAGAACTTTTTAGCCATTCAACTGTGAGCAAACAAAGGACTGGTGTTGAATTGGTAGTGTTAGATAATAATACTTGAAACCATTTTACTTTGTGCATACAAATGAGCTCTGATTCATTTAATAATGGGGGAGGGGTTCAGTAGATACAGAGAAAAGATCTACATCTGTTATGCTTTTATACATAATCTTTTTTTTTTTTTGTTATTGGAAAATAAATCATGAAATACTCGAATAATTTCTGCACATGTAATGGAGAAAATATAATGTTAACATTTACATTTTTCCTTCTGTTCACCACCCAAATAATTGAATTCAAAGGAGAAACTGTGACCCGAAGAAATATCTGCTATTTGTGTAACTCGTATGTGTGTGTGTGTGTGTGCACGAGCTTGTGTGTGAAACTTTTGTGTGTATGAGTGTGTAAAACTTGCGTATGTGTGCATGTGTGTGTGTGAAACTTGTGTATATGTGTTTGCGTGTGCGTGAAACTTGTGTGTGTGCATGCGAAACGTGTATGTGTATGTGTGTGTGAAGCTTGTGTTTGTGTGTGTATTTATATGTGCGTGTGGGCATGTCTGTGAACCTTGTGTGTGCGCAACTTCTCTATGTGTGTGTGAGAGAAAATTTTGTGTGCGTTAGCTCAGTCTGCTTGGATTTTAAAATACACCGACTGAATCTCTGTTGAGGGGTAAGACCACCACAATCTACAATGGTTGATATGACATAAACCAAAATAAAACACGTGTGCATGTATGTGTGTGTGGGTGAGAGAGAGAGAGAGAGAGAAAGTGAAAGTGAAAGTGAAACTTGTGCGTGCGTTTGTAACTTCTGTGTACATGTGTATATTTGTACGTGCATGGAACGTGTGCATATGTGATTTGTGTATGTATGAGAGAGAGAGAAAGAGACAAAATTATATGTATGTGTGTGTGTGCGTGTATATCTCCGTATGCGTTTGTGTGAATAGCTTGTTTGTTTGTGTGTGTGTGTGTGTGTGTGTGTGTGTGTGAAACTTGTCTGTGCGCGTATGTCTCCGTATGCATGTATGTGTAGCTTGTGTGTGCGTGTGTGCATGTACTTGTGTGTCTCTGTACAACGTTTCTGTGTATGCGTGAGAAATTTATGTGTGTGTATGTAACTTGTTTGTGTGTGTGTGAGAAACTTGTATATGCGTGCGTAACTTGTATGTATAGCTTGTATAAGCATGTGAGTGTGCGTGTGTGTGGGGGCATGTGAATGTGTGTGTGTAAAAAACTTTTTAAACAAATATTTTGTAGATGACATTTTTTAATCAGCCAGAGATCATTTGTTTGCACACTGTTAGATGGTTTCAAGTATTTCTATCTAACACTAATAATTCTATTTAATATCATACAATTGATTGGACAGTTTGCACACTGTCAAATGACTTCTAGTGTTGCTATCAAACGCTAATAACTCTATTTAGAATTAATCATTTCTTTGCACACATTTAAACGGTTTCAAGTATTGCTATCTAACCCTAAAAATTTTATCTAATATTATATAATTGTTTGTGCTGGAGGTGCCCGTTGGAGGTTATCGTCGTAGGAAATGGACACGACGACACGAGTTCAAATCCTGGACGAGACTGATTGCATTTCACATAGCACTAATACCCTTGGGAATGGTATGAATCTAATTATTCTCCCTCAAGCTATGGGTCAATAGTAGGGCAGACTATGTTCTTCAGCTTTGGTGAGGCAACTAGTCTAGGAGAAGGAAAACTCTGAATTCAAACCTGTTAAACGCCGCTTAAAAATTGTCCTTGTTTCATATCTTGCCCGAGCGGAGGGGTTGGTAAATATGAATATGAATATTATATGACTGTTTGCAGTTATATGGTTTTAAGAATTACTTTTTATAATTCTGCTTAACATCATTCATTTGTTTGCACACAGTTAAATAGGTCTATTTGAACCAGGACTGAAGCATCACCATTAGATAGTTCAGTGGTCATATCCAGGACAATGGTTGGTGGAGGGGTCTTACCATTTTGCAGAGATGCTGTCAGAGTATTCTATAGCCCCAGCCGACTGGGCTGAGAGACACTTGTGTGCGGTAGTAAAATTTATGTGTGAATGTATTAGAAACTTGTGTATGTGTACTTACTTGTATATGGGAACAAACTGTATGTGCATTCGTAACTTGTACGTATAGGTTGGTTGGTTTATAGGGTTTTATGGCATATCAACCTTTGTAGGTTATTTAACGCCAAATCCATTTTTATATAAATAATCTGTTCTTTTTAAAACAATTCAGTTTAGCATAAGTACACAGTTTAATTGTCAAAACCATTTCCATTTCAAACTATTCAAGCAGTTATATGTAACAATTCAGTTAAGTGTAAATACAGTTTTAATGTCGAAAAACAGTTCTATTTCAAATAATTCAGTTAAGCATAAGAACGCAGTTTAAATGTAAGTACGGTTTAATTGTCAAAAACATTTCTATTTCAAACTATTCAGTTTAATCAAACAATTCAGTTTAGCATTAGTATGCTGTTAGTTCTATTTAACCCATAGATAGGGCTCAATCAGGTGCTACCACTCCAGGCCAGAGTGGACCTAGGAGAAATGGCAATAAAGAGGTACTCCGCATTCCCCAAAGCTCCAGCATTGCTAGAACCTCACCATCAGATTGTTTAGTGTCATATCAGGACACTCGTTGTGGTGTGGGGTCTTACCTCTTTGCAGAGGTGTAGTCAGTGCATTTTACAGCTCCAGCCGACTGGGCAACTTGTACGTATAGTTTGTTCATACATGTGTATGTGTGCATATATGAGTGTATCTGTGCGTGTAAGAAACTTGTATGTGCGTGCGTAATTTGTGTGCACGTGTATGTGTGGAGCTTGTGTAACTGTGTGAGAGAAAATTGTGTGTGCGTATGTAACTTAACTATGTGTCTAGTTTGTATGTGCGTGTGTAACTTATGTGTGTTTGAGAGACACTTGCATGTGAGAATGTAACTTTTGTGGGCGTGTCTAACTTGTATGTGTAAAGTGTGGGAGTCTGTGTGTGTATGTGTGTGTGTATTTTGCATGTGCATGTATAAATTGTATGTGTGTGATAGAGAAACTTGCATGTGAGAATGTGACTTGTGTGGGCGTGTCTATGTTGTATATGTAACGTGTGTGAGTGTGTGTGTGATCGTGCGTATGTGTGTGTGCAGTTTGCATGTGCGTGTATAAATTGTACGTGTGTGATAGAGAAACTTGCATGTGAGAATGTAACTTGTGTGTGTGTGTGTTTAACTTATATGTGTAACGTGCGTGCGTGAGTGTGTGTGTGTGTATGTGTGTGTGTGTGTAGTTTGCATGTGCGTGTAGAAATTGAATGTGTGTGATAGAGAAACTTGCATGTGAGAATGTAACTTGTATGTGTGTGTATGTTTAATTTATATGTGTAACGTGCGTGAGTGCGTGTGTGTGTGTGTGTGAGCAGTTTGCATGTGCGTGTATAAATTGTATGTGTGTGATAGAGAAACTTGCATGTAAGTATGTGACATGTGTGTGGGCGTGTCTAACTTGTATGTGTAACGTGTGTGAGCGTGTGTATGTGTGTGTGTTGTTTGCATGTGCGTGTATAAATTGTATGCGTGTGATAGAGAAACTTGCATGTGAGAATGTAACTTGAGTGTGTCTGTGCTTAACTTATATGTGTAACGTACGTGTGTGAGTGTGTGAGTCTGTGTGTGTGTGTGAGCAGTTTGCATGTGCGTGTATAAATTGTATGCGTGTGATAGAGAAACTTGCATGTGAGAATGTAACTTGTGTGTGTGTGTGTGCTTAAATTATATGTGTAACGTGCGTATGTAAGTGTGTGTGTGTTTGTATAAGTGTGTGTGTGTTTGTGTGTGTATAGAAGTGTGTGTGTGTGTGTGTGTGCAGTTTGCATGTGCGTGTATAAATTGTATGCGTGTGATAGAGAAACTTGCATGTGAGAATGTAACTTGTGTGTGTGTGTCTGTGTTTAACTTATATGTGTAACGTGCGTGCGTGAGTGAGTGTGTGTGTGTATGTGTGTGAGCAGTTTGCATGTGCGTGTATTAATTGTATGTGTGTGATAGAGAAACTTGCATGTGAGAATGTAACTTGTGTGTGTGTGTGTCTGTGTTTAACTGATATGTGTAACGTGCGTGCGTGAGTGAGTGTGTGTGTGTGTGTATGTGTGTGAGCAGTTTGCATGTGCGTGTATTAATTGTATGCGTGTAATAGAGAAACTTGCATGTGAGAATGTAACTTGTGTGTGTGTGTCTGTGTTTAACTTATCTGTGTAACGTGCATGCGTGAGTGAGTGTGTGTTTGTGTGTGTGTATATGTGTATGAGCAGTTTGCATGTGCGTGTATTAATTGTATGCGTGTGATAGAGAAACTTGCATGTGAGAATGTAACTTGTGTGTGTTTGTGTTTAACTTATATATGTAACGTGCGTGCGCGTATTAATTGTATGTGTGTGAGCGAGAAACTTGTATGTATGAGCGCACGTGCATGTGTGTTTGTGTGTGATTTATATGCATGTGTAGCTTGAGTTTGTGTCTATGTGCGGATTGGGTTCTGTATAAATTTTTGAGCGGCTTATAACTCAATCACTGACCACGCAAAGTACCAAAGCTGCAACAAGCTTTACTCTGCACTTGTGTAACTTAACATTGTCTCAATACAGTTCTATCTGGAGTCAGACAGCAACTGCTCAGCATCTTTGATTACACATGTAATCCATATCTTTCCAAATCCAAGAATTCTCTGATTTCATCTAAGATTTCTATCCTTCCAAAGCCAGTCACCTCCTGCAAGCTTTATTATTAACAAAGAAAATGTCTTTTGCTGCTGCTTGTGCTAATATCAAGAATCTTGTTGACATCTTGCAGTAATGGTGCTGCCTTTTCGGCTTGAAAGAGAATATCATTTGAAGAATTAAAATCTATAAATTCTTTCGAATTTTATCGAAAGATCAAGGTTTACAGAGCAAATTCTAGAGATCGTCTCTTAGTCAAACTTTTTGCATAAATAAATTAGTTATATAGTAAGTCGGCGATCGTAGTCGAGAGCAACCCGAAGGCTCCCTTTTCAATAGCTACTACACCGAGGTGTAGGAGAGGACACTTCTCCTTTCCCCGGATTGCTCCACTTTACCCTTGATACGTTCCTTATAATGCTGAGTGTTAAGCAAGGAGGTATCAAGTACCATTTTTTAAAGTCTTTGGTATGACTCGACCTGAGATTGAACCCTGGTCTCCCGGGCCATTGGCGAACACTCTACCCACTAGGCCATTCAGTAAATATAGTAGTTATGAAATCTGCAATAGTATTATCTCATTTTTAGAGATTCTAAGGAGTAAATCTGTTTTTATTATTTTACTCCTTTAGAGTTTTTCACATCAGTGATGCTTTTTCACTGGAGTTTGAGTGACAGCAAGTCTCCTCAAGTCTCCAGGACTCGTCTCAGGATTCTGGCCGTTCTTAGCAATGTTGTCATTTGGATAGTCTCTACCCGTCCGCCAACTTCTAAGTCCTCCAGGCCTTTTAATAATCCTTTAGTTATTGTGCCGAACGCACCAATCACAATTGGTACAATCGTTACTTTCATGTTCCCTAGCTTTTTCAATTCACTAGCAAGGTCGAGGTACTTATCCTTCTTTTCACTTTCCTTCAGATTTATTCTGTGGTCCACCGGGACAGCAAAGTCTACAATTTTGCAGATTCTCTTTTTTTGTTAATTATCATGAGGTCTGGTCTTCTGGCCGCGATTAGGTGATCCGTTTGTATGTTAAAGTCCCATAAGAGTTTATGCGTAGCATTTTCTAGGACAGGTGCTGGGTTGTGCATATACCATTTGTTAGAATGGTCGAAGTGAAATTTCTTACACATTTCCCAGTGGATCACCTTGCCGACCCAGTCGTGTCTTGCCTTAAACTCCTTCTGTGCTAAATTACTGCATTCGCTTATAATGTGATTGATCTTTTCGTCTCTGTCACCGCATAGCCTACATTTACTGTTTTGTTGCGTCTTCTCTATTCTCGCTTTGATATGATTGGTTCTTCTTATTATTATTATTGTTATTTCTACCATTGAGTCGGAAGTTGAATAAACTTTCTTAACTTTACAATCTGTCTGCACTTCATTTCTCGAAAGAGTTGTCAATGTTATCTAAATCCAACACCTGGCATCATATTTGCTCTTAAGTTTTTTTTGTTTGTTTTTACTTTTGCAAAAAAAAAATCCCCCCCCCAAATCATGCACTCTTGTAAATATAGTCGAAAAAATTTGATTGAAATAATGTTTTCAGTATAAAAGCCTGTATCTTGACTTTTGTTTTCACTTTTCACTTATCACCGCCATAATAAAAAAATTTTCCCTTCTACAACGGACGTTATCATGATTTTATTTTACTTTTGCAATAAATAAATAAAAAAGAAAAGCAAAATTCTTTAGCATTACTGTATAGTTGCACCACTTGCACTTTAAGGAAACGCAAACAGAAAAATCTTGATTGGAACGAGGCAAGGATGCTACGTAACTGTTTTGAACAAATCCTGGAAGCAGTACCCGACAAAAGAGCCGCTATACAGCCACTTCCCATCTCACAAACCATCCAAATAAAATGAACATGACATGCTGAGAACTGCTAAAGAAGCGATGACAAACTCATAAGAGACGCTCTTCAATGGACTCCTAAGTATGGTCATACCATTGTTGGCCAACCATTAAAACTTACATTGGTTATTTCTGTGCAGACACTGGATGCAGTCCTGAGGACCTACCAAGAGTGATGGCTGATAGTGATGGATTGTGAAATTGAGACATGAGAATCAGTGCTGTTAGCATTCATTAACGATGATTATTATTAGACGAAACAGTCATGCAGGACACTGCTGGAGAGGTAGGGACGAGCTCAAAAGTGATGTACTTCTGTGGACTCCTTCACATGGCCGATCAAAGGCAGGACGACCAGCTCGAACCTACATACAGCGGCTCTGGGCCGATACGAGATGTAGCCTTGAAGACCAACCGGAAGCAATAGATGATAGGGATGGGTGGCGAGAGAGGGTCAGTGATATCCGTGCGGATGGCGCGACATGATGATGATGATTAATCAAAGCTAGAACGTTGATTATCTTGTTTTTGTTTGTTTCTAAAATAAATTATAATCCGTTTGTTATTCTGTTTCTGTCGTATACTTGAATTTGCCACCATTTTGAAGGTACAGATATGTGTCAGCATAATGGTTCCCACTTCAGCAAAATAGCAAACTTGGTTCTAAATCTGCCGGCCTTGCTGTGTTATATAATTAAAGTAATGATTAATAATATTAATTATTTTTCATTAATTATATTTTATTATTTAGTTTGGTAAGGCTTTGAACTACTCAGTGTCTCTTGATTCAGGTGTCGTAGTCAGACGGGCCACTCGCATGCCCGCGCGGAAAGGATATGACAATCGTCATCTGTCATAATAAACTCCCTGACAGGAAATGGGGGCTGGATGACCGTTACAGTGAATTGAATGTGTAGTTGACGTCATACCTAGAAGAGATGATCTTAAGAATTTGAGGATTTTGAAAAGAGTTCAGTTGAGGTTAGACCGTTGAAGATAGCGGTTGAGTTTTTCGGATCTAATGAGATCAGATCAGTTTTGGGTCTCGAGCGGTAGAGATGAGACACTACAAGATACGCTGTATGTGGGGGGGAGGGTCAGCATAACATGGTTAGCATAGGCTTTTATAATATTTACCAACCCCTCCGCTCGGGCAGAATATGACACAAGGTCAATTTTTAAGCGAAGTTTAACAGGTTTCAATTCAGAGTATTCCTTTTCCTAGACTAGTTGTCTCACCAAGGCTGAAAAACAGTCTGTCCTACTATTTACCCATAGCTGGAGGGAGAATAATTGGATTCATACCTTTACCCAAGGGTATTTGTGCTATGTGAAATGCAATCAGTCTCGTCCAGGATTTGAACTCGTGTCACCGTGTCCATTTCCTACGACGATAACCATTACACCACAGGCACCTCCCACGATAACCATTACACCACGGGCACCTCCCACGAGAAGAGAGACACAATTCATAAAAGCCTATGTTAGCATAGGCTTTTATGATTTGTGTCTCTCTTCTCGTGTCGCCAAGGACTGAAGGCAGAAAGAAATAAACCCGTTCGTCTCAGAAACGACAGAGTCGGCCTGTATAATCGTCACTGAGATCATCAAGCGTATGCAATATCTGTACATATGTATGTATTTATCCAACTCTTCCGCCAAGGGCAGGTTCTGACAAAAGGTCAATATTTAAGTGAAGTATAGCTGGTTTGAATACAGAGATAACATTTTCCTAAACCATTGGCCTAACCAAGGTTACAGAATTCAGTCAGCTGGGATGAGAACAGAAAGGACCATGCCTTTCTCGAGAAGATTGGAGTGAAGGGCAAAGCAAACAAGCTCATCCAGGATTTGAACTCAAGTCACCAATTCCATTTCCTACGATGATAACCTTTACGTTAAGCATGCTTCTTATATATATATATATATATATATATATATATATATATATATATATCAACCTAAAACAAAGACCCTTTTCAGGAAACTTGAAAGGATTTTATGCCATCAGCATCTCAGTTTCATCCAATTTTGCGTTTACGTAATTTTGTAATAATCTAAAAAACTAAAAAAAAAACTCTTTACATATACAAACAGCCCCTGATGATGGCCTATGAAAGGTCCGACGGTGCTCGGGACAGTTTTGGTAAATTCATCTACCAATTTCAACCTAAAACCAAGACACTTATCAGGAAACTTGAAAGGATCTTATCTCATCAGCATCTCAGATTATTACGTAATTTTGTAATGTTCTATATATATATATATATATATATATATATATATATATATAGTAGGGTCGTTAAATGTTCTATAGCTCGCCAAAAAAGAAAAGCCATAACTTAAGATTTTTGTTGTGGCGATACAATACCATTTCGATTAAAGCTATAAAATCTAATTCAGTTTTTTTTTTGTTCAAATCTATCAATCTATATATATATATATATATATATAATATAATAATAATTAAATTAATTAGTTTTTATATATATTTAATTGCATGGATGCTAATTTGCGATCATTGGTTTCATGCCGACGATCATTTGGCAGAAAAAGAAAGATGTGTGTGTGTGTATGGATCATGTTTGCGTATTATGTGGTCGTATATGTGATTGTTAGTATGTGTGTGTGTGTGATGATACATGCGCTGCGTGGTAGATTTGAAGTTGTCTCATGTATATATGTCTAGCGGAAGATAGCGGAAGTCGAGCGACCGTTGGGGATTTGGCCGAATCACTTTTTTTTTATTGTGTATAGTGATGATTTTTAGTAAGAGACAAACTTATTATTATCATTGCATTATGAAGAAAATGAATTTTTGATTGGACAGGTAAGTATAATAGACGAAAATGGATGCAGGATTTAAAACGTATGCACAAGAGGTAAGGTGGGAATATTATGGCATTCAGAGACATGGTATGTATATATATATTGAGTTGCTTATGGTGCAGTGGTTATCGTAGAAATTGAACATGGTGACCAGAGTTCAAATCCTCGACAAAGTTGTTTGTATTTTACATAGGAAAATTTTCTCTTCATCTATGGGTAAATTGTAAGATAGACGGGGATCTTTAGCCTTTGTAAGATAACCAGTATAGGAGAAGGAAAACTCTGAATCCAAACCAGTTAAACTTCTTAGAAACATTGATTTTGTGTCGCTTCCTACACGTGCGGGCGGATTGGGTAAATAGCAATATAACATCATCATCATCATCGTCATGTCGTGCTGTTAGCACGGATTTCCCTAACTCTCTCTCTCTCTCTCTCTCTCTCGCCATTCGTCTCCATCATCCATCGCTTCCGGCAAGTCCTCTAGACTTTATCCTGTGTCCGTACAGAGCTATTGTAAATTTCTAGTTGGTCGTCCAACACTTACACGTCTGTGTGAAGGGGTCCAGAAGAGAACGTCGCTTATGAGTTCGTCTTTACTTCTCCAGCAGTGTCCTGCATGCTTTGTCCGTCTTATTTGGATGGTTTTAGAGATGGGAGGTACTATTTACCAACCCCTCCGCTCGGGCAGGATATGACACAAGGTCAGTTTTTAAGTTTAACAGGTTTGAATTCAGAGTTTTCCTTCTCCTAGACTAGTTGCCTCACCAAGGCTGAAGAACCTAGTCTGTCCTACTATTTACCCATAGCTGGAGGGAGAATAAGGGGGTTCATACCTTTCCCAAGGGTATTTGCCCGAAAGTGAAAGTAATAGCGCGACTGGAGTACGAACTCGCGTTCTACGATTCCGCAGTGCATCGCTTTAACCATTACACCACGAGGACACCCATGGGAGATGGAGGCCGTAAAGCTGCTCTTTTGTGGGATGTTGCTTCCAGGATTTGTTCAATATAGCAAGTAGCATTTTTGTACAATTCCCGTCAAGCTTTTTCTCATAGTCCATGTGGTGCATCCATATAGAAGAATTTACACGATCCATGTGGTGCATCCATATAGAAGTATTTACACGATCCATGTGGTGCATCCATATAGAAGTATTTACACGATCCATGTGGTGCATCCATATAGAAGAATTTACACGATCCCTGCGTGAGTCTGTGTGACCATAACCTTGCAAAAATAGCATATCGTTGCGGAATTTTTAATTGACCTGGACACTTAAAAATGTTCTAAATTAGAAATTTAAGAAATTTCCTGTTTAATTCATGTCTGAATAATAATTTTGTGGTTTTTGTGCTGGAGAAGTAAGTACGAATTCATAAATAAAGTTCTCCTATGGACACCTACACATAGACGCACCAGAGTTTGCAGACCGACAAAAAGTTATATTCATCAGTGCTGTGTGGACACAGGATGCTATCTAAAGGAATTTTCAACAATGATGACTGATAGGAAAGGATGGCGAAAGAGAGTTAAGGGAATCCGTGCTGTTAGCAAGCTTTGATGATGATGATGATGATGATGATGATGGTGATGATGATGATAGTATGCTCTTATTATAGTTAAAATAGCTACTGTTGTTTTGAGGTTTGAAAGAAGCATTCAAGTGGAAAGTAGAGGTTTTCATCCAATCAGCCGAAGAGTAGACAATGTTCCTTGCTGGTTTTCAGAAATGCTGATGTATTTCCCACTATGATTGGTCCTTCCTTAGGTTTTATAAAGTCCATCAGTGAGGTATGGTAGGGAGTAAATAGTTGCCAGGGCTACTTCTAAACCAACTTGGACAATTGCCGAGTCGGAACAGGACCAAGTGATGGACTCTCTCCAAGTCAATTGATCCACATTAGGATATCGATTACACAGGTTCAGTTGAGCAATTGATTCATAGAACAGTTGCTAAATTGACCCCAGTTAGCATAGTATTTTTCAAATAAATTTTCTTTCTATTCGGAAACATTTGGAATTATGTAAGCTTGTTATACATGAATGATACAATAATGAAAGTGTTTTATTATAATCATAAAGATAAACTGGTTTTTGAATTCAGAATTTTCCTTCTCCTAGACTGGCTGCCATACTAAGGTTAAAGAACACAGTCTGCCCTACTATTTACCCATAGTTGGATGGGGAACAGTTTGATTCATGTCTTAACAAAGGATGTTAGCATTATGTGAAATGTAAACAGTCCCGTGCAGGATTTAAACTCGGATATCCGTATTCCCTTCTTACGATGTTAATTATTAAACCAAGAGCGCAAATTACTTTTCATTTATTAGAACATCTATTAGATTATATATTGAATTTCCCGGTGGAGGTGCTTGACCAGTTGGCTTGAGTTGCAGAACACACCGACTGCTTCTCTGCAGAGAGGTAAGATCCCCCTAACGAGTGTCCTGATATGACCTTAAACAATCTGATGGTGAGATTCCAGTAATGCTGGAACTTTCGGGAATGCGGAGTACCCCTTTATTGCCATCGCTCCCAAATTCACTCTGGCCCGGAGTGGCATCACCTGAGTCGTATCTATGGATCAAATAGAACTAAACTGTGTACTTATGCTAAATGGAATTTTTTGAAATAGAACTGTTTTTGACATTGAAACTGTGTACTTATGCTAAACTGAATTGTTTGAAATAGGGCTGTTTAGATGTATAAAATAGATTTGGCATTAAATACCCTACAATGTTTTATGAGCCATAAAACCAAGCCAAACTAAACAAACCTGACGAGATGTCTGTGGTGTAATGGTTATCGTAGGAAATGGACACGGCGAAACGATTTCGAAATCCATGATTAGACTGTTTGGATTTCACATAGCGTTAATACCCTTGGAAAAGGGATGAATCCTATTATTCTCCCCCCCCCAGCTATTGATAAATAATAAGGTTGACTGGGCTCTTTAAACTTGGTATAGCAACAGGTCTTGAAGAAGGAAAATTCAGAATTCAAATCTGCTAAACCCTGCTGAAAAGTTGAACTTATGTAGTACACTACCATTACTCTTACTCCCAGGTCCTCTCTGACCCGAAGTAGTTGTACCTGTAAGGGTCGCATCTGTCGGTCAAATAGAACTGTTTAAGCATTTATCTGCATGCAAATAAATGACTGACGTTGAATTGTAAGTGTAAGATAACAATACTTGAAACTATTTAACTAGGGTTGATATATACATATATATATATATATATATATATATATATATATATATATATATATATAATTCCAATTTAAAGAAAATGACAGTTTTTCTCATAAACGCATTTGTCCCCTGAAAACACTTTGCAGAATTCACTTGCATGACTCAGTATGTATCATCATAAAGCTTGCCATATTTGACTAATTTTTTTGTTTCAACGCTGTGAAAAGTCCTGTTTGTTTTGCTTTTTGTTTTTCTTGATTTTTTTATTTTTAAATTTTTTTTCAATCTGTTTCACAATACTTCAGCAACAAATTAGCAAAAAAGGTTACAACATTGCCGGCGTCAAACCTTCAGGGATGAGCTCCGACTGACCAACAAAATGGCCCATTATTGCGCGTACAAACATTTCGCCCAAGCGTCCACGTCGCAACACTAGTTAACACAAAATGGAGAAGGATGTGAAAGCGAGTGTTCGGCGTTATAAACCTTCCAACGATCAGAAATCCAGAACTGTGTCTGCTTGGGGTCTAGTGACTTCTGATGGCTATGGCCTCTGCATTTGTGGGTATCGCGGCAAGCCACTCGCTAGTAACTGGTTTTAAATCTGCAAATGTGGGTGGGGTCCTCCTTAGGGCACCAATCCCCGAGAAACTTCACTTATGAATACAATGCAACGATTGAAGCTGACTTAAGTGTTAGTTTTTGCTTTGTTTTTTTGTTTTTTTCACTTCGGTCTTTTTTATTCTGATACTAAGAAGAAAAGCAAAAACTCTCAAATACATTTTTAAATTAGTAGGTTGTTTTTTTCTGTGTTTAATCAACCTTCGTGGGTTATTCAATGCCAAATCCTGGGGCTGTAGAATACCACAATTGCACATCTGCAGCGGAGCAAGACCCCCCCCCCAATGAGTGTCCTGGTGATGACACTAAACAATCTGATCCTGAGGTTCCAGTGATGCTGGAGCTTTGGGGAATGCAGAGCCTCGCTTCATTGCCATTGTTCTCAGGTCCACTCTGTCCCGGAATTGTAGAACCTGATAGGGCCCTATCTACGGGTTAAATAGAACTAACTTATGCTAAACTGAATTGTTTGAAATAGAACTGGTTTTGACTTTGAAAATGTACTTACACTAAACTGAATTGTTTACTATATAAAAGTGTTTTGACATTTAACTGTGCGTAATCAAAATTTGTACTTATACTAAACTGAATTAGCTGAATTAGAACTGTTTGAATAAACTGAATTGCTTCAAATAGAAATGTTTTTAACAGTTAAACTGAGTGCTGAAATAAAACTGACTATTTGCATAAAAATGAATTTGGCGTTAAATAACCTACAACGGTTGATATTCCATGAAACCCAACCAAATCCCATCCTTATAGAAGAATAGTAGTGATAATATTTAAATGAAAGCTGGAGAGTTAAGGGCGTTCATTCGTTTCCCAAGAGTATTAGTCCAAAAGTGAACGTAACAGCACGACTGGAATTCGAACTCGCTTACTATGATGTCACCGTCCAGCACCTTACCCACTACGTCACAGGGATTCTTTCAATTTGAATTTTTATTCTTATTTGATTATGATTTCTTGTTTTACTTCTTCAGATGTCGCTTTGAATTGTAATAAGACAAATTCTAATTTCTTTTAAAGACTCATCTTTTTTTATCCTTTTTTCTTTATATTTAATAGAGAATCCTTGAAAGTTGGAATCCAGGTTTATTGTAATGGTCTAATACGTTTTCCCTTTTTTAAAATTTTTTTTCAAATCTACAAAGTTTCGATGAAAATACAGGTTTATTCATATATATATATATATATATATATATATATGAATAAACCTGTTTTGGCATTAAATAATTTTGTCGTGAGTTGTACGAGTTTACTCACATATAAGATTAGAGATATCTAATAATGGAAAGAAATACAGTTCGCCGACTTATGTAAGCAACTTGCTGTCAGAAAGACTGCCAGGAAAACTTACTTTCTGAATTACTGACATACGAGAGCGAAGACCGTGGTTATATCGTCTCCAAGCCAGACCATTCTGTGGAAGGTACCAGTCAATAACCTGCAATGGTTGATATGCCGTAAAACCACACCAAACCCTAACCAAACGGTGAGAAGCAATGCACAATGTGTCAGCGCACTAACTACTACGATACTACCTTCCTCAGCTTGTCCAGACGTTTGGGGCAGTAAAATACTCCAACTGCACCTCTGCATAGAGGTAAGACCCGCCTCACTGAACGAGAGACCTGGATATGATACTAAACAGTGTGATGGCGAGTTTCCAGTAATGCTGTAGCTTTGGGGAATGTGGAGTACCTCTTCATTGCCGTCGCTCCCAGGTCCACTCTGCCCCGGAGTGGTATTACCTGATAGGGTCCTATCTATGAGTTAAATAGAACTAAACTGCGTACTTTTGCTAAACTGAATTACTTGAAATAGAACTACTTTTGACATTGAAACTGTACTAACTCTAAAGTAAATTGTTTGAAATAGAACTGTTTAGATAGTTAACTGTGTGTGGGTAAAAACTATACTCATACTTAACAGAATTGTTTGAATTAGAACCGTTCAACTAAAATGAATAGCTTGAAATAGAAATATTTTTGACAATTGAACTGTTTACTAACGCTAAACTGAATTGTTTGAAATAGAACTGATTATTTGTCTAATGGATTTGTCATTAAATAATCTACAAATGTTGATATGACAAAAAACCCAAACAACCAACCAACAACCATTGTACTTACCAAGACTTGAACTGCTTTAGTCACATGATGTACGCTCCATGAACTAACTCGTACCAAAATATTTCAAAACTTAGGATTTACTCTTATAGTTTCTTTCGTCATTAGTTTGAATTTCCAAATAAATTCTAAATGAATTATTTCCTAATACTTCATTTTTTTTTACAATTAGATGCGTACGGCACGGATACCCTTGACTATTTCTCGCCATCCATCTCGATTAGCTGACGTTCTTGGTAAGTCCTCTAGACGGTACCCAGTGTCGACACAAAACTGATGAATGTAAGTTTTTTTTATTGGCTGACGCTGGTGTGTTCATATAAAGGAGACTATGAAAGAACGTCATGAGTTTGTCTTTATTTCTTCTGCTCTGCCCAGCGTGTCTTACTCGTCTTATTTGGATTTTTGCGAGATGGGAAGTAGGTGGCCGTACAGCGACTGTTTTGTTGGGTGCTGCCTCCAGAACCAGATCAAACAACAGAAAATTGAAAGGACATTAATTCTATGCTTCCTCTATCTACACCCAATGAATAATGATTTTTTGAATATTTTCAAAAGTCAGTTAAATCTTGCCAATCAGGAAAAACAAAACAAAAAAAGAAAAAAAAGAATAAAACAATTTCACTTTCAAGATACGCTTATCAAACAATTAACAGTTAAAGATTTTGCAATCGGTTATTCATCATCAATGTGTTAGAATTGTCAGAACTGATCGTTCTGTGAGATATCATCCCTTGATAATGCCAAAATCTATCAGTTTGGTAGTCGGTCTAGCCAAAAACCTTCAATCACTCTAGTTTATAAATTTTATTTTTTATCAGAGAGAAAGAGAAACAGATTGAGAGATAGAGAGAGAGAGAGAAAGAGAGAGAGAGAGAAAGAGAAAGAGAGAGAGATGTGCTAGTGGATTTCTTTTATGTGGTTGCAAGTGCTTGCTGTTTCTTGTTGGTTTGTTGTTAGGTTGGTTAGAGTTTTATGGCATATCAAACCATATGGGTTATTTGATGCCAAATCTTATATATATACATATATATATGATTTGTAAGCGAGTAGTTTGTCGGTGACTTTATCTTTAAACGAATTGTTAAAGTTCATTTGTTGGCACACAAATGATTTCAAGTATTGCTATTTGACACAAACAAATTCTGTTTAATATTAATCATTTGTTGGCACTCAAATGTTCTCACGTATTGCTATTTGACTCGAATGATTCTATCTGATATTAATCAATAACTGTATGTTACAACAATTAAATCGTTTCAAGTATTGCAATCTAATACTAATAATTCTATCTGATAGTAATCATTTGTTTGCACACAGTTAAATGTTTTCAAATATTGCTATTAGCATTAGTAAATTCTCTTTATCAAGTAATCCTATTTAATGCATATAATTAGCGCAATACAACATGGTTTCAAATAACTAATAATGATAATTCTCAGTAAATGATTGAACAGTTCTATTAGACCTACCGATGGGGCCCTAACAGGTACAACCAATCCGAGTCAGAGTCGACCAGGGAGTAATGGCAAAGAAGGAGTACTCCACATTCCCCAAAGCTTCAGTACTGGAGCCTCACGATCAGATGCAGCTTAGAGTCATTGACAGGACATTCGTTGGGAGAGTCTTATCCCTCTGCAGAGGAGCACTTGGCGTGTTATATAGTCCCAGCCGTTTCTTGTTGATGTTGACGGGTGATATTCTTTTTGGTAATATGACCTAGTCGGAATTATTTTCTATTCGAAACAGTTTACTTATAAGATTCTTAAAACTTAAGAAAATAACTTGATTCTCTCTTTTTGCTATTTATCAAAAAGGTTTATCTTGCTTGATCATTGCTCAAATTTCAATTTTGATCTTCCTTCATTCTCTTCATTCTTGAAGAAATGTACTTCTCAAGCAACTTTCTTTCTCTAACATCATATCAAACCAAATTAACTTACTCAGATAAGAAAAAAGTTTTGCAATATTTTTATTTTCACGAAGAGCAGATTATGTAAAAAGAATTTAACCCTTGTGTTCAGAGAGAGATCAATTGTCAAGTTGTCGCTTTTGAGAGTTGAGATCTTAGCTCTCATTGAAGGATCTCAAAATAATGTAACTACGAATTTTAGTTGTTAGAATTAGATTATAACTTTCTAGTGAGCTCAAGTAGACCCACGAACCAGTAAAGTCTGTGATGTCGAGCTTTGCTTTAATATTTCGAAGGGTTAACTTCCGGTTTGCACAGACGTCCGAAATTATGAAATAATAAAAGAATATGTGTACACCAGAAGATGCCTTTGTGTTTATTTTTCCCTGCGGAGATAGAGCAGTGAGAAGTATCCAACACTGATGGTTTTACGGAGGTCGTGAAGATGACGAACAACACTGGACTGATAATCCCTGTGTGCTACTCACTGAATTTGCTTCTATGGCTTGGAACACGGCCTCAGAATCCTCGGTTTTACGTCTACCTGAGCTTGTCTGATCATCAATTTTCTTGCAACCTCAGATAAATTTCTTGAACGATCTGATGAACATCGCTTTCACTTTTCGCACTACAAATGGTTTTCGTTGCTTCTGTGGCGTTATGCTCCAGTTCAAACTCGTAATGAGGCTACGTTGCACGTTCATCTCAGCAGTTTTCAAATCATACACAGAAAGAAGTAATGCACAACTTGTCAACGCCCCAACTAACACGCTACTACCAACTACACGGTTTGATCAGCTTTTGTCACATGATATACGCACCACAGACTGGTACGTGTCTAATCTTTTGACTCACCCTTGTAATTTTTGAAATCGAAGAAAACTACTAACCTGATAAGATTGTGCGCACACAACCCCTCCATACGAATAGAATGAGGCGCAAGGACAGTTTTTTTTAAGTGGAGTACAATTGGTTTGAATTCAGAGTTTTCTTTCTCCTAGACAGGTTGCCATACCAAAGTTAAAGAGCTCAATCAGCTGGAGCCTTGCTTAGGATTGGAACTCAGGTCACCAAGTTTAATTTCAACGACGATAACCATTATGCTACGAGCGCCTCTACTTCCTCTGTTAAGTAAACAGTAGATATTTAAAATAAAGAATTAAATACCTGTGAAATTTGTATTACTTTATCCTGAGGGTCAATTAAGTATCGTAATTATAAGATGCACCATTTTCCCACATTTTTCTGCTCAAAAGTCAATGTGCGTATTATACACGAGAAGTATATAACTATCTTATTTTCCCGGTCACATACCTCACCATATTAAGGACAAGATTACAGAAAGTAAGTTATATCCATAGACCTAACTAATATTTTATGGTATTACCGAGAAATATCCACTGAAATATGTGTTTGTTTATAAAATTGTTTCTCCTAATGTAAGCTTATTTTCGCAGCTAGCTTATCGCATGTTGTATGAACATTCCCGTGTTTTTTCTCTAAATTCTTTTAAATTTGGTGTTTTAAAACAAAATGTAAACTATACAAATTCTTATTTTTATTCAGCATGAACGAATAAAAAGTTGAACAAATACTAAATTTAGATTAAATTTAGCACCTATAAATTCCAAAACTTCGGTGCGCATTATACACGAGAATTTTTTTTTCTCAAAATAACGTAGTTCAAAGTTACGGGAGTGTATTATACTGTGATATGGGTTGGAATTAAATTAGAATAAGGAAGATGGTAAGTAATGTCTGAATATGAACGATACGTACTGGTTAGCATCTGTAAGGTGTTGTTATGATATGACTGGTTCCCACTAATAAGTGATGCTATTTCAAATCTCTGTGGAGACTTATTCTTTATTTTCAATCCGTATATCTTGCTCAAGTAACCATTCAACACAAAAGAATTTGAACATTTTAGGTTGATGCCTCTGTCTTGTTCACTTCCACATAAATGTTTTTCAATGGATTCTTCTTGAAGCTGAAACAAAGATCATTTTTGTTCATCTACCAAACACAAAAGCTTTTTTGTTTGTTTTGTTTTACGGCATATCAACCTCATCGGTCATTTAATGCCGAATCAAGTTTAAGAAAATAAGTCTGAAAAAAAATTCAAAGGAGAGGTCTTAGGAATTAATGATAAACTTTAGATAATTAGTTGGTTATTTGTTGTTTTTTGTTGTTGTTTTTTTTATTAGGAGTTTATTTGTAGGGAATCATGATAATAAAAAAAAACAACTGTGAAACAGGTAGGGGAAGGGATCAGTTTGTTAGAATATAACTAGTAAAGAAAGGGTTTATAGAAGTAATTTGGTCTTATTGTAAATTTCTTTAGATTTTTGTGTATAACTTCACTGTTTTTTTAAATGATTTCACATTATCTATTTCAGTGTTTTGGAACAGTTCCTTCATATTGTTTGCACTATAGAAGGTTTTTCTTACATAGGCTAGGTCGGTACATTCGATGAGAATGTGCTTTGGTCTGACATGCATAACACATTGGTTCACAAAAAATCGTCCTTTGAACGTATTAATTTAATACCTTTCTCAGTCATCAGCAATTATGTTATCAGCCGGACACACACAATCTGTTTCTTTTCCATTCTTATACACAAGCCACAAATACATTCACTTAAGAAAATGTTGTCCAGGCGGCTAGGTCTGTAGAATACACCGACTGCATCTCTGCAGAGGGGTAAGTTTCCCCTAATGAGTGTCCAGGATATGACACTAAACAATCTGATGGTGAGGTTCCAGTAATACTTTGGGGAATGCGGACTACCCCTTTGTTGACATCGCCCTCTGGTCCATTCTGGCCTGGAGTGGTAGCACCTGATAAGGGTCCTATCTATGAGTTTAATAAAACTATACAATGTACTTACGATAAGCTGAATTGCTTGAAATAGAACTGTTTTTGACATAGAAACTGTACTAACAGTAAACTGAATTGTTTGAAACAGAACTGTTTCAACATGTAAACTGCGTACTTATGCTAAAGTGAATTGTTTGAAATAGAACTGTTTTGATATTCAACAGAGTGTGGACAAAAGTATACTTATAGTAAACTGAATTGTTTGAATTAGAACTGTTTGACTTAACTGAATAGCATGTAATAGAAAGGTTTTTACAATCAACCTGTGTACTTATGCTAAACTGAATTGTTTGAACTAGAACTGTTTATAAGTAAAAAAAAAATGGATTTGGTATTAAATAACCTACAAAAGTTGATATGTTATAAAACCCAAACAAACCAACAAACTTTTAAAAAATGAGTACTTTTGTCAATAGCTTATTCTCTAAGAGACACCTTACCATCTTCAAATATCTGACTAATATATTCTGATCAAGGCATCTTAATTGGACAAATCATTTAAACAATCTCAATTGAATTCTTACAATGTTGTCATCAATATTTACTCCTCATGTCCAAGGCACATAAAAACGTGTAAGCTCTATTAAGATTAGTATGACGGTTACTAACAAGGGCATGTAACATTATATTTGCTATTACAGACTCCAAAAATCAGCATAAAATATCAACATCTCAGAATCTAAAAGTTTTGCTGTCGTTTCCTATTAGGGTAATGATTCCCCCTATGAAAACAATTCTTTAAAGTCTGTTTCACATGTGCAACAATAACATCTGATTAAATTTGGGCCAGTCAGCTGAGGCTACAGAATACATTGCCTGCATTTCTGCATAGGGGTAAGCCCCCACCCAACGAGTATCCTGATTATGACACTAAACAATCTGATGGTGAGGTTTCAGTAATACTGGAGCTTTTGGAAATGCGGAGTACTCCTTCAATGCCATCGCTCCCAGGTCCACTCTGGCTTGAAATGGTTGCACCTGATATGGTCCTATCTATGAGTCAAATAGAATTTTGACATTTAAACTGTGCACTTATGCTAATTTGAATGATAAGAAATAAAACTGTTTGATAATTTAGCTGATGTTTAATTGAATGGTTTGTGAAAACATTAAACTGTGTGCAAGCAAATGATTTATAGTGAATAGAATTATTTGTATTAGATAGAAATAAGTGAAACCATTTAACTGTATGCAAAAAATGAGCTCAGGCTCGTTTAAAAACGTTATCTACAAAATGTTTTTAGAAATCATACATCTAATATATACGTATAAAATGGACCTGCAATGGTTGATATGCCATAAAACAAAACCAAACCAAATCTTATATATCTAATATTTATGTACAAAAAGGATTTGGCATTAAATGACCAACAATGTTTGATATGCCATAAAACCAAACCAAACTAAGCCAATTCAATTGTACTTCTTAATTATTTTAGGTCATATGATGGCAAAAAGAAACAACAAGCCTTATACATCTTTAAACTGATTTAAAAAATGCCTAATGCCTACTTCTAAGTAATTTTAAATTGAAAATTTCAAAGAATAGAACCAAGATGAACATTTTCTATTATATATGCTTAAATCTGTGCTAATTCTTAGTCAGTTTTTTTTTCTTACGAGAGTACACTGAAATGCTTATATGTTGACAAGTTCATATGACTTTTTTGACCAATAAGATTGAAAAAACACCAATGAAAGAAGAGTGAGGACTGCAAGGGGGACTACATTAAAAATAAACCTCATTTGATCACATGGCATGAAAGTGTCTTGGTCACCTTATGTACTTTTCAGCTGACCATGGTATACAAGACAAAATGACCAATATGTTCTCATTTGAAAATATTAAGCTAATTTTCTTTACAACTACATGTGCTTTGTAAATGTGAAATATTAAATAATCTTTGAATTTAAGATTGTCAAGTAGCCACTGTAAGATACATGCTCAGTCTTTATATGTTTTATGAAGGTCTAAAATTCTTTGAGCTACCTGATAAATTATGTAAATATTTAACATTAATGCCTTATTTTACCTTTTGACTGTTTACATAGTTCTTAGAAAACTTGTTTTCATAGACGCTAACTGGCTTATTCGAACTGCAAAATTCTCTTTTGCTTTTAAACAATATTCTTTTCTTTTGCAAAATTTAGTTTTTTCTAAAGAAAAGATAACACTTTGAAGTTTTGACTTTGAAGAAAATTTTTGTTGCCTATGATTGAGATGGTCAAACATGGCTCTTATAATATATATATATATATTTATATATATGATATGTGGGAAGTTGGATAAATCAAACACTTAACTCTAATTCAGATGGAGATGAGTGTTTGATTTATCTAACTTTCCACATATTTCTATCATACTGTCAGATTCACTACAATCTATCATTTCAACATATGTTAAGTAGTTGGCTGACCATAGTCAAGGGTAACTCGATGGCTCCTTTTTCAATAGCTACTACTTGACAATTAAAATCAGTTGACCTTAGGTGTAAGGGAGGGTGCTACCTCTTTCCCTAAATTGCTCCATTTACCCTTGATCTATACCTTAAAATGCTAAGATTTAAGTAAAGAGGCATCGAGTACCATTTTTTGAGTCTTTTGAATTATTTGGCCTCGGATTGGACCTCGGTCTCCTGGACCATTAGTAAACACTCTTAACATTATATCAATGGGCCAGTATATATATATATATATATATATATATATATATATTATTTCAAAGAGGTCCAGGAAGAATTTGATCTGATATTTATGAGGATAGGAATAGGATTACTTGATATTTTCCGGATGTTTTTGCAAAGGCTCCAGATAAAATTTATTCACCTGGAAAGCAAATTGGACAGGAAAGACAAGTGTGTCCTTAAGTTGTTTTTAAGCAGATAAAATACTAAGGTGACTAAAAGGTTTGGTAATATTTTGGTATTTGTTAGTTTGTGGCATGTATATCATGTGACTGAAGTAGTGCAAGCTGTGAGAGAAGGTACCCATTGTGTTGAGTAGTATTGCGGTAATTAATGCGCTGACACAGTCTGCATTGCTTCGCTCCTGTATATGATTTGAAAGTGGCGCAGATGAACGTGCATAGAAGTCTAATTCGAGAACTAATGCTTTAGGAGTTTGAACTGAGCTATAACACCAAAGAAGCAACCAAAAATATTTGTTTAGTGAAAGATGAAGGCACAGTTGATCACAGAAGAGTGTCCAGATGATTGAAGAAATTTTGCTCAGTTTACAAAAATCTTGATAATCATATAAGGTCAAATAGCCAAAATCTGGCAAGTAAGAATTTGAGAGTATCAGCTAAGCTCTGCATCTCATAGTTCAGTGTTATTCATCATATTCAAGACCTCCACAAAAGTATACAGGTCTGCCAAATTGTCACACATTACCAAATTTTGCAAAACTTTTGACTCACTCAAGGACATACTCCACATCCTGCCAAGATGAATTTGGCTTAGATTATAGTGAAAATAGTCAACAAAATAATTTGTCGCAATATTCATTGGCTTTCCGAGTTTCTCATGAAAAATTAAAGCTAGAAGGACATTATACAAGTTTGGGTTGTTGAATTTGTTTCAGCTTTGTGACACTTTCATTTATATCGCCACTGAGCCCATGACTTGAATGTTTTTGTTAAAATTTTGACTTTTTTCTTAAAAAGTATTTCCCAAAATACGTATTTATTATACCTCTCCATCTCAGGAAGGATATCATCATGTTGTGCTGCCAGCATGGATATCCCTGACCCCCTCTCGCCACTTTTCCCTATCATTCATCGCCTCTGGCAGGCCTTCTGGGCTACATCCCGTATCCTCACACAGCTGCTGTATGTATGATCGGAGTTGTTGTCCTGCTTTAGCTCAGCCATATGTGGGGGTCCATTGGAGTACATCACTTATGAGCTCGTCCCTGCACCTCCAACAGTGTCCTGCGTGCCTGGTTCATCTAACTTGGATAGTTTTTGTGATGGGAGGCAGGTGGCCGTATAGTTGGTGCTTTGTGGGGTGTTGCCGCCAGGACTTGTTTAATATTGCTCGCAACATTCTTGTGTAGTTGCCGTCTAGCTTCTTCTTCAGTGGTTTTGTTAGCGTCCAAGTAGTGCATCCATACAGCAGTATCGACATGACAAGGATATAACACAGGTTAATTTTTAAGTGAAGTAACTCTGATTCAAATTTAGAATTTACGTTCTCCTAAACTGGTTGCCTAACCAAATCTAAAGAACCCAGTATGCCCATAGCTGTGGGGAGAACAGTTAGATTCATGCCTTTGAGAAGTGAAATGCAAACAGCCTTACCCAAGATTTAAACTTGGGTTACCAGATCCCTTTCCTATGATGATAACCATAATACTCAAAGCATCACCCGAATCTTTTTTCAAAGTACAACACAAACTACTTGCCTACAATTAAATGGTTTCAAATTACTGCACAAACTACTTGCCTACAATTAAATGGTTTCAAAGTACAGCACAAACAACTTGCCAACAATTAAATGGTTTCAAAGTACAGCTCAAACTACTTGCCTACAATTAAATGGTTTCAAATTACAGCACAAACAACTTGCCTACAATTAAATAGTTTCAAAGTACAGCTCAAACTACTTGCCTACAATTAAATGGTTTCAAAGTACAGCACAAACTACTTGCCTACAATTAAATGGTTTCAAAGTACAGCTCAAACTACTTGCCTACAATTAAATGGTTTCAAAGTACTGCACAAACAACTTGCCTACAATTAAATGGTTTCAAATTACAGCACAAATTACTTGCCTACAATTAAATAGTTTCAAAGTACAGCTCAAACTAATTGCCTACAATTAAATGGTTTCAAAGTACAGCTCAAACTACTTGCCTACAATTAAATGGTTTCAACTTTTTGAATCCCTGAATACAAAGGGCTATCAAATAAAAACTGTTTTCTTTTAAAACTGTAAAGTTTAATGATAAGCAATAAAAACATAACCCAATTAACCCTGTTTTTGTTGGATGGATACTTTCAACCAGATTCATTATACAAAAGATCTAGAGTTAGTCATTAATAATATCACAAATTTTTTAACTTTATATTGCTTCACGGAAAGAAGACATTTTGTATCATGTTTTGTCTCTCAATTCCACAAGGTTAATATCAATATCAATGTTTGCAGTTTTGTAGTTTTCAAAAATAAATAAATACCAGGGTGAGTCCAAAGTTTTTTCAATATTTTGATAAGTTCTTGTTTATGGTGTGTATATCCCATGACTTAAGCAGTTCAAGCCATGGATAATACCTCTTGTTGTAAGTATCATTCTCTTTGATTTGCTTCATTACATCTGTGATTTGAATGCTGTACAGAAAGTGCAAAGTTGTTTGATTCAAGAACTTAAGCTTTACAAGTTTGAACTGTGCTATAACACCACAGAAGCAACTAAAAGCATTCATTTTATTATACAAAGGGTGAAAGCACAGTTGATCACATTACAGTACATAGATGGTTGAAGAAATTTTGTTGGGGTTGCAAGAATCTTGACAATCAGACAAGGTCAGGTAGGCTTAAAACCATAGATTCAGAAGCTCTGTTTTTAAGGAGGTAAATCTGGTGTGTAGCAATCAGAGAGTTTGAGTTAAGCTTGATATCTCACAGTTCAATGAAGTTAGTCACTTTCATGAGCTCTGCAAAATCATCCTGAGCTGCCAAAATATTGCAAAACTTTTGACTCACCCTAATAAATAGAATAAATTCTGCCACCAAAAGAGGTTTTCTTTTTAAAAAATTATTTTAAGAATATTTTTCACGTCTCTTTATTTTTTTCTTTGGTTTATAGTAACTAATTTCAACTTTTTTTTTTTTACAATTTGTTTAATTTTCAGCCCTCATTGTCGAGTCATTTTCTGCAAGGTTTAGAAGCAGTCATTGAATTTTACTTAATGAATAAAAACAAGTAAAAAAAAAAAAAAAAACACACAAAAAGTTAAACTTAATCTAAAAGATTTATAAATAGCAACAATAACTGATACAATTCAGATTAGCCATCTTTTTTTTTTAAAAAAAGGGAAAAAAAAGAGAACCCACATACAATAAAACCACCATATACAACATCAAAATACTTTTTCTTAGGGATAGGCAAGAAGGGTTAATTTTCTCAAGGGTCTTGTTTTTTCTTTATTTACTATCACCAGAAAACAGGAGCAGAAAGCTTTTGGTGTTAAACTGTAATGTTTACTCATCAACAGACATGGCTACTGTGTTTCAAGAATACAGTAGAGGCAAGCAGTTCAATTTTTTTAAGGGAAACAGACTGGTACCGTTTTTTAAAATGATTTCTGATATTTAGAATTCTCATTTTCCAGAAAAAATAACAGGACTTACAAAACAATAGGAATTATCATCATCTTTTCTCTTTTTTTTTTTGGAAACCCCATCCCAAAATGAATTAAATTTTGTGGGTGATTTAAAAACATTGGTATATAAATGTTTCAGTTTTGGTGGCAGGCAGGGAGATTTTAGTACAGATTAAAAATATCCATAAAAAAAGTATTTGTTTTAACATAAAAAGGATTATCAGATTTAGAATTATATTTTTTGTAAATAAAAGAAGAGAGAGAGAGAGAGAGAGAGAGAAAGTGTGAGAGAGAATACATGTCAGTTTTCAAACCAATGTCTACAAAACCAATTTTTTTTTTGTTTGTTTTATTGTATCACATCACAGGTTGTTAGCAAGTAAGCACCACTAAGGACATATTCTGTGGACAATTTGCTAAGAAAAGTTACAAACCAGTTCAACTTTTTTTTCACTCAAATTCAGTCTTCAAGATAAAAAAAAACAAAAAAACAAAAAAAAAACATCCCCAAAAAAGTAATCCATGGAAACGGGTGTGGGAAGGAAAGTGGGTAAAGGGGAAAAATTCTCAAGCTTTCTGAAACTGAGTGACCAATCGCTCAAAGAAAAAGCAATGCTGTCACAGAGAAAACTATGCAAAGGGCACTAGTTAATTTATTCTTTTAAAGATGAGTATTTGAGAGACAGTGCCAAAAGAAAAAAAGGAGTGGGGAAAGAAAAGATGGGAAGAGGATTATAAAATTTCAGCTTTATTTTGATTTCTGTCATTTCATTTGTCTATTTACACACTCCGCAATATTTACCCGTTCTTCTATGAGCAGACAGACATATGCAGTCCTGTGAGATTCCCTGATTTCTATTGTTGAATGTTCATTGATAACTGGGAGATTTAACTGAGATCGAAAATTTGGGACAATTTCCCAAGTTCTTATCCCAAGCAGTAATAATAACAGACACACATACATGAAAGACCCACCTTCAGAAAACAAACAAAAACATCCTCGCGGTTTTTTTTAATAGTTTTTTTTTTTACTTTGTTTATTGCACCTACCAGATATGACCAAATGCACAAAAAATTGAATGTGCGGATTTGACGCCGTAGCAGATAGTTGTATGGGACAATGTAAATGGACATGAATAAGTAAGAACAACAATGATGAGTCTTTGACATAGTTTGGTGAAAGCATCAACGCTCAATTTACATTGGCTTACATAGATGTATGCATGGGGTTAAAAGTACTGCATTTCTACACCTGTGTGCACACACACACACACACACACACACACACACACAAACACACACACTGCTTCCATGTGTAAACACAATTATACATATGCACCCCTTCAGATGTATTTTTATATCTAATTAGAAGTGACTCATCTCTCAACACAGATAAGCTGCTGTTGCTGCTAGGATTGATATAAAACAGAAACAACCATTCCACCCAGTTATCTGCTCAGACATTCTGGCAAGTCAATTGCGTTATATAATCTTGGATCAATCTTTATATTTTCTGCGAATCTTTCGTATTCTAAATTGTTACTTGTAGGATCACAGTTACCTTTGCTGTTGTATTCATAGAATGCAAGACTGGGACAGGATTTCTTTTAAAAACATTTTCTCTTCTTTTTGTACCTGGTTTGTCTGACTCCTGTGCAGCATTGTCCGTCAAACTGTGGTCAAAATGTACAATAAACGATATCAACCCTAATGCAAGCATTAGCAATGAAAGTTGCTTGGTGTAAAATAGTTTCTACAGCCACTGGCTTTAATTGACTTTTCTCAATTTCTGCAGATGACTTCAAGTATTTTCAGATTTTGTAGATATTTACAAGAGAAAAAAAATGAAACAAGGGAGTCCATTCAATACACAGACCAAAAAGGTTTCATAATCCACCTAATCTTTCTTTTCTTCTCCAATTTGTCTATAAAGAAAAGTCTGGATCGAGAACCTCATTTTCGCTCCCTTGTTGAATTGAACATACAATCGTGGTTTGCAATTTTGTAAAACTAACCATTTTTGTTCACATCATGTTCTCAATCATGAGTTTATAAACAATAGAGATACAATTACAAATTTCCCTTCTTTGGGAATTTTCTACATTTTTTCATAAAAGATTTGACAATGTACAGCTGTCAGCACATTCAGCATTCTGGATGGAGAACATGAAATACACACACATCCAATCTTGTAAAAAAAGTTGAAAGATTAGTTTTGCCATCTAATCATCTACAGGTTTTAAGATGTGTTTTTTTTTTTTAATTTTTTCTTTACAAATTTTATTACAAAACCCTAGAAAACTTTTAATTTAAGTCATTTAATGAAGGGCTTTGATCATTATTATTATCATTATTATTTTTATTGTTATTATTATTATTATTATTATTATTATTATCATCATTGTTGTTGTTGTTGTTTTAAGCCTTTTCATTAAATCCCACCTGACAAATTGATAGATTCAATTTTACAACAAAGACTACACAACTGTTCAGTTAAGTATATTTTTTTTGGTAATTTTTGGCTTCTATAACTGAAGCCTCACTTACCCAAAGTGAGTAAGACTAACTTTGCCAAAAGAAATTGCAACAAAATTTTTTTAATGCTTTGCTTGAAACCAAATACTAAAAGAAAAACAATGAAATTAAAAAATTTTGCAAAAAAGTTTTAATGATAATAATTCTAGCAACTATTTAATGAATTTTGCCATGTGTATGTGTGTGCATTTCTCTGTATTTCAAATGTAGGTAAAAAAAGTATATTATAGTAAATTGTTTTGAAATAGTTGAATGAATTTATTGCTACATTTGAACTGCCTTGATATTTTTATTTTTCCCCTCTCAGAAAAAAAACAAAAAATGAAGATTCTAAGACCAGGAACTAAATGAAGTTTGTCAAAATTGAGTCCATAGCCAAGAAGTAGACCCACATGCTTTCCTGAAGGATTCACACATAAACAGCACTATGAATAGTGGCAATTATCCAATGATATTTACAGCAGATTCCAAGAAGGATTTGAAAAATGTTCACACAATGTCTGTGGTATTCCACAGCAGGTCCCCACTGTAGAATTTGTATACAAGAAAAACACAATTTAACAAAGACCAGGTGTTAATAATACAACAACAACAACACAATTGATACAAAAACATGAGTGATGTGTGTCTAGGGTTGTGACTACTGAGATGCTACGGTCTGGCTGACCGCACCCTGTTAGCAAACAATGTACAAGTCATTCAAACAAGCAGTCATGAACAGTTTTTTTATTTGAAGTTTTAGTGGAATGAACACTATATCAGAGTTAACTCTTAAAGCGCCAAAAACATCTATTCAAACCGGTAAATACATTGAAACAAGAAAAATTGGATACTTGTGAGAGTTCTTTTTTTTAAATATTTTTTTTTTGTTTGGTGGGTGATTTTTTTTTTTTTTTTTTTTTTTTTTGATTTTTTGTTGTTTTTTTTTTTAAATTTTTATTTTTGTTGAAAGAAAAAGTTGATATATCTCAGGTACTGCACAGCAGCTGTGAAATACATCTGTCAAAAAGTTTTTGTCTTTTTTTTATTTACTTATTTATTTATTTTTATTTTTTTTGGTGAAAGAGAAAAAATGATAATATTGGCAGCCACTGCTACCAGATTCTTTTTTTCCCTCCCAAAATTATTTTAGAGACAGATTTTGACAATTCATTTTGAAAAGGAAGCCTCCATATCAACATTCCTCATCACAGACAGTATTTTGTGTATCAATGTGTACAATGTACTCATGAAGTTTTCACATTTACAATGAAAAATTGTGTGCGGTCACCTTTTAACATTCATTATTAAATAATCTAAAATCATAAATCTGAAAATATTCAGAGTTTAAATTAAATAAATATGTTTGCTGGATTTTCTCTTTAAAAAATTCTCCATCGGTGCAAAATTTTGTGGGGTTGTTTGTCTTAGTTATACCTAAATTTCATTATGTATTTTTCAGTTCTGGTCAAGATTGGCATAAGGCATGATTTATTTAGAAAAAATAATTATTAGCTTGGCAAGTAATGGGTCAATTTTTAATTGAAGAAAGAACTAAATAACAAAAAATTTGTAAAACTTGCAGAGGTTCTTGTCTTATTAAATAGGTTAAACACAGAAGGATCCATATTCTTTTAGGCACTTTCTCCATACAAGTAGGGAAGTGGCAAGTGGCTGCATTTTTGCATGCAACTGCATCTGTTTGGAGCAAAATGAAATAAGCATTTTCCAGTTAAGACTGCAGAAAATAAAGAAAGGAGAAAAATGAAGTGAAAATAGACTATACAAGAGTAAATCAAAAATGTTCTTATCTGGAAATAAATCTAACTTTCTTTTTGGTTTTGTTTTTTTGTCAAATATTTTGAATTTGAAGTTAAGTTTGAAATGTTTCAGTTTACAAATTTCCCTTTCTTTAATTAATAAAAAATTTTTCTATAATTCAATAGTCACAAAAAAAAAGAATAGAGACCATCAATATCAATTTAAAAAAAAAATGGAGAACATTGGTACTTGATATTTCGTAAAATTTCAATAAATCAAAAAGAAAAGAAACTCTGCAAGGAGAAAATTGAATGGAAAAAAATATATATCCAATGCCAGGTAATATTCTCAAAATATTTGAATAATTTCTAGAGTAAAAATTTAAAAATTCCAACATTGTCCTATCTTAGACATGAAAAAATAAAATGAAGATGTTTGTTTATTGTGAGTACTGAATGGTCCTGCCATAAAACTGTTTGATTCTCAAAGGTTATAGTTCATCTAGTGGATCCTTTTGGATTCACGTTGTGTTGTTTTATTTTTAAGTTAAATTTATTCAGGGATTTGATTTTTTTACAAATGGTTTATATATATATATATATATATATATATATATATATATATATCTGACTAGTTTTTATTCATCAAATCTGTTTATATACCTATGCTTCTTTAAACTTTTAGAAAAAATATGCCAAGTTCTTGAGCACTTGAAGAGTTAATGCTCACAATGAGACTTCCTCGTTCAGTTTGTCCTTCTTTTCTCTAAATGTTTTTCTTTCTGTTATAAAAAAAAGTATCACTGGACACGACCAATTCTTATTTTCTTCCATTAGTGATCAATGCAGTGGAGAATATTACAAAATGAACACATATATCCCTTGAACATCTACTTGCTCTAGTCAGAGGGTTTTGGGTTGATGGAGGCGAGAGTGGTGGTGGTGGTTGTGGTAGTGGTGGTCATCATCATCATCACGTGTGAGAATAGTTTAAAAGACATTGAAATAAATGTAACAATTTGTTTTCCAATAAAGATTTAAAATAAAACAAAATATGAACTCTGTTTTTTTTGTTTCTTTTTTTTTTTGTTATTTTAGTCAACTACAACCAACTAAATTATCATGAAGTAATAAAAAAAAAAAAGGAAAAGATAATTATATATAGCATTATTAAATAATAATAATAATAATAATAATAATAATAATAATAATAATAATAATGATGATGGAAAGGAATCTTTTTAAAACCAGAATCAAAATAATAGATTAAAAATTAGTTAAAAAAATTTAATATCAGAAGAGAAACACAGAAAAGAAGGAAAGACCAAAAAAAATAAAATAAAATAAAAAAAAATAAAAATGTGCATTACTTAAGGGGCAAGGAGATTGGCCATTAGTAAATGCGACAATTCAACATCCTAACACCAAAGAGGATGAAAATGTCAGGTGAATAAGCCCGTGGCAACGAGTGTCCCTTGCTTTGCTAAAAAGAGACGACAACAACAACAACAACAAAAAATGATTTTCTGCTTCTGTTGCTGTAAATGGTTCAATTTCATTTTTTCTTTTTCTTTTTTTTAAAAAGTGGTTGTTCTTTTCCAAGTTTTACTGGACAGATCTCGTGTGCCTTAAAAGGATTTGCAGCTCCCAAATTTGGGTCTCTCTACCATGATATGTGCCTAATGCACAGCAAGACGTCACACCCATGCAAACATCCCAGACAAAGATAGTGGGGGAGGAGTTTAGGGGAGAGATTTCCCCCTCAGTTTTTCTACATTTTTTTTGGTTGTTTTTCATTTTTGGTTGATTTTTTAAAATTTTTTTTGTTTTTTTGTTTTGTTTTAATTTTTTTTTTTGTTTTTTTTGTTGTTTTTTTTTCATATTTTTCTTTTTCATTATTCATCCAGTTTTGTTCCTCCTTAAAAAATTGTTTTGGATAATTCTTTTACTTATCATCCTTTGCCACTGATGGAGGTCAGATGACATGGCGAAATGTCATCTTCTTCACACCCAGACAACTCAGGAAATTTTCAGTTTTCATCACATTTGGTTCTCACTAACACTTTTTTTTTTTAAATAAAAATGTCAAAAATGTCTCTCTATATTCACTTTTTTTTTATGGTGGTGGTGGTGGTAGTAATAATAATAATAATAATAATAATAATGATAATAATGATAATAATAATAATAATAATAATGTCTGATACCTCGATCATTTACAGAGTGACCCGCAGGAATTGGTGTTTTGTTTTTTATTGTAATGTGTGTGACAAGAAAATCTTTCCTTGTTGACAGAAGAAATGATCCCTAACTCAGTCCCTGACCCCCTTCCATGTCCATGTGGTGGCCATCAACAGCAGTTGAAGGAAAAGGAAGCTCACTTACAGTTTCTTTCTTTCTTGTGTTCATTCATTCGTTCGTTCTTTAATTTAATTCACTTTACATGCACTTTCTTTTAACTCCAGAAAACTAATAGTTTCGGGGGAGGGGGAGTTTATGCTTTTTTTTTTTCAGCTTTACAGAAATAATGAATGAGAAATAAAAACAGTAAGAGTAGTAGTAGTAGTAGTAGTAAGAAATTGCTTGGCCATTCCTTGTCTCAGTCATATATAGCATTATTGTTTGCAATGTTAATGGGGGAGGGTTTCAAATAATGTTGATTCTGGGACTTTAATTTATCAGCATAAATATTAACATCAGGGAGAACAAATCTGTTGAGGCTTAAGTTTGCTTTTAGAAAAATTAAAGAAAAATGTGTCTCCAAACAAGAATAATTAGAATGATAAAATATTTTGCTTTTATTAAATGAATAAATTAAAAAAAAAACAAAAAACTGCTGAAACAGGAATGCAAGGAAAGTTTTCAGAACTTGTGTCTCCCTCTATTAGAGAGAGTGATTCTTTCCCAGTTTGAGATTTTTTGTATTGTTTTGACATTGTTTTAAAAAGCTATGTGAACCAGCAAAGGTGCACATTTGCGAGACACTGTGATGACTGTCTCTGAGTGATAGAGGCAGGTAGCAAAAGGCAACAAGAACAGACAAAGTACAACTGTGCAATTGGCCTAGCACTGGAATACAAGTCTTGAAAACAAAACCCAAAATATTCCTGCATTCATTATTAAATAGGGATGTTTTTGACATCTGGAACGGTTGGCAGCAGTGACCAGACACTCTACACTTGCATCAAAGGCACCATCAGTAGTCCTGACATTCCCGTGTCCCACTTAAAAAACAAACAAACCAGTGAGTGAACAACAGACCAACAGCAGCTATGTAGCCCAGCCCTCTATTCGAGATCTTTTCGAGCCAGTTGGGCCCTGTTCATAGTCATTGGTACTGCTGGGCGACGAACTGTTGCTATGTGATATGTGGCCAGGGGACAAGTGGCTCTGGTTGCCAACAGAAGGGGGTCGAAGCTGCTGACTTGAGGGGGTGTTCGTCTCTCGAGGTGGAGAGATTGGTTCACTCTTGATGTTCATTGTTAAACCCGGATTTAGAATGTTAAGCGCCAAGGCGGAGTTGGAGTTTGGCATAGCTCCTGAACTGAAATAGAAAGCAAAAGAAAAAAAACGTTAGAATAACAGTTAGCAAAATCAGATAGAATTGATGAGTTGAATTTAATTTTTCTTCTAATGATCACAGCCCAAAAATTAAAGTGCAGGAAATTGTTATACAATTTGAAATAGATGGGGCTGAAATTTTCGAGAAAATTATTTAACCTGTATGTATTTTCTCCAGCTATTGTCGGTAATGGTAAAAAGAATTTAGTACATAAAAACTGCCATATTGACTTCAATACCATCAACAACCCATTTCATCAAACATTTTTTTTATCTTTCCAGGAAGTGTGTGGTGCACAACAAAAGTGGCTTAAAGTTATGATAGTGTACACATAAAGTCAACAACACTTGGTGATAGTTGGTTTCTTGCCTAAGTGATCTGATGATCACATAAATCAGAAACTGACAGTCATCAAGCTCTATTGTCTCCATATTTACACAATTCTAATTTAGATATATATTCTATATCACTGATATTGAACACTCTTTAGTTTTAAATATAGCAAACTATATTATTAATATCAACATTTTATATATATATATATATATATATATATATTTAATAATAGTCTTCTCTTAAGTGTTTGAGCAAATAGACTATTAGCTTCTAAATAGTTAATTTTGAGAGTTAAAAAACAAGAAGATTTTACAAGAACCAAATTTTATCAAAACCATCATAACAAGATATTCAGTCACGTTTTGTGGCTCTAAAAGCTAAATTTCAAGAATCTTTTTTTTTAAATTGTGAAATGACCTCCCCACTTGAAAAAATAGCTTTTTTCTATTTTATAATCTTTATCATTAATTTGTAACTTTGATTAAGTGATTGATTTTAATGGCATGTCAAGCCATTGGGAGTTATTTCATGCCAAGAGGTTAAGGAATTGCATTCATTGTACAGTCAAATTTACATTTTTTGTGTTGGTATTTCTTGAGTGGTGTTTATTTTTTTCACGCTGTCCTATCAAACATGAATGATCTTTAAACTTGTCTTTTTGACCCATAGATGAGAACCTATCAAGTTTCACCACTATGGGTTAGAGTTGACCTGGGAGTAATGACAATGAGGAAGTACTTCACACTACCCAGATCTCCAGAATTGTGGTCTTACTATCAGATCTAGGACACCCCCTTTTTTGTGTGTGCGTGCATGGTGGGGTAAGATAGATCTTATCCCTCCTAACTCCCAGCAAGAGATACAAGTCTGCATATTCTAAGCTGGTAAAACTAGTATTTTTGTTCTTAATTTTGATTGCTCTTTTATCAAAAGACTTCAGGGATTGTTAAAGATTTTTAATAGGGAATTGATAGCAATCTAAATTAAGTTACTGGTTAACCAGCTCTTTAAAACAGCAATGTTAGTGTGCCTTTCCAATTTCTTTGATCGCTAAGATTTTGGAAGGACAGAAAAGACTTATCTGTTTTTCGTTTCAATGGGGTTTTTAAAAAACAATTTAATTCTATTGAAAAAGATTATTTATCACTTAGAACTACAACACATGACTAGATGCATGCCTTGTTATGTTGATTGCAATAAAATTTGGTTAATTAATTGAAATAGTATGGTAATCCATCTGGGGTTATTCTATACCTAAAGGTTAAAAAATCATGTATATTATAAGATTTGGATTTTTCTTTATAATGTTCCTGTTTTTAAATCCCAAAAACAAGTAATTAGAAGCCAATTGTCTTTTTGTTCAAACTAAATTAGTTATCAGGAAAGTAGCAAAAGTTATTTTACAGACATTTGAAATAACAGTTCTTGAAATTTTGATTTTTATTGAATATTAGATCAACTTACAAACAGATACTGAAGAAAAACACAGTTTTAATTCTTAGTTTTATTTTGTTTCATGAAAAATCCAATAAAACTTGTCAAAATTCTAAGCGGTCACTAACTTTATTTGTTTAGATGAATGAACTATGCTACAGAAATAACTGTGAGTGTGTGTATATATATATATATATATATATATATATATATATATATATATATGTGTGTGTGTGTGTGTGTGTGTGTGTGTGTATTTCATCAATTTAGATGTAATTGGGTCTACTGTGCCGGATGTTTGATATTGTTACTTGTTGATCAGTTGTAATCCAAACATCTTCTTCGAACCATCCAGTTGTGACTGGACTTAAACATGTTTACAGACTGAATCTATTTGAAGCTTATTATTGATCTACCTTGGTGGCACTAAATGCAGCACAAGCGGCTGAGATTATCGTCATATTAGATATATGATCAATCAGATCACAACACACTTGATGGGCAAACTTAATCAATAGAGCACATTGTGAATAACCTTAATGCAAGTGTAATCTTTTAAAATATTGGATGTTGAAAATCAACCACAACCAGAAAGCATCAAGGATCGTAAGATTTAACAAGCTATTATATTAACAGCTTATATACATTTAGAAATGATAATCTTTTGTAAATGGCTAGTATCTTTACAGTTCCTATAAGAAAAAGCAGTTTACTTGCGTACAAGAGTTTTTGCTTACACCTTTTGCAGGCAGAGTAACATTTTTGTCAACGATGGTACACAGGCAGAGTGTTCTTTTTTCTGCAGCTCAATGTAAGGTATTTTTCTATTGGCTGCTTGCTGATCAATTCAATATTAATGTATAGAAACATTGCTAGGTGGCCTCACTGTGATGTATGATTATGTAAAAATTGTTTGGCAAAATATGATGAAAGTGAGTGCTTTATTATTTTTATGCTATTGTACGATGATGCACAATTACTGATCAAATTATCATTTTTTATATATATATATATATATATATGTGTGTGTAATTAATTGACTTGTTTGAATATATCTTCTAATTTGCAATTTTTCTGAAAATAAGTCACCCCCTTTACAAGGATTAAAAAATTTATCTGCCTGTAAAAGGATTAATTTTGAAATTCCACTATTCATCCAAACCTGGATTAGCTCATTCAGCTAGGGCTGTGAAATACACTGACTGCATCTCTGCAGAGAGGTAAGCCTCCCCAAATGAGTGTCCTGGATATGACACTAAACAATCTGATCCTGAGCTTTAGGAAATGCATAGTACCCCTTTATTGCCATTGCTCTCAGGTCCACTCTGGCCCGGAGTGGTAGCACCTGATAGAGTCCTATCTATGGGTCAAATAGAACTAAACTGCGTACTTATACTAAACTGAATTGTTTGAAATAGAACTGTTTATGACATTTGAATTGTGTACTTATCCTAAACTGAATTGTTTGAAATTTATATGTATAAAAATGGATTTGGCATTAAATAACCTACAATGGTTGATATGCCATAAAACCAAACCAAACTAAGTCCCAAACCTAAATTGGACCATACATTAAGTCATGTTGGCCACTTAAATCAAGTTTAACTTTCTTTCCCAGTGAGTTATACATTTATATGCATATTGACTTCATTCTTACAAAATACCTGTTTAGAAAATTTGTTCCTGGAAATTTGTTTCAGTGTTATATTTGTTTACAGAGTCTTTAACATAACCAAGACCAACACATGTCGATTGTCCTGAGTGTGCAAACCTTTAAGCAGTGGTCAACCCCCTACAGCCTGTACTGTCTCTTCAGGCTAAGAATACCCATTCAAATAAGCCTCTCACCTCGGTTAGGTTTGCCAGATTAAGACCCACAGCCACTGGTCTCTCTCTCTCTCTCTTCCCTTCCTTTCCCAACTCACGCCAGACATCTGGATCAATCCTTCGTGATTATCTATGGAAAATTGGATGTATCTATGTATATATTTATATACACCCACAGACAGATACTGACACAAACACACACACACACACACACACACACATCATTTACTGACTATCAAAAAGCCTTTATCATTGATATGCCATGTTCACTTTTCATAAGGATTCATATTATAGTTTAATGAAATGCACAATTAGACACGGCATCAGCGACAACAGATGAAAAGTATCATTTTTAAAATTGATCAGTTCAGTAGCTTGAAAAAAATAAATAAATAAATAAAAGAAAAAAAGAACAATAAAATTCAAGGATCCAGAATTTCATGTCAAAATGTTTTTTTTTTTTCTAATTCCAGTTTTAATTTAATAACTGGTCAATATTATCAGGTCATTAGTTCATGTTTCTTAATTCACCCAAAAAATTGATTTTATAACCTTTAAATTCCAAGAATATTATGATATAGTTTTAAACTTGTCTTGAACATGAGAAACTAATAAGATCACACAGAAAAGGTCAAATATCAACATAAAGCAACTTACCCAGAGGACATCTGCATGTTACTCTGTAAGGAGCCTGGGGGTGGCTGGGCACCTTGGCTTCCCCAATGGTTGTAGTTGGTAATACTACTAAGATCAGCAGTATTTAAAGCAAAGTCATCTGGAAAGACAAAAAATAGAATAAGATAAAATAAAATAAATATCATAATCAGAAGATTCCTATCTGATTTATTTCTAAAAACTCTTTAGGCTTTTATACAATACAACTTATGGAAAATAAATAACAGAAATGAATCCAACAGTATGAAGAAACTAGAAAAAGTAATCCAAAAGTAATGAATTTATTATAATGGAAAGTCAACATTAAAATGTTTCGGTTTTAGTAAACCTTCATCAAGACTTTAAGATGGTGAAAAAATGTCGCTAAAACAACAATTGATGTTTTAATGAAATAAAATAACAGGCGAAAAGAAAAGATATGTATATAAAGGAAGATCATATAATCATTCAATCAGGATTCCTTTTAAAAAAACAATCATATGATTTGCACAGTCAATGATGTGTTGAACTTTAAGGATATACAACACAACTTATGAAAAGAACAGTTGATACAATATTGAATAGTTGGTTTAAATACTAACAAAACCAGGAAAAAGCAACTTTCCAACTATTTAATTTTTAAAGATGCTTTCTTTAAATGAGAAACTAGGAAGGTAAGTTATCTATTAAATTAAAAACGTCTCACAGGAATAATGTTCTGCATAATAATCATTAAAATTCTGACCTCAAAGAGGCAGATCTTTATTATGAGAACTTTTTACTAAGTTTAATAAAAAGTTTTACAATATTTTGGTACATGTCTTTTTTTTTAATTGGAATCATTTTCAGATGAGGCTTCTTAATCTGAGAATTAATTTTTATTTATTGCGGACTTTTTGTCCTCATCTGGGTAGTTTTTTGTGTTGTTTCTTCTTTCACTACGTTTCGGCCAAATTTCACCTCTGGCCTTCTTCAGGTGATTTTTAGAAGGCCAGAGGTGAAATTTAGCCGAAATGTAGTGAAAGAAGAAACAACACAAAAAACTACCAAGATGAGGACAAAAAGTCCGCAATAAATAAAAATTAATTCTCATTTTGGTACATGTTAGTTTTTGTTGAGTATATAATTGGACAGAAGCAGTTAAAGACATGGAAGATATCCACTGTGGTTGATAGTATTGTGGTATTTATTGCAGACTTTTTGTCCTCATCTTGGTAGTTTTTGTGTTGTTTCTTCTTTCACTACGTTTCGGCCAAATTTCACCTCTGGCCTTCTTCAGGTGATTTACCGCGACTTCGGATAGGAATGCTGAGTCTTGTAACCGTATCCCCAGTAATTACTGCCTTCCATAGTTGATGTTTATTACTGGGGATACAGTTACAAGACTCAGCATTCCTATCCGAGGTCACAGTAAATCACCTGAAAAAGGCCAGAGGTGAAATTTGGCTGAAACGTAGTGAAAGAAGAAACACAAAAGCTACCAAGATGAGGACAAAAAGTCCGCAATAAATAAAAATTAATTCTCAGATTAAGAAGCCTCATTTCAAAATGATTCCAATTAAAGACAAGTATTGTGGTAGTTGGTGTGCAGACATGTTATACATTACTTTACGGTGTGTGAAATTTGAAAACCACACAGATGAAAATGAAAGAGAGTCTAATTTAGGAACTTAGGCTTTACAAGTCTGAACTGGACTATAACTCTATAGAAGCAACCAAAAACATTTATTGCGCAAAAAGTGAATGAGTTGGATATCAACTTGAAGACCTCTTTGATATCTTTCGATGCAGTGGCGGAAGTCGGATCCTGGTTGAACAAAATAACCAGAAATGCACCTGGTTCTAAAGTAAACAGGATGCAGGAATTCTCGGCAGAAACATTGCATAAGTCGAGTGGGTGGCATGCAAGAAGGAGGTGTGTCCATGTGCATTGTGTACGCGGCAGGCTGGAGGGGGTGTGACTACATTAATTTGCATGGGTGACATGCTAGAGAGAAGCATGGCCACATTAATTGCATGGGGGTCTGGGATGTTATATAACCTGGAAGATTTTGATCTGATGGAGGAGAGGTCTGCTGAAGAGTTATACCCATTGACCCCTGTAGGCGTAGTTCAAATGGCTTCAATCCTCTTTTGCTCAATCCCGCCATTATGGGTCATTAAAAAAATGAAGCCATTTATATTTTATACATGAGTGTTGTCGTCTTTCTTTTCAATAAACAAATATGTAGCTGATTACTGCACAATGGCCTGACAGTTGAAGAAATTTCCCTTGAGTTGTGAGAACTTTGACAATCAGTCAAGGTCAAGTTGGCCTAAAACTGTAGAATCTGAGATGATGCTCCAAGCTTTTTGAGTTTGATTGGTTTCTTTGTTTAATGGCATATCAACCTTTGTAGGTTATTTAATGCCAAAGCCATTCTCCTAGAAAAACAGTAGTGGTACTATTTAACCCATAGCTGGGAGGATAAGGAGGTTCATACCTTTCCCAAGGGTATTTGCCTGAAAGTGAACATAATAGCGCAACTGGAGTGTGAACTCGCTTACTACGATTCCGCAGTCCATCGCTAGAACCAGTACGCCACAAGGACACCCCCATTTGAGTTTGAGTTTGAATTCTGTTTAACAACCTCTGTGGGTCATTTAATGCCAGAAAGGTTAGATTGGTTTTGTCTTTTGTGTATGTCTTACCCCTTTGCAGAGGTGCAGTCGGTGAGTTCTACTGCCCCAGCCAACCAGGCAAGGTGGAGTTTGTTCTGTGTTTGATCCTTCCAAGATTTTTGCCATTTGTTAAGTATGAATTTGTTTATAAGCTATAGAAGCAAACTTAGAGAGTATTAGGCAAGCTCTGCATCTCAGTCCAGTGTAGTTAGTCAACTTCACTAGTAACTTTCACAACCTTATCAAAAGCATCCTGAGATGTTGAATTGTCTCCCACATAATCAAAATATTGCAAAACCTTTTACCCTTCCAAGTAAAATAAAAACAAATTTAATATAGAAAGTATGAAAAAATATATAGATTGAAGATGGAAATGGAGGAGTAGCAACAGAAAACCAAAACTTACATTCAGGAGATCCTTGAGGTCGATCGACATACATCTGGCTGTGGTTATCTAAACAAGACAGAGAATAAATTTTGTTGGGAAAAATCTTCCAGTATTCATTAAAATCTTAAAATATTCATTAAACAATTCAGTATTTTTAAAAATATTTTTAAGAAAAAAAAATCCATAAGAAACAAAAAATAGTAATGTTGAAATTTGTTTGCAACTTACTTGGGGGGAAAGAGCTGGGAAGAGCGGACGGATAGCTAGAGCTCGACATCCCCGGAGTAGCCATTGATACAATCGGGGTTGCCAGAGCATTGGAATTCCTCGGCTGGGACTGGACATGCAAGAACAAAAAACCAAAAAGAAAATAAGCTAAAAGATAATGTTCAAAAAGCCTGGCAGAAGATGACATTAAATAACACAGGGCAAAGTTTTTTGTGGGCAGAGGGAAGAGGGAACTCCATTTTTAATTTTAAAAAAAGGGAAAAGTTGTGAGTACAGGCAACCAAGTAGCTGCCTTTTTCAGAAAAGAGATTTACACTGTCAAAAATTTTAGAAGCATGTGATGTTAATGGCTATTGTCATAGTAAATGAACAAGACAAGCTGGGTTCAAATCCTGGACAAAGCTTTTAGCATTTCACTTCATGCTAATGCTCTTGGGAAAGATATGAATCCAACTGTTTCTCTTTCTGTCTATAGGTAAATAGTAGAGCAAACTGGGTTCTTCAACCTTGATATAGTAACCAGTCTTGGAGAAGGAAAACTTTGAATTCAAAGTTGTTCACCCCTTAAAAATTGACCTAGTGTCAAATCCGGTTTGTAACAGAGGGGCTGCGTAAATAGATACATGATTAAAACATTTGAATCCAGAAAAGTATATTTATTTTTTTGGTCCATTAAATGCAAGAAGTAAAATGAATGACCCTTCAAAAAAACATCTATGTCTCCAAATTATAGTTTTTTTCTGAAAAAGGGTTTGAAAATTTTGAATTCATGGTATCTGGAAATGGGGTGGAGGGACGGGATGATTTTATCTGCATCATTTGGAAATGGCTGGAGGGAATAATTTAATCAACATCATTTAAAAATAGGATCAATTCAATCATCACTTCTTAACTAGGAGAGCGGGTTCAATCCAAGGGGGATGGGGAAAAATGTGAGTGGTTCACTCTATTAGGGAACCTACCTCTGAATTCATGTCACCTCGACAGTTTGGTATCATAACTCGAAGGTTGTGTTGTCTCTGCTGGGAGTTGGAGGATTGTTTGGCCATTGCCTTGTTTGACATTATTCCAGGTGATGTACTTGGGGAAGATCTCTGCTGGTAATTGTTGGCAGCTGAAGTACTGAGATCAACCATTCCTCCTGGAAACAAAATATCAATGCGTATTTTTAAAAAAAATAAGGTAAGACCAAATAGTTTTATACATGAGAGACAAAAAGGAAAAAAGACCAACAAACATACCCTATATACTCATGTATCATGTAAGAAACCTAAATTGATTTTTACTATTGGTTTGGTTTGGTTTTATGGCATATCAACCACTGTAGGCTATTTAATGCCAAATCCTCTTTATAGATATATATGCTTTGCCATTGTAGGCTATTTAATGCCAAATCTTGATTAAATATATATATTAAATACATATATGATTTGTAAACACATTTTGTAGATAACATTCTTAAACAAGCCTGAGCTCTTTTTTTGCACACAGTTAAATTGTTTCAAGTATTGCTATATAACAGTCACAATTTAACATCAGTCATTTGTTTGCACACATAATTTGTTCTATCTGACCCATAGGTGGGATCTTATCAGGTGCTACCACTCCAGGTCAAAGTGGACCAAGGAGCAATGGCAATAATGGGGTACTCCACATTCCCCAAACCTCCAAGGCTGAAGCCTTGTCATCAGATGGTTTTATGTCATATCTAGGACACTTGTTGAAGGAGGAATCTTACCCCTCTGCAGAGATGCAGTCAGAGTAATCTACAGCATCAGCCAACTGGGCATTTTTGCAGCTGGAAATTATAGGTGTACCAGTTGGCCAACTATCTATATACACATCATATACAGCCCCTTAATATTAGGCTTAAATGTACATCTCAGAAAATTTTATCATACATTTGTACATATCGTATTTATAAAGAAAATTGTATGACATATCACTACATATGATATTTGTATAGAAAATTATGATACATCAGTACATATGGTATTTATATAGAAAATTTGTTTATGACATATCAGTACATATGATATTTGTTTAGAAAATTATATGATATATCAGTACATATGGTATTTATATAGAAAATTATATGATATATCAGTAAATATGGCATTTATATAGAAAATGAATTCAAGTTCTTTTGTTATGGTCAATTAATTCTGGTGACAAGCCTTTTCCAATATAGAAACTGCAGTATTTATGCCTGCAATATTCTTGAACATTATTGACATAAAATTTCAGTAAAATATGTCAAGAAAGAATAACACATTATTAATCCTTTTATTAATTTGGTTGTATTTTCCAAGACTGATGTATAAGGCTTTGGTTCTTTCTGGTCTTCAAATTTTCCAAGGATTTTGTGCAAGAATAGTTGAAGACAGATTTAAAAATAGCATATATACTCGTGTAATGAATGACCCTTATTTTGAGCCATAAAAAGGCTTTTTTATCATATATTGCACGTACGAAGCAATTGTAAACTTGTAAGAGTTCAAAAACATCTTGCAATATGAAAGACTTGTTTATGAGACGAGAAATTGGTCTTAAAAGTCAGTTCATGACACGAGTACTAAAAAATAACACAACGTGTCCATAAAGTTTAAAAACAAATTAAAGTCAAATTTTAAAAAAGAATAACAATTCATTGATTTATTGCTTATTTGTTAAATAAAATAAGACATTGGATAGACTTAAAATTGGGAGAAATAACAATTCAAATTAGGATATTTATTCATTTCCCTTTTTAGATATTTTTCTTTTATTTACAAAGGATAACGCGAAACCAGTGGTTAAATCTTTTTTTTTCTAAATCTGGAAATGATTTAAGTATTCTCTATTTATGAAAAGAGAAGTACAGCATGTCTAATTATTTTTGTCTTTCATGCTTTTTCAACAAGCCAAAAATATCGTTAGTAAATTAGAAAAAGAGCTGAAATTTTGATGATGTTTAGTTATGAGTAAAATCTATCTTGTAATGGTGGTGTAACTGCCACATTGCACAGACGTTCACTGGACAAGGCCCAGTAGCAGACAGATTTACTAACAGCCAAACTAATTACTACATCAGCCTTTATGGAAGTATTTTTAGCCAAAGACTTCTAACAGAGTCAATTATACAGGTATGCAATGTCTGATTACTGGAGAAGAGTCACTATGAGTGTCACTAAACAACCAAGAAGAGTAATATTGGTTGTATATAATTGATGGTTTAGAAGGCTGCATTATTTTCTTTATTTGCTTTTTTATGGAAAACTAAGGGGCACTTTTTGATGACCAATTTTTTTTATTTCAAATCAATCCTTTCCAATATAAATGGTAAAAAATAAACAACCAAATTTTAAAAAAAATTTAATTACATTATTCACTTTTATTTATTTTTGGGAATTGTGGAGAGAAACTTCAGATTATATTATTAAGAAAACAGTTTTGTAATTTTCATATTTTAAATAAATTTCTGATCTTAAAAAAAAGGAAGGGTAGCAAAATTTTCTAATTGATAAAAGACCTGAAAAAAAATCACAGCTGTACATAGAAATTAGGTGCTAACTTTTCTTTTTTTTTAATTTAATTTTTTTTTCTTTTAGAGGAAATGTTTTTAAAACAATATTGGCTACATTAATATATGTATAAAATTAATTATGGGATTTAAAAAAAATAATTTGAATAGAATATAACAAGTTCAGAATGCTAAAAATTCATTTGACCTTTTCTTGAAGAAAAGTCTAAACTCAGAATTTTAACAAATCAGGAAAAAAAAAAGACTTGAAACTTGCATGAAATCCATTTTGGTTTTGAAAGCTTGTCAATAATTGTTTAGGGTTCAACATAAGTCTGTTCATTTTAAAGTAAAACTTGTTTGAGAATGCATTATACAAGAGTTGACAAAAAGTGTATTTAGATATTTTTTATTTCTTTTTAGATGAGGCTTTATCAGTCATTATTATCAATAATTTTTTGCTAGTATTATCTTTCATCTTTTCAACTAGAATTAGGAAAATGAAGAATAATACTAGTCAAAATTATTAATGATTTTCATTTTCTAAGTGTAACTAGTTTAAGAATCAATTGCAGATGAGTTGACAAAAGGTGTGTGTACACACACACACATATATATATGTATATATATATATATATATATATATATATATATGGGTTCTTATTCCTTTTTAGATGAAGCTCTATTAACCATTATTATTAATGAGATATTTTTATGATAATTTTGACTAGTACTGTCTTTCATCTTCCTAATTCTTGTTGCTTTTTATAATAACTCACTGAAGTCATCACTTCCACAACAGCAAGGAACAGAGCACATTTGAAACAAGAATAAAGAATAAGCTCACGGTGAGAGTCAAACTCATGTTCTCTTCTACCCCAGGGAAGCCTGTTTCTACACACCAACTGCTTTACCAATTCAGCTACAAGAAAATGGATGGTATCACAGAAGTCCAAATAACACCTATAAAGTAACTCAATACTCCAGTCTCTGATCGGTCAGTAACATAGTTATTGTTTTACACACAAGTAGTATTAAGAATATATCTTTATTTATCTTTTAGATGAAGCACTGTCAATCATTATTATTAATGATTTTGACAAGTATTACACTTCATCTTCCTAATTTTTTGTTGCTTTTTATCATAACTCACTCAAGTCATCACAGTGGAAACAAGATTCAAGAATAAGCTCATGGTGAGAGTTAAACTCGTGTTCTCTTCTCTTCCAGAGGAGCTTGTTTCTACATACCAGCTGCTATTCCAACTTATTTCAAGCTTCAATTTCTAAAGAATCAACAGTATTGGACAAAAAAAGACCCCCAAAAAACCAGACAGATGAGACAAAAAAATTTGATAAGACAACTGATGACAATTGATGTAGTACATGACATATTAGGACAATTTATGACGACTTAATATCTAGTTGGGTTTCCATTAACATCAGATGCAGTGGTTTTTCTCTTGAGGCTACAACCTTCTTTGTGATGATAATTTCCAGTTTTCTTAGGAAAACATGAATTGATAAATGATGGTGATACAATTTCTTTGCCATATCACAAAGTGACAGTCCAAAATCATTGTATGCCACAATTTGGCCTTTTTCAAACTCAGACAACTGCTTACTACCCATTAACAAAAGACTAATCACAAATTAGGATATGAAATCAAGAAAAAGAAAATTCTTAGAAATTTCCTATTGTTTGGTATTTCAGAGAATTTTCTTTTTAGAAAATTATGACTTTTCAGTAAAACTAAGGGAACTTTGACAACAATAAACAAGGGAAATAATCAATTCCTATGTGTGTCTAAGTCATTGAAGTTTCATTAAAATTTGTGACAATAAAAAATATCGTTCAGTTTTTTCACAGTCAGTTTTGTTTTATTTTTATTTTTTGTTTTCTTTTTGGGGGTTTGCCTGATACTGAATATATAACTAATAACTTATTTACTCACATATTAACATAAGATCAAGGCAAGAATACTCATACTTAACCCCCGCCCCCCAAAAAAACAGACAGATGAGATAAAAAAATTTGATAAGACAACTGATGACAATTGATGTAGTAAATGATGCGTTAAGACAATTTATGACTACTTAATATCTAGTTGGGTTTCCATTAACATCTGATGCAGTGGTTTTTCTCTTGTGGCAACAACTTTTGATTTGAGGATAATTTCCGGTTTTCTAATAATTTTTTTAGGAAAACATCAATTGATAAATGATGGCAATTCAATTTCTTTGCAATATCATAAAGTGGCAGTCCACAATCATTGTATGCCATGATTTGAACTTTTCAAAATTAAAACAACTGTTTACTAGCCATTAGCAAAAAACTGATTTCAAATCAAGGAAATTTTCTCAGAAATTTCCAATATTTTGGTATTTCTTAGGATTTTTTTTTTTTTAGAAAATATGACCCTTTGCTAAAAGTGAGGAAATTTTGACAACAATAATCAAGGAAAATAATCACTTTCTATGTGTCATAATGGTTAGAGTGTTCACCAATGGCCCAGGAGACCTGGATTCAATCCAAAGACTTTAAAAATGGTACTTGATGCCTCCTTGCTTAATACTTAGCATTATAAGGTATGGATCAAGGGTTAAGTGAAGCAAACCTCAGTGTAGTAGTTATCAAAAAGGGAACCTTCGGGTCACCCTTGACAATGGTCATCAACTTTACTTACTTTTACATGTGTCTAAGCTATTGAGGTTTTGTTAAAACTTGGACCAAAAATAAAAAAATTTCAGATTTTTCAGTCTGTTTTTTGTTTTTTGTCCAATATTGCTTAAAAAGTTAGTGTGACATTCAGTGCCAACAAAGACACTTTTAGTCCTCTATTTTACAATTTGATTCAATGAAAATTAACACAATAATCATATAAAATTGTTGAAAAAAAAAAAGAAGCAAATGACTAAGAGGCAAACCTGTTGAATTTGGTCTGGGACTGACATTGGTACCCACTGCATGGGGCTGAAGCAGGCCTGTAGTACTACTGATGGAAGCATTCTGAGCCAAGGATGAAATGGGGGATTGGACCATATAGCCAGGATTGTGAATAGGGACACTGACTGGCATAGAAACAGTCGGATATTGCTGCATGCCCGGCTGCAAAGAGAGAATGCAGGTGATCAAAACACATTCAACATGAAAGCTTCAGAATAATAAATACATGAAATCATTGCAAAAAATTTTAAAAACTTGGAAAATTGTGCAAGTTAGTTGGTTGTTTCTTTTACTACATATCAACTCATTTCGAGTCATTTAATGCCAAATTAAATTTCAAATAATTTAGTATGAGTATAGTTTTGTTTACAAACAGTTTACAAATAGATCGGTTAAATGTCAAAACAGTTCTATTTCAAACAATTCAGTTTAGCATGAGTATGCAATTTCAATGTCACAAACAGTTCTATTTCAAACAATTCAGTTTAGAATAAGTACACAGTTTAGTACTATTTGACTCATAGAGAGGACCCTATTAGGTGCTACCACTCTAAGCCAGAGTTGACCTGGGAGTAATGGCAATGAAGGGGTACTCTGCATTCCTCAAAACTCCAACATTACTGGAACCTCGCCATCAGATAGTTTAGTGTTATATCCAGGACACTTGATAGGGGTGAGTGGTCTTATCCCTCTGCAGAGAAGCAGTCAGTGTATTCTACAGCCTCTGCTGACTGGGCAAAAATTGTGCAAGTAAGTTATCATTGGATAAAAAGTGATCACTGAGTGAGATTTTTATGCTGACAGTTTCACAAAGAGATATTTTAAAAAAAGAGATTAAAGAAGCAAAAAGAAGAAATAACATGAGTGTCCTTCTTCATAAGTCATACGAAATAACTTTGTCAATTGAATTGATTACTTGTGAGAGGGAGAAACAATCTAGTTTTGGTGCTATAAATTTTTGTAAAGTTAACTGTTTTCCCAGAAGTCACTAAATTTTTTTTAAATTTTAGTTTAAGATTCTATGAGTAGAGCACAAAAAGAAAATTAATTTCCAGCAGTACACATAGTACAGTGGTTAAAGTGTTGGTCTGAAAATTGCTTCTTAGTGAAATCATCAGATGGTCCCAGGTTCAATCCCACCTACATGTAAAACTTAAAAAAAGAAAATGTAGATCTATATCCTTGCCCTTGAGGTCATAATAATTACGCAGATGTATATTTCTAATCGTCTTGGGAAGATGAGGCCCTGGAGGTGACCGTGTCCTCTGTAAAGAGTACAGATGTAACTTGCAAGACACATTCAGGTTAATTGGCCACGCAATTACCATGACTAGTTAATTTGGCATCACTTGTGTGTGATATGGACTGATGGCTCAGTTGTAGAGTTTCGGCTCTACAATCTGTGGTGGCTGGTTCAATCTCCAGTAGGTGTTCACCGGATTTTCTGGTCGTGGTAATTCAATTCACAATATAATTCGTCTACTTAAAAAAGAAAAGGTAGATCTGTTTTCCTCTAATTGTTTAACAGAATATTCTTATTTGCATGCTATTTTTCTACAATATTTGCCAATGGCTAACTAACTGACTTTCTTGACATGAGCAAGAATTCCATCTAGGGATAATGAGGCCAGCAGTTATTGTTAAATTTTTAGAATTATTCATATGTAGTGAAATGTCTTCATGAAAGAAAAGAAAGACTTATCCTGTAATTGAGTTTGGTCTTAGTGTTTCAAATCATGTTATATATCTTGGGCAGAAATAGCCAGGCAGAGCTCATTTGTCTCCAGGTCTAGTTTGAATTCAGTTTTCCTTCTCTTCACCCAGTTGTCATACCAAGATTAAAGAGCCCAGTCTTGCCTGCAATTTACCAATAGCTGGATGGAGAATAATTGGATTCATGTGTTTTCCAGAGATATTAGCACTATGCGAAATGTAAACGTCATCATAAAAGATTTAAACCCAGGTAGCTGAATATGCAACCTATGACAATAACCATTAGGTCATTAATAACTCCAAAAAGATTTATACATTCGTGTTTCTGTCTTTGGCCAATTTCTCATGATGGTTATATAGTAGCAGTCTGATATACACATTGATTCCGCCCTTACTTATTTTGAAAGATTTTTTTCTCTTTTTCTGCATTATCAGCCATTCTGCTTTTATCAGCCATTTTTAATCCCCTTTACATCCCTTAGTATCTCAATATTGTTTTCTTATTTCCTTTACAAAAGATTGCCAAAAAACAGACACAGATCAATGACCAACTATCTTCCTGAGGTCATACTGTTACTTGCGAGCTAACAAAATAATTAATATGAATCTCTGAAATTTACAAATCAAACTCAAATTAATTAGAACAGCAGCTTCTTGAAGCAAATTTGACTAGTGTTACAAATAAGCAATTTGATCTCATAAAAAAATTTTCATTTGCAAGATATACAGCACAGACCATTTTGGTTAATTTTATACGTCTTTTTGTTAAGTAAACAAAATAGATTGTATTTAGTTAGGTTCATTTGGTTTTATGGCATATCAACCATTGTAGGTTATTTAATGCAAAATCCATTTTTATACATATAAACAGTTCTATTTCAAACAATTCAGTTTAGCATAAGTACAGAGTTTAGTTCTATTTGACTCATAGATAGGACCCTATCAGGTGCTACAAGATTGTATTTGGGTTTCACATGAACATTTCCCTCATGAACATTTCACATGAACATTTCCCTCATGAAAAATGCTGAGATAATTTATTGAATATCTCTGATCATAAATGCAAAAAAATTAAGAAGTGTTGTTAAAGAATGAATGTTAAAGTGTCAATTTTGTAAATAGTATAGACCACTCTCTCCATTAGAAAAGGTTCAGACTACACTGCCCATTAGAAATGTACTATTCCGAAGATTTCTGTCTTGAATAAATGAGGTTTTTAATAGCAGATTATTCAAAAAATTGTTCAGATTATGTTTCATCACTGTTTACAGAAGTCACATCTTAGAAATCCTATTCTGCATGGGGATCTGCAAAGCTATTTGTGCATGTGGATATAAACAGCCTTTTTTTTTAAGTGGGAATGGAAAGATTTTATATATAACTTGCTTTTCTTCCCTTATTCTCATTACTAAGGTACATATTGTTGTAATATTTACAGCTGTACTCATTTCTCCTAGAAACCTGCTGGCTGTCCATTGTAGCCATATTGAGTCTCCTTGGCTTGTTCTTTGGCACGATGAGTTTAATTATATGTCTAGACACCATCATTACAACTTGATTAAATGCAGCCACATCAACAGCAGTCGTGGCAGCTTAAGTACTTGCAGCAGTATTAGTTGTGAAAGTTGTAAGACTAGTGTTGTAATAACAAGGCTAAAAAGGGGTGTGCAAATGTCAGTAGTAGTTGTTTCAGATATGATACAGTCAAGAGAAGAAAAAAAAAAGGCATTGCTACCAACAGAATATAATTACTACCAGCAGAAGCTAAGTGTAAACAATGGATAAATAAAGATTTTTCTTTTATATTTTTAAAGCAACACCACTTGGCACAAACAGCTGTTCTAAATTCATATCTTACATTTTTTTAAAAGTATGAATAAATTGCAAATGCATTGGTGGTTTTATATATATATATATATATATATATATATATATAGTGGTTTATTCCACTGGGGGAATTTTTGCAACTGTTTTCTCTTAATGGCCTCATCATCTACAGTGAATGAATATAAAAAAAGATAACAGGTGATAGGAAAAAATACCAGGTAAAAAATAAATGATAATGAGTAAGGGTTATGATAAATAATCGGGCAATTGGCCTAATCAGTAGAGTGTTTGCCAATGTTTCAGGAGACTGGGGTTCAATTCCGATCCGAATCGTACCAAAGACTCAAAAAATGGTATTTGATGCCACCTTGGTTAACACTCAGCATCATAAAATAAGGATCAATGGTAAAGTAGAGTAATCCGGGGAATTGAGTAGAGCCCTCCACTTCACCTCGGTGTAGTAGCTATCGAAAAGGGAGCCTTCAGATCACCCTTGATAAAGGTCACCAACTTCTGATAAGTAATATAGGCTATCATATCCTAGGTGAGTAATCAAATGCCAAAACTATTCTTTGTAAAAGAACAGTAATGATTCTATTTAACCATTAGTTGAGGAGGATAAGAGACCTCATACCTTTCCTAAGATAATGAATTTGAGAGAGAACTCAATAGTGTGATTGGAGTTCCAACTCATTTGCTATAATGTCACAGTCTAGTATCTTAGCTACAACTCCACAGGTACTTCCCCTATATATTTGGTAGAAAGTAATATGCAAGATCGCAAAATCAAGAAACGGTTGCAATGACATCTAATGGCCGTAAGTAAACGCTTTTTTAAATCACAAACTGCAACAAAATGAAAATGAATGAATGTCCAATGTAATGTCTGCTTTTAGTTGATCTCGTGTATACATAGATATATATTTCTTTTAAATATCCTATCCAGTGGCAAAAGCTGCTCGGTAGCGCCAGGAGTGGCAGTACCACCTTGAGCTACCAAAACTGTGATATCACCCTGGTTGGTGGCTGATGAGGCTAGGGTATTGCACGTGCTTTCACACGTTGTATGATGAAAAAAAAAATGCAAGATGTATGATCTTAATACTCTAAGGTAAAAAAGGAATTATGGGTAGTAAAATCTGGATAAATAAACCAAATGAATGAGCCTTGGCAAATTGGTTAGTTGAGTTTTATGGCACATCAAACCTTATAAGTTATTTAATGCTAAGCCCTGTTTATACATAATTATAGTAAAAATATCATTTATAAATGCATATTTTGCAGACAACATTTTTAAGTGAACCAGAGCTCATTTGTTTGCCCACAGTTAAATGGTTCCAAATATTGATTCTAACTATTCAATTTAACATCCCTCATTTGTTCATACACACAGTTAAATGGTGAAACAGTTCCATTTAATACCCTTATTTTATATAGAGTTGTCGAGGTCAACCCGAAGGCTCCCTCTTCAATAGCTACTACACCGAGGTATAGGGGAGAGCACTATTCCTTTCCCTGGATTGCTCCACTTTACCCTTGATCCGTTCTTTATAATGCTGTGTTAAGCAAGGCAGCATCAAGTACCATTTTTTGAGTCTTTGGTATAACTTTACCTGGGATTGAACCCCAGTCTCTGGGGCTATTGGCAAACACTCTTACCATTTGGCCTGGTGGGTAGAGAGTTTGCCAATGGTCTGGGAGACCTGGTTTCAATCCCAGGCTGAGCCATACCAAAATGGTACTTGATACCTCCTTGCTTAACACTCAGCAATATAAGGTACGGATCAAGGGTAAAGTGGAGCAATCCAGGGCAAGGAGTAGCGCCCTCCCCTACAACTCGGTGTAGTAGCTATTGAAAAGGGAGCCTTCTGGCCTTTACTTATTTTAAATACAGGTAAACGGTTTCAGGTATTCCTCAGTAACAGTTTTATATATACACAATTAAATGCTTTCAAGTATTGTTATGTATCACTAACATTTAAATTAAACTTCACTCATTTGTTTGCACGCAGTTTAAATGTCAAACAGTTCTATTTGACCAATCATATCATATTTACCAACCCCTCTGCTCGGGCAGGATACGACACAAGGTCAATTTTTTAAGCAGAGTTTAACAAGTTTGAATTCAGAGTTTTCCTTCTCCTAGCCTAGTTGCCTCACCAAGGCTGAAGAACCTAGTCTGTCCTGCTATTTACCCATAGCTGGAGGGAGAAATAATTGAATTCATACCTTTCCCAAGGGTATTAGTGCTAGGTGATATGCAATCAGTCTCATCTGGGATTTGCACACTCAAGTGCTACCACTCTGGGTCGGAGTGGGTGCGGAAGTAATGAAGGAGTAATCCACATTCCCCAAAGCAGGAGCCTCACCATCAGATTGTTTAGTGTCTTTGCAGAGGTGCAGTGAACGTATTTTACTGCTGCAGCTGACAGGACAGAAGCCTTGGTTTAAGTCAAACCTATAGTATCTATCCTTTCTGACTAAGGCTTGCCTTCCCAATTAATCCACCTGCTGGGCCTAACATAAAGTCATTATGTGCAGCAAAATCGCTAGTTACTATAAAAGCACTTGTGGTGGAGACCTTTTTAGATGATATTAAAAACAGAAGTCATCATAGCCTTGATTGTTAAATAGATTGCTATTCGGTAATAACTAGTGACGTACCCGGACGTGTATTCAGTTAGATATCCAGAATCAGATTTGGAAAAAAAATGGATACTGGTTTTACTGAATATTTTTTAAACTCATAGGGAAGAGAAATCATAAAAAGTGTCGCAACCCGTTAATATGATAACAATTTATTATTGAAACAAGCGCAATGTCGGTCATTTGGAATACTTCCGGTAAAAAATGCATCCTTTGGGCTAGAGACATCAAATCAATGTTGTTTTTAATTGTTATTATATCAGCTTCCAGGACATGCAATCCTCTTTGAATTTCTTGTTTCAGTAATAAAGCATCATCATATTTATGGCTTGCGTCTCAATTGAAAGAGTTCTGAATGATTTTGTCTCCAAATAAGTAGTGATGCAAAATATTTTTCCCTCTCTAGTCCAAGGCATTGCGATTAAGGATTAATACTTTCAATAGTAGAGTATTTTCGAATCTGAAACCAAAAAGCTTACAAAATTGTTATTAGTAGAGTTATATTGAGACACCCTATACATCAAACCACATACCAGCATTCAGCTTCAGTGCAAAACTGATAAAATGTCAAAAATTCAATTTCAGGGATGTATGACTAATACATTTAATTAATTCCCTTTAAACCTAAAAAAAGGGAAAAGGTTTTGGATTTGGGCAGTCCTGATCTATTTTCAGTAGTAGATTCTTTTAAGTAAACATCAAAGATCTGTTTGTAACAATTACGTCTCTGGTTTTTATACCCATTAAATAATACTTCAAACGTCAAAGTTTAATTAAAAGAATTTTTATTTTTCAGCATTTTATAAAAATATTCAAAAATTCTGATTTTATGCGTGTATCATGTAAATTAAACTCTTTTTAAAAAAAATAATGCGTCCGTTTAAATAATTGAAAAAAAATGAAATAATTCGATAGTTACTTAAAATGTTAGCATCCTAGTTTCATTATTTTATTTAAAATAAAGTTTATTTACGGTCTAAAATGACAGTATTCCAAAAATTAGTTACTATTTATAAATACTGCACAGAACAAGTCATTTATTAGTTTAAATTCTGATATTTTTTATTGTTTTACTCTTTAACATATTAGTTGAAACTATTGGAACGTACTGGAATTGTCCGAGACAAAAGAACATGGCGGTAACATTAACTAGTCACTGGTAAAGAAATTAACTTCATTTTTCATCCCCTTCTCTTCAGCATTTATCATCAAAATATATCTATCACCTCCTCTTTTACAAATAGCATCATTTTTCATTGCAGTCCGTAAATATAGGGTGTTTCAGAAAAATCGATATAATTTCATAATCATAATCTAACTTGACCAATTCTCGTTCAGACGATATCAAATTTTAGCATCATGTGTAGAAACAACTCAAAATTTTATGTTTAATTTTTTTTTCTTTTCAGATATTCACTGCAAAATAAAAGGCGTTTAAACATTAAAGAGAGAATTTTGTATTGTTTCTGCCCTAGCTGTTAAAATTTAAAATCATTTCAAAGAATCTACCACTGAGTGCAGATCAAATCTGCACAAGTTAAAAACAGTTGTTTTTTTAGGGGTTCATCTTTAAGACAGGCTGATGGTATGAATTTTTTAAACTATCATTCTCGTCACTATCAGCCATTGCTCTTGGTATGTCCTCTAGATGGCATCTAGTGTCCGCACTCACCAAAATGAATGAAAGAAATTCAGAGGGGTTAATTAGACATAATAATAGTCGATTGAAATCGTACTGTCATTGTAATTGTATTTTTGGCACAATATCAGTCAATACATTTATTTTATAGAACAGAGAGGTTTTATAATTTTGAAAGTACTCAAAGACGGAAGCAAGATCCCTTGCAAGCAGTATAGTGGTATCGAGTATAAATGGACCGTCTCGTTAAACAATGGGAGCTTCCACAGGGAAGCATTAAACAACTGAAGTTACCTCCTCAGATAATATAAAAGAGCCCAGTCTTTAGAGTCAGAACTTTGTTTTTGTACGATTGATACTGAATAAAGTAATTGAGTTTTAGTACTACAGGGTGGAACGATAAAATTGTCACCCTAGAAAAGACGACATGATTCCATTTCTGTTTAATGAAAACCGGTTTTCTTTTTTTGTTGCAGACCATCTACTAGTTGTCCAGTTGTGTACAAATCCCAAGAGCGATAGGAGCCTTCTATCATGTCTGAAAGTGACACAATGTTCAACGAGCGAGATCGGAGATGCGCCGCTGTACAACTCAAGCTCTCTACCGATCCAAGTTATGACAACAGGGCCATTGCCAGCACCCTCAAAATGCAAATCTGGACAGTTCAACGCTTGAGGGCATAGCTCAACGCATCGGACGATCCTTTGGAGGTGGTGGAGCGGAAGGTCACCGCCAGGAAGACCCGGACCAAGGAGTTCATCGAAAAGGTCCAGGCAATCATTGATGAAACTCCCCAACGGCCTATTCGGCAGATTGCCAGAGATTTAGGCGTCTCACACATAACTGTGAATGCATGTGTGAAGGAGGACTTGAAGTGTAGGTCCTACAGGCGCCAGACAAGCCAGATCTTGACTGAGAAGACAAAGAACCTCAGGCTAATCAAGTCCGTCAGGCCCCCTCCTCCTCCGACCTGAACCCCCTGGACTACTTCGTTTAGTCATACGTCGAGAACATCACCAACATGACCTCACACAACACCAAAGCCGGCCTGATCGCCGCCATCCGCCGAGTATTCGCCGAGCTCCCGCCGGCGCTTGTGGAAAAGGCATGCTCCCAGTTCCGGATTCGTATCGAGAGTTATACAATAGCCAATCCCCCCACTTTTAGGATGACAATTTTATCGTTTCACCCTGTACATCAACTACAACTTCGTCGTTGCTACTTTAAAAGTGGGGGGATTGGCTGTTGTTTTACGGTATATCAACCCTTTCGGGTTATTTAATGCCGAATCCTTTATATATATATATATATATATATATATATATATATATATATATATATATTCATGGTTTGTAAGCGAATAATTTATAGGGTAACTTCATTTTTAAACGAGTTGTAAGAGCTCATTTGTTTGGACACAGTTAAATAGTTTCAAGTATTCCAATCAAACATTAATAATTCTATTTAATATTAATCAGTGGTTTGTTTCAAGTATTGATATTTAACATTTTTGATTCTATTTACCCAGTATTCTTGTATAGTATGAATAATTCGCACACTGTATGGTTTCAAATAACAACAACTACTACTACTACAACTACTACTACTACTAATAATAATAATAATAATTCTCCTCCTCCTCCTCCTCCTCCTTAATTGAACAGTTCTATTTGACCGATAGAATGGTATGAGTTTTAGTCAGTTTCCTTCAAATGACACCAGGACAGAAGCTGCTTGTAGTACGTGATGTTTTCCGAAAACATCACCCAGTTAAGCACTGATCTTTCTAGATAACATTTAACTTTGGGGAGTAAACAAGAAACGGCACTACCAAGTACTACCACTCTGGGTCAGAGTGGACCTAGGAGTAATGATAATGAAGGAGTACTCCAGTTCTCCAAAGCTCCAGAATTGGAGCCTCACCATCAGATACACTTTAGTGTTATACTCAAGACACTCATTGGGAAGGTCATACTTCCATTACTAAGGTGCAGTCAGCGTATTCTAGAGACCCAGCAGACCGAGCGGGGCTACATATAGGTTGTATGTTGTGAAGGCCTAGAGAGATCATTGATTAGAAAAAAAATTGTTAGTACAATTATCAATATTATCTGGCAGCATTTGTATCCGGCTGGATATCCGGTGATTTCATATCTGGCAATATCAAAATCTATATCCGGTACATCGCTCGTTATAACAACGAAAAAATATGGACTTTGTTAGGCAGACTCAGTTGCTCTGATTAGGTTTTTTAGGGTCAAGCAGAGAGGATCTAACATGAAAACCGAAGAGCATAAAAAGAATGAACATAGTTACAAAGGATGAATTAAATTAGTTGATAATAGTCAATTTGGGGAAATCTATGATGTTGGTTTGGTTTGGTTTCTTTGTTTAATGGCATACTAACCTCTGTAGGTTATTTAATGCTAAATCCATCCTTCAAGCAGAACAGTAGAGGTACAATTTAACCCATAGCTGGTAGGTTAAGAGAGTTCATGCCTTTCCCGAGGGTATTTGTCCGAAAGTGAACGTAATAGTGCGTCTAGAGTTTGAACTCGCTTACTACGATTCTGCAGTCCAGCGCTTTAACCATTACACCACAAGGATACCCTCTCTGATGTAGTTGTCGACGTGCTGAACTGCGATATCGTCGTAAGCGAGTTCAAACTACAGTCGTGCTGTTACATTCACTTTTGAACCTATACCTTTGGGAAAGACAGGAACTCCTTTATACTCCATCTATGGATTAAATAGTACCACAGCTAGTTTTTTTCTTTCTTTTCTTTTTACAAGAATGGCTTTGACATTAAGTAACCCAGGGAGGTTAATATGCCATTAAAGATAGAAACAAAATCAAACGAAATAATAGATTTCGGATGTTCTCATTATCATTACAATCTTTCTGAGTCGACCTTAGTCAAGGGTGACCCGACGGTTCTCTCTTCAATAGCTACTACACCGAAGTGTATGGGAGGGCGCTACTCGATTCCCTGGATTGCTCTACTTTACCCTTGATCACCACCTTATAGTGCTGAGTGCTAAGCAAGGCAGCATCTAGTACCATTTTTTGCGTCTTTGGTATGACTCGACCTGGGATTGAACCCCAGTCTCCTGGTTCATAGGGAAACACTCAACTCATTAGACCAATTCTAAGTCGTAATTAATTTTTTTTTTACAAAATTATAATTTAATTTAATATTACAAAAGTGTAATTAATTTCTTTTAAAAAACAAATAAAGCGAAAACTAAAAACATAACTTTGTCTTGGGTATCTGATGATAAGGCTCTGTAGTTCTGGGGAGTGTGGAGTACCCTTTTATTAACATTACTCCCAGGTCCACTCACAACGGAGTGGGAGATAGAATTCTATCTATGGGCCAAAATAAATCTGTTTAAAAATGATTCATATTCGTATGCAAAAAAGTAGTAGTAGTAGTAGTAGTAGTAAATAATAATACAAAAATATAAATATGAACATACAATGAATGTGATTCCCGAACATCTGGGCATAAAATAACCCTAGATAGGTTGACCTCCCGTTAAAATCCATCAATCCTTTAAAAGGTTTTTTATGTGACAAAGAACTACAATGATTAATTCCCCAACATTTTATGGGTTTTCATACTTTTAAGTTTAAGTGAGAAGACAAAACAAATCCATTTATGAGGTTCTCTTTTGAAATATTGATTTTAGAATTGACTTCATGATTGACAAATTGCTGAACTTCTAGAATGATGGATTGCTGGAAAGAAATCAAACTTGAAGGGCAAAAATAAATCATTTCAGTTCCTAGCCACAAGCAAAAACTACACAAAAAAAATTTAAGATATAGATGTATATCATCATCATGTCATGCCGCTAGCACGGATATCCCTGACCCTCTCTCGCCACTTCTCCCTATCATTCATCGCCTCTGGCAGGTCTTCAGGGCTACATCCCGTATCCTCACATAGCTGCTGTATGTATGTTCGAGCTGGTCCTTCTGCTTTTGCTTGGCCATATGTGGGGGTCCATAGGAGTACATCACTTATGAGCTCGTGCTTGCTTCTCCAGCAGTGTCCTGTGTGTCTGGTTCATCTAACTTGGATAGTTTTCGTGATGCGAGGCAGGTGGCTGTATAGTTGGTGCCTTGTGGGGTGTTGGCGCCAGGACTTGTTCACTATTGCTCGCAACATTCTTGTGATGTATAAAGAACACTATTTTCTAACCTTTAGGCATAAAATAACCCATGACAGTTTGACTTGCCGTGAAAACCAATCAATCTAAAAACATGATTAATTTCATTTTTTTTTTTTTTGTATTTATTCAGACAGGTATACCACCAAGTCCATTAAATAATTAGTTTTGATAAAGGCCATTGGTAAAATAGCAAATCATATCACTGCACAGCAAGAAAAGTCAAAAATTTTTCAAGTGAAATCTCAGCTCATCATCTTTTCTTTAAGCTCTCAGATTTTGCTTCTGATAAAACCAATTTGCTCTTACAAATTTTATTACTCTGAACATGTATTAAGCTTTCTCAGTCATTTCAAAACTCATGCCTATTAGCAGCTGAGTAACTTTTATCAAAAGGAGCCTAACCATTCATCTAATTCTTGTGCAAAAAATGTTGCCACTGAAGAATGTCTAATAGTTTTGAGCGGGTGAGGAGGGGGAATCATTTCAACCTGATCTAAGATATAGCAATCATTTTAAAATTATCTCTCCTCATCAAAACTGGCTAAGATTCTTTAATCAACATTGCCCAAGAAAACAAATTCTCACACAAGAGTTTTACAGTTGAATCACAGCAGTTGGCCAAGTATTTCAGCTGTATTTGACCTAATGTACTGCAGTAAGATGAGGGAAAACAGCAACAGAAAGGATAAGGCATGAAAAGAAAGTGAAAAATCCATATTTTTCATTTCCTTTTCAGTCGTTCGACTGTCATTTGTAACGTCTGCTTCTCGGGATTCTATTTGGGGTCTTTTGTGCAACAAAGTGATCAAATACAAGTGAATGAATTTAACTCTTTTAATATATAGTTTCTTCTAGACATCTCTAATCTTTTCTTGTTTATAAATGAACACTGCAGACTGGATTATCATGCAGAATGTTATTTATCTATTAAGCTTAGCTTAGATTTGGCACAAGGCTAGAAGTATGGGGCGCCCAGTCAAAACTGAACTAAAAAACAATGGTCTGCAAATCTACCTTGATAATCATTGCACAAAATCTTATGAAGAAAATAAAAAACACAAAGTAATCCAATAGGGATAAATTTCTATTTTCTTCTTATCGTCGGATTTATTTCCATTATTTACTGCCAAAACATCTTATATAAAAAGTAGAAAGAATGTCTTTATTGAGTAAAGAAAAGCTTTTTTCATTAGAAGAATTTATTTACTGATTAAGAAAACTGCATTTCTTATGAAGTTAAAACACTAGATATGTAGCTAATAGATGCAACGACAATATTTTGGTTTATCAGACGCGTTTGCACCAACGAAAATAATAAATTGTCAAAGGAGAAGGTTGGAGGTGCTATTGACGAAATAGTTATAGTCGTAGGAAATGGACACAGCGACCTGAGTTCAAACCAGAAGTTGTTTGCAATTCACAGAACGCTAATGTCCTGAGGAAAGGTTTGAATGCAACTATTCTTACTCTATAGGTAAATCGTTGGGCAGAATGAGCTCTTTAACTTCGGAAAGACAACTAATCTAGGAAAAGAAAAACTCTGAATTCAAACCAGACCTAAAGAAGGATAGGTCCTGTCGGGTTATTTCTGCCCAAGACAGGTTATATGAGTAGTACCTCCATGACCAAACCAAGTTATGGGAGAAGTTTTTCTTTTCTATCATGCAGTGGATACATTAATGAAAATTTAAGTCCCGTTGACAGGGCAGCCTTTTTGTTCTTATCCTGATTTTTTAAAAAATCCAAATAAAACCTATACATTCATTTGAATTCATTCATTCATTTATAAAACTTTTTTTACAGTCTGAAAATATGTAAAACAATAAGAATTTTGCAGATCAGTATTAAAGGTGTTATTGATCTAGTGGGTAGAGTGTTCGCCAGTGGTCCGAGAGACCGGGGTTCAATTTCAGGTCGCGTCATACCAAAGACTCAGCAATATAAAGTACATATCAAGGGTAAAGTGGAGCAATCCTTGGAAAGGAGTAGCACCCTCCCCTACACCTCGGTGTAGTAGCTATTGAAAATGGAGCCTTCGGGTCGCCCTCGACTAAGAACGCCAACTTTACTTATTAAAATTTGTTACCTTTAAGTCCATTTTCATGGCGAGATAGTTAAGCAAATGATACATTAGTAAAAAAAAAAATTAGGACTTTATGACCTAAATTCGAACTTTGACAGCCAACGGGCGTGCTTAGCGAAATGGTTTATTGCCTAATGAAATGGAATCGGCGACCGGAGTTCAAATCCTGGATGCGGCTGTTTGCGTTTTATTTACTTCTTATAACCTCGGGAAAAGTATGAATCCACCTCTCCTCCACGCACTTATAGGTAAATAGTAGGGCCGACTGAGTTCTTTATTCTTTAGCCTCTACATATCTGTCAGGCTAAGAAAAGAAAACGGTTTTTTTCTTCTGAAAAAATACCTTGTGTCACATCCTGGTCGTAGTGGAGGGGGTGGATAAATATGTTCAGCCAACAAAAGATCTAAACATCTGTACAAGAAAAAAATATCTAAACAGCTGCACTGCCAACCAAAGATCTAAACATCTGCATAGTCAACCGAAAATCTAAGCATCTGTAGTCCCAACCAAAGATCTAAACATCTGTACAGTCAATCAAAGATCTTAGAACCTGTAGTTCCGACCAAAGATCTCAGCATCTGTAGTTCCAACCAAAGATCTTAGCATCTGTAGTTCCAACCAAAGATCTTAGCATCTGTACTGCCAATAGAAATTTACGCAATGCAATGAGAATCAAAATTTTATGTTTATTCCTCTTGTTATTGGAATGAATATTTTAAGAATTTTTCCCTTGCTCATAATTAATGCATAAAAGTGATTTTATCTGAACATTAAGAAACAAGCAAATGCATTTAAAAATCAAAAAAGAATTAATTTAACCCTTAAAGATTGAGTTGATTATAGTAATAATAAAGGAAAAAGAAGAAAAAAAAAAAGAATGTATGCAGATGTCTTATTTGCAAATCCTTCACAAGAAAGTTTGACCAAACAGGTTCTGATAACAAATAGGGTTTTAGTTACTACAAAGAAAAAATATTCAATCTCCCTAAAAACACTTTATATTTTTTTCATTTCATTTATTTTACAAGGATAATTGAAAGAAATTGTCATATTTTGTTACGTGCTAGTTTGTGGCATGTACATCACATGACTAACGGAGTTTAAACAATGGAAGGCACTGGCTGTGGTTGGTAGTATCGTGGTAGTTGGTGTGCTGACATGTTGTGCATTGCTTCACACTGAGTATGATTTGAAAGCCACAGAGTTCGAACGAGGCCATAACACCGCAAAAGCAACCAAAATCATTTGTTGTGTGAAATTTGAAGATGCTGTTGACCACAATAAGGTAACCAGGTGGTTGGAGGGCAGTAGTTTGAGTTTTATGGCATATCAACCTTTGCAGGTTATTTAATAACATTTCCATTTTTAAACAAATAATCAGTTCTATTTCGAATAATTCAGTTTAGTATGAGTACACAGTTTAAATGTCAAAAACATTTCTATTTCAAGCAATTCGGTTTAGTAAAACAGTTCTAATTCAGCTAACTCAGTTTAGTATAGGTATAGATTTTCTTTACCCACAGTTTAATGTCAAAACACTTCTATATTAAATAACTCAGTTTAGCGTAAGTACAGTTTGAATGTCAAAAACAGTTCCATTTCAGAGAATTCAGTTTAGCGTAAGTACACAGTTTAATTGTCAAAAAGATTTCTATTTCAAGCTATTTAGTTAATTCAAACAATTCAGTTTAGCATAAGTATGCAGTTTAGTTCTATTTAACCCATAGATACGGCGCTATCAGGTGCTACCATCCCGTGCCAGAGTGGACATGGGAGCAATGTCAAAACAGTTCTATTTTAAACAATTCAGTTTAGCATAAATACGCAATTTAAAGGCAAAAAACAGTTTACTAGAGAAACTACGGTTTATTTCTATTTAACCCATAGATAGGACCCTTATCAGGTACAACCACTCTGGGCCAGAGTGGACGTGGGAGCAATGGCAATGAAGGAGTGTTCAGCATTCCCCCAAAATCCCAGCATCCCTGAAAACTCACCATCAGATTGTTTAGTGTCGTATTTAGGACACTGTATTCTACAGTCCCAGCCAACTGGGCAATACAGAGTTAAATTCCAAAACAATTTTATTTCAGATAATTCAGTTTAACATTAAGTACACAGTTTAGATGTCAAAACAGTTCTATTTCGAGCAATTCAATTTAGCATGAATACGCAGTTTAAATGCAAAAAAGAACCCAGTAAACTCAAGAAACCACGGTTTAATTCTATTTAACCCATAGATAGAACGCTTATCAGGTGCTACCAATCTGGGCCAGAATGGACCAGGGAGCGATGGCAATAAAGGGGTAGTCCGTATTCCCCAAAGTTTCAGATTGTTTAGTGTCGTCATCAGGACACTCTTTGGTGGGGGTTCTTACCTATCTGCAGAGAAGCAGTGTATTCTACAGCTCCAGACGACTGGGCAACAGATGGTTGGAGAAATTTCGTTCGAGTTGCAAGATCTTCGATGATCATGTAATGTCAAGTAGGCTTAAAACCATGGATTCCGAGGACGTGCTCCAAGCCTAGAGGCAAATCCGATGATCTCTTAATCCAATGGGATTAGTCACCTTAACGTCTTTGGCAATAGCATTCGGAACTGCCGAATTGTGTCTCACGTTATCAAAACCTTTCGGTTTCGGTTTAATGTTATCAACCTTTGTATGTTATTTAATGCCAAATCCATCCTTTAAGAAAAACAGTAATGGTGCTATTTAACCCATAGCTGGGAGGATATGGGGGTTCATACCTTTCCTAAGAGTATTAGTCCGAAAGTGGACGTAATAGCATGACTGGAGTTCGAACTCGCTTACGACGATTCCAGAGTCCAACACTTTAACCATTACACCACGAGGACACCCCCTCAAAATTTTTCACCTACTCTCGTACATACACAGAAGCAAAATATGGAACAATTTTTAAAACGTTTTTGTTTATCTGATTAGTCCATTCTTTAAAAAAAGGGTTATAAATCTATATTTTCATGATTAGCTCTATTATCCAAGCACTTTTTTTATTAAAATTCAGCCTAATATCAGTGAGCAAGAAAAGAAACAACAAAGAATCTATAATTTGCCTAATGCCGAAACCAAGCCCCCCCCCCCCCCCACTCAAAAAAATTCCGAAATAATTGGAGCTTCTTAATGGCCTCCGTCAAGCCCAGACTTTAACCCCCTTGATTACGCTATAAGGGGCGTTTTAAAAAACAAAACAAATGCAACTTCCCATCCAAATATTGGTTCGCTTAAGACTCCTATTGAAGAGGAATGGAATAAAATGTCTGAAGAATTTATTTTGAATACATACAAATCGTTCCGAAGGCATGTTAATACAATAAAAAAAATGGCTGCCATATTGAGTAAATCTACTGTTTTGTGTCTATCTTCTTATTTTGCTGTTTTGTTTTGCTTTACATTAAAATTAATCCTGTTTTATCATAGAGTGGTTTATTCAAATACCAGAATATTCCTAATTTTGCTTTGGCACCCTGTAAATAAACTTTTTGATGATGCTTTTGGTAAGTATTTTGGTGTTTATCACGATGATCATTTTGACAATCTGACTGAGTACATTTTACATGACAATAAATATCTGAGAAATTAACTTATTTTTTTCTCATTTCTAAGAAAATCAAATGACTTAATCAGCAACTAGTTCAATTATCAGTGTTAACCAAATTCTTTATGACAGAAACAACACATGAAAATACTCCCCGAGACCCCCTATTTCATTTGCCAACCTATCCATCCACCATTATACATTAGCATATATCACTTTTTCATACCACTGTGCCTTGGTTAATGGAATGTGACAGGCTTTGAGGCCTGAAGGCTTCGGATATGTCAAGTTAATGTGCTCATTCCTTTACTCCCAGACTATATGAACCACTTCCACCACTCACTCACCACGAACACAGAAAACATTTTTGAAAAATGTAGTCATCAACTTCTTTAAACATTTCAGAAATATTGTCTGTAAAAATTCATTTTTGTCTTTCATTTCTTGTATGCTTCTCTTTGTCTTCAATTATATTCAATCTCAACTAAAGAATCAAAACAAACAAAATCAAATAACCGAACATCCTCACCCACTCCGTTTTTTGTTTTTTTTAAGTTTTTTTTATTATAACAAAATCAAAACCCAGGAAATAAAAACAGAATTCCGATTCCATCAATGTCTGTATCGTTAATGGTTCTCGAGCTTTTAAAAAAGTCTTCTATAGAAAATTTTCCACCATTGGAGAAATCAGTCAAGCAGCTTCACCTATCCACACACACACACACACACACACCTCAACACCAGTGACACTCAGATGAAAAAAAACCAGTAAAATGTAATAGGAGTCCGATTGACTGTGAGATAAGTTAACCCTTTCATAACCACACAGCCCCTTCTTACTGGTTAAAGTCAACAAAGTTTGGATGAAAAGTCTTTACAGGGATGGGCTGAAAAGTTCATATAATGACGTCATATCTGCTGGTGGTAAATTTTTTGACCAACAGGATCCGAGCACTACAACACTGATGGAAAAAGTGTGTGTAATGCAAGAGGGACTATGTTGAAAAATAAACCCCATTTGGTCATATATCATGAGAATATCTTGGTCAGCCTACGAGCTATTCAGCCAATCCTTATATATATATATATATATATATATATATATATATATATATATATGTCATCCACAGACGGACTATTTCGTTGAATCACAACTCTTCAGTGTGGCTAGACACATGAGACACCCCAAGCCGGGATCAGGCTGATGACATACCCCTAAGATAAACCTGCGACTCAACGTCAGCTCGGGTATTAACGCATATGTATCGAATTTCGTTTGTTTACATTTTGCGCTATCGGGTGCCGAAGTGCTCAATTCGTTAGAAGAGCTTTGCATTACGCGAGTGGCAACTGTTATATTCCTTCGCCCGAGAGCTCACTCCGCCAGGGAGGCACATATCTAAGAATACATATAGAAGCGGTTAATTAATGTCTATAGTCATAATAAAGCTTACGCTAATTAAACTGGTATTGCAAAACGTTTATTTGTTTTTAATTTAATGCTAGAGAGAATTACTTATTTCTCTTGTATATTATGTCCTTCTGTCATTTTGCAAGAACAATCAACAGAAACCCTGTCACATGACCAAATACATCACCGTTTTACTCCAACTTAAGAACGAAGATATGTGAGGAGGGGGCTGAGAGATTGATATGATAAAGTCATATCTACTGTTGAAGACTATTTTGACCAGTAGGCTCCAAGAACTGCAACACCGATGGAAAAGTGTGTGGATAGCAATGTTGAAAAATAAACATTATTTGGTCACATTCCATGACAGTATCTTGGTCAGCCTATGATCTTCTCAGCCGACCTTCTTATAACTAATGTTAACATTGAAACAGTTAAAACTTTCAGAAGCTGTAAAAAAAAAAAAAAAAAAAAAAGAAACTGCAAATTTCATCTAAACTAAAAATCTTAGAGGAAAAGTTAAATCCATCTCATATACCCCGGCTATGAGTAAATAGTAGGGCAGACTGTTTTCTTTAGCCTCACTTTTTCTCCGTGAAAAGGAAAACTGAATTCAAATCATCTTTACTCCACTTAAAAATAAATCTATGAAGAAAAATCATTGATGTACTATTATAGAATACTTTAATCTATTGTGTCTTGCTCTCTTCTGCTTTCTGCTTTTTTCTAAAATGGGGCTTTAAGAACGGTTGCTTAAAAGATAAACATATTCTAACAATGTTCATTTGTAAATAACAAACAAGTCCAAGCCTTGAAACCCAAAAGGCCACACTTAAATTACCTTCTTTTAGAACAGGATTTTTATTAACAAAATTTAAATGCAGAAAACCTTTTGGGAATAGAAAACAAGACAAATTAGTCTAGGTAAAAAGTGTTGCAGTTGTAACCTTATTTTTTAATGTTGGTATCAGTGGATAACGAAAAATAGAAATTTAATTTACTTAATCAAATTGAAGTTTATCCAAACTTTTCTCAGAAAAATAAAGTCAAAAAAAGTTCAGCTTCAGTTTACTTCTACAATGCTTTTAACCTGGATTATTTTCATTATTTACATTTTCCGGACTATTGTCCTCATTTTTGTCGCCATGTTTATCACAAAGTTTCGACCGTTGAACGTTCCGGCCTTCTTCAGGTGGTTGGAATGTCGAACTTTGCCCGTTATTTCGCTCACCGAGGTAGACTGTTCTACTCCCACGAGCCATATTTTAATGGATGTCAGTTATCAGTTATCTCCTACTAATTTCCCCTCTGAAAATTCTCTACTGCCTTCACTGACACATGGCACAGTGGATAAATGGTTTGGTTTCTTTGTTTTAATGGCATATCAACCTTTGTAGGTTATTTAATGCCAAAGCCATTCTCCTAGAAGAACAGTAGTGGTACTATTTAACCCATAGCTGGGAGGATAAGGAGGTTCATACCTTTCCCAAGGGTATTTGCCCGAAAGTGAACGTAATAGCGCAACTGGAGTACGAACTCGCTTTAACCATTACACTACGAGGACACCCCCACAGTGGATAAAGTCGTTGGTTAGATCCAGTGAAATACCCAAAAGAGTGTGAGTTCAATATCCGGTGATGATGAGGATAATAGTCCGAAAAATGTAAATAATGTACATAATACCTCATCTCAGAAATATAGACAGATACTGGATTATCTTGGGTTTTTAAAGAAATCTCTGACAAGATAGGAGTAAAACGACAAAATTAAACTCACCCGAATCGAGTTCTGCTGCATGACCCGGGCATATTCTTCATTAATTCTTCCATATTTGTCATCACAGCGGGGACCCAGCATATACTGCTCATGCTCTGGTTCGGGGCTTTCACAGCCTTTGTGTTCTTTTTTGTTTAAAGCCTGCAAAGAAAAATAACTTTCTTCAACAATACAGCCACAATTAGAATTATTTCCCTCTCTTTAGGAAAGACATTAAGGAAACAAAACAAGAAAATATTTCAGCAACTATCTGGCTCATTTGAGCAGCAAACAAACCCATCATCAGATAAACATATCATTGACTATTTAATCTTGCGACACAGTTTTTATAACAAGTTATAAAACTAAGCAAAAAAAGAAAAAAATATATAAAAAACAGCAGATTTCAAATATCAATACGAGTCTATAATCTATAAAAAGTGATGTGTCTATTCAACTAAGCCCTCAGAGGCGAAAATATATCTATCTATATATGTCTCTCTCTCTCTCTCTCTATATATATATATATGTGTGTGTGTGTGTGTGTGTGTGTGTGATTGCCATCTTACGAAAAATTTCAGTTTTTCAGAAATCATTAAAAACAATGATATACCAGGGTCATATATAACACGCCTTTGTGTATAATATGTACCCCGAACCTTTGGTTGCCCAGTCGGCGGGTACTGTTGAATATACCAACGGCTTCTCTGCAGAGGGGTAAGACCCCCGCCAACGAGTCCCCTGGATATGACACTAAACAATCCAATGGTGATGTTTCAGTAATGCTGGAGCTTTAGGGAAAACGGAATACCCCTTCATTACCATCGCTCCAAGGCCCACTCTGGCCCGGAGTGGTAGCACCTGAAAGTGTCCTATCAATAGAATTAAACTGTGTACTTATGTTAAACAGAACTGTTTGAAATAGAACAGTTTTTGACATTGACACTGTATACTTGTCCTAAATAGAACTGTTTTTGATATTTAACTGTGTAAACAAAAAATGTACTTATACTAAACGGAATTGTTTGAAATAGAACTGTTTATATGTATAAATAATGGCATTAATAATCTACAATGGTTGATGTATCACCTAACAACACCAATTAAAATATGGGAGGTATTTCAGTCGTACCCTGTATATACCCAAAGACTTATACCCCTGTGAAAATGTCTTTATATATAACAAGTCTGTGAAAAAGTCACTTGTTCCATGTCGTGATAATATTCCTTGCCTTCCAAATAGTACTTCTGATGGCTACTCGGTGGCATGAACAAAGTAATATATAATCGGGCACAGCAAAGGTCTTGTCTCGACAACCAGAAATATGTACGAGTGTGGTCGTTTCCAGATGGGGGGCTCTCACCCCAACAAACCTCCTATCGTACCATGCATGGTACCATGCCTTGATGTAAGTCTTAACACAACTTCCATTTTATTAAGGACACTCAACTTATATCAAAAGACTCTTTAACTACATAATAGGACTTTACTCTATAATATACACAAATAGTATTTTGTGTTACTTCTGTATTCATTCAATTAAACTTGGTCAAGCAATAGATATGCTGTTAATTTGTCGTGAACGGTTTTGCTTTGTTTAGCACGAGGAAATATGAAGTCATAATACATTTCTACTACTACAAGTATTTATGGTGGTGAGCTATGGTACTTCGATACGTCATATATACGAAGATAGACATTTAAGTCATCGATAGTATAGCTCATTCAATCAGCACATATTATACAGTGGACCCTTTTCCGTTCATAAACGAGTGGATACATTTTCCTAATTGTTCCGTACATAGAATTGGTTAATATTAATCAATTGACAGACTTGAACCATCATATGTCAATGCCGAATTCAAAACAAAAACTAGGATCTACTGTAACGAAACAACAACAATTACAGGATGAAACTAACCAAACAACATGCATTAAATATGTTGGGAATTTTTGAGACACCTATTTTGTTTGAGTGACGGTATACTTAATGTAACAGTTATAATTGAAGGAGATCAAGTCCTGGTCAACATTATGGGAATTAAAAAGAAAAAAGATTAATAAATAAAATAAACAAATGCAAAAAGTAACAGTTTCCCAGGAGGACTCTGACAGGAAGCGAAATCGGCACATGCCTAAAAAGAGAGGCTTTCAGGCGCTAAGAAGTTCTTGCTTATTAAGCATCCCGACTGAAAGGCCATGTTTCTCTTGGCTATTAGTAGGTAGTACACGTGCTCGCTAAGTCCCGGTGCTTAGCAGCAGGTTGCGTCTTGTGGCAGCCTTTACTAAACATACACACCAAACACGCAACGAACTCTCTAATTAGTAGTAATTTACGAAGCTCTTTGCTTTGATGTGGCCCCAGGCCGAATGAATGAGGAACTTAATGAGAATCGAACTCACTCGTGTAGGTTTGCTAGTCTTGCTTGCTAACCGTTACACCACCAAAGGTGCCCACCAAACTTATAATTGCCGAAAATAACTCTATAATATACTTCACACACCTTGTCTGGGAAACGTGACTATTTCTACTGGTTCAGGAAAATATTTTCACAACAGAATAATCGTAAGCCCCCAAAATAAAGTTTCAGTATAAAGGTATCCCTGTTTTTTCCTTCTGTCCTTAATTCTTTTTCAGCTTCTATAAACAAAAGAAGACAAGTGAATGAGGTAAGAAGAAAAAGGAGTTAATAGCGAAACTCAGAATCTCCATACAAAACCAACAATTAACCATAACAACAAAACCCCTTTTTATGCCCCATAAGGTTGTTTGCGTTTTCTTTCGTACTAATGCCCTTGAGAAAAGTATAAATCAATCTTTTCCCTCCCACCCTGAGCAATGAGTAAATTGTAGGCCAGAACTGGTTCTTTTGCCAAGCTAAGGCAACCAGTCGAGAAGAAAACACTGAAGTCAAACCAGATATACTCCGCTTAAAAATTGACATTGAGTCACATCCTGCCCTTGGTAGCGAAAGGGTTGAGTAAATAAAAGCATTTGTTATCGGGCCTTCGGATTATATGTCTGTCCTTTTCACTGATCTGGCGATGGTATATTTTTTTAAGAAACCAATGTAAATATCAAATTTTGAAACTAAAAGTCGAATAAAAAAAAAATTATAAACGGTAGACTTAAATAAACCGAAAGTGGCCCCGAATCAACTTAAAGTAGAAAAAATAAAATTTCACATAACACCTTTTTTTTTTTCAACCAATCGAATTTATACCCTCCAAATTTTTAAAACACTTTTCTGGTAGCCTTTTTACATAAAATAGAGAGAAAACATTCAGATCAGACCAGTGACTATTAGAAATAGAAATAATCCAGGATATTTATAACGGGAAAGGAATTATACCACTTATAAATAAAATAAAAATATAAATATATATAAATATAATGACATTAATATAGTGTCAATATAAATGTATTGACATTAATACATGGTCTATACAAATATACTGACATTAATATATGGTCTATATAAATATACTGACATTAATATAATGTTTATATAAATATACTGACATTAATATATGGTCTATATAAATGTACTGTCATTAATATATGGTCTATATAAATATACTGACATTAATATATGGTCTATATAAATATGCTGACATTAATATATGGTCTATATAAATATGCTGACATTAATATATGGTCTATATAAATATACTGACATTAATATATTGTCTATATAAATATGCTGACATTAATATATTGTCTATATAAATATACTGACATTAATATATTGTCTATATAAATATACTGACAAACAAAAACACGGACACAGAACTTCAATAACTTTTTTCAACAAAATCGGATGATCGATAATAATATTTCTGTAAAAAAATTTAAATAAAACTAACAGAATTTTAAAAAAAAGAAAAAAAAAGCAATATTTAAATCAAAAGATATATTTGATTTTTTTTAAAAATCATACTTTTGCAAGATGCCAGATGAAAAGGAAAAGATAGCAGGTTAAATACAGGTTGCTTTTCTTTGAAATATGATTATGGCTGGTAGTTGACACCAACAAGAACATATTTCAAAAGATTATATATATATATATATATATATATATACTGAGAAAAAATGGTGGCGGAAAACTCAATTGCTTTAGTTTGGTTGGTTTTAATGGCATATCAACTCTAGAAGGTTATTTTATGGTAAATCCTCTCAATACATATATATTTAACATATATGATTTGTAAACATATTTTGTAGATAACATTTTTAAACAAACCTGAGCTCATTCTTTTGGACACATTAAAAATGTTTCAAGTATCTTTTACAAGAATAATTCTATTTACAATAAATTATTTGTTTGCACACATTCATATGGTTTCAAGTATTGCTATGTACTAATAATAATTCAAATTAACATCAGTCATTTGTTTGTAGGCAGTTAAATGGTTAAACAGTTTTATTTAACCCATAGCCTATCTATCAGGTGTTACCCTTCTGTGTAAGAGTGAATCTGGGAGTAATGGCAATGAAGGGGTACTCCACATTCCCCAAAGCTCCAGAGCAAGAGCGTGTTGGTGTAGAGTACAGTCAGAGTATTCTACAGCTCAAGCTGGAAGGGCTGAACTCGATTAAAAGTAGGACTGAACCTACCTTCTACATCAAGCTTCTCATAGAAAAATAAAAAGATCAATTAATAATCAATTAATAAAAAGATCAATTAATTTTAACGGTATATCAATCGTCTGGGATAATTTTATTCCTTGATATTCGTTAACTGTGCACATTGTATGTTTATATTTACATTTTTTGTAGTTGTTTGATATATTTTTACACACAGTTAATGATATCAAGTATTCCTATATCGCACAAATAATTTACACAAAGTTGTATGGCATCAGTTATTCCTATCTTATAGTAATAATCACATGATTTTATAGGGGTTAGAAAAGAAAAAAGGAAACGAATAAATACAGTAAAATAAATTAAAAAAGACTAGCAGTTCCCAGAAGCCTCGGACAGGAAGCAAAATCCAAGCATGCCTGAAAAACAGACTTACTGACACCAAGGAGACACTCATTCTCACTTCAGCCTTCACTGTAATACTGAAAGGACATCTTTCACCCTGCTGCCAGCAAGCAGTGTGGTCGGCCATTCATGGTCGGCTTTTTAAATGGTATCTGGCATTCGTGCCAGATGGCGCTCAATGGCAAGGACAGATTCGAGGCCGAATGGCCACCGGCTTCGGCTGGGCCACGTGAAGTTGGGCGATGACGTCACTGACAAGCATTGCATAGACTCGGGTCTAGTTCAAGCTATGAGCAGGCATACGTGCCGGACTCACGTAATACATCGTAGCTCACATTGCACCGCGTAAGCCCATGTCAAGCATAGGCCAGTCCCTCTCTAAAACCCTATTATAAAAACGTTCTTGTGTCAAGTCATGTCTGGTGGGAGGCAGAAAAAAATATCGGCTGCTAGCAGATAGCACACGTGTTCATCTAGTCTCCGACTTGGGGACAAGTCGCGTCTCCAGTTAGCAGCAGCCTCATTTAAAACGTATGCTGGACACACTACAGACTTCAACTTTATAAAACCACCGAAAATGACTTTTAATATATATTTTAACGCCTTGTCAGGAAAATGTGACATGTTTTTGTTGTTCCAAGAAAACACTCCTCGCTGAATAGCTGTTTTAAAGTTTTGAGTTAAAAGGTATCTTCATCTCTTTCCTTCCTTTCTTCTGTCATTGTTTTGCAGCCTTCCACAGACTAAGAAGACGCCAACAAGTTAAATGGGGTAAGAAGAAGAAGAAACAATGTAGTCAGATACGCTAAACCCAAATTCCACGACCCCGACAACAACCTGCGAAATGAAAATAATAACATACCAAACTGTCTTATACACTAGAGTTTCAAGTAATTATATCTACTTAATAATTGTCCTCACCAAAAGATGCCGTTTTAGTCTTATACACAGGACACTCCTATTGGGGGCGTCTTACTCCACTGCAAGGTGGGTACAGTCAGCGTATTCAAAGTCCTACCGACTGGGCTAAAAATTGAAAGAATTCAAAAGCCCGTGTATGTCAATGTGTGTGTGTGTGTATTTCCATTTGGAAAGGTCTTTATCAACGACGGGGCAGGAAATCTTAAGCGGTTCTTCCTTACTTTCGCTTTTATATATATATATATATATATATATATATATATATATATATATATCAGTCAAAGTTACTTAGTGCTGTATCAAAAGCCAAGAGCAATTCAATTGGGAGTAGGTAAGAATTAAAAAAAAAGCTTTGCGTAGTCTGTTTTTTTTTAAGTTTTCAATAAATCCTAATTTCCCGAAATGAACATTTGTTTTGTGTTCATGGTTATCTTTTAAAAGTAAAAAAAAAAAAAATAGAAAAAAAGGATTCAAATAGAGTAGAAAAAAGATTTTATTTCAACTAATCTTTTCGAATCTTTCTTGTTTCAAAAAAATGTTTTTAACCGAAAATAATTGATTAAATAAATCAGAAAAATGTTTACCAAGAATTCTTTTCACTTATGGCGAAAACCAATGATTTTATTCCCTTCTTCTGATTTTTTTTGCCAGTCCAATTAACGGATTTTAAAAACAACCCCCCCTCTCTCTCTCTAAAAATACTAGCTAGAAATGTTAGTGAGTGAAAGAGGAAAAAAATTTCAAACTGAACCAAAATGAGCTTAAAATCAAAATGTAAATTAAACCGAAGAAGGAATGCAACAATGGTGATGTTTATCCATTAATTGGCTCATTATAAAATAATTAACTAATAATCAATTTATTGATAGTTTATTATACGACATTGTAGATTCTTTTGATTTTTTCCGACTTCCCACCAAATCAGATGTGACATGAAATCATTTATTGGGGGAGTGGCACTCCCAAATCAAGACATGCGAAACGGTCAGAAAAAAAGCTTGCCCCCCAAGGAATGGCGCTTTAGGCGCCGAGCAATAAACTCTGTCCTGCTTCTTTTAGGTAAGGAGGCAGTTGTTGGCTGATTAGAGAGAGAAGACTCCCTGGGACGAAGCGACTAGCTTGAAATCAAATCACCCACCCGGAGCGAACACCATATATGTCTTGAGAAAACCAGATTTTATTGTAGCTCTTTTACTTTTTTTTTTTTTAACGGGATTTTCCTCCGAAAATAACAAGGCGAGACTTGTGAGACAAGAAGTGGCGCAATGCAAAGAAGGAACGAAGAAAACAATTTGGTGTTGACGAATATTGAACTAAAAGCGAGACACGCGCACCTGAGAGGCGTGTTTATTACACACATACACACGCACGCACGCACCTCCATGCTCCAACTCTTCCTCCTTCTTCACTAGACAATGTCATATGGCCGTTTTCCGTAACGTAGAAGAAAAAAAAAGAAAGAAAAGATTTTATTTTACGACAGGACTAAATGTTGGACACATGGAATAGATGGAAGAAAAAGGAGATGAATTCAATCGTTTTTATTTTATTATCTTCCTGTATTAAAAATGGAATGATAGTGGGTATTGTTTACTTTTTTCCAAGAGCCATTTACACTGCAATATTTTTGGTGCATTTTCAGAAACAAACGAAGAATAAGAAAAGAAATAATAACAATAATAATAATAATAATAATAATAATAATAATAATAATAAAATTAAAAAAAAATAAAAAAAAGGTTGGGGACAAAATATTGGCGAAGAATGTAAAAATTGTCTAAAATCAAAATAAGTTTTGTTTTAACATCTATGAACTGTTCACAATATTTTCAAAGTTTAGAAATTGACTATTTTCCTTGCGATGTAACTTTATAAAGAAATATATAAATAAATAAACGTGCAAATCAATGTAAAATATAATCTTTTGTTTTTAGGAAAAAAAAAAATAAATAAATAAATAATCAAGTAAAAAAGAATTAAGGCAGGACAAGTTTTGGGACGGTTAAAAAAAATCTGTCAGTTTTAACGGAGCAATGTCGGAGGGAAAGCTAAATCAGAGTTATCTCCCTTGCACCATGAAGAAAATCGTTACTCACATTTTGTAACATGGGACATTTCGCCAACCCTTGGGTGTTATAATTGGGTGTTAAAGCAGAAATAAAATTGGTCAGCAACGTGTCAGCTACAACAAGGTGTTTATGAATGAAAGGAACAAGATATACACATGAGTCTCAACCTTCTTTCTTGTTCAGACTAATTACTTCACAACCCTGTTCTGGCTCATTTTTTTCTTTTTTAATTTTTTTTTATTGATTTAACGAGACGATTGTCATCGGTGATGTTTTAGTTGCTAATACAAACAAGTTTGTTTTGGATATTTTTTAAGTTTCTCACCCCCCCCTTCCTGAAATAGACACAAGGTTGTTTTGATGTGGGATGCCACGCAGAAAACAAGCCTCTTGTACGGTGATTTTAAAAATTGCTAAAGATTACATCGGCATTTCCCTTTAGAGGCGCGTTAGGTAGTACCAAGGAAATATATCCTACCCTTACATTTTTTTAATCAAGAGGGCAGGTGCTGCCTGGAAGGTAGGCCCCCTATAACTACGTTGTTAATCACTTTTGGGGGTGGGGGGCTCTCGGGCCAAAAGGCCTGGAAGAATGGATGGACTCCATAAAACAAGATTTTAAAAACAGCTTTGACCTTCATTAATCCAGGCTAACCCACTCTCTTCCCAAACAAACAAACAAAAACAAAAAAAGAAAAAAACGAACATAACTAAAAGAAAATGTTTCTTTTAAAATCTTTGGATTTTTACAACGAAATATTAAATGTCTTCTGATTAAAAGAAAAAAGAAGAAAAAAAAAGAAAGAAAGAAAACATTTAAACTGAAAGATGAATAAATGCTCTTGCTTGAATCTGACGTTGTGATATTAATGATCCTCATATTCAAGTTTCTGTTGCTGTAAGCTCAAAATGATAGATATGAAGTCATCACCCAGAGCTTTGTTCATTGCAAAAATGAATCTTAGACTTATTTACCGTAGGAACGATGCTGGTTGTCTCATAAAAATAACAAATAAATAAAAATAATACAAATCGATTACAGGCATCTGATATCAGCGTGTTACCATGGAAGCAAGAGTAACATGTCTGCAAAGAAATTATTTTCCGTAGTGGAACTGGATTCTTGAGACCTGCAAATATGGCTATGATGGAGTGACCAGTCTTTCTCTCGGGCAGGAGAAGAAAAATTGACTATAACAAGAAAAGGAGAAAGACGGCTCTGAATCAATAGAACCGAACGCTTTTTGGTCACATATTCAGTTATTTACAAAAATCTAACGATTTTGTTTACCTTTTGTATCTTAGTGGCTCTTTAAAGTCAATCATCGGTGTTAACTGTTTATATATGCGTGTGTGTCTGTATTAACAACGGTCACACACGCATTCTTTCATTCTTTCGTGTTTTTGTGTGTATGAGTTCGAAATGTCCCGAATCTTTATAAGATTAAAAAGTTAAAAACGATCTTAGAACAGATTTAGGGTTAGTTTTTTTTTTTAGAATGGCACACCAAATTTCTGACATTTTCAATTTTTTTTTAAAGTACGAATATTTTTATGATATGTACAAAATATTTTGATAAATTGAAACGAAAAGAGTTTTATTCTATTTTATCTTGTTTAAATCACAAACTGAATTTGGTTTTTTACTTTCAACATTTTTTGGACATTTTCTTAATTATGGATGAAAAGTTTTTAATTGGGATAGAATAGAATGTCATTCGCTCCCCAAAAGGAATAGAATGAGTATATATATATATATATATATATATATATAGTCAAGTTAAGTTGGCGACCTAAGTCGTGGGTGACCCGAAGGCTCTTTTTCAATAGCTACTACACCGAGGTGTAGGGGAGGGCGCTACTTCATTCCCTGGATTGCTCCACTTTACCCTTGATCTTTACCTTATAATGCTGAGTGTTAAGCAAGGCGGCATCAAGTAACATTTTTTGAGTCTTTGGTATGACTCGATCTTGGATTGAACCCAGCTCTCCCGGATCAATCAATCAATCTCTCTCTCTCCGTGTGTATATATATATATATAGAGCGAGAGATTGTTTTATATATCATCATCCCTTATCTTTTCTTTCTTTTAAATACAAGCAAATTTTGAATGATAGTAAGGAAATAGATAAAAATTTTCTTTCCTTTGCCATCAAAAGTTGCGAACTTATTTAACAATCAGAACGACTGTTTGGTTTGGTTTGGTTTGGTTTGATTTCTTTGTTTAATAGCATATCAACCTTTGTCGGTTATTTAATGCCAAAGCCATTCTCCTAGAAGAACAGTAGTGATACTATTTAACCCATAGCTGGGAGGATAAGGGTGTTCATACCTTTCTCAAGGGTATTTGCCCGAATCGTAATAGCGCGACTGGAGTACGAACTCGCTTACTACGATTCCGCAGTCCATCGCTTTAACCATTACACCACGAGGACACCGCCTTCTTTGGTATTTGTACAAAGGTTGTTATTTTTGCCTGCTGTTAAATTTCGAGAAAGCAAAAGTCTTCAGAATAATGTTTTCTTTTCGCTTTCATTAAAGGAAATATATACCAAGTAAACATATAATAATCACTGAGCAATACATTACTTTTTTTTTATTATCTAAAAAGTAGAGTTTTAAAGTTTTATAGTTCTGACAAACATAAGAAAATTGATAGAACCAAAAAAATAAAAAATAAAATAATCAAAGCTCTACCTAATGAAGATTCATTTTTAACGGGATTCTTCTGATAATTCAACAATGTATACGATCCAAAAATTGTATATCTAAAATCCAATGCTCATTGTTTACAAAACAATTTATCTGAAAAGCTTCAAGTTGGTGATGGTTGACGGATTCATTTTAATGGCATGTCAACCTGTCCAGTGTTATTCTACACCTAGAGGTTAGGGAACTGCATACATTGTACGTTTGAATTGACATTTTTTGTGCGATTTCTTAAGTTTTTTTGCACAGGGTTCAAATATTCAAATCAAAAACTAATAATTTGCAAACAGATCTATTTGGCCCGTATGTAGTACCAACCACTCCAGGTCAGAGTAGACCCAGGAGTAATGGTATCAGCTGCATTTTAGTGTCTTACGTAGTGCATCTCTTTTGGAGGGAGTGGGGATACTAGTCAGTGTATCATCAGCCCCAAACAACGAGGAAACTGATTAATCATCATCTCTTCATTACTGAAGAGCTCTGAATTTTATTTGTATCATTCAGTTTCAAAGAGTTATGTAACTTGAAGAGTTTGTTGCATCTTGATATTGAAAGAATCGGTGCAATACGAAGAGCTGCATCTTAAAATGTGCGATGAGACATCAGTCAGAAAAAGCTCAATCAACACCTTCCAAAAAATGTCTCAGATTTGTTTGAATTTGACCCCTTTTACTGTCAAAAGGGAATTTACTCGAACCTAACACAGCATGCACAGGTAGAATTTGAGATTGAATTCTTCATTTCGACCTGCAAAATATCCCTAGCTTTCCTTACCCAATCTTCCAGTTACTCCCTCTTTAAAAAAAACTCGTCACTTCTCGGATCATGTCTACCACAAGAATCCATTTACTGAATTCAAGGATCTTCAGTTTCCAAACCAAATTCCAAGGTTGTTGTTTTTTTTGTTTGTTTTTGTGTTTGTTTTTTTTTTGTTTTTTTCCAGAATTTCCATTTTTGACAAGAGAAGGTGAAAGGGATTTAAAAAAGATTTTCATCCTAAAAGCAACTCTTTTTTTTATCTTTTTGTTTGTTTTTTTTTAACAAATTTATAAATGAAGATTACAAAAATTGCTGACATATTTATAAATATTCGTGATGTTTAACCGTCCTTTAAAAATATCATTCGATCCAGAAATATTCATATTTTGTTCACTTAACGACCTAAGTAATAAAACAGAACAATATTCTGACATTGTGACAGTTTTACAAAAATGAATCTTTATGAGTCATTTAGAGCTAAGAGTTGTAATTAACAAAGGTTTTTGCTTAGATGTGGCACAAGGCCGTATAAAAAGGTTTTGGAATGAGACACATACGTCACCGTAGAAACTTCGTAACTAATGAATCGGATATATATATTGTTTTTTTTTAATTTTTGCTCTGATTCAAATTAATAAATTATCGATACAATACACCACAGAAAGAATTAGATTCAAAGAAAAGCATTTTTCTTACGATTATATTTTTGATTAAGGCACTTATCCTAAGAAATCGAATCGGCCACATGACTTCATATCGTGAGAGACATGAATCCATGTGTTCTTCCCCAAGAAAAAGGTTAATAGTAGGTCGGACTGAGTTCTTTAACCTTGGTAAGGCAATCAATCTAGGAGAAGGAAAACTATGAATTCAAACCAGCTGTATTCCGCCTAAAAATTGGCCTTGTATTACATGGATTAAATGGATGTGTTAGCTAAATACATATATTTTTCATTCATACTTGAAGGTCAGTGGAAAAAAAATGAATTTCTTTATCAATAGACAAGGAGCTGAACTATTTTGGGGAATGAATTACTGATTTTTTTCTAATCTACAGAATTTTAAAACTATTACTTGAACAGTTTCAAATGTCTGAATACTTTAGCGTCATCATAAAAAAATGAAAGTGATAATGTCAGATAGAAACTTCAGTATTATATATATATATATAGAGAGAGAGGGGGGGGTAAATAGTTGGTTCGACTGTTTTTTTAACCTTAGTTAGGCAGCTAGTCAAGAAGGAAAATTCTAAATTTAAAAAATCAGCTTTACTCCACTTAGAAATTGACCTTGTGTCACATCCCGCCCATGGTGGAGGCGTATCAGTATATACATTTGTGTGCATATCATATATATATATATATATATATATATATATATATATAGCATGTTTGATTAAATAGTAAAGACACATTTCATCTGTATAATTTAATTAAGATTCTTTCAAGTTTCCTGATAAGTATCTTGGTTTCAGGTTGGAATTGGTGGATGAATTTACCAAAATTGTCCCAAACGCTTTCGGACTCTTCATAGGCCGGTGATCGGGACAATTTTGGTAAATTCATCCACCAATTCCAACTTGAAACCAAGACACTCATCAGGAAACTCGAAAGGATCTTAATTAAATTATACAGACAAAATGTGTCTTTATTATTTAATCAAACATGCTTAAATGAACGGACGCTGCCTAACTACACACACACACACACACACACACACACATATATATATATATATACAGAGAGAGAGAGAAAGAGAGAGAGAGAGAGAGAATGAGAGAGATAGATACTGTGGTCTTCATAAATGGATTATCATCATCATTTTTTTCCATTTTTTTCACAAGCAAACAAATTTCGAATGATAGTAAAGCAGTAGATAGATGTTTTCTTGTCGGAGATTTTGTTCTGAGAAAGTCAAGAAGAAAGTGTGAAGTCTATGATATATCTTTACACAATCAGCATTAGGATTTATTTGCTACATGTGTCAATATTTTTTACATGCAGACACACATACACACAATCACCTCTCTCTCTCTCCCAAAGATGAATGAATACAGCCTATATGTCACCTAAAATCTTAAAAATATAAGCAACTGTTGTATTTTTAGTTGAAACTGTGGCCTGTGGCACAAGTAGGTTGATGATAGCGACCCATGCTAAGCTTTAGGAGAGCAGAGGAGAGGAAAGATATGATGAGGACAAAGAGATAAAACTGAGAATGTGTGTGTGTGTGTGTGTGTGTGTGTGTGTGTGTGCACAGAATAACCACAGAACATTTATATAGTAATATTTGAAAGCGCTTACTGTTTGTTGGTTACTTTCCTTCTCTTGTATCATCAGACATGCTGGTTGGTTCATTGGGATAATACAAATACTGTATACATATGGCCAGAACATAGCACTCTGCTGACTCATCTGGCGTGGAACATTCTTAGAACTTATACAGACCTCTTATACAATAGACCCCCTGTTTAAAGAACAGGCTATGAATATTGGGGGAAAAAAAAAATCAGTGGAATTTTAAAATTACACCCACTGAAAAACATGTCATCTTGTAGATTTACTTTGGGCTGTGTATAAAAGTCCTTAGCTACCAAATAGCTTTGCATTCATTAAAGCATTTTTAAATCAAGAAAACGAACAATTTTATCGAAATAAGAACTTCAGAATTCATTCCGATAAAGTTTAAATGTTTGCTTGCTTTTTGTTAATTATATCAAAGCAAAGTTTGTAGCTTATTTACAATCACAGTGTTTGTTGATTTGGGGGGGGGTTCTTTTTTAAATTTTTTTCATAAACCAAATTATAAGAAATCAAGTTTCTAAAGAGAAGCAAAAAAAAGACTTTTGTTTTTTTCTTTTTCCTTCTTTTTCTTAAAAAAAAGCGTTTTTATTTTGTTTTTAATGACTATTTTTTAATTTAATTACGTCAATATTATTACTTATGGGCAGGTTTTAAAATAGTAAATAATAGTAAAAAGTACATTTTGAGGGTGTGTCTGCAGAGAGAGGGCTAAAAAGTTTAGCACTGGTGGTACAGAGCCCAAGAGACAGAGTCAAGTAGAAAGGGAATTAGACACTTAACAATGGCTCCAGCCATTGAAAAAAGATGGTGCACTCATCCAACAACCAATTCTGGAATGACCTGATTCAACTGTATCTTTGTGTTATGTACTCTGTTGAATGTATGAATTATTGTACAAGCAAAAACAAAGCTAACTTCAAACCTTACTAAATAATAATGGTTAACACAAGTGCACGAGCTGATGATGGATTCATATTTTTATTACTGAAAAGATCTGTTTTACCTAAAACATAAATTCTAGTAATAAACATATGAACTGTAATTATTTATCTGAAATGAGGGGGAAAATGTTTTAACTCTGCTGTCTATTCAAAAACTTAATTTTTAAGCTTTAGTGCCTCAGTGATAGTTTTTTTGTTTTTTTTAAATTAACTATTACGTTTCTTGCTCTGTCAGCCATGATTTGAAAAAAAAAAAAAGGTGCGTATTTACCCAACCTCTTTGTCACAGGCAGGAAATGATACAATGTTAATTTTTAAGCATAGTCAAACTGGTTTGAATACAGTTTTCCTTCTCATATATTGGTTGCCTAACCAAAGCTAAAGAACCCAGTCTTCTCTAACAGACTTGAAAGAATATGTGAAATGCTTCTAGTATGAATTATAATGTTTTTATTTGGATAGCTAAAATAGAAGATAATCTAAAAAAATTTAAGTTACTTTTTTTATTTTTATTTTTATTTTCATGGAACATTAATCATTTTAAGGAAAATAGTTTTAACTCTTGTTAATCACAAAGTTTTTTTTTTTTTACATAGGCTTTCATTAGCTCTCAGTACCCATTGTTACAAAGTGGTCACCCACTTAAGTACTGAAGAGGCTCATTGCTGCTTAACTCCAGTAACTGGTTCTAATGGTGTTTCATGTATGTCTTGACTAAGTCAAAACAGATTTAATTCTTATTAGAAATCAATTTTACAGAAATAACTTAAAAAAACATTAGTGTGCAAAGTGTTTTGTAAAAGATTTAAGACTCAAATATTAGTTAACTTACTCAAGGCCTTTAACAGAAACAATGATATCTTGTATATTATTTTTTGCTACTAGATACCATACATAGAAAAATATCCCTTTTTGATGTATGGTATGCTCTAATGATAAAATTACAATGATGAGAGCAGCTTTGTTTAATGTTTATTACTATTTGCCAGCCAGACTTCAAAAGAAAATTAATGGTATCTGATGACCTCTGAATCAGCTTCCTGGCAAAGAATAGGAACTCATCTAAAAGTTAAGCAGCTCACAATAGAAATCTCATCTCTTTTCCTTCTTCATAAAGTTTATCATCTTATTTACAATTAAATCATTTTTTTATTATAGTCTAAAAGAATCCATTTGAAAAAAAATTTCCTAAATGTTTTCTTTGTAAAATTGGTGAAAAATCCGTAGAAATTTTTTATTCATAACACAACTGTTCTTACCAAGTTCACATTGATATTTATAAAAACTGAAAATGCATCCTGTCATTGCATGTTTCAAATCTAGGAAAATATTTAATGGTTAAAACAAAAACCAATTTTGAGATGTGAACAAACAGCAGCTTTAAAATTGCATAACTTTGATTAAAGTAGCTGATCAATTTTGAAAAGTGATTTCTGAATTGCATTTTAAGGAAAGATTTTTAAAGCCAAAAGTATATTTTTGTATTTATTGCAAGGCGTTTTGTTAGATGAGGTTTCGTGTTGGGATTATATTTCTGTCCAACTTTTTCATCTGTAAGTAACTGGTGTCATGCACAAGATCTTTGGCTGATTTAATTAGTGTCGTATGCTTGAAGGCAGGCCAGACTACTCGAGAACTATCTGTAGTAATTTGTTGTGTTTCTTTAATGGTAGTCTTGTTGTTATTGGTCAGAATGAGCAATACAAGAGACTAGGAAACTAGTGACATTCTAGACAAGTGCTGAAAAAATATTTTTTACTTGTTTTCTAAAGGGGAGAAAATGGCAGAAAAACTAAAAATTCTTTTTGAAATTTCACAAGAAAACTTTGCAGATTTCCTTTATTACAAACACATAACGATCATCAAAAAATATCCAGAAATTATTGAAAAGATTTAGTTCTGTTTAGAAATGTTGTAAGAATAACCTGAAGTTGAACTTTTTAGACCTAATTTTTTTCCAATGCAGGTGTCACTGAGAAATGAGAAAAGTTTTGGTTTGGTTTGGTTTGGTTTGTTTGGTTTTATGGCATATCAACCTTTATAGGTTATTTAACGCCAAATCCATTTTTATGTAAATAATCTGTTCTATTGAAAACAGTTCAGTTTAGCATAAGTGTACAGTTTAATTATCAAAAACATTTCCATTTCAAACTATTCAAGCAGTTATATGTAATAATTCAGTTTAAGTGTAAATACAGTTTTAATGTCGAAAAACAGTTCTATTTGAAATAATTCAGTTAAGCATAAGCACGCAGTTTAAGTGTAAGTATGGTTTAATTGTCAAAAACGTTTCTATTTCAAGCTATTCAGTTTACTCAATTCATTTTAGCATAAGTATGCTGTTAGTTCTATTTAACCCATAGATAGGGCCCTATCAGGTGCTACCACTCCGGGCCAGAGTGGACCTGGGAGTGATGGCAATGAAGGGGTACTCCGCATTCCCCAAAGCTCCAGCACTGCTGGAACCTCACCATCAGATTGTTTAGTGTCATATCCAGGACATTCGTTAGGGGGGGGTCTTACAGCCCCAGCCGACTGGGCAAAGAAAAGTTTTGGTAAAGAGAGATGAGAAACCCTGACAAGATAAATGAAGGACTCCATCCAAATTAAACAGAGAGAAAAAAAAAAGCAAGAAAACTCTATTTATTTGTCACTGCCTCCCACCAGACACGACTTGACACATGGTCAAAAGCCCGAAGGCCGATTAAAGTGGGGATAAAGGGGAGGAGAAGGTCAGGAACGAGCCGTGACTCGAACCCTGCTGGTCTATGCTGCTCATCGGCTCACTTGGTGCGATGTGAGCCTTATAAGGCAAGCAGTTTCACGAACCCAAATCTGGGTCCGGGCACGTATGCCGGGTTATGGCTTGAACTAGACACCAAGGTCTAGTGCCATACATAGGTTTCGAGAAAGTCCGCGGGGACCTCTCTAGACTGTGAAAGTAACAGAATGAAGTCTTGAAAATCTTTACAACTGCATAATCATTTTAATCTCCTCTCATGGCCTTATCCCAGACTAGGTTAAATGTACTGAGTATCTATATATAAGCAAGATCTAAGCAAACACAAAAGGAAGAAAATGAGAAAGTCTCCAATACACCAATGGAATAAAACTTAGCTTAACCCTTGGCATTCTTATTTTGCAATATGTTAAGGCATAGGACAAAAAATAGATGGTGAAAAAATTGAACCATTTTTTTTATTATTACTTCAAATTTTAATGAAACTTCAATGGCTAAGACACTCATAGGAAGTGATTATTTTCCTTGATCATTGTTGTCTAAATTCCCTCAGTTGTATAGTACAGGTTAAAAGTATTGTAAGGATAACCAGATGCCAAACTTTTTTCTTAAAATTGGAGAACAAGAAATTAGGAATTTAATCTAAGAAATTAAATTGCAGTTTACCAAAACTTTTTTCATTCCCCAATGATACCTGCATCAGAAAAATAATTCGAAAAAAGTTTGGTTACCTTTACCATGCTTTTAACTTGGACTAATAGGAAAAGGTCATAATTTTCTTTTTAGAAAATTCTCAGAAATGCCAAAAACAGGAAATTTCTTGGAATTTTCTTTTAAGAAAATTATGACAAAAGGAACTAGAACAAACGATAACCAAAGAAAATAATATATCTGTATCAAAGCCATTAAAGTTTCATTAAAATAACCAAAGAAAATAATGTATCTGTATTGAAGCCATTAAAGTTTCATTAAAATTTGTGGCTATGATAAAAATGGTTTTGTTTTTTTCACTGTTTTTATTTTTGCAGTGGCAGGGATTGTTGAATGTTGGATGTCAGGATAAAGCGGTACAGGATTTATATGGATTAAAATAAAAAGGTTTAAATGAAATATAACTCATTATTTACTGACCCAGTATCCTGGGGCTGTAGAGTACACTAACTACATCTCTGCAGAGGGGTAAGATACCCACCCCCACCCCAACGACTGTCCTGATATATGACACTAAACAATCTGATGGTGAGATTACAGTAATGCAGGAGCTTTGGGGAATGCAGAGTATTCCTTTATTGCCATCACTCCCTGGTCCACTCAGGCCTGGAGTGGTAGCACCTGATAGGGTCCCATCTATGGGTCGAATAGAACTAAATTATGTGCTTATACTAAACTGAACTATTTGAAAAAGAACTGTTTTGACATTTAAACGACGTACTTGTTAGAAATAGAACATTTTACGTTTACTATATTTATGCATATTTGAAGATCGGAAGATCTTGAAACGTGCAAATTTTCATCAAATTGACTTAATTCGACATTAAATGACCCGAAATGCGCTGATACGCTGTAAAACAAAACAACCAACCAACCATCATTCTTTACTGATGGTTTGGTTTCTTTGTTTAATGGCATGTCAACCTTCATGGGTTATCTAATGCCAGAGCCATCCTTGCAGCAAAACAATAGTGGTACTATTTAACCCATAGCCAGGGAGATAAATGAGTTCATGCCTTTTCCAAGGTTATCAGTTTGAAAGTAAATGTAATAGCATGACTGGAGTTTGAACTTGCTTACTACAGTCTTGCAGATCAGCACATTAACCACTATACTAAGGGGACTCTCTTCATTCCTTTTGATTCAGACCATTTACAAAGAAAGAAGGACTAAAATTCACTGCCTTTCCTTATCAGAACTTAAATCAGTAGATCATGGTTCATGATGGATGGTATGAATGGTAGCAGAGGTCATGATTCTTCAGCTGAATTCCTGTAAGCACTGATGGCAGATAAAAATATTTGCTGCCCTAACTTCTACAGACTTCTCTCTTCAAGAGGCAGGAGAAGGAATGGGTTACAAAGAAGGAGGAAGAGGATGAAGCTTGACTTCTGATTGTCATGTGTGTTCATTAGAAACAGGAAATGTTGGCTAGCTTCAGTAGACTGACCAAATGACCAGTTATAAAAAAAAGAAAAAAAAAAACAGCAATACTTTCAAATATTAATGACAATTAGGGTTACTTTAGACTATAAGCATAAAAGCTTTCTTTAAATGTTTTATTCTAGATAAAATGATTACATCAACTGAAAAATATTTTAGATATGTTTAACTGCAGATAAAGGCCTGAGCATATCAGTTAAAGGTAGAAAGATACTTACACTGTTATGATTTTACAAGAAAATGAGAGATAATTGAGAACAAAAGATGCTATTTAGTGAACACAAAATCCAGTAGTATGCTGGTATGAATTTTAGTCCAAATCCAAATAACAATTTGGCCAAATCAGATTCATTTGAGAGGCTTTTTAAAAGTATTTTACAGTTTTTAGACTAAAATAAAAAGAAACAATATTTTTAACTAAAATAAAGGTTCTTCTATAAGAAAAGTTCCTTTCTTCATGGTTGCAGGTTTTATTTTTTTTCTAAAATTAGGAAAACATGTTTGACTATTTCTTTTATAACTGATATCATTGTTTTGGAATGTGTCATGAGCTTGAAATCTTGGTCCTAAATAAAATAAAAATAAATAATTAAATTAAAAAAAAAACCTTAAATGGGTTCATTTAAAAAAAAAAAATTAATTAATTCATAGAAATTAGTTAGTCAGAACTTTTTCATTTTGTACTAAGAGAACCTTCTACCTTGATTCCTTCACCGACATTAGTTACCTTATCAAAGCCAAAGAATTCAGTCTGCTCTACTATTTGGTGATTGGAGGATTCACACCTTTCTTAAGGGAAACACAAAAGCCTTGACTAGGATTTGAACTTGGGTTGCTGATTCTATTTCCTATGCCAATAAACATGACACTCAATCTGCCTTTGATTACAAATATTTAATTCTAAGTTATTGGCACCAGATGCAATTTTCAACACAGCTATCATCAAGTTTGTGATATTTTTCAAGGTGTGAAATGCTATTTTAGCAAAACAATTTTGAATACTTTATCATTCATCATCATAATCACGTCATGGTGATAGTACCATTTCTTTCGACTCTCTCTCACTACCTGTCCCTATCAATCCTCTCTCTTGGCAGATCCTCAAAAGTGCGTCCAATATTTACATAGAGCTGGTTGGCTAACATTTCTATCTGTTGTAATTAGTTATTATTCACTAAGTTTTGCCACCTAACTAGGCTTTTGGAATGACTTGACCATAGGTCTAACTGCTGTAATTAATTCTAGAAAACATTAGTGTCCTGGCTTGATTCAGTGTAAGCCCTATCATTTTCAGCAGTAATGGAAATATCAAAGAGGTTTTATGATCAGATAACCAAAGCCACAAAAATATTCACAGCAAAATATAGCAGTTTATACTTTTGTGAGTAGATTTTAAAGCAACTTATATAAGAAAAAGAAATAACAAACAAGACTTGAAATTTACAAACTAAAAGAGTAAATATACTTTGTACAACTTTAAAATTATGAATTTAAACGATTTTTACTCTAAATGTACTCACAAAAGTAGAAAGAAAAGGAATCAAGTATAACAACAAATACATTCATTCTGATTTGGTGGGAAGTTGGAAAAATCCCATAACAGCAAATACATTAGGTGTGCCTAAAATTTGGTAAGGGGTCAAAAATATTTCATCAGAATTTTTTCAAATCAAACAGAGTTTTTTTTAGTCTTAGTTTGTGATATTTTATCACTTAGAAAAGTAAAGGTTGATATATAGGGTGTTTCAGAAAAATCTGATATTATTTGAGATGTACAAGGTGTTTCAGAAAAATCTGATATTATTTGAGATGTACTGGGTGTTTCAGAAAAATCTGATATCATTTGAGATGTACAAGGTGTTTCAGAAAAATCTGATATTATTTGAGATGTACAGGGTGTTTCAGAAAAATCTGATATTATTTGAGATGTACAGGGTGTTTCAAAAAAATCTGATATTATTTGAGATGTACAGGGTGTTTCAGAAAAATCTGATATTATTTGAGATGTACAGGGTGTTTCAGAAAAATCTGATATTATTTGAGATGTACAGGGTGTTTCAGAAAAATCTGATATTATTTGAGATGTACAGGGTGTTTCAAAAAATCTGATATTATTGGAGATGTACAGGGTGTTTCAGAAAAATCTGATATTATTTGAGATATACTGGGTGTTTCAGAAAAATCTGATATCATTGGAGATGTACAGGGTGTTTCAGAAAAATCTGATATTATTTGAGATATACTGGGTGTTTCAGAAAAATCTGATATCATTGGAGATGTACAGGGTGTTTCAGAAAAATCTGATATCATTGGAGATGTACAGGGTGTTTCAGAAAAATCTGATATCATTGGAGATGTACAGGGTGTTTCAGAAAAATTTCCCAATCTAACAAATTAATCAATTACAGATCAAAAGCATGGCAAATTTTAACAGCATCTATAGAATCAACTCAAAATTCTATGTTTTTTCTTTTTCTTTTCAGGTGTAGAAATGCCATTTATTGGAAAAGAAAAGGCATTTAAATATTAAACATAATATTGAGTTATTTCTAAACATGCTGTTAAAATTTGAGATCATTTGAACAAGAATTGGTCAATTTATTAGATTATGAAATGATATAATTTTTTTCCGAAAGATCCTTTTTATCTCAAATGATATAAAAAAATCTTTAAAACACCCTATATTTTGTCCAGTACTGTTGTGTGGTAGAGCACTTTTCAAGAAAGAGAATTTATACAAAAAAAAAAAAATGTAAACATCTCAAGTAAATTCTCAGGCCCAAAATAGATAATCATAAACAATAATAACAATGAAAATGACAACAATAAAAAGACTGTGCCTTCATATCAGCAGAGATAAAAAAAAAAAAAAATAAAAAAAAATTTAAAAAAAAAAAAGAACAGATCATGCTTAAGAAAGAAAATGTGTGAAATGAATAAACAAAAAATGTGAAAGAAAGAAAGAAAGTGCCTCAAGCAAAAAGATGGGCAGGAAAAGCAAGGCACAACATGACACTCAGTGGCTGAAAATTGAATAAAAAGGCAGTGAAGAAATAAAGACAACATCAAGGAAGAAATATCATTACAAACATACTTGTAAAATGTCAAACCACGTTTTATGCTTTTTATATTCAAGATGTTTTTAGGTTTCATTTTTTCTTTTTTTTTTTTTTCTTTTTTTTTCTTTCTTCAGTGACAATTATTCTTCCTTAAGTGTTTAATCAATTAAAAAATTCTTTCTTAAAGAAAATTCTATATGTACAAGGGACGATCAAAAGTATGGAAATGTTCCCCCACCAAAAAAAAGCTTGTTTAATTGCAAGTATTTTCAAAGCAATAGAAACAAGTCCATCTCCTGAGCTCATCCGTATATTTGATGTTCTACAATAGATCCAAAGACGTAGACAAGCTGATAGTTCTATGTTTTTTTAACTGGTGTTCAATAAGAGATTGCTATAGGTTCCATAAAATAGTTAAAGAGATAGTAATTAATAATGGTATGTAATAATTTTTATTTCTCTGTAATATGAAAACTTTTTCAAGAGTATCATCACAAGGATAAGAAAGTTGACAAATGCCATGATGGCCACAAGCAGTGAAACAGTTAATTAAGTCCAATCTAATCTACTTCTGCAGTATATGTACCGCCAAAGCTCTGCAGTGAGTGTTCTGTTTTTCACCAATACAAATTTCATGCTTATTTTTTGCTTTAATTTCTCTATAGTTGTTTATTCATAAGATTTTCTTGCGCTTAACTTCTCTTTCTTCTTTATCTACATAAACATGTAGTCACATACACAAACTTGATCTAGTGAAAACTGGAGAGAGAGAGAGAGAGAGAGAGAGAGAGAGAGAGAGAGAGAGAGAGAGATTTGGGAAAAGCATGGAAAGTAATCTGATCTTTACTTATTTGAAAATAAATAAATAAAGCGAAAATAAAGACGATAACATTCTGTTTGACATTATTCTGCGACACCTCATAAGTGCATCTGTGTGTACATTCATCACCAGCTATTCTGTATATATATATATATATATATATATATATATACACACACACACTCACATAAACACACACACACATATACATATATATATATATATATATATATGTATATATATATATATGCATACATATACATATATGTATACATATTTAAGTTGGGAATGAAATCTGATTGAATGAGAAAGAAAAAGGCAGTATAAGAACTTAGACATGTTTCTCTAGAATTTTGATGAGACTTTGTGCAGAACATATCAATCAGCCGAGATAGATAGACAGAGAGATACACACACACACACACACACACACACACACACACACACACACACACACACACACACACACACACACTATATTTATAAAAGCATATGAAAGATCAAAAATATAAGTTCTTTTAACTAAAAAAAGAAAAAGCAATAAATCTACTTTTGCTGTTTAATGTACTCTCTTTTTCATGTATGATATTGTTGTTGAACTTAACTGCATCCCTTCTGGATATGAAGGTAGAAAGGAAGTTGTAAGCTGAGATCTTGGCTTGTATACTTCAGCTGTCTTTAGTTTTACTTGTTTTCAGAGAATTCTCCTTTCCACTTTACCAACCAACTGTAGAATCAACTTTAATCAATTTAAATATCAAAAACTTTTTTTTTCAAAATAAACTTGAAATTAGAGTTAGTCACTAAAATTATTTTATATCGAAAAATTTTAAGAAAAAGTAGCATATACAAATGGATGAAAGAATAGGTTGAATAACGGCAATGAGGAAAAGAAATAAGAAAGTAAAACAAAAATCTCTTTTCCTGTAGAATTTCATGCAGAAAGAAAAGAAGAAAGTGAAAAAGAGGTTTGTAAAAAAAACTCTTGGCTTTGGTTGGATAACATGGAGGAATAATAATAATAATAATCCTACTTGGATCTCTGCTGTCAGAGACTCGCAAAACTATTGCTTTCTAAACACTGACAAGTTGGACATAAATAAGTAAAGTTAGCGACCGTAGTCGAGGGCAACCAGAAGGCTCCCTTTTCAGTAGCTACTACACTGAAGTGTAGAAGAGGAAACTACTCTTTTCCCTGGATTGCTCCACTTTACCCTTGATACGTACCTTATATTGCTGAGTGTTAAGCAAGGAAGTATCAAGTACCATTTTTAAAGTCTTTGGTATGACATGACCTGGGATTGAAGCCAGGTCTCCCGGACTATTGGTTAACATTCTACCCACTAGGCCAGTATTCAATGTAGTTTCCTCTTTTGTTGCTTTATGACCAATCAAGAATAGTGATTAATTTTTAGGGGGGAGCAAATGGGTAGTTTTCTTGCTACTGTTTTTGTTCCTCTTCTTTTGCCAATGTTTATCAGATCAATTCTCTTCTTTTTTGTGAGGCTTTACCATTTTAGTCTTTGCTATTTGTTAGAATTAAATTATGTAAAATCATCTTTAAAAGAATATTTCAATAAAATCAGTGAGCCGAAAAAATAGTGTAAAATAAAAACAATAAATCAAAAAAAGACTGGACAAAGAAAATGTTTGAATCCAGTTGGATGAAGAAATGAAATAAGAGAAATCTTGCAAGACATAGAGACAAAAATGTTCTTCTTGGTGTTCTATCAACTTTGAAGCATTATAAAAACTGTTCATATTCATAGATGATATTTGAATCAAGGATGATGATAATTTGGAATGGAATACAGTATCTCCAAATTTGCAGGATATTTCATAAAAAAAGATTTTAAAAATGTACAAATAAAAAAAAAAAAAACGCACACACAATCTTAACCCAAACAATAAATGAATACTCTACCTGAGACTTCCAATTATTTTGGTTTTCTTCTGTTCTTTCATAAATAAAATTCATTGCAAGAACTTATAGAATTTAGCAGAATTACCCATGTTTGTATATAAGCATTTAAAACTGTAAGTGCCAAACATTGCAACATTAGAGCAAGAAATGATTAGCTATATATCATGTTTTGACACTAAATAACGAAAGCCAAAATGTTCAACCTTTTCTTATTACTGGTGTGTAAAATGTTCGAAAACCCGCTGCAACATTTAGTAGTATAATTCTCACCACTTTGTGGTTTCCTTGCCTGTGCATCAAGTTATCATGTTCATCCTTACACAATATTGCCCGCATCAATGTTGTTTGTTATCCAAAACTGAATCGTAAACATTTCAGAAAAGAAAAACAACGGGGACAAAGAAAAAATAATAATTAATCAACACAAAAGTATGACAATAGATTTGGTTAAATAGAAGAAAAAAGTAAAAACAATGATTACGACAAGCAGACCATGCAGGAAGAGCAGAAAGGAGTGAAGGACAACGGACAGAGGGCCAAAAAGACCTAGATCCAAAGATATACGACAATCAAATTGCCCAAGAAAAAGATAAACCAAAGAATAGAAGCTTGCCTGAGGCCAATCGATACTCTGCAAAAAATGGAGAAGAATTGTCACCTGAAGAGAGTGCAGATTTGTTCCCAAAGGACATCACAGACACTGTTCAATCCTGCTTTTAATCTCAATGAGGTATATATTGAAAAGATTTTGCTCTCTACATAAATGGAGCAACAACAAATCAATGGAATTCATGATGCTAATAAAATTATTGTAAATATTTTAGAAGACAAAGCGGAATTCTTTTTCAAATTGAGAAACTTAATTTTGTTCATATTCCTTCCTTTTTATTTTTTTTTGTTATTTGATTTTTTTTCACTTTCTTTTAGAATAATTGTGCAGCCATCATCAAGTAATTTTTTTTCTTTTGGTAAAGACAGAGGCTCATCATATCAATTCAGGCTTATTTGTTATTTTTATTATTTACTTGCTTTCTTCATCAAATTAAGGCCTAATTTTCATCACCTTCAAAAAAATGCATAGATATATCTTCTCAGTAGAAAATGACAGAAGGAAGAATACAATTTCATGCAAAAAGTCGAGAAAAAACATTGAGTGATATTTTTCCATAGAGGGGAAGGAAATCTCTATAAAAAGATCCATGTGGATCTCAAAAGAAAAAAATAAATACATTTACATAAAAAAAAAAAGAAAATCTTTAACATTTCTATCCATGCAATATTTTCCAATTAAAATTAGAAAATCATTCTATTGCTTATTTAGTTATTTTAATTTAGTTTTAATATGGCATCTTCATCCTTTTTATGTTAAATTTGTGAACAACTTTCATGGGAAAAGGTTCAATTAGATAAAAGAATTGTACATGAAGAATTTGATATTTCAAATTCTCAGGGAGAAGAAGCAGAAAAAGAAGAGATAAGTTGTATATCTGCTTATTCCTTAAACATTCAAATTCCCAAAATGAGACATTAATCTAATTCCAGGGGATATATGCAGTATAAGAACAGAAAAAAGAAACAAAAAACAAGCAGTGAAAAAACTGGATTGTTTTTTATCATTGCCACAAATTTTAAAGGAACTTTAATGGCTTAGACACACATAGGAAGTGATTATTTTTCCTTGGTTATTGTTGTCAAAGTTCCTTTAGTTTTAGTGAAAAGTTATAACTTTCTAGAAAAAAATATTCTTAGAAATACCAAAATATAGGAAATTTCTTAGAATTTTCTTTTCTTTGATTTGATATCCTAATTTGTGATTACTCCTTTTGCTTATAACTTTTGCTAAATATACGTATTTCATTGAATTAATAGGTACCTTTCAGTCTACATTAATACACTTTGACAGTTTGACAATGTGAAACCCATTCATAATTTTCATATAACTTTTAAATTACTTCTCATATGAATCTATTGAATCATGCAGCAGACTTTTTTAATTATCCACATATTGATCTTATTTTCTATTAATCAAACCAGTTTGATACTTAAGGTTGATATTGTTTAATGTTACGAACCCTTGATAGCTTATCATAACACTACATTTTTTATGCTATTCAAAGATATAATTTCTGTAACTTCATATATATACTCAATATCTTCATTTTTATTTTATAACCTAAAAATTCTTTAACCTTTATTTATTTTCATAGATTTATTTCAGTATTACTTTACTAGAGAATGTAAATTTCTGAAAAAATATCAGGAAAGTGCTTGCTTGAAATTTTCTATAAAAAGTGTTTTAATTGTTTATTACTTGACAGGATAGACAACTAACTGAAACATACCAATAATTACTGGATCTAGGCCTGACTTTTCAAACTACTGATGTTTAGATTTAATGATTATACCTATAGTCATGATAATAAAAAATCTCATAACCATTCCTTGATAATAAAATAAAAATCTTGAATTAGAAATCCTGTGAACATTTTTCATTGACTTGTTTTTTTGGACAAGGAATGTCTGATGGTCATTAACAAATGTTAATAAAATCTGTAGACAATAAAGATGTCACAATAACAATATTCAGCCATGAGTTTCTGATTCAATCAGATAAAATGGAAAATTTTTCATGAATGAATATAACTTAATATCAATAAGCATTTAGTTGCAACTATATAAACGTTTGTAGAGTACTGGGTATCATCATAGGAAATGGACTTGGCTGCCTAAGTTCAAATCCTGGATGAGGCTGTTAGTATTTCAAATCAGGCTAATACTCTTGGGAAAGGTATCACTCTCTTCAGCTATGAGTAAATAATAGTATAAACTGGAATCTTTAAACTTGGTACAGCAAATAGTCTAAGATTAAAAAAAAAAAAACTCAGTATACAGTTGTAGAGGGCTGGACTTCACTAAGTTATTTCTGTCCAAAAAACACAAAAGGAGTAGCACCTCCCACAACCAAACCAGTGTATAGAATCAGTGTTTGAGATCAAAACTCAACTAAAACCTTATCCAAGACAGTGATAAAAATTACTTCCAGGAGATGGATATTTTGTCCAAAGTCAGTGAGTGATTGTATTAAAGAGAATGAGAAAAAAAACAAGTGTTCTCTTGTCATCTATGATTAAAAGAAAATATTCTGACTGCTAAAATATGTCTACTCTAACTTGTAACAAAAAAAAATATTTGAGTTCTTTGAAATCTATTTTGGAAATAGTTAATTCTGCTTGGACTGTATCTCTTCCAATATTGCCTATCAAATTTCAGTTACAGCTTTTCTGTATAATGGCATATCAAACTTTGTGGGTTATTTACTGTCAAAGCCATTCTTGTTGATGAACAGTAGTGGTACTATTCAGTCTGTAGCTTAGTTTGATTTGATTTCTTTGTTTAATGACATATCAACCTTTGTGGGTTATTTAATACCATCCTTATAGAAGAATAGAAGTGGTCCCATTTAACCCATATCTGGGGAAGATAAGGGAATTCATACATTTCCCAAGGGTATTAGTCTGAAAGTGAATGTAATAACACGATTAGACTTCAGACTCCTATAATATGATGTTTCTGTCCAGTACATTAGCTATGACACCACTGGGTCTTCCTCCATGTCAAATTTCAGATAAGGAAATTTTAATGAAATCAAATCAGCTTTGTTAAATGGCCAACAAAGATTTAACAATCAACAAAAAATAAGAGCAAAATAAAAATTTCAAAAATAAAACGATTTTCTTTTTTATCTAATTAATAACTCAAATAGAAAATGAGAAATTTTGTGTCTGCAGTAATTCTTAAAAACTGAATAGTTTTGTTATACAAGGACACACAAAAATTAAACGGTCATTATATACACTTGGTATGCGAGTGTGTGTGCATCTAGTAATCGTGCAAATACTAGTATAACTATGGATCTAAATTTTGAAATTGATGACTAGATTGATCAAAAATAGTCTTTATAAGAATTCTTTAAAATCTTCAGTTATTCAGCAAGAAAGAATTTTATGTTAGACTAAAGTCTGCATGGTAAAGAATGTACTTTTTCTTTTTTTTTATTCAACTTTATGAAAGGGAATAAAAAAAATGAAAACTAAAATCCAGTTTCAATTCACTTTATAATGAAATTAAACAAATATTCTTTTTAGAGGAAACATTTGAGATATTTCAGTCAAGATAGATTTTTTATTTAAATTAAACCTGAAAACTAAAATATTAGGATTTTTTTTGGTCTTATAGAAAGAAACAAGAGTGTAAGTTTGACAAGTTGATAAGGCTTGAAGCAATATTCCAAACCTTCAAAAAAAAAAAGAAAAAAAAAAAAAAAAAAAAAGAAGAGGAGGCATTAGGGATTGAACAGAAAACAAACAAAAGCACTTTTCAAAATATCTATATAAAAATTACTGTATTACACAAGACACGAGAGATCTTACAGTTTCATCATGTAATATTTGAATACCTCATTTGTTAGTTTCTTGTTAGTTTATTTTACAACAGGATTGAACACATGTGCCTTATTTTCATATATTTGGAGCAGACTGAAGTAAAAAAAAAGCCAAGCTTTTAAGGCAA